>OZ010602.1:69630021-69757521 GCA_963932145.1 Acanthosepion lycidas
AAACCCTTGGGAACGGTATGAATCCTCTTCTTTTTATGGGTAAATAGGAGGACAGACTGGGTTTTATTAGTCTTGAATGGCGATTGGTCTACCGCAGAAAGAAATGGCAACCTACTACCGGAAAAAGTCTGCCTCGTCAGAAAAGAAAGATACATGATCGCCTAAGAGTGTATCCCGCGTGGTACATAACTGTATTGAGTTCGATCCTAAAATGACTCTTTTTTTCAATAATGGCCTCGCAGTAAACAGTTAAATTTGGGATTAAATTCCGATTTCTGATCAGTTAAACATATTTACTGTTAATTGGTTAGTTTCAACATCCTCCTTGATAAGGACCAATTATTTCTTTTTGTGTGAGAATGTGCAAAATTTGTTAGAGTTGTCATCTGATTAACTCTAGCATTTAACCTACAAGAAAAATCTGAATTGGTTTCTAAAATTCATCATTAAACACTTCTAGAAGACCAGAGTGAATTGAGTCGTCCACGAATATGATTGTAAATCAACGCGGTTATTTGAGTGAAATAAAGATGAAGTGAACTGAAGTTTGCGGCCAAAAAGAAAGCCAAGTGCAAAGATAAAATGAGAAATGAAGAAATAATGAATAAATATTCTTCATTACATTCTCTTCTTTTTTTTTATCATTCTCTTCTCTTTATTATTTCCTCTACATTCTTCTTTATCGTCTTCTTCGTTATCATTTCTTTCTTTTTTCTTCATTATTATTTTTTCTGTTTTTCTTCCTTATTATTTTATTTCCTTTTTCCTCATGTATTTTTTCCTTTCTTTGCTTTTTCTCTTATAATTTTCTTTTTCCTTTTTTCTTCATTATTATTTCTGTTTTCTTTTTCCCCTTCTAATTTTTTCTTTTTTCCCTTATAATTTTTGTTTCCTTTTTCTTCCTTAACATTTGTCTGTTTCGTTTTCTTGCTCAGTTACATTTTCGTTTTTCTTCTTAGTACAACACTTCCTCTATTATCCAGACACCTTTGACCGGGCATGAAAAATACGTTAGGATGATCAAAAATTCCTAATAATGAAATATTTAAATTATAGTAAAAGAATAAAGAAAAAATAAGCTCATTTCCGGAAATAAATTTAACATTTATATCATCAAATAAAATTTTCATACTCAGGGCCGGCTACATTCAACCAAACATTTATTTCTGATCCATTTACATCCAAGTATGATTTTCTAAATTCTCAAAACTCTTGTCTGAGATGAAATATTAGAATCGGTTTAGTTCGGATAAGTGAAAAATGTTCGGATGATTTTAATTTTTCTCATCATTGCACATCCAGGTATCAATGTCCGGAAAATCAAGGGACGGATAATCGAGGAAGTAATATTTTCCTGAAGCATTATTAATTACCTTTCGCTAGAATTTCTTTCATTTTAATTTCACTTTCTTATGAATAATTTTTCGGCATGAATCGAATATCATTCCTTTCTCGTAGTACTACTACTAGTAGTAGTCTTAACTTGACTTTTATTATTAGAGCAGCTGTCGCCCTAAGACTAGCTTCCAAATGATCAAAAGACGGGGGAACGAGTTCGCGTTTCACCGAAAACGTATTCGTTATTTCAAATCCATACTTTTTACTAATAATCGTAGTATGACGTTCTGAAGAGTTCCTCTAAAAAAGCAACGGAAATTAACATGACTGGAATTGTTTTTATCGTTTATAATTTTTTGTCATTAATTTTTCTTTTTAAAATCTTCGCCATTTTCCTTTTGTTTTAGTTTATCGGGTCGACCGGAAGTTGTCTCAATCGGTCATTTGTGCATCGGTTCCGAATGGCACTTCCGCTTTCGTTTAAAAAATATTTGAAATATAATCTAAATTATTAATCGACCAGCGTTTCTCTCGCATTTTAGGGACTTTTTCGGGAGCTTAAGGGAATATATAAATACAGACCATAAAGTAAAGAAAAGCCAGATGGAGTATGAATTCTACGTTGTCAACTCAAACGGTTTACTAATAAACTGAAATAGCATTTCCCATTTTTCTGATGTAGATTCTACACTGAAACCAAGGTACAAACTTTTCCCCTTTCAAGGGCTTTTTTCATTTAACACACCTTAATGTGTGTCTGCGAACTTTTCCATTTCTTATGGATTTTATTAAACACACCTAAATGTTTGTATGTGAACTTTTCCCTTTCAAGGGTGTATTTAAAAACACCCCAAATGTGCATACGCGAACTTAGCCTTATTTTCAAGGATTTTATTATATTTACCATACGATGTATGAAACATCCAAATAAATTGTTATTTGTTGATAAATAAATCTTTATCTTCAGTTTTATTTTAAATTCAATTGTTTAAATGCATTGCGTCAGCATTGCGTTGTTACATCTGTTTTCTATGTACGTTCGGCCAAGAGTGTTTTATTCAGGACAGAACCTGGAATAATTAGTAATTAATGCTATTACCTTAAATGAGTTAGCACCAACCACATATCACCTTCTGCGCCTCATAAATCAATAACGTGTTTATCACTTCCTCAGAAAGTCAGCTCCCCAACAAGTTTCACTAACAAGTTTCCTTCAGCTACTTTTAAAATTCATTCTTTATTTTTTCTTAAGTGTTTTTCTTTCATTCAATCTTTTTCTGTTATTTTCCTTCCTTTTACCTTTGAAAATCGTTTTGCATTTATTTCATACTTATTTACTCTTTCCTTTCTAATCAACAATTCTTTATTATTATTATTATTATTATTATTATTATTATTTTCTTTCTTTCACTTCGTTTTGTTTCATTTTTTTTTTTTTCAGCTTCCTTTGTTTCTTTATTCCGTCACAAATCTTGAAGATGCTTTCGCACTGGCATTTTCCATTTACAACGAAAACCTTAATTAACATTGCCAAGTTGCGCCTTGGTGTTTTGTCGCTTTAGAAAACTATGACTTGCCATAATGACTTGCTTCATTCTCAAATACAGAATCCAAGTCTTTTCGTTTTCTATATTCTTTATTCAATTTAAAATTGACTTCGGACCGCAAAAGCAACGAACCGAAGATTTCCTTGATTGTTAAAGAAAAATCCTGTTTCCTTATTCCCTTTTAAAACTGTGTGAAAAGAGTCAATATAATCTATTTCAGTGACTGCACGCTTTGGTTGTGGAAAATAAAGACGGTATTGTCATTTTGGTGTCAAAATCTTATTTGGCAAGAACGGATTTTTTTATTAATTATAACTGTCTGTAGTTCTCTTATCTGATATAAGGTGATGAAAATATAGGCCATTTACCTTAATGTACAAGGATGGATCAATATGTTTAACTTTTTTTATGCTTTAAAGATGTGTCCTTTCAATCGTTCAAAAATAGTCCAAGACATATCGGAACAGAACGTACTTTATTCTCGTGTCATCTTTTTGATTTAGCAAACCACGTGAAATGTATAACTTTTGACTGCATTTCAAATGTTCGTTAAATGTTACCTTAACGCAACCAATGTTGGTATTTCTATCGAATCAAATCAGGTCTTATGAATACTACATGATAATAGTGCTCACTGTGCATGTATGACTTAAAATCTAGATCCCCATTCAGTGGCACACGCTTAAAGCCACCATGTTTATACAAGAATTGATTATTGCTTTTTACTGTGCTTAGAGTCGTTTCATACAAAACCAAGTTTGTGGCACCTAGTGAGGATAGAACTCACAACTAACGATCTACAAGATCGGCTTGCTGGCCATTGCCATTTATGAGGTGTCCAAGTTAATCATTAAGAACGGTTTGGCCCAAGGCTTTAATCAGGGGACACCCAGTGAGGATAGAACTCATTTATTGTTAATTTTCAACTACATTAGCTCGCTAACCATTTAGGCCATACCGAAGCGCCCGTCAGTATTGATTCTTAACGGGCGTCTGTGAAGCTCATCTGTAGTTGTCTTGGTGAAATGTCATCTGAAATTATTTCTAAAATATTAACAACTTCTTCCTTCATAGTTTTGACAATCAGACAATTGTAAAATATAAAGGAATAACATCATCTTTGGAGGTAATCACCCTCGAACTTTTCATCTTACTCTCGAAGGTGGAATTTCATCCTGCAACCTATCCCATAAATATTGTCGCTTTGAGCAGTTTCCACGCTCGTCACGCTTGTTCTGCTGGGTGGCGAGAGATTTCCATTTGAACAGTGTACAAATGCAATAGGGTTCATCAACAATATTAGGATATTATTGGTTTCCATTCCTACTATTCAATTCAGTGTTGAGCTTTCCGAGACTGGTTGCCAATCGAAGTTACAGAACCAGTCCTGCTGTGCTATTTACCCATAGCTTGGTTGCTGATGAAAGGGATTATTATTATTGGTTTGTGCATTACGGCAAACTGAAAACCTATTATCTCATCAATTGCATCTTTCGGAAGTAATTATTTATTCGATGATTCAAGTCTAACCATACAGATGCTTCAACGTCATACTTTGAAGTGGTTTTATTTTTCATAGTTTTTACAATTCTTATTTTGTTTGCTATCAATGTTGACATATAATTTCAAATTTTATCTCTTTTCTTCTTTATATCAAAAACAGTTGTTTTTTTTAATTCGATGACTAATTCAGACGAGTATACTTACCTTTGTTGTTTTAATCACTATATTGTTATGTCAAAACTCTGTAAGCTTCCATTTATTTTCAGTTTTCACTGACTAGAGTGTTTAGCGCTTAAAACAAAAGTGATTGAAGGAAGAAAAGACTACTTCGAATAATTTATAATCCATAATGATAATCCTTTACCACAAAACTTCAAATATTTGTTGAGCAAAGTCATTTTAAAATCGCCCAATGGAAATTGAACTCATTGCGAGACTTTACTTGTTAAGCAAAGCGGAACGACAACTGCTGCATTGTCAACGAACAACTAGCGATTAATGCATTCTGTCAATAGGGTCAAATATTTTAACAGTTTAACTATCTTTTGAATTACTATCAGTTTGTATATATATATATATATATATATATATATATATATATATATACTCACTGTTCAAAAATTAAGTACACATGATAAATTGCTTTTTAAGTACACATGATCAATTGCTTTTTTAGGATTTTCACGCACAGCCATCTCTAATTTTACAGAGAATGATCAGAAACAGAAAGAAATTCTAGTGAACGGAAATTATGTGGGCGAAAATCCCTTGTTGGTAAAAAAGCTCAAAAGAGAATGGCCAGACTGGATCAAGATGATAGTAAGACAACATTATCTCACATAACCACTTGTTACAACAGAGGTATAAAGAAGAAATTCTCTTAATGCAAAACACACTGAACCTTGAAGGAGATGGGCTACAGCAGCAGGAAATCGACTCGTGCTACTCCTGTCATATAAGAACAAGAAAATGAGGCTACAATTCGTTAAAGAATACAAAAACTGAGCAATAGAAAATTCGAAAAATGTTGCCTCGTTTGATGCGTTTTGATTATTGCTGGGACATTTGGATAGTTGAGCCAAAATTTGTCGTAATTAACATTTTGTCTTGTATCAACAGTTCAAGTTGTTGGTGGTTATGATGCTGTAGGGGTATGGGGAATATAAAGCACCTAGGTACCAATAAAAGATCGTTTAAATGCCGTAACCTACATATGTAACTGACCACGTGCTACACTTTATAACTACGGTGTACCCATCCTCTAGTTGCGACCACCAGTGGTAAGATGTATCATGTCACATATCAAAAATAGTGGTAGATTGGTTCATGTAATACAACAATGAGTATTTTGTGTTAAAATAGTCCCGAAGAGTACGTTCAGGATGTGGTGGAAAGGGAAATTCCAATTTTGGATATGCAGCCAACCAATGTGGAAGAATTGTAAGATGCCATAATAACAGTATGGATCCAAATTTTGAAAGGGTGTTCCCAGAGTATCATCGAATCAACGAATCCATACCAAGAAGAATTGAAGCAATTCTAAAGTCAGAAGAGTATACCTCGTAAGTGACCGATGAGTATATATATATATATATATATATATATATATATATATATATATATATATATATATATATATATATCTGTGTGTGTGTGTATTTCTTGAAAATTGAGCAAAAACTGTGATCAGACGGAAAATACTACTAGACATGTTTATGTAGAGACAAAGGGATTGAAGTCGATTCGATGCATTGGAGATATAACAAAGAAAGAAAGATAGAGAGAAAGAAAGAAAGATAGAGAGAAAGAAAGAAAGAAAGATTAGACAGTTATATGAGAGAAGGGGCACTTACATAAATAATTTACGAACGTAATGTGTTATTTTCTGAATATCCTGAGGGGTAAGACGCTGGTTGTAAAACCATTGGGTTTTTGTATGCCGGAGAGAAAAGCCAAAGTCGCTCGGACTGAGAGGCTGGGGTCGAGGGAAGGTTATACGAAATTTATGTTTCTATGTACGTCTGTCTATATATAAATGTGATACTTTTTATTGTGCATATATCAAAAGATGAGAGATGTGAGTGCTTTTGTTTAAGAAGGTAAGCAAGTACATAAAAAGTTGCTCTAAATGTGTGTGTGTGTGTGTGTGTAAGAGAAAGTGAGGCAGCAAGAAAGAGTGAGAAAGAAAGAGAGAGAATTTGTGCGTATGACTGTATGCCTGGTTATATTTTCAACTAAACAATATAAATATTTGTTTATTCATGCAGAGTAAAACATTTAAGCATATTTTTGCCGACAGGTGATTGTGCTTACATATCAAATAATGTGAGTTATATACGAGATTGTATCAATAAGCCCGTAAACGAACACATCTATTAACTGAAATTTGATCAGACATTTTCATTGTATAATGTTCGATATTTTCACTGTATAATGTTCGATATATGAATTTAATGAAGTAGTGCATTAACAATATATTTGTTGGGTAAAATAATTGATTTTCCATCATTAGACGGCGGACTGATATTGAGTTTGTGTAGGTGTGTGCGTGTGTTGGGATGTGTGTACGTGTGTGTACATATACGAGGAGGTACTGAAAAGTTATCGAGTCGACTAACTTGTGATATATTGAATAAATTCAAATCTTATTATCTCCCTGAGCATATTCACTTATAACAAATGAAAAACACATTAAAGATTCACTGCGGGCCAGGTCTCCACCGTTCGTAATCGCACCCGGCTGATTCAAATGTTGTGTTCAACTTATTTCTTTAGATGTGTACACCAATGTCATATCATAACTTACTAATATTTTACTAAGTGACCAAACATCTTATTTTTTTCTTTTTTGAAGATTTTCTTGGCCGAGAAGCAGGGCAGGTCGATTTTGGAACCGTGGTATCGCACCTAACTTGAAAGTTGGAGTTTCACATGATAAATAATGACACCGTTTTTTGAAGAAACAAGTTTAAAATGTTTAAAGTTTTAGGTTTAAAATGGTAGCGTTGGAATATCATTCCGGTGATCAGTGAAAGCCTTATAGTACGGCTTTATAAAATTTATCATTTACTGAAGCTTTACAAATTGTATATGTCACAAGTATATGTTTACTAAATCATCGTGCCATCAAATATGGCCTTCATTTACTTCAAAGGGAAATTATAATTTAGCTATCTTATGATGTAATATGTTATACAGTGCTGATTTTCAATAAGCAATGCAAATTTACCACATTTTGTCTTATAATTTGTTCACAGCAGTATTATAGTGTTACATACACTTTTCTATTGCTTTGTTTTTATTATCATCTAAGAAAGGATCTAATAAATCTTATTCATTTACGAGCCTTTTTTTTTGTAATCTTTTACAATTTTTTACATAATTTTTGCTTATCGAATATAGTAAAAATAAATTGCTTGTGGTGATTCATAATTAGAATTCTGATTTGAATATATTCCCCATTCACTGATTCTAATACAAAGGATATTAACTTTATTTGGATTTATTCTTGAAATAGTAAAATTTGAAGTCAGTTTATAAGCAAAAAATTACGAAAATTAGGTAATTTCTGTATATTTTTTCAGACGATCTTTAAAACTAAATGCTCAAAAATTGGCGAAAGCTATGAATCTAATGTTTTGTGTCAGTACTTATATCAAAACCTAGCTGTAATACTGAATGCAATGTTGATCTTCTAAAACAAGTGAAAACTCAACCTGCCCTAATGTATACACGTACCTCTCTTTATATGCATATCTGTCTGTTTGTATGTATTGAATATATTTCAAAACACATATTTACAAAAAATATCAAACTGCTCTTTATAAATTGTTTAAGAAAATTTTCTCATTGTTTCCAGCTTAAAACAAAAATGATTATTTAACGGAGATGCAAAAATAATTACCTATTTAAATAAAGATCGATGCAAGTTAGAAATCGGACAAAGCTTACGCTAAATGTCTTAAGCAATCTCGTTTCATATTTAACAGGTGAATGCAAGATTTACTCGCGCTAATAACCAGGTAATGTCACTTTTTCTTATCCATTCTTTTTCTTTGTTTGGTGATTTTTCCTGTATTTTAAATCAAACTAGCATCCCTATCTTGGTTGTTATTGTCACAACCTTTCGGACGTTGAACTCTCCGGCTTTCTTTAGGAGTTTAACATAATTAGTAACGAGATTAATTACGGGAATTTCTAAATAAACCCTTTATTGAATCCACAAGTGTTTCTCATGCTAGGGATATAACTCGCACTAGTTAATTCGCATTTATCTTTTGTCTATTCCATTGATCCAGGATATTCGCAAAAATGTCGTTAATTATTTTATAATCATTGTCATTATTAAACACATACAGCAATCAAAGCCTTAAGATAACTGTTTCAGGATACAAAAAATGGAGAGATGAAAAGTAATCTTTTTTTCTCAATTACAATGAATCAATTAAAATAATATCAATTCACGAATTCTTAAAATGTTCAGACTGCATTTTTCTACTCTTTATTTTGCTTTATTTTAGTTTCTTGATTTTTTTTATATTGATTGAAAATTATGAGAAAAAAAATTAGATTTGGATTATTGTTAAAAAATTTGTCTGAAAAATACTTAAATCTTACGCGGATGTATATCTGCGTGTTTGAATGATAAAAGTTTATGGCAGTTTGACTAAACGATCGCCCAATTCCAACACCACCGTGTGTGTGCCCAACCCCCACCCCCGCTGAATGACCGATGAAGTACTTCATACAAAAATTACAACGCTTCTTTTATAAATTTGTTTGCCATAATGTATGTTATTCCTTCCTTCCTAATGTCTTTTCGTCTTCCTTTCATTTCCTATCTTTCATGCATACCGCTTTTTTTTTTCCATTTTCTTTCATTTCCTCTTTTATCAAATTCCATTTTTTCTCATTCATTTCACCTTTTAGGTCACATATATTGGATACACACGACGGAATAAAGATGAACGAAAAATCGATTATTTTTCATCAAGTCACGCGATCAACCTTTTGAAGCAACTGTGATCGAAAGAAGTGGAAGCAGTGAACGCTTCATTGGAAAGTAATGGAAAATACAACCAACTAAGGACCAAGTTGAATGAATTTTGGCATGCACATATGAAAACGGGGAACTTACTTTTCTACATTGATATACAGATACATTAAAGAACACACACACACATTATACGGTAAACTTTCATGTTTCATTACTAAGATGGTACTTCTTCAGGCGATGGTAGATAACTAGTGATAAAATGATTTATTAGGGAATTAAAAAAAATCTTTACCTCTTTTCGTAAGTTAAAGGGGGCATAAGGTCAGAATTAAAATTATATTTATGAGTATGTCTAGATTAACTAATGAACGTCAGGTCTACGCTAAAATATAAAAATAACGTAAGTGGGTGGAGGTTATTTTTACATGTCAAGAAAATTGATGTTTAAATATATTATTCAACGATATTAAGGAACAATTTCATCGACAAATGTAATATGGATGTATCCAAGTATGATTTGTCGATTTGTTGAAGTAGACATAAATTTATCAGAAACTGATTTTTTTTTAAATTTAAAAAAAAATGAATATAGGTAAAATTAAGAATAACGTGTACAATTTTCGTTTAACGTGGTCTATCGAGAAGCATTGAGTTAAGCGCTTTGAAGGAAGGAGATTATCCTGACAAAAACATATTGGCGTACAATACTCATTTTTCATAATTAGACTAATGATTAATCGATTGCTGTTTTAACGGAAATCATTTATATACATATATGCGATAATTTTTTGGGAAGGAGTTATCATTATTTATATTATTTTTATTCGGACTAATAACAACAAAGATGTGGATATTAGTCCCAATGTAAATAAGGTAATATATTTATTTCTCTTTAAATTGTATTTTTCCATAAACAGTGTCACTTAGTTTATGTACACCGATCGAAATTATCTTTAGCATTTTATAAAATGTAGATAAAAGGGTTTGTTCATAAGATGCCTTCAGCTTATAAAATATATTTCTATTTTTCTAGCGGCTGCGATGAAAAGAAAACAAAAGTTGTTAGCCGAAAAAAAAAGCGATGGTTGTATAACTCGATCAACTGACTGGCCGTATAGGGCAATAACATGAAAAGTTCGAAAATGTCCAAACTGCTTACAATTTAACGATTTAAAACGATTTACGATACAATCGGTGGTTATTTGAACAAAATCTGGTTTCGACAAGCGAGAAAAAACACTTGAACGACTTGGTGCCTGCAAGAAGTCATAACGCCTTAAATGAGACTTACAAACAAGAATCTATAAAAAGCATGCATGGCGTTGTGGAGTCAGAATTAACCCAATATTCTTGTGCTTCTAAAATTAAATAAAACCGTATATATGCGCGCACACGCGTGTGTGTGTAAGTATTATATGTATATATGTGTATATATGCATATATTTGTGTGCAATAAATGTTATATTTATCGCCAGCAAATTCTTCGTTCGCAAGTACTTCATTTCCGTTCTATGTGTGGCTAGCAAGTTGATCCTTGCATGCAACATTCGTCCACACAGGTAACACTTGATCATCGGAGTCAATCCTAGTTGAATTTGCTGTTTATGTTTCTACGTCGCTTTTATTTTTAAAAAAAAGTTTTAAACAAAGTTGTTTGATGCCATAGTGGACGATCTATTACAAGTTCCATTTAATTTTGCAGGTTAATATTGCTCTTTTCCGTTGACTGTTTCAATTCCTCTATAAACTGACACATAATGCAGCCGGTGCGTCTTTGTTCAATGTTGAGTTTCACTGTAAAGGGTTTATCGCGACAATCTGCGGCTGTCCTTTCGAACCTCGGAGCCTGTCTATCGAAATATGTATAATCTAAGAATAAATGCATGAACCTGTTAGAGTTTCATTTGCTTTTCCCCTGAGAAATCTAAACCGATTTCTTTTGAACTTCGTCTAATATTAAATGGTTTAATAATTTTGAAAAAATCAAATTTCCCAAAGTATTTAATACAGATTGCGAATGAGAAAGCAATAAACATCATCTATTCAGTTTGAATTTTGCTTTTTTTGTTCAGTTACTGAAACTAAACTTTCATTTTCGGAAATTTATAATTAAAGTTGAGTGTTCATTTTTAAAGTTTTTTTCTTAAAAATCTTAATCTTAATCACAAAACTTAAACGCTCAACAAAGTTTGATTTAAATCCGACAAGGCAACCAAATGTAAAGGTGAATGATCTCACCGATATTTGAAATCATTCCGAAGAATCCAATTTATCAAAATGTATATTTATCAAATATGTCAAGTGTTATCTATAGAGTAGTTTCCAATATTTTATTTATTTATTTAATAATAATAATAATAATAATAATAATAATAATAATAATTATTATTATTATTATTATTATTATTATTATTAATTATGTCCATTCAAGTTGTTGGTAATTATGGCTATTTACAATTGACTTTTTTTTATCATCTGTGAATTATCTTGACATTTTGGGATAGGCAGTGGAGTGGTTTGCTAGTTTCCATAGTTTGGGATTCTGAGTTGTTCTTCTAGTCTACCCTACTATTTAACCTATAAGTGGGAAGGAAGAAGAGATATATTCATGCTTTTTCTGCGAAAACAAGCGCAACAGAACTGGAATTTGAACTCTGATCTACGATTCTATTTTCTGTGCCGACAACCATTACACTACCCGCGCATCTTAATTGATCTTTGTTAAAAATGTTTCATGGCTTAATCAGTTGCACCTTTGCTTGTAACATTAGAGCCTAACAGAAAACAAGTTTGGATTATAGACACTCTTTGAATGGTGTTATGTCCGTCTTTCTCAGTTATAATTCGAACTGCTTAATATCATATTCGACTACGGCAACTTTATTTGCAGAAGAGGCACAAAAAGTGTTGCTTAAATGAAGCTAAGTCTTTATTGCGTAGTATGTGTCGCATTTCAGACTTTGCACTCAATGTCCCTCAGAAAAGTCAGGTGTATCAGCAACATATAAACAGGTGGTCAACCCAGCTGTCCTTAGGATATGTACATGTGGAACAAATCGGATGATAGATAGACATATAAGAAGAAAGAAGTAAGTCTTGTTCATCCACGCGAGAATGTAGACTCTACATTCGGAGAAAACCCCAAAGCCACATACCCACTTAACGAGAGTCCAAAGTCGAATAAGTTTACATATGAGAGATTTGGTTTCATGTTCTTATTAGTCTGTCTACGATAATGTTACAGTTGTATGGGGTGAATTCAAGCGCAAAGACACATTTCATTTGAAGAAAGAAAGAAAGAAAGAAAGAAAGAAAGAGAAAAACATATTTCTCAATGGTATCTAAGGTTAACTAGATATGTCTGTGCGCATGCGCGTAAATGTGTGTATATTTATTTATATTTGTTTGAGTGTGCATGTGCATGTGTAAATTCATTTCCGGTTACTCTTATTACCTCCTGCTTCAGTGCATCCATAAAACCGACGACTTATCCCCACACATGCGCATTATAATCAACCTAAAAATATTCAGAAAAATGATTCTTTTTAATTATAATAGAAAGATGGTTGTTAACTAAAAACAACAAAAAGGATTTTTTCTTCAACTTTTGTTTATGTTTCTAACCATATATTATTTTATAGCTTGGTTATCCGCCAGTATTTTAAAATCCATGACTCTTTTTATTTTCTCTTTTTTCCTCTTCCTGTATATATCCATTTTTGCTTCATATTTACTTTTTTTTTCTTATTAACAATGCCGAGAGTTGACAATTGCTAAGTGCAAACACATGTATAAATAAAGAAAAGCTTCGATAGATTATTTTAGCCGGGAGGCCCGCCAAAAATACCGATAACCAAAAAGATGCTGTGTGTTCGAATGGCAGAGGTATACAGGGAAGTTTTAAAAATGCCAAGGGAATCTCGACCTAGCTACGAGAATGCCTGAATGGTTGAAAGGACACTGCTTCAAACATATGAATGACAACAAGCTTCCACCCAACTTCGAATTCCAAGTTTCCTCTCGCGTTTTCCGTTTAAGCAACTGTTTTTGTTCTAAAGTATCTGTAAATAATTTCAAGATCTAATTATCGAAAATAATTTTGACACACAAAGGAATATTTGTGTAACTCTTTCTGAGTGAAAGATCACTGACCCGGAAGTCAATAAACCCAAGAAGATCTGGACCTCGCTACTAGATACCCTGCCAAGTTGAAAAGATACTTTTTTTCTTACATATGACGACCAATTCCGACTCTGTCTGCTTTCTTCCACTTTGCCTCACCTTTCCAGTTTTCCTCTCTTGTTTTTTTTTCCACAAGTTTATTTTATTTTATTGCGTAGGTGGAAAGAAGATGTGACTTCAGATGAGATAGTAAACATGCAAGCATACAAATATGACTGGCCCCACAGTCATATTCGGTCGCTTACATGCCACATTCGTACCCAACGAAAACTTCCGCCAATGAAGAAAGGGCATGACCTTGACTATCGCAACGGGAAAAACGCAATCACTTTTCTAGAATCGCTTCTCATTTGAAGGAAGACTTTTTCAAACTTTATACTTTGACTCCAATTTTTTCTTCTTCAAATCACTATTCTAATTTTCCTCTCTTGTTTCCTTCAAGTGACTTTTGTTTGCTCTAAAATGTCTCAAAAGGTTTTAAAGATCTTTTTATCCGAACTGTTGATGCACAAAGGAATATTTGCGCAACTCTTTCAAAAACATTTGTTGATTATTTATTTGCAAAGTATATATTTGTTATTTATGTTTTCTTTTGTGAACGTCTTTTCTCGTTATCGTTTAATAAAAGTTTTAAATCTACATTTCCTGTCACATTTGTTACAGTATCATTAGCAGGTTTATGAAAAACGTTCTATGACTCTGCAACATAGGTATCTACAGTCTTTTAACATTCATCTGTGTATGTTGACGTAATAATATAAAAATATAAATGGTGTTAAGCCGTTGTCCTTTGCAGACGATATTTCGCCCCCGCAATGTCCTCGCATGCGCCGACAGTGGTTTCTTACTAGTTGAAATGGCACTTGTATAAACATTAAAAAAAGAATACAGTCAAACTCACCAACAAAATGTGCTGATTTATTTTTGTTACCTGCTGTGAGTTTTCAGTAGTTGGATGCCATATGTTAGATGAATAACTTGCTTTTACATCTCTGCCGTTACTGCAAGTGAACATTTCATAAGTTATAACTTGGAAAATGTATTTTATCTTAAGGAATTTTTCATCGATGATCAGTTGTAATTACGAAGATCGATCCGAAAATAATACTTTCCTTTTTATGATGTTGGCTCACGAGATTACAGGTAGATGTTGCGAGTATGGTAGTAGAGGTTGAAACTTCCTGCTAATAACGGTATTATGGCAAAATGAAATCTGACATGAAAGAACGACAAAGCAAAGGTGTATGATTGCATTCATCTATGCATTTCTCTATGCGTAAAAACATGAACACAGTGACATTCATCAACTCATGTTTAACGTTTATAGAGACCAAACAGTGGATGTGAGCACAGCTGGGCGATGGGTAATGCGTTTCAGCAGATTCTTACGAACGTGACAGGCAATTTTTTGTTAATCACTAGTAAAATTGCATATTCAATGGTGACGGCGATGTGGAAAAATAATGGTTTGTAACTGAAAACTTTTGTTCTATTTAAGGACGTTATCTGTTGTAGTTTCCTTAAAAATTTACGTGACATTCCTTTCAAATCAGCAAACACGTAGAAATGTACTTTATGCTCAGATTATTGTGGGAATATCAAAAATCATCTTCGTTTTAACATATTCTCTTTCTTGGAAGTTTATTCCATGTTTGCTGATCTGGATATCGCATCTGTTTAGATCTCAACACAGAGGAAAAGCTTTTTGCCCTTCGCTATACATTTTCTATTATCCTCCTCTTCAGCTGATTCATCTTTTTCTTTTCACCTACTTTTCTTTCATGAATGTCAATGGCTTCCATGGATTATACAGAGTACCCCTAAAGTTTGAACACTGGGAATCTCATTAAATATATATTTTTACCCCTACAGATTAAACATGGTCTTATCGAAAGAGGAAAGAATTGACTTCTTTTTCTGGGGTATGCTAAAAGAAGTGTACTCAATGAAAATTACAGATGTAATACACTTGAGTGAACGCATAAAGAGTGAATGTGCTACAATTGACGGCAATGTGGAGTTATTGCATCGTGTTCGCGTGAATCTTGCAAAGCGCATCAACCTTTGCATCACAAATGATGGAAATCATATTGAAGACGTTATTTGTTAATATTCCAATTCAATAAAATATTGTTGAAAATTTCATTTCTTGAAAATATGCATTTTTACTGTGTGTCCAGACTTTAGTGACATCCTGTATAATGCACTCCCAGAGTAATTTCCACCAAGACCTGTGAAACAATCGTGGCGAACAGCACAAATGATCAGTTCCCTTTCCTTAAACGCAGCAAAAACGTTGTATATCTACACCCCACGAAGGTAGGGTTGACACAAGTTCACAATTAAAGTGCCTATGCATGCGAGTGGTGGTGCCATAAATTGTCCCGTTCCCTCAACACTTCTCATTTTGAGATTAATCCTGATCGCTCCCTCTTTAAATAAGTGAAGATGCAATAGAAATTGATTTTCTGGAACTGAACTTTAACTATATTTTTGCATTTATGTATCATTTACTAATCTTTGCTTAGCTCGGTAGAAAGCGACAAGTATGATTGCCCACTAAGGATCGAACCCACTACTCAGTCAGTTTAGCCCGTTAGCTATTATCCCATACTGAAGCGGCCTTAAGCGCAACAGAAAAGCTGTTTGTGGAAGGTATTCTCAGTGCCTAAGCAAATCATTTTGTGTCCATTTTTTTAAATCTCGGGCGAGAGTCAAAATTCACTAAGATGTAGACAGGATTAAAATGTAATTGGGGTTGTGGTGCCGAGCTATCTTTTGTCTGTGGCGCCATTTCTTTCCTTCTTCACTGATTGGCGTTGATGCGTTTACACTACAGGCGAAACCATCAACACACTAATGTGGTTTCCATGCAACAATGTAGAATGCAAAAGATTGCTAAGTAAGTACTTATAAAGCATATCAAAATCAAGTCTTCATCCAACGAAACTAACATATAAAATGTGATTGAAAAGGAGTCTTCTCTTTTGAGCGCCTACCGAAGCGGCATAAGTACTGTTCTCAATTAGACCAATTAAAGACAATAACTGTGGAAAACGCCTGAAATTAATCAAATAGGACGTAATATCTCATTAAGACAACTATAGACTGTATATTTCTTTGGTGAACAGGTACCAGATATTGCACTTTTGCATTAAATTTGACTCTGTCTTTTAATGAAAAAAAATCTAAATATTTGGAAAATTGCAAATAAATAAATTAATAAATTAATGAGAAAGATAAGAGAGAAATATTATGAGAGAATGGAATGATGAAGTCGTTTATGGCAGAAGATAGTGGAGGATAATGATTAGTATTTTGTTCAATAAAGTAAATGCCGAAAAATCTATATCTAGTTTAAAAGTCACTTTTAAGTTAGCTTCTGCGTAGGGCTAATTGGACCTCCAGCCTAAAACTAAAGGGACGTCTGTTCCAGATTAAAAAACAGCAATGATAATTTTGAAGAAATAACTTTGAATTCTTCAATTCACTACATGAAATTTCATAAACCTCACTTTAACTTTGATTCAGGCTGTAAGTTCAATTCCGGCCAAAAGACTGATTTGGGCTGAAATTCCAATTCAGGCTAAAAATTAAGTTCTTCAACTCACAAACTAGGTGTAAATTCAATTGTTCTAAGTTCTTTAAATCACAAACTCTGCGGAACTTCAAAAACTCACGTCACGAAACCTTGTGATATTGTGCCAGGTTATAGTAACTTAGTACAAAATGCACTTATTTCTTATGTTTAATTTGATCAACAGCGGTTAAAATGAACAGATTTTTGCTTAATTCCATGGCTTGAATTTTGTCTGTCATTCTTAGTAATATCTAATTGCTAACTGTTGTTCCTTTGATCAGATGATGTCCATTTCACCAAGTGGTCAGGAAAAGAACATTACACCAAGTGGTCAGGAAAAAAACATTAAGCTCATTAAATTCTAATGAGAGTCGGATAACTCGCTTTGGCACCGGAAATCCATTCTTCAGACCGAGATGACAATTTCAAAACATTTATTCATTTCTCACCCATAGTATTCTTTGTACCGTTCCTTAACTTCTTATTCTTTTTCTAAAAAAATTATTATTACTTACGGACGCCGTATTACTTTTCTTTCTATTTCACTTTTCATTCTTTAAAAATTTTCTACTTTCACTCATAATTATTTATTTTTCTTTTATCAAAAGGATTTCTTCTTCTTCATAATCTTCATTTCTTCCTCCTTCTCATCACCATCATCTTTTTCCTTTTCAAACTTTCTACATGCATAAAATCGATTTATGTATATGATATACACCTGCATGTGCGTCTGTGCTTGTATGTAAAATAGAACCCGTGAATTATTCCCATGTTTTTTTATTATTATTATTGTTGTTGTTGTTGTTGTTGTTTGGCTGATACAATAAGGAATTTAATGTGTTAGCCTTCGTTTTATTCATGGTGTTTGTCCTGTTTCCGGTCAGCAAAGTTTGTGTTGTCAATCAACTCGCAGCCAGTATCAAGTCTCGCTTGTCTGCAAATAAAACAATAGACAGTGAAAATCAATTGTTTTTTTTTAATTTTTTTTTTCAGTCTGTCTACCTCTCTTCTATTTTTCCTTTCGTGCCATTAGGATGAAGTGAGTCACAGAAAAAGTAAATATTTTTGCTTAAAATTTTGACAGAAAGAAAACCATGTGACTCGATCGTTTAAGTTTCCATATAGTTTCTTTTTTCTTTCTTTCTTTCTTTCTTTCTTTCTTAATGACCCTATTTAAACAATTTAAAAAATTAATTTACGAAATTCTGTTTTATTCAGTGAAATCATATTTAAAACCAATCACCACTCTTTGTCACAGTCAAATTAATTTGAAGAGACGAGTAATTTGCAAAGGCAGCACTCTCTAACGGTTAGAGTCTACCATACGTTACAATTTCCATGTCTCAGTTGAAAAGAAAAATATATCAGCATCGATCCAGATTTGAAGGATTGAATTTGAAAAAGAGACGAACCTTTAGCCCCGGTTCAATTTTTATGCTCAGCTACTGACGAATCTAACAGTTTTTCTCACAACAATTAAGAAATAAGTTATGAGAGATTAGTGATTGCTAAATAGAGGAAATATTTGAGAGAAAGAGACGATAAAGATAGAAAAAAGAGGCGGAAAAGAGAATCTTAAAGTCAAGAGAAGAGTCGCCAAGTGATGACAAAAGAGAAATAGAGACAAAAAAAATAAAATAGGAAAAAGTGGAACGAAAGGGTGAAAACAGTGAAAGAGATTTTGTGTTAACAGAGAAAGATTGGTAGAGAAACACAGAGAGCGAGAGCGTGAAGAAGAATGTGTGTGAATTAGAAACAGCCAATGTTTTTGCAGCTGAGCCTCTACGCGTTTTGGTGAAGACACTGGCAACAATAACAAACGCTCGTTAACGTTGACATACAAACGATACAAGCCTGTTGTTTGATTTACTGAAGTCGCGTGTTCCTTTATATTGTTTAGACACCAAGCAACATAATATTTACTAGTAGTGATGAGATGTTCCAACGGAATCACAAGGTTATATATTCATCTCGGGCATATACTACAATTGTCCATCGTGTTGTAGCAAATGTTCAATATAAAATTATTAATTCTGAGAAAATAGCTCGTACGGGAAATGGACATGACGCCACAAAGTAAGGCCTGGTTCAGGTTATTTGATACCGCAAACGTAGCCCAACAATTGTACCTCCTTGGCTCTTCCTTGATAAGAACTAGGCCTAGAGTATTTTTATCATATTATATAACCTGTTATATTCTAAGTATAATTAAAATATATCATTTTTAATGTTGTAAATATAAATTAATTTAGTTATTGGGACATTCAGGAACCTACTATATCACACAATACCATATTCTTTTTTAAATTTAATCTCATATTCAAGATCATAAAGCCTACAACCTCGCCCCGCGAATATTTTCAGTGGCTGTGTATATTAGTTACCGTGTATACTATATATATATATATGTGTGTGTGTGTAGTTACTGTGTATACTATATATATATATATATATATATATATGTGTGTGTGTGTGTGTGTGTAGTTACTGTGTATACTAGTTATCGAAAAGATTATGGATTTGTATGCAACTCACCAGGGCTACGGGCACAAACTCTTAAACTCGGTTGCTAATCACGGCTATACATCCCAGTTTGCTCTACTGTTTTAATCATAACTAAATGACAACTGGAATAAATATTAGATCGTTGTGTCCAATTAGAAAATTAAAAAGAACATTTTAAATACTCACAGAAAAACATTTATTAGTTGTGACGGAAAATGACACCTTTTCGATTTGCCAAAATCAGCCGTTTTCTTGAATAGCCGCATTGAGATTGGAGAATTGGTCAAAGTGAATTATTCCTTTGGAATACCAGTAAACGGGCAACAACACCTTCATTGAATGCAATTCCGTTTTAGCCACGGGTTCTGCACATTTACAAGCTTGTTTCCAAATTCATTTGCGTCGAATGTTATCATAAACGATCCATTTTTCATTTATTGTGACAATACTCTCCAAGAACGGCTCCTTTTTTGGCGTAACAGCAAAGAAATCACCGCAGAAACATGATCGAGCTTGTTTTGTTCCGTCAGAGAATATGGAACCCACGTGTCAAGTTTGGAAACAAACCCAAGTCTCTTCAGATGGCAAAAGGTCGTTGAGATATCGATTTTCAAACTTTTAGCACTCACTTACATCAAAATCTTCGGTTTATTCTCCCAGCAGAGGGCACCTTCATCGATATCGGAAGTTGGCTGAACGTTTATGGCTAAAATCACCCTGACGAAATCTGCCAAACCATTTTTGACCGTACGAAGAGCTGTAGCACGATCCAAATAAACCTTCTGAATGTTTTTTTTTCTCGCAGTTCCAGTGATTACACCTTTTCGAAATTCATAGAGCATAATATGTCGAAATGGCAACTTTTCATCCTCTATCTTTACAGTGTTTATTTGTGGGCAGAACGTCAACATTTAACAAAATCTGATTCACAATTGAACAATACAAGGTTTCAATCTAGAACACAATAGAAATCGGTACCAAAACAAACACCAATGACAAGTTGCGGTCATTTTATATAAACAATGAAAATCGGATGAGGACTTTTGCAATGATCTGATTCAAGAAGAACAGCTCCATTTTTTTTATATAGTAAATGCCTGACTGACGGACTGAGACCATCGGGGACGAACAGTTTGTGACGTTCAGGAACATTCTTGAACACGCATAAGATAAAGCGGTTTCCCACCGGGCAATTTACTCTTTAAAAAACTAAAAAGGTGCACAGTTACATTGGTTTAAACACTCCACAAAAACAAAAAGATTAATGAATAAAATTAGTTTGTTTTTGTTTTTTTTCCACAATTTTAAAAAAGTTATTTTATATTAGCCTGTTTGCCAATGCAAAAATAGTAAATACATTTTGGTCACAACAAGGCATAACTGGTTTGGGTCTCTAAGCACGTAATTATTTTACTTGATGGCTGATCCAGCTTTGCCATAAAAGACAATGATTCAATCCAGTTGCTTCTACTAAAAATGAAAATTCTCAAAATGTTGGTAATCACATCGATACGAATTTGTGAACTGTAACCCTTGAACCCAGCAAATGAGATCAAGTTATCAGTTCCAAAAAAAGAATGACTCAATGCTCAAATCGTCTGATGGCTTAAATGAGTCGAATAAATCAATAATTTTGTGCCAATGGGCCGAATGGTTAGAACGTTCATTTTCTGACCATGACATCCGGATTCGAATCTCATCATTTGTCAGGAAAAGTGACTTCTTGATGTTATCGGTCTAGGCGAGGGGTGGGGGCGACGATCATAGCATGCAACACTTCTGGAAAGGGTTGACCCAAGCCTTGCGAATGAAATTGCGTAGACAGGACCCTTAGGGGCCGTCGATGGTCGTGCTAGCACGAAATCACAGGTCATCGTGACCGAGGGTTTCAGCGTGATGATCTTGTTCAGACTGTTGATCGCGCTAGATAACGTACACTGTTCCAGAAACTGTAACTAAGATCTGCTCAGCATAGTTGCAGTATAAACCACAGGTGATCTCTGTGGGTGTTGAATAAACACAAATGCGCTTGAGCATACGTCTGTAATAGGGATTGTCTAGCCGTCCTAGTAGAGAGGTTTCCCCGAATACGAGTGGCCAGCTATACATATACATATGTATGTATGTATGTATGTATGTATGCAGGTAGGTAGGTAGCGCCGCTAATTCTTTCTACCATTCGAACTATGGTAGGAATAATATAGGAATATATTTTTGTATATT
Source organism: Acanthosepion lycidas (assembly GCA_963932145.1). NCBI lineage: Eukaryota > Metazoa > Mollusca > Cephalopoda > Sepiida > Sepiidae > Acanthosepion > Acanthosepion lycidas. The sequence goes on from OZ010602.1 coordinate 69,651,896, forward strand.
TTTCTCTGAATTGTTGGACATATGCATTACTTCATTACTCTCACGCGTGGTTAGAATGTTGCTCTGTCCCGACCATGAGAACCGGGTTCGAATTAGGCGATTAGTCGAAGTAGATTAGTTAAGTCGGTGACTTCTTGATAATCTTGACGTGTGCGACACTGTTGAGAAGTGCCTAAAAAGCATACCACGAGTTGAGCCAAGATTTGTGAGTTATTTTGCGGTCGACGAAATTGTTTGAAAGTTGTCGATAATTTAACCCAAGCACGAAGTCACAAATCATTACCCAATGGACAGAAACAAGCTGTAAATAGCTTTGGTTGGCAAAATCTGAGTCACATTAGGAAAAAAAGACATCAATCTGGTCACTAGCGGATATGTATTGGCCCAAAAACTCACAATGAATGGCTTAAAAAAAGAAAAGGTCGGCTAGCTAATCCCTGTTGCAGACACCTGCTCAAGCACATTTTGTGCATGTTCAACACCCACAGAGCCCACCATACATACATACATACATACTACATACTAACATACTAATTAAGGTGTGTGTCAACCACCAAAATAAAAATAAAATTAGAATAAAGCAAAAATTTCACCGATTTAAAAGATCAAAGGAATAAAGAAAACATAAAAGTGGAGTAATTCCATACCTTGAGAATCCATGATATATTTTGAAAACATTAGGAATTTTAATTATCTTGATTAGTTTTTCCCAGAAAGTCAAATTTGTACAAATAAATATGACCAAGTTATGTGCTATAAAATCGCTTTTTATCATTCATTTCTTAATTTTATTCAATCAAATTTTATACGATTAAATTACCACCAATTAAATTGTATTCAATTAAATTATATTCAATCAAATTATATTCAATTAAACTGTATTCAATTAAATTATATTCAATCATTTTATATTCAAAGTGTATTCAATCAATTCGTATTCAATTGCATTCAATCAAATTGTATTCATTTAAATTTTATTCAATTAAATTGTATTTAAATAATTTATATTCAAAGTGTATTCAATTAAATTATATTCAATCAAATTGTATTCAATCAAATAGTTTTCAATTAAATTTTCAAAATACAAGAAATAAAAGCCGTTCACATAAATAACTTTATTGATACAAAATTTAATTTATTTTGGCACAGGTTTGAATACAAATTGGAAGATTATTCGACGCGAGATTTTCATCAAGACTTCACATACGCATTAAACGAAAAGGTATTAGTGTTTTTAATAAACATTCAGAAGATTTTATGAAACGGCCCCACGAATAGATAAAAATTGCTATTGCAATCTTAAAGATAGATTTACGAATTCGCTGTCGATAGCTTTGTCTCGTATTTCTGACATTTTCTTTACCTTTCATGGAGCCTGTCTGGTGCCGATATGTCATCATTAAATACAAGGATTGAATTCTTGCATTTTTTCAATCACATAAAAGCTGTACTATCAGTTTTAGGCCGTTGTCATGTTTCCAAAAATAATGTGTCGAAAGTAGATTTATTTGCGTTTATTTCGAGACAATTATCGTAACAGCCATTAATAACACTTGCAGTTGTCACAAGAAAGACAAGCGTTCGTTTTTTTTTTTTGTTTTTTTTTTTATTAAGTGCATCCTACTGAAAAATAACCGAGACACTTTCATTAGCTGTTGCTATGATCAAACTGCAATCTTAACAAGAGTGGGAAGGAGAAATAAATGTGTGTGTGTGTGTGTGTGCGCGCGCGTGCGAAAGAGAGAAAGAGAGAGCGAGAAAAAGTGTAGAAAAGGAGAGAATGTCCGTGTGTTAGTGTGAGTGAATGTGTGTGTTGCAAATTTGTACACTTTATGCTATTGACACGTTCGGATGTTTACGTCTAATTTTATCTTTTTAAATTTTTCTGTGTGCTACAAAAATGTATGCCACACCCTTGTGTAGTACTTTTGTAACCTTTTATCAGACTAAGATATATTCTAGTGGATTAAAGCGTTTGTTTGTGAATTTGATGGCATACAATCCCTGTGAATACAATCCTTTGTCCGAGTTGTACAGAGAGACTTAGTCATTAGTGGAAACAGGGCGAGCAATAAATGATCAGTACGAAGAACAAGACGAGATATCTCTAGGCATGAAGAGCGGAACAAGAACAATTCCACCATAGATTGAATAAAAGATTCTTGATTTAGATATCTCAGACATTTGACAGGGTTTGACATACTGCTCTTCAGAAGTTGAAAAGTCATTGTATTTCTGAGTGAATTTTTAAACTGATTTTTAAACTCTTTCTTATCAAATCGTGAAATGGAAGTGATCTTGAACGGCCATTCTTTTTGATTTTTTTGCATTAATGCATGTCTCCCGTGACATTATCCTTGGACCTACGTTGTTGATAATTTCCATCGACGACCTCCCCGACTCAACTCGGTATCTATATTGATGACACAACTCCTATCTTAATTGTAAGTATGATCAGTTTGATAACATTATATTGGCAACTGATCTCAAAAAATGAATTAAATCAGTTGTTAAATTATGTAATAAATGGCTTCTTAATTTTAACGTCACCAACACGAAACTGTCCTCTTTTAATTGTCTAAGAGAACCCTGATACTAAACTCCAAGAAAGTGATTCATCGCACCTCCTCGGATTAACGTTTTCCACTGACATGAAGTTGAAAGATTATATTAAAACAATTGATAGGTCTTCTGCTAGGAAATTTGGTTCACTGTGTCGTGCAAGACAAATTTTCTCGCCAGAAATTCATAATAGTCATAAGTGTACTATTCGTCCACGCTTTGAATATTGCTGTTACATCTGGTCTGGTGCTTCTAGATATTTGGAGATTCTTGATAACATCCAAAGAAGAATCTACAATGTTATTAGTCCTGACCTGGCATCTCGGATTCAGTTACTTTCCCATCGCCGTTACGCAGATTCTTATTTTTTCTATAAATACTTTCGTGGTAATTAATTCTGATGAACTTTCGCCTATTGTACGTAAACTTTATGAAATTCTCGCTTATAGAACTCTTTTCCGGTTTCTTTCTTCTAAGTCAACTTTGAACTTCAAAAATTTCAATGTAATGTCAATCGTAATTTTTTGTCTTAATTCTTGTCCTTTTTTTGTTCTCTCTCCTTAATAGTGTTTTTTTTGTTCATATTCTCTAACACTTACAAAGAGCATTTCTTAAAACTATATTTTTATCATATATATATATATATATATATATATATATAGAAGAGTCGGGTTTGGATAGGTATTGAATGTTGTTATATCTAATAATAATCATCGCTCTAGTCTAATATTAAGCACTTTATTAGCAGAAATTCTGTTAAATTTGTTACAAGTTAAATTATATAACATTATATATATATATATATATACATATATATATATATATATATATATATATATATGTATATATATATATATATATATATATGTATATATATATATATATATATATATATGTATATATATATATATATATATATATATATATATATATATATAAACGGCTGACAAGGTGTGGTGGTTGAGTTTTTTATATAATTTCTCATGTGTTCGTATAATTTTTTTCTTTTCAGGAACATATAAATTATCTGAATGTTTTCCATGCGCTTTCGGCTGTAATTTTAGCCATTACCATGGATTAATTTTATTTTACTTTTAATTAAATATATGGGTTGTTTTATGTCTGTATCTATAGTTATAAGAATTTTTTATTTTCCAAACAAGGTCATCACCTTGTGGCCGTGTTCATAGTTGACGATAGCTCAATTAGGTATCATTTAAATGCTCATGGAGACCTACTAAGCTCTATCTGTTGCATACTCGTTGGTAATAAAAATATAATAGCATCATCCATATGTACAAAAAGGCTAAAAATAATGTGATTTATTATAGGGAAATTGGAAAATGTTCAGAAAACTGACAAATCGTTAAAGGCTATTCTAATTTAAAGGTTTCAACATTCTTTTATTATCCTTGCTCTCTAAGTGTCTACTTGCTGCAAATTCACCAAATTTAATCCTCTGGGATCATTTACCAAATCATTTCTGAGCTGCTTTAAGACGTTTTCTTAAGTCACAGAGATTTAAGATAACGTCTTAAAGCAGCTCAGATAAGACACTTGCAATAGACAACAATCATTGTCCAGCGTTGTCAGGATTAAAAACGATGACGAAAGGGCGGGTGTATATGCACGCGCGTGCCTTTCTTATTAAATGTACTCGAACAGCGCCTGATAGTAAGCAATAGCTAACGAACTAGGATACCACGATGGTAAACTTATACTATGCTAAATTTTGTAAATATCAACCGAAAAACATATTTATATATGACCAAGAAAAATATACAGGGACTTATGGGTAAGCCATTGTATATATTGAAATATCTCGACTTCAGTCAGTTTCTCACCGACGCGACGTGGCTTCCCTCTGTCTTTTCTACAAATATTTTCATGGCAACTGCTCTGAAGAGCTATTTTCACTGATGCCGCGACTACATGAATTTAAACGTGCTTCCAGATTACTATTGAAATGGCTAAATACAACCGCCACTTCCGTTGCAACAGCTTCTTTTCTCGAACTTCCTGCCTGTGGAACTCCCTTCCGTTTGCTTGCTTCCCTGATAACTACAAACTTGAAAAATTTAATTGTACGTCAATCTACTTCTTTTGTTTTCTTGAATCCCGTTCATCTTATGGATTTCCCTCAATCCTCCTTATACCCAGTCTTTTCTCTCACTTTAACTCCCTGTAACCCCTTGCGTGCTTGGGGTGTAATGATTATAAATATATATATATATATATATATATATATATATATATATATATATATATATACGGCACTACTCATACACGCACAGATATAAATTAATAACATATGATATGTATATGTATTGTGTGTGTACCTATGTGCGTGTGTGTATTCCTGTATATGTGCGTGTAAGTGTGTGCGTAACGATTATTGTATGTCGATATTTACTAAGTTTAGATTAGTACAAGAGAATATTAAAAGGGACATCCAGTAAGGATTAAACTCACTACATGATCCATTTATACCAGACTAAGTTATATACTAGTGAATTAAAGCATTGGTTCAAGAATTTGGTGGGATAGTAATTGTGAATCCAATGCTTGGGACAGGTAGTGCAGTCTTAGACTAAGTGGAAAGTGGGTTAGTAATAACTGAGCAGTACTAAATAAGAACGAGATATCTCTCAACATGAACAGCAGAACGTGGGAAAATCCTGTCCTCTATTTGTTGTAGAGTTTGAAGAGAATTGCAGCCAGTTCACGAGCTCATTTCCTTAGGACAATTGCAAAGATATTGTTAAGTCCTCATGCCTAGTAGGTATATATTTTGGAGATGATAGCAGAAAGCATGGGCAGACTAACACACGTACACACACACACAAATCCACATTAACTTGCACTGGACACATTAGGCGAGCGTGTAGCCGATCCAACTGATCTCATAAATAAGCTTGGGGAATTACGAATACCTTAAGAACTTTTCTGTTCTTTTTAACTAACTTAATATAAGCGTGCGCGAGAGAAGCTCTGATCTCATTGTTTTAATTTTCCTCACCCAAATAGAATGAACATTTTTAAGGTCTGGTGAACAAATTTTGCATAGAGCAACAATTTATATACAGAAATAGATTAATATTGCAGATGCTTATATTTGTACGAAGAGAAATGTACTGAGTTGAGTACGATAGATATCTAATAGATATCTAGCAGAATATATTAACAAAAGAGTGGAATTTTGAGGCATCAAAACATTCGTTTGCTTTAAAATTCAACACTGAAATTTATTGTTCATTAATCAAAGATAAATGAGAAAAACAATGATTTTTTAAAAAAGATTTACCCTTTGGAGCATAGGAATTGCATTATGATCTGTATATGTTCAGACCGTTAAAAATGATGGCTTACATGAAAAATAATATTTTGCTAAATTATTATTAGGTTTTCAAAATATTTTACAGTATTGTTTGATTTTTGCTCTTTCACGGTGTCGGTCTTATCTCTCCGCTTTGTAAGCAATTCTTGAAAAGTTCACCATTGTCGTAAGAGAAACACTGTCACTTGGCATAGAAACTTATTGCACCCCAAAGCTACATTAATCACCGATCTCTCATCAAAACCTGCTGGGGCCTGCACCCTGAAGCGGACACTCCAGCGTCGCCTCATCGCGACGGCAAGACATGGGAAGCAACAGTCTACTGGTTATAAGTCAATGCTTGATTGGCGTGGAGCCAGGGGTTGCTTTCGACGAAGAGCGAGGTAATCGCGCCTCATTGGACAGCTACCGCTCGCCTCAAGCTGGACAGCCCCCAGCCAATAAGGTGATGTCCTGCCACATTCCGCCTGCTTCGCTAGGTTCGTGGGGCTTAGGGATACAAGTATCCTGGATCGCGGTCTGTAAACACTGCACCAAGCAAAACAACAAGGAATCAAAGAAAAAAAAGCATTCAGAATTGGATGTTGGAACTTACGGACTAGGACAACTGGGGTCTATCAGATGACAATTGCGAAATCAACTACTTCGGCTTCGAGTGGACTGTCAGCACTTTAAGTGACACGACTTCCAGAGACAGGAACCCTTCGTGAGAAAGAGAGTACACTTTCTTCTGGTAGGGAAAAGGCAAGGATGAGATCAGAGAAAACAGTGTCGGCTTTGAACAAAAATTCGATGTTGAAGATGGTGGAACTCAGCAAGGATAGATCGGAGCGAATCTACTCACTTCGACTGCATACCACTGTTGGTACTTTCAACCTTGTCAGCGCGTACGCCCCAATCCTACAAGACGGCCAAATGACGTGGATGACACCCTGGTTTGCTGCAAACTCAGACCAGTCAAAGAGGATGCATTACGCCAAGCCTCCAGACAAACAGCGTATCAATACCAACAGAACCCAATCAAATCGGCGATATTCATTAAGTCTCTGATGGACACCCTTCTCGCAAACCCACCTAGAGGAACGGTACAGCAGATGAGATATTCTTAGGGACACCATCCAAAGCAAGAATGTGCTCAACGTGGCCACCGAGAAGAAGTGCGTTGCACTATTGGAGCACAAACATCAACCTACTCAGGCAACGTTGCAAGCTTTTATGAAAGCCACAGACAATGCACAAACGCTGTCAGACGCTGGGAAAATGACTACTGGCTCAAGCTGTGCGAGAAGATACAGTTATAAATTCGATACTAGTGACATCCGCGGGATGTATCAAGGAATCAAGAAAGTCATCTTCCCAACCAAATGCAAGACAGCACCGCTGAAATCCTGGGCAGGCGAGATTATCAAGGACACAGATCAATACTGTACTCCAAGGAAAGCACCTCAGACGACGCTTTAGACAGAGTAGGTCGTCTATCGATCATGAATGGCATGGACACATTGCCGATAGCTGGGGAGCTGAGCATAGCCATTGAAAATTTACCCACGGGAAAGGCACCAGGACTGGATGGCATTCAACTAGAGGCTATCATGTGCGCAAAGGGTGTTCTTCTTGACAACATGGTGAGTCTACTCTGTCTGTGCTGGGAGAGGGGAACTGTCCCGCAGAATATGAGAGACCAAACACGCTCCATTTAAAGGACATGTTACTCTGTTACTCTGCTGATATATTTGCGAGTTTCTTTACTATCTCTCTCCTCCGTTAATTTTCTATTATGGTTTATAATTATTTTTTCTATACTGTTGTTGCAATGGTTCAAATTGTTTTTGTTGAATAGCTTTTTCAACTCCAGTGAAAAATATACAGGTTGACATTCATCGAAGCTTTTTGAAAGTTTACCGAGATGTGAATGTGAACATTGGGTGGTGGGTAGTGCATTTTAGCAGTAACGACAGCAATGTATGGGACAGGCCATGTTTCCGAGAGCCCTGCACGCTGTCAGTCCATGAAATGAAGAGTCCCTCGAAAATGCATAGCCAATGGTGATGTCTATAGTCTTATCTAAAGTTTGTTTCTCTTTATTAAAAAGTGTATATTGCATGTCATAAAAATTGTTTCTCATTAGTTAAAAAAATGTTTGTTATTACTTGCATAAAATTGATTTTCATTATTTTAGTTTTAATTTCACTACATAAAATTGGCTTTTAATTACTTAAATTTATATTTTCATTATTTATATAAAGAAAAACTGTTCATTTACTTTAAAAATGCTTTCATTATTTCCCTTAAACAAAGTGTTTTATTATTTACACAAAAATGTTTTTATTTACACAAAAATTTCATTACTTAATTATTAATTTGATTTTCTTATTTCCATAAAATGTCATCATTGCATAGAATACGGATAAAAAATACATAAATATAGTTTCATTATTTACATAAATATATTTTTTGTTAGTTAAATAAAAATGCGTTCTTCAATATTCAAAATAGTTTTTTAATTATATGTATAAAAATGATTTTGTTATTATTTACATAAAAAATGTGTATCACATTATTTAATAAAATAAGATTATTATTCATATAAAAATATATTTTTCAATACATAAAAATGTTTCCAGTTATTTAAATGAACGTATTTTTCGCAAATCGAATGAAATTTTCTAATCATGAGAAAAATCATTACTTTTTCTTTCAAACATATAGTTTTGTCAAATTTTATATAATTTACCTTTGATGATCATCTTTATTACATAGATGCATAAATACCAAATCTTCTATAGCTATGACGCTCTATTGTATCTCGGTTTTTTATGCGTAGTTAGGTTTAAGAGGTCATCGATCTAGTGTAAAACAATTCTCAAATTTGAAACTTATTCTTCCAGGTTTATTTTGTGTTCTGTACGAAAGACGCCATTATGGGTGTGTTAACTCTATCATAACTGACGTTTTACTCATGTGGACGCCAAAGTTTGAATATCATTTAAGTAAACCTCACCCATTGTTTTCCTGATAAAACCATTAAGTTATTAGTTACAATAATAATAATAATAATAATAATAATAATAATAAATAAATAAATAAATAAAATTAATAGAAAAAAAGGATGAAAAAGCAACTCAAATACATCTCGCATATATAAGCTACGTCTGACGGGTCGGCATCCTCCTTGCCAGATTAATTTCTTCAAAACACTTTGATTATTGTTACACTTGATTTACTGACCAGTGATCCCAGAAATTGTCAGGAATGTAGTTTTGGTGTGAGCGTTGTTCCGCGAGGATGGGAACGACGTAGGGGCAGAAAGCTAATAATGACAGTAAAAGCACAAGTGGTCTTTCGTTTGCAAAGGCAATTCGCCTTGACGTTCAATCATTGTGGGTGTGTGGCATTAGTTTCGAGTTGCACTACTTATGACCTATCTCCAAAAGCCCGGAAACACAAAAGGTGCTAATGTGTATTTGTAAAATATTCTGTTCTGGAGCCTGTTGCTCATGTTACAGTTTGACAGGTGCATTCCATTGGTATGCGTACGAATGGTTGTTGAGGAAGAGAGAAAGGAAAGTGTTCGCTTTTGTGGGTAAATGTGGCGGGTGGATGCAAGTATTGTTTTGTTCACACCACATCGGAATTTGGAGATGTAACAAAAATGTCAGCGTAGAATTTGGAGGTAAAAAAAAAATAATTAAACAAAAGTGAATAAAATAGAACGGAGTGAATGTTTAGGATCTGTGAAATCACTTCTATTGAACTTCGCCTTATTTAACCCTTAAACAGTGGGTATAATCAAATGATGTTTCATTGGAGATCAGATGACATTGGGGATTTAAACTTTTCCAAAGAGTCCAGTATAAAAGGTTAATTGGCAGCTCAAGGTCTCATGAGGTTACGGCGTTTATTTGCCTGCAAAAAAAAAAAAAAAAAAAGCTGGAAGACCACGTAAAAAACGATGTCATGTCTGCATGCATACGTCTAGAGGAGAAAAGTAACCAACAATGGTGACGACTTTTTACCTAAAATACTTCAATGTTTAAAATATTAATTGTAGGAACCTAACGTTTTATTTTATTTTCTCCTTTATTTTTATCATTTAAAAAAAAAATATACCTTTTTTATAGTTATAATTAAAACAAAAATAAACATAAAAACTAACTTTTAAAAAATTATTTTTTCGTTTTTTACCCATTTGGCATTGATGTTTATTCAAATCTTTTCCGGTCGTTTTAGGGTTAAACTGATCCGTGAAGAGTATTTATTTCCTTGTGCTTTTGTTTTCCTACAAACACAAGAATAGGTGTGCTTCTCATTTGGTGCATGTGTGTGCGTTTGTTTTTAAGTATGCACGAGTAAAGACAAAAGGAAAAATTATCTTAACTTAGCCGACGCATTTCGTCCTCTGATCGACTTTATCAGGGAAGAAGCAAAAATTTTATTTTGTAACAAGTATTTATATACAAGAACAAAAATGTTATTGGTTTTTCAAAATTCTTAAATTTAGGGACGCTCATAAATATTCATCAGGTTAGCTGAAAAGTCAGGCAAGCTATGGAGGACAAGACGTGACACAATTCAATGTCTAAGTGAGTAAAAGTGAGTAAGTGATGTTTTGAAAATATTTTTAATGCGAACTGGTATTTAAATTATTTTAGTTTGGGGTTAATTTATGTGTTATATATTTTGAATAAGACGAGGTCATAAGTTTAACAGTTTTCTTTATATTTTTTTAACATTTTTGTAGTCATAGGAAAATAGTAATTCTTTTAGAAATGGAGATAATGGAAAAAGTTCGTGGCAGATTTATATTTTGATAAGATTCGACAGCGGCACTCTCGAGAATTTCTCTTGTAAGTAATTTACTTTCTCTTTTAATAAGTGTGACATTTTTTTTAGATCAAAGTTGTGGTTAAATTTATCTCTACATATATCTCTTCTTTGGGTAAGTATTGGCGGCTTCAGATTTTTAGTGCTCTTAAACAAAGTCCTAATTATTACCAATTTGATCTTGTGACAGTGATGGGAATAAAAGTTGATCAGGTTTTTCTTGTTGCTAAATTTTCCGTAAATCTCAAACTGACGTTCGTTATTATTTCTGTGAAGCTTGATCTCTAGGAAAGGTAAAGTGTTGTTAGACACAGATTCAAAGGTAAATTCTATTGTGGCTTCGACGTTATTTAATTTGTTGACAAAATCGGGTAAAATTATTCTTGTGGGTATATTAGCATGTATGTTTGTGTGAGTGTTTATGTGTGTGTATTTGTCTTTATGAGTTTGTATTTATATATGTGTATTTGCATTAGTGTAACCAATCAGAAGGGATTTTACTGCAGATACATGAATAGATACTCTCCCGTTGGCAGTGAAATGGCATTGTGTGAAGATCGCAATGACCACGTGGGAAGGTTCTTTGCGTTTCCTAGAGCATTATTTTTTTATTTTTTAAAGAGGGTTAAGGAAAACGCAACGAGCCAGTTGATAGCCTGTCCGAATACTTTGAAGTATATTAAGGCACCATTATCCTAGCTAGGCTATCATTTTGTTAATATTAAATAGATCGATACTTTTTAGTCAGGCCTCATAGGTGTATTTTAAAAAAATTTGATTGTACTGGATTCTCTGAATATAAATATTATATATTGTCAGTATTATGAAAAAAAGCATTTCGAGATTAACAGCCAGACGTGAATCATTTACGTGAATATCAATCTAATTTGTGAAAGAGCAGATTATTTAAAATCATCCAACTCTGCGCAGGTCTATGCCAAAATTCTATCACACACTTTAGGGCTAATCTATAGTCATAAAGGTTATTTTCTTTAAGGCGTAACAAAGTCGCTAATTACTATCTTGCATACATAATAAAAAAAGAGCTTCACGACTAAGAACAATTTTTATTTATATATTCTAAAGTAAACTGCCTTTTTGTCGAGCGTCTTTTGTCTAGAAAAAATAAGATTTCGAAGCATTAGTCTTATTCGTATTTGTAAATGTTTCTATTGTCTTTAAGCTTAGTGTTATTATATATATATATATATATATATATATATATATATATATATATATAATACAACACAGTTAGAAAATACGTAGAAATTACTAGTTTTTCGGCCAGCGGAATTTTTTTTTACCAACAATGTGTTCAGTAGTATATAGATTGAAAATAGTCCAACAATAAATGAATACATATTCAAGCAAGTTATCTGTTGACCGACTTCAGAGTTTTGCGTAACATTGTTCCTCAAGGTCAGATTTATCGGACCCTTTGACCCTGATGAGTGGTGTAACGAAGAACCCTGGAGTATGTCAAGAGTGACTTGAACATTTATTAAATTCACTGAATATATATATATATATATATATATATATATATATATATATATATTTGGTTGGATAGATGTGAGTTTGTGACTCTGGGTTTCACGCTTTAGCGATCGTCAGACAAACTGATTAATTTTTTTAAAAATTGAGCGCTTTCTAATAAGTACCGCGCATATAATATATAAATAATTATACATATATATATTTTTTTATATTTATATACACACACTTTTCACACACACACATATATATATATAAATATATATATATATATATATATTTCTGAATTTCTATCTCTTCGCAATTATTAGTTGCATGCGCTTTATTATTAAATTTATTTTACATTGGACACTTTTATTCTTTTCACCACTGGACAAGCTTTTCTGCAAATATCATAAAAAATTTATACCCAAACGCACATGCGTACACACACACACACACATATATATATATATATATATATATATATATATATGGAGAGAGATGATGCAATGATAAAATGGATAAACAGATACCAGCAGTTCAAATGGCTATGTATGCATATGTCTGTATGCGTAAGTTTTAAATCTAAAGTCAAACACGTAGATTATCCGATATTTACTAGTCTAGCACTTCTTTTCGTTCGGATGAAATAATGAAAGAGTTCGGGAGATTCCAACCGACACTAAACGACATAGAAAGTAATTTTGTAAGAAGATTTTCTAGTTATTCATGGCCGTTGACACAGAGAGACATCAATTATCGACTTAATTATCCTAAAGTTTGATGTAATTTTTATGATTTAAATAAACACACCTAACCTCTAAGCATTATTTATTTACTGATATGCAATTGATAAGAATGATTCATTTTAACTTAATGTTAATTTTCACGACGAATGGAAGTCACCCTTAATTAGTTGTATCCAAAGAGTGATTTAAGAATTTTTTTAAATTAACGTAGCAAGGATAAAAAAGTAATTTTTCGTGTATTTTAAAAAAATCTCATCTTCGCTTACACACACACGCACACACATATATATGTGTGTGTGTCTGTGTGTGTGTCTGTGAAAATATATAGAAAATAGAAAAGAAGTCGTTAGGTAAATAATCCAATGTTCTTTAGTATTTTTGTTATTATTAAAAAAAAACAGTGCTCGATGCAAAAGTAGAGCCTAAATATAGTTATTTATTTAAAAATATGATTCCATCGCTACATAAGAGTTCTCATGTTTCAAAACAAGAGCCGAAAACTTCAATATAATTATTTGAATTAAATTGAATTAAAGTACCAAGCTCTATTCCATCTTCAAGCGAAATTTTTTTTTGAATAACTAATTCTTGAAATTTACGCGTTTTAACCTTACCCTGACTTGACCTCTTTGAATGTAACTGAGATATTGATACAAATTATTAACCCTTACGCACCTTTTTTTTTAAATAATTGCTCTAGCCGTTACCATAGTAATTTTAATTTAAATAATGAATATGCTTATAAAACGCGTAAATTTCAAGAATTAGTTATCCCCCCAAAAAATATGTTTAAGTATTAATTTTCCTTCAACAGTAAATTAGATTTGATGATTCTATTGATTTGTTGTTCCTGAAAAGCCCTTCTATTTTGAATGAACTCAAATACGGTTCAACTCACGAAGATGGCCAGGTAAAAACCGTGTTAAAATATTTAACCTAAAATGTCAAGGTATAAGAATGAGACTCAATCTCGGAAAGTCTCGGAGGAAATCTTTTGAGAACTGAAACAGCAACAACAGTAAACTCTGAACCCTTTATGTTTTTTTGTTATTTTTAATTTATATATGTCTTTACTTGTTGCCAAATCTCTCTGACCAACTCTGTCCACGTAAACTTGACATTTTGTTGTACTTCTTTCTCTACTTTTGGTGGTTTTCTTGAAGATGTTTTTTTTTCTTTTGATATATGACGATATTCACATTAATTCTTTAAGAAACTAAGATGAAGAGAATAAAGATGGCAGAACAATGAAATGTGTATGTCAACGACTGGATTGTCGAGGAGAGAGCGATTTTAGAGACCACAGTTCTTATGTTCCCAGCATGATCCCTTGATGAAATACCTTGAGAATACTTTAACTCTTTCTACACAGCTTTATTTAATTAGTGCTGGTTTCAGTCTTTTTAAGTAAAATTCCTACCTTTCATCTATCATGCATCTTCATGTATGCATTTGCATAATAAATGCAGCTCGTATTTTGTACTCAGAAATGACACAGTAAAACCTGTATCAGTTCCCCCCGCCCTGAAAAAAAAAAACAAAAAAAACATATTTTGATATGTACTGTACGAGAGTTTTCTAATTTCATTGAAGTATTCTGGTGATATTTTTCAGAGGATTGCACCAGTTGAAATAAACGGAACAGATTAACTTTTTCTTTTAAATCTTCTTATTTTACGCTTTGGCTTTGGAAAACGAGACAACAAGATTGGGAACACCATACGAACACACGCATCATTCTGCTGTGTAATTGCGACAGTGTTTTTTTTTTTTTTCTTTTATAGTTTAACCTCGACTGGCCAGATAGGAATTTCGAGTACTTTATAAAAAAACTTTATATTGATTGATGGATGTGAAAGCATTTGTAGAAAATGAACCACGTGTTTTTTGTCGTAACCTTTTAGAGTTGATGTGAGCGCTTTGTGTTTTTTTCAGGTGTTTCTTTTCAAATGTTACTTTCTTCTGCTCCTTTAAAAAACATTCCACATTTTTTGTAAGTCGTTGTAGATTTTACGAAATATTACTACAGGTTAAACAAAAAGTAATAACCTGACATTTCTTTAAACGTTGAAGATTCTTTTATTAAATTGATCAAAACATGTTGGTCTAATCGTTGCTTACATATATAACGTCTTCTCAGAAATTGAATCTCTTTTGTATTATGCATACTAAAGAGCTGTCGTAGATTATGGCGTTGGTTTGTAGTAAACTGCAGCCATAGCACTACAGAATAAAACTTCGGTGAGATAAATCAGACGTTAAAAGTTATCTACTAAAGGTTCTTGATTCTATATTTTTTTTTTATCTGATCTTCTCTTAAAATAAATATTTTTTTAGATCTTTTATTCACTGCAAACATTTTTGTTCTTATTTTAAATATACATTTTTTGCATATCTGTCTATATTTCTGATATGTGGTATTTTAACTATTCACACTGTTTACATTGTTCGAACTGTTGTTCGCATCTTTGTGGTCATATTCACGTTTCGGTCGTTGTATGCTCCGGCCTTCTTCAGGTGATTGGAATTTCGAACAGAAACCTTTTTCTGACCACCCGGGTAGATTGTTCTAGTTCCACGTGACATGCCTCTTCCAGATATCTTAGTTTCAGTTATTTCCCTTTAAGTTATATTTCTCTTTAAGTTTTTTCTTATCCAAGTCTTTTTTATTGTTCACCTCTGCTGTGACCAGGTATTAAACTCACAATTCTTTGGGTCAAGTCACTAGATTACTTCAACCAACGATTTTATCTACTGGAACACCTGAAAGAAGCATGGCACGTGGAACTAGAACAATCAACCTCGGTGGACGAAATAAAGTGTTCGATTCGAAATTCTAATCACCTGAAGAAGGCCGGAGCGTACAACATCCGAAACATTGTGAATATAACAACAAAGATGTGGACAACAGTCTGAACAATGTAAATAGTGTAAATATATTTTTTGTAGTTTATTTTTACTCATGAATGAGCCGGGCAGCCTTTTTCCACATATAAGACTTACTTACTTATATAAAAGTTTTATAAGCTGTTTTGAAAAGAAAAAAAATGAAAAATGAAGTTTTATTATTTATTTTGAAAATTAATGCCTTGACTTCAAACAAATGATACAGAAACCATGAAAGACAAATTTGTCTTCTGTTTATTTTTTTCCAGCAAAAAGTGTGAGTTTGTTGGAGGGGGTGCTGAACCACCCCAGCATTCCCTATAACGATGACGAGACGACGATTAGCTTTAAATATGACCAAAAGAGAATCATGGCAACTTCTAATGTAATCATCCGGCACGCCCATTTGAAAAAAAAAAAGTATTTGGGGGGGGGCCTGAGAAAACTGTTAAGTCTCGCCGATCTACGCTGATCTTTTGTAAAGCCTGATGTTATGAATGTAGAGAGTTTCTCTCTCTGGATAACATGAAACGAATGTTCGATCAGAAGAAAATTGCTGCGTTCGGAAAAGATTAATAAATAACCGATTATGTCCATTGTCATTGTTATCAAATTTACGTTTGTCTGCTATAGTAAAATGAGAATTGTTCAAGGCATTTATAAAATCTCATTATTCAACGAAGACAGGGAGGGATTTCTTCTTTCTTACGTTTTTATTTTCAAATGTAAATGTACACACAAGCCACGATGTCAATTCTGATTAATTTCGTTTTCACTACCAATTTAATAAGAGTTTTCATTTTTGCTGGTCGTCATTTGGTTTTACTTTTTTCATCTTGGTAGAATACCGAAAGATGAAAACGCGTCTGATGAACAATCAAAACGGTTAGGATCAACATCATTACAGTATCTGAGAGTTTAACTTTACATTTACCAAGGATTCATTGTAGATCCGTATTTACTAATTTGTCTTTTCGCAAAAGAAGGCCGATATTCTCGCTTCAAAAGTGGGTCTTATAAACATACAATATAAGCGATAGTAGGAAGTCTTACATAAAGAAATCGAATACACAGTAAAGCAAACTATTTTATCAAACAGATTTTCAAATTACAAGCATCGACGTCGGGGGACTTGCCAAATCATGTTTGATTAAAATGGCGAGAAAGTGACCAGTGCTCAATCATGTTTGATTAAAAGATATGAAAGTGTTTTAATATGTATTCTTCCTTCATTTTTTTAACAGGATGTAACATCTTGAATATGACTCATGGAAGTTTTCTCGAACCATCTGGCTTTTTCTTTTGCGTGTGGTTGGGGGACCTTTCCTGATTGACAACGACCCTCAACCTGAAAGTATGGGTCTGTTAATTTTATCAACTGGCACAAACTGATAGATAAAAATAAAAATAGCTAAGACACTTTCACATTTCCTGTAATCTATGATTTTCAGAAATGTGACCTGCTTCCCTGTAGACTTGTCAATCGCGTGCATTTTGTTCCCGACCAGAAAACTGCCAGCAGATGACAATCTAGATTTTATCAAGCTTCCGTAAGCAGGTCAGAGTGCCGGTTTATTTGTAGCATTTGCAAGGCCGAATTATGACCTTCTAGGGGCACTAGGCTGATGAAATTATGCCCCACTTCTCAGACGAAGCCACCCTCTAATTAGACTGCACTCGTCTTGAGTATTTTTTAATCGTGGTATATTTCAGCGACATTTGTATAGCCTGGAGTAATCCTATTGCAAATTATTTAAATAATAGCTATAAGAATAACTATCTTTCGTTTGTCAATAAAATATTCATTAAGAAATACCACTATTTTACTATTTATTGCAAACCAAATTAACACAGATTTCAACACAACCATTATAAATAAAAAGACATATGTTTTATAACCAGCATTATAACAATTAAACAATCAAAATAAACATGAGTTTGTCACATTGATATCATTTCAGTTTATGAAACTATTTAGAAGTTATAAAATCTAGAAAGAAGCCTATACTAGCCTAAGCGATAATCTGGGCCGGGACCCTAGGCTGCAGTCTATAATAGCCTAAGCGATAATTTGGGCCGGGGCCCTAGGCTGCAGTCTATACTAAAGTGATAATCTGCCCCCCCCCCTAGACTGCAGTCTATACTAGCCGATAATCCGATCCTGGGCATTTGATAAAATAAATAACTGTTTTGATCAACAGTCGCATAATATCGGGCTATTTGTAGTGCCATGTTGGGCGTGTATATCCAGTGGGAAACCCTGAGTTTACACTATGCTCTGTTTTCAGCCATGCTCTGTCTGGTTTGTATTAACATTGACGACAGATAGTTACAATTGCGATGTTTTTTTCTCTCTCTCTCTCTCTCTCTCTCTCTCTCCTCAAAAAAAAAAAAAAAAAAAAAAACACCTCCTCGCCTCAGCCATTCTTTCACTAATATTCGTGGTATCCGTTCCAATTCTGCAGAATCTTTCTATTTGGAATGGTCGCCAGATATTTTTGCCCTCTGTGAAATTAACTTAAATTCTTGCACTGCTACCAATGTATTCTTGGCTCCAGGCTATCTTCCACTTTGCCGAAAAGATTCCAGTATTTGCTGTTTACGTTCGGGATAATCTTCCGATGGCGAAGGAATTGTCTCTCGTGGCCACAAACTACTCCTTAATGCGCTTCCGTCTTTTGTTACTAAGCTCTGTTAGCTATCTCTTTTTCCTTTATTGCAGTATATTAGACATTATGCCTAATATACTGACAATATAGAAAAAAGCACTTTCGTTCCATCCATTTGCAAACATCTTTGTCTTCGGTGACTTTAATGCACACCACAACATGTTACTTAAAAATTCTAGGGACTGATGTTGCCGCTGTTCAGACATTAAATTCTTCCATTGATACTAATGTATTCTTGACTCCAGGCTATCTTTCTCTTTGCCTGAGTCAAATCGTGAACTTCCCTACTCGTTTCCATAGTAAAACCGAGCAAGATGCTACTCTACTTGATTTATTTCTTACCTCCTCTCCTTGCCCTTGCCGAGCTTCGCAACATTGGCCTCTTGGTAACTCGAGCCACTCTGTGGTAGCTATTGATATTTCGTTCCAATCATCTATTAAACAGGAACCCCCTATTCACAGATCCTCTTTCCGTTACCAGCATGCTGACTGGGACTCACACCGTTATTTTCTTCGTAACGCCCCATGGGACTGACATCTTTAACCTCCCAATTGGAAATTGCGCTATTGAGGTTTATTCTTGGGTCAAAGCCGGCAGGTCGTTGGAAAGGATCATACCATGGATTTTCCACGATTAGAGGCTACATTTTTTAAAAATCTTTTAGCTCACCGCATCAGATGAAGTGAAATTGCTTTCGCCTTCCACGGTTGGTGGGCGGAAATTTCTCTATCGAATACAATGGAAATGATTAGAATTGTGATCGGTTTTTATTTATATTGTTTAATCCTTTCGTTCTGAAAAAGGAAAAAAAAATCAAGGATGCCAGTCAACAAGAGAAAGCATAACAAAGTGGGATAAATAGAAATTAGGAGATTAGCACAAAGAATCAGGTTGTAAAAGAATTAAAGAGAAAACGGTGACTGGACAATAAAAAAAAAAACAGATGTTGAAGGTAAATTTGCAAGCATAATTTATCGTTTGGTCAGAAAGGCTAAATATTTATGTCTGGGTATTTGTGCTTGGCATACTAAATCTAGAAAATAGTGAAGGTTAATTAGCGTTTGAAGGGGTAAATATATGTGTGGGAGCTGATGTATGACAGGAGCGAGAGAGTGCATATGCATGTGTGGAATTGTGCGAGCGCCTGCATATGTATGCATGTGAATATGTTTTATGGAAATGTGTTCTTTTTTCGTCATCTCTTCTCTTCTTTCTTTCTTTCTTTTTTTACTTGCTATCCCTTACTCTTTCCTTCTTTCTTTCTTTACTTCTCATCCATTATTCTTTCTTTCTTTTTTTGCGATTGCTTGTGACTTACTCTTTTCATTTTTTCTTTCTGCCTTCTCTATTATATTTTACAGCTTCTTTTCTATCTTTTAATCATATACAATTTTTCTTTCTCCGCTTTACCGTATTTGTCTTAACTAACGGATAATTGATGAAATTGGTTGAGTTTTGCGAAAACAGGAAACAGACGATATAACAGTACTGTGACAAAAGATACTTAAGTAATTTGGCTATCTCAAACTTTGCTAAACTGCTCACAATTTTGAAAATTTAAAAATGTTGAATGGTTTCCTGTTGTAAGTGATTATGTTTTCCTTCGTATGGATGCATATTTATAATAAATTATTTCACGCCATATTTCAAATATTTCAGTCGCTTAACAGGTTTTAAAAGCAGTCAGAATTTCAGTCGTAAAACCTCGAAGTGTCTATTTATATCTGCATCATTAAGTTACATTCTTTTCTTATATGATAGCCACGGTTCAATCTTACGTCATCTGATATTTTAATTTGAGTTTTCTTGATGATCATAAATTGGCGGGTTGTATAATAGTTAGCAGACCGAAAGAGAAATCAGCAAGCTGAGTTCATTAGATACATTTTTGCACAAATATCCAGCTCTTCTGCCCTCAGTTATGGGTTAAATGTCAAGGCAGATTGTGCTCTCTAGCTATGGTTGGCAACCAGTCTATTATTCAAAAACCGAACTCTGAATTTAGCCCTGATCAGACGCATACTATAGAGCCATGAGAAAGATTAGAATTCACAATTAACTGCGACCCGTCGTTGTGGACTTGATTATCTCAATTGCGGTCGAAGCAAGAATAAATTAATGCAGATCTATAAATCTTTTCTATACTTCATTCATCATAGATGCATAATTACAATTATTGTTTTTTAAAGACAGAGATTGAGAAGTCGATCCTGGATAAAATTTTATATTTAACATAATCGACTTCTTAATTGTGTATCAAAACAGGTACTGGTACAGTGGATGTGGACCCACTAGTGACCACAAGTGGAAGGAAGTTGGTGAAAATAAGCAACATTTGGGAAAATGTTGCACCATCAACTGAATGGGTTCCATTTAAGTAATTTTCAATGTAAAAAAAGAAGAGATTGAAGGAAGAGTACATCTGTTGTAGTCATTGATTTATTTTAACTTTAGCCTGATCAGAAATCAGGAGCACCTAGGCGTGGATAGAATTTACTCTACACAATGATGTGCTAATAATTAGCTATCCACAAAGAAAGCACCTGAGCATTTCTTTTGAGAATCACTTTCAACCTAAAGCCGTTATAAACTAGCAAACAGCGCTGACTTACCAATCACTCAAGACAAAACGTTACATCTTCAGTAGTGGAGGAAGAAAAATATTAAAGCAACTAAGTGTTATTTATCCCAACGTGCATGAGTTGTTAAGTCCTCTCAGCTGATTTGTATGTTAATGTTGCACATAACAACTGAGTTGTGCGAGTGGACATTTTTTCATTCCGTCTAAAAAAGATTTCGGGCCTTTGAATGGCAGCCATCTTTATAACGAAGTGAGGCGAAAGGTTGGTGATTTGTGGTGAGCTGATTACTATGTGCTGCACCAATAGACCCGAAACATCCATTGACCTGCAAATTTGAATAATTAATTCATCTCTTTAAAAGCACTTCAGTCTTAAATTGTCTTTTGTTGATGGATCAAGTAAATAGTATGAAATTTCTGATATTTTTCACTGTTGAAATGAAAGGAGAAATTCATTAAGTGCGAAAACAGAAGACTGAAAAAACGTGAAACAAACAACAGTCAGATTCAGAAATCAACTAAATTTAGGCCAAAAAAGTCCAAAAAACATATTTGCAAGGTTAACCGACTAAAGAGTTTCGCGTCGAAACGTTCATCAGGGCCAGATGTTTGATAAATTACAAATATTGGAAGATATTTCGTTTTCCATTTTTGCATTGAATTATTTTTATAGCCAAATCCCCAGGCTACACTTATTTCTAATTTATCATTTACGCAGTATAAATTGCAGTTCTCCTGGATAAGGAGACGAAAAAGTATTGCTGTAATTTTTCTCCCTATTCTCTTTTTCAACGATTCAGAAATCGACCGAATTCATCGTGCAAGAAAAGGAAGAAAATATATATATATATATATATATATATATATATATATATATATATATATATAAAGAGATTTTGTAGTCCAGAGAAAAAAGGATTGTTAACGAGGTGCAGCTGGTATTATTTATTTTTGCTTATTCATTTCTGTTTTCTTTAATATTTTTTTAATTTATTTCTTCCACGTACTTGATTTTATTGTTGTTGTTTTTTCTTTGACGCCAGATCCTCTCCTTGTCTGTCTGTTTGTCTATCTGTCTACCTTCCCAACTCGCTCCTTCTCATTGGTGTTCTGCACTTCCTTTTCAGCTTTTTTCTCTTTTATCTACCACACACGTTTTTTAACTTCTTTCTTTGTAAAATCTTTCTTTGTGCACTCTTTATTTATTTATTTATTTGGGCATCTGGTTTTCGAAAAGGTTTTCATCGTCGCTGCCCGTCAACCGTAGATGCAAGGTTCGTTAATCGTGTCTCACTAGAGGTGGAAGATATAACAAAACGAGAAATAAATAAAAATAGAATAAATTATGACCATCAAAGTTTTTTTTTCTTCGCGGAGGGAGAAAGCCTTATAAAAGATATTTTACTCCATAAATTCATATGCAGCAAAACCACATCGTGTTGAAGGGTAAAAACCGTTCCTTCTTACGTATCGTATAGTAACGCTAAAGAAATCTCAGTCTGAGAATGACAGGGCCAATTACTTTCTCCAGAAAAAATAACCGTAAGTTACTAATTCTTAGCCGTACTGTTGAATGCAAATCCGTATAATCCCTTTTAATGTATCTTCACACAAAGATTGAGGCTTAAAGTCTTGCACTTATTTTTCTTATGTAACATGTCCTTTAAGAAAATATAGGTGACCATGGCTTATGTTACTCTACGTAGTTTTTTACCTGTTACAATCTCTCTTTAGCCTCGTTCTGCAACCATTCAAGCAAACACATTAATTTGTTTACTCGCTGTTACCAGCTTCTGTTGCCTTCAATATGTCCTCTGTGTGTTAAATTCTCTAGACCTCTTTTCCTCATTATGTTTCCCAGAAATCTAAGCCGTTTCTTTCTGATTGTAAGCATCGATTTTTAATTATTGTTCTTGTTTTCCATAAAATTTTTTCGTTACTCATATATTCTATCCTTGTTATTCTCAGCGTTCATCAGTAGAACTGTGAATTTTAGTGGAAATTAAAATCTGCATGTGACGTTTATTTCCGTGATCAAAAATAGACTAATGTCGGTTACAAAAAAAAAAAAAAAGAAAAAAATGTGACACACAGGCTACCGCCAATCAGAATTGTTAGTGGGACCGTATAAACCGAGGCAGCAACCTCTTTCTTCCTCTTAATTCTCTCTTCGGATATTTCTTACGATTATCGGGCCTCTTTTTCCTCGTTTCGTCGTTGTCTCCCAAAATGCAGCCTTCACAATCAGGACACATTTCATCACCCTGAAAAAAGATTCTTTACAGGTGTACATTTCAGGTAAGGACATTTGATATACCAACCACACATGTAGTTTTCTTTCTTTGTTTTCTGTGTAGGTAGCGTAACGAAAGACATGACTTACCTCGGAATTCGAAACGAGTGCAAACGTGTCTTGCCTACAAAGTGGTGACAAAAAAAAGAAATATGGCCGCTATTGAAGATAATTTATACGTACCTATCTCGTCCAAAACGAGACGATATTTGCACACATGCAAATTTTGGCCGTCTTGGAATAGCATAAAAAGCGTGGTGCCAACAGCACCGAAAAAAACAAAACAAAAAAAAAACAGAAGTCATTCGGCGGTCTTAGGGAAGTCATTCGGCGGGGGATTTTTTTGTGTTACCGTTCAGTTTTTCGTTTGCGAGACTTCCTTTTTCAGTCTCTACGTCGGTTATTCCCTTGAAATTTCCGTGCGTTACATTGTCTCAAAGTAAGTGTGGTTACGTCGTTTAATTGCTGTGTTGTATCCATTGTTCCTATATTGTTTTCTGTGACTTCCTTTTGTTTGACCGGTTTTTCCAACCGGTGTTGTGGCAGCGCCAACACTATGACGGAGTCCCAACTCCAAGAGGAGACACCCACGCCAGCAACCCCTTCGGTGTGGGTAGGTGATAAACCAACTCAAAATGAACCCGAATATTATAAGGGACTCTCGGAGTAGTTTGAAAGTTTTGGGAAGGAGAATGAATTGGTACCGGTGCTATCTCTACTGGAAGCGGTGAACACTAAAACTTTCTCCTTGGTAACTACAGATTTCAAGACTAGCAAACTGATTGGAGTTAACGGTGACATAATGGAGGAAGCTATTAAAAGTCTGAACATTGGGGCTAAAGTTTTAGCCCGAAGAATTAGAGCTATGTGGGATATCCTGCTGGCATCAGAGGACGCAGCTAAGACACTGGCGGGGAGCGTATTGACAACCAATTCAGTGAGGCTACAAACGGAGTACTTTGGAACAAGGAAAACAAAAGTAACTCTGCATGCAGTTCCACTTGACCAATTGGCCTTTTTCTTTTCGAAATTTGGCGAGGTAGCCAGTGTTTCAGCCGTCAAAAGTAAGGCCGGGATAGCTACTGAAGACGTGGAAGTCATGGTAACGGTTACCAGGAAGAATTTTTGGGCGATGCCAAATGTACTTGTGAAGGATGTCCCATCTACGTGACTGTTGAAGGTCGACGTCCTCTCTGTTGGGCCCGTGGAACTGCCTGTCATCTATCCAAAAAGTGTACTGGGAAGAGACCGGAACCACAACCGGAAAATACAACGGCCAAGGAAAGCACTGACACAAGTGCCAAAGTAACCAAAAAATATCCCGGAGAATGGACGGAAATGGTGAAGAAGGGAACAAAAGTTACATCCCCTTCACATCAAAAGGACGTCTGCAGTAGCAGAAACGCGACCAGAATCAGCAGCAACAAAAGGGCGAACAGAAGAAGTCTAAGAAGAAGTTGAAGTAGGCGCGGCTAAGTTGGTGTCTATTTCTCAACTGCCCAGTGTAACGGCAGAGAAATGGAGACACGCAATCAATTTCCTTGAGGCGACCGAAGAAGAAAAAAACAGCTGACCTGCCGGCGAGCGTCGCACTGTACTTTTTGACCCCCTCATCATCATTTATTTTTTCCTACAGGTAGCTCACCCTAAATGGCTCAGTCTTATTTCCTGGTTGTATACAATCTCGCGTGATTTGCTTCTCTCTCACTTTCTCTCCAAATCTACTTTTTACTACTACTACGATTACTGGGAGCGGCAGACAAGTATCACTTGTTATTTCCAGGTAGCATGACCATGTGTCTTTGAATGCTGGGAGTTAGATTTAAAAGCTAAGAAACTGGTAAGAACTGCAACAGAACCACATCTATCTCTTCATGTTCGTTCTTTATCTGTGCGAATTAGTCCAGTATTCACTGGGATATAGGAGAATAATAGTTATTACATAATAGTTCAGTACACTTTCTAACGATATTTTCCTCTGTCTTACTCTTAATACTCTACACTTAGTTTCTGGAATATATCTTTTGCTATTTCTATGCGCCTTCTGTTACATTTTCCGTTTGCTGCATACTGAATTCATATAAAAACTCATCTACCAAATCCTGATATCAAAAACGTTCCTTCCTTCGTTCCTTCCTTCGTTCCTTCCTTCGTTCCTTCCTTCGTTCCTTCCTTCGTTCCTTCCTTCGTTCCTTCCTTCGTTCCTTCCTTCGTTCCTTCCTTCGTTCCTTCCTTCCTTCCTCTGCTTTGAAATTGGCTTTCCAAATTCTTGGAGAGGCGAAAATGAATATCTAGAGATCGTTTAGGATTTGAATATTTCATGCAGAGTTGATAAAAAAAAATGTTAAGATCAAATTATCCATATTACTGCCTTAATGTAGGTACTTCCAAAAGTGCGATACCTAAGGTTTAAAATGCATTTTAAAAATGAAAAATCTTTCTTGAAGCTTTTATTTTAGTTTTAATTGCTAGATGAAAATTAATATTACCAATAAACAAAATACTTTCCTGTATTTGAAACCGAATTTAAATTGACTGGAATAATTTTTTAAATCGCAAAAATCGGCTATATTGACAAATTTGTCAATTCAGGGTAATTCACTTCATTCAATTTTTTTCAAAAATAAAATATACTTTTCTGAAATTTTATTTCAAGACGATTAACTGATTTAAAGTTTAATTTGAATGAAAACAAATATTACTTACATTTAGTTTAAAATATCGGAGAAAAACATTTTATAACGTGGAGGTGTGTGTTTTATGACGTGTAGCTAGCTTAATGTTTGGAATTTTTAAATAAAGAGCACTTAACTGTAGTGCAAAAATTACTTGAAGAATAAAACGTAAACGCCTTTTTTTATATAATTTTTTTTTTACGACCTAGTAATCGTAAAAATGTAAAAAACTATACTAAGTAACCTACTATTTTGTTGAATTACTAGGCGACTACCCGGCGTTTCCCGCGTGTACATGGTTGCAATTGTATAATCGCTCCCCCCTATCTATAAATAGCTGCCTGCGTCCCCGCTTGCATGCATCATTTTGTTGGTATACTAAGCTACTCCCCACCTCATCTTGTTTACGGTATCTCTTTCACAAGTGTTTGATTGTTCCTAATAAATGAATTCTATCAACAAAAACTCGTATGTTCGTTGCTCGAGGTTAAATTGTTTCAATTTTTTAAATATTCAGTAAATTTCCTATGGCCATTATAACTTTCAAATAGTATGGCATTGTTCAAAAATCTAATCAAGCAAAAACAGGGATGAAGCGTCACAACTTGATTCAACTGCAAGTGCAAACGCATGAACACTCCCTCCTTCTTTGCACGTTTACTGTAAAGCGATGGTTAATAAGAGGTTCTTTGGAAATTTTTCCATTTTAACGCTTCAATCATCCTTCTCAACCAATCTTTGCATCAAAGGTTGTCCGAATGCCAATTTAGGATGGAATCATATGAAGAAACTATTGGCTAAATGGCGATTTTGGAAATAGTTTGTCGCAGGTTTCGTCCACTTAATTAAAATAATCTAAACCAAACATTCATGCAAGACAATTTGTGTGTCATATGTAACTTACATGGTAAATTTGGAAAGCATCGGGTGAAAAACCAGGGAGATATGGTCGAAAAACGGGCTTTTTGAAAAGTTTTTCGTTATACGCGGGAAGCGAGCAGGACTAATGCGATACTATCTTATTTTTTGCGTGATGACAAATTTTTTGCGACATGTTTGAAGAAAATCTGATAAAAATGACAACGTTATTCAAGTTTTTATTTTAAGTAGTACCAAAAACCCAATTTTTTCAGATTTTGTCATTTTTTTTTTTGTGTGTGAAGTCAGTGTCGCAGGAAAACTATGAAGGATTCTACATAAACCTTGTAATATGAGCTGAGGTTTTTCATTAAGTGCAAAGAACTCATCAGTTCATCCAGCAAAAACTTTGTTAGCGTGTAACTTTGATTTGGTTTTTGCAAAAAAGTCGTACCTACCTTCAGTTTTATCGTTTTTTTCTGCCAGTGAGGTGGGGTTGGGGTTTCTGGAGATTGAAATGTTGGTCTTGACCAATTTGGTAAATTTGCAACATGTGTGTACAATTTCATCGAAATCAGCCGAGAAATGTGGACGTACATAAATAGCACACACACACACATACACAGTTTCTGTTTTATAGATATAGATAGGTACTTTCACTTCATAGTCTTGCTTACGAAGTCGTTTGTTTATGAAATGTTAGAAAAATGCCAATGCATTTTAAATTTACTATAGTTACCGCTCTTATTTTCAGATAATGTGTATGGACATCAGTATTTACAAAATATACGTATATACACACAATTCAAGATTCTTTTTAAAATACTGGGGCTTTTCAATTTATGATTAGTAAAGCTATATAAGCTCTACAAAAATGAATTTCTTGAAATTTCATAAAATTAAATAAGGGTGTGTGTGTGTGGGGGGGGTAACAGATGTAAGAAAATTATTTTTAACAAGATTTTCTATTAAAATAATTTCATATAATTGTGAATAAGTCCAGAAAGATTCATTAACATCCCACAATTATTTGATTTTTACAAACATTTCCAAATCGATGTGTTTTTCACCGAAAAAAAAAAATGCTAAAATTTCCTAGATTAATATATGGTCCCCCGTTGACGCAAGAAAAAGAAAATTTTTAACCAAAATTTCGAAGGTTCTAAAAAGAATGAAAAATATAATATAATAATCACAACTCCTTTGGTCTTTCCTCTTAATAATAACATAAAAATGTTGATAAAACTCTGTTTTTATTGAGTCTTGGAGATATTTTCATCGTGTATGCTCATTTTTAGAAAAACTTTGGGGGTACCTACCTTAATGTGTTAAAAACGCTTGATTTAATTGATGATCAATGGCAATCTATTTCTCCCTAATTCTTAAAACGCGATAAATAAAACGAGTACAGAAGATGATCGTTTTTCTTGGATGATAGTTACTGTTGATGCTTTAAATGATTGAAACTGTAAGTGACTCGCGACGCTGACTTAATTTTTCTTAAACAAGGTCTTCCAAACCTTTCTTTTTACGCCATCGCTCACTTTCGCATGGAAAATATTTCTACCGCACACATGTATAATAAATATTCAAAAGCATACCAAAATTGTTTTGTAAAAGTTTGTTACTAGCTCGTAAACTGAATTTATGATGTAAAAAATATCAAAAAGAGGTAACAAATAATGTGTTATGTGGCAGCTTCTGCTGTTACTCGTCGCTGTTGACACTTGCTCGTATCTTCTCTGCCTATTCTCTTTCTCTCCCACCCTGGTAGCGGTAGCGAAAATGGCTGTGAATCAAAGAGAGTTTGTCAAGGTCATTCGATGGAATTTGATTTTGGTAGACAACTCTGCGCGATGTAGAAGCTCACACACTTGACCAGAAGCATCTCTCTCGCGGCTCAAAGGGGATTGAGACAGACATATTAAAGAACGAACGAAAGTAAGCTTGACCATTGAAAACTATATAGCAAATTCCAAAATACACCTTGTTTGTGGGGATATTTATATCTTATCTAGGAATATGAGACAATTAGTCCCATTTAGCCTCCTGAATTTTTATGCAGGTTCCTTGTATATATCCTTTGAATATATTTTTCGGTTTTCATATGTTGAAATAAATTTTTAATACTCAAAATCCTATAACGCCCACCAAAATTTCCAATCGAACATCATTTTCTATTCAGTTGCTCATCGTCTACCCAACAATTGAAATCGCCCAGGTTAGGAAACCCTGTTTTAAACGAACAAACAGAGAAATAGGCGTTATTACGGTACAGAGTTGCGTCCACATTTTAAAATAAATATCAGTTCGCCCCCCCCCCCAAAAAAAAAATCAGACATATATCACGTAGACACTCGCACAACCATAGATAATTCGCTGTTTATATACAACAATATTACAATGTTACTTACTTACAATGTTAGTAAGTTGATTGCAATCATAGCTGTTGCTTAGTGATATGAAAATCGTTTCACCCCGCCCCAATACTTACAAAATACAATCTCTGCTTTCGTCAGAGGATGGTATTTTGTAAGAATGATAATTTAATCGATAGCTGATTGTGAAATCTTTAGATTATTTCTAGGTCGGCGGTTATTGTCATCTACTCATCAATCAAATTGACTTCAAAGTGAACGGTCTGAGTTGCCAACCGAATTTGGTACAGACACGCACACATACAGACTGTTAATATAAATGGATAAGTCAGGATATGCAAATAGTTTATCCGTGCGAAAATTAGAATCGGTGAAGCGAGTTCAAATTCTTGGCTAATTTTTTAAGTTCACATTCGTAGATATGTCATTGGTGAAATCATGAATCCATCTTCTCTTCTTCCTGGTTTCGAATCTTGGGTGGTAGTCTATGAGAAAAGCAACTCTAAATTTGAAACTGTAACGAAGACAATGATTATATAAGACACTATTACTATCTTTCCCAAGAAATCATAGCAATTCATAGATAATAAACAAAAAGAAATTTGTGTAGAGCCATGATCGTCTACATCAG
This sequence comes from Acanthosepion lycidas, assembly GCA_963932145.1. Classification (NCBI taxonomy): domain Eukaryota; kingdom Metazoa; phylum Mollusca; class Cephalopoda; order Sepiida; family Sepiidae; genus Acanthosepion; species Acanthosepion lycidas. Next base: position 69,681,816 of record OZ010602.1, read on the forward strand.
TGGTTCCCAAAAAAGGATAGCAGGTGAGGCGTAATGATTGAAAGGCAATCAAAGATTTAGAAACAGTTTCTAAAAATGCATATGCCAAAAATAAAAGATTTCAAAATTTAAAATATTATTATGGATTACTTGTAATTGCTTGCATGAGTCCCAATATAAGTAGTTATAAATAATTATTAACCGATTTTGTTATTGTGATATTTTTGCATTATATCAAGTATTAAGAATATAGTAACTAGGCTCCTCAAATGGGAGGAGAGAGTTATCAATGATGTTTTCACATCGAAAACCGTGGTTATCTCCCTTTAACCCTATCTGGGTTTTTTTTATTTTTTATTTTCACATTTACTTTTTATCACATAAAATTTGGTGAGGCTCGAGCAAATTTTCATTTCGAAAACGTGGCTCAGAGAAAAAAGTTTTGGAACCACTGGTCTACGTTCTGAAGGGACATGATATAATAAAAAGCTAAGCAAGGAATTACGCATCTGTTTTTAAATATTCAACATGATAAGATAAATTAAAGATATAAGCGTCAGAGAAATCGGGCAGACAGACCATTATTATAAGATCCATAAGTAAGAATGGTCTTTTCCATCAGCCGAAAGAAGAGCACAATTGAGTGATTATTCGATCAGAAATAAACTGAAATTCCAACAAATTGCACTGTAGTGAATTCGATCTTCATTAGATGCTCAACACATGTGCCAGACTAGGTTAAGTTTAGTATATACCGTTAAACAAACATAAGTCAGATACCTGTACAATTCGCTCTGAATAGATTATTGGTACCGGAAGTGTCATACGATGGAGTAATGCATAGCGTCTCGGGCTGAGGAATCGGAGAGCCGACTTCGAATTCCAGTCGAATCCATTACATTTACTTACGTGCTAATACCCTTGGGAAAGGTATGAATCCTCTTCTCCCCCCCCAACCACCCCAGCTGTTGGTAAATAGCAGGAAGGACCGGGTTCTATAGCCTTGAATGGCAACTGATCTACCGCAGATAGAAATGGCAACCTACGGCTAGAAAAATTTGCCTCGTCAGTCATGTATCGAAAGAGACATGATGACCCCTAAGCGTGTTACACGCATGGTACATAACTGACATCCGACGAATTCAAATGTGAAGTTTTAGCCCCCCTTCAATCCCACTTTTCGACGTCGACATCAGATGATATTTACTAATAATTACAAGCAATTTTTAGTAAGCTAGCTTTTCAAACCATTATTACTGAGTAGTGAGATTGATCCTCACTGGGTGCACCATACTTATGGATTTGTACCGTCCAGAAATAAACTAATATCGATATTTTAGTTGACAAATATGAAGTCTTCTTTGCAGGTTGACGGTTATCAGGACCTCCTCATTAATCGAACTAAGTTTGAAGGGACCTAGACCCGCCAACTCGCACATGCAAAGACAATTTGATATTTAAAAAAAGATAATACATCAGGGCACACTGAATTATACTGGTTTCACTCGAGATCATGCTAGAATCGACTTTGCACTCAGTGTCTTTCAGAAAAGACCTGGGAGATGATCTCTTTCGTACCGAGTATTGATCTTCGTGCGTGCTCCAACTGTGCCTGATTTGTGCGCGCGTGAGAAAGCCGTATGACGCATAAATATTTAAACATCGACCCGAGAAGTAGCAAAGACAGTCATTCTGTTACATCCAAGCGTGAATGTTGATCTACGTCCGGGAAAGGACTCACACGACCGACTGACCGATAGTAATTGACGGGGTGAAATAAAAAGTAAAGTGACGTATGAGAAATTGACTTTCCACTAAAAACATATTCCATATTTTTCCCGACCACTTGATACGTTGTCATTTATCTATTTATTTATTTATATAAACTAGAAATATTAATCTTTTTTTATATTTTACATACACGTCTCTGAAAGTGAATAATTTACAATATTTTTCTCTTCATTTGAAATGACTCAAGGTATGTACTGTTGACTTATTCTAAAATTGGCCACTACAGACAACCTGAAATTAACGCTTTTTTCCCCGAGTTTAAATTAGAGTTGGCGATGTCGGAAATTTCCGGTCGCCTCTCGCAAAATATTGCTTTAATCCAGGTGAGCTCATTAATAATCTTGATATTTTTTTCTTTTACATTTTCATTTTCTTTGCTTTTTTCCTTTCTTTTTTTTCCTTTCTTTTTTTTTCTTTTATTCGTCTTTTTCTTTTATATGCCAATATTCTAGAGTATCCATCTTCAGGCCGTTGGCATAATTGTTAATCCGCAAGCCGGTGATCGTAAGTTCGTTTCTCACCAGGAGATTTATGATTGTGCCAACATTGACGTAAACTGACTAATTCTCTTAACTCACCTATTTTTACTCCAAGCTTCTTACCCGCTCCTCTCTCTGTCTTTCTCACTTCGCGGTGGTATTATTTTTTGCATGTGGTGGGAGGGTATTTTATAAGGCATTATCCCTGGGAGCAGTGTATATCGTTTCTCCATTGCAAATATATATAAATATAAATATATAAATATAGTAAACGTTTCTATTTATATTTTATTGAATTGTCGACTCAATATTGTGGATAGTAGATAGGTTTACCTGTCGCCGTGGTCGTACTCCTGCCATATTTTTTGAACAGGAGTAGAGGTTTATTCCTTGTTTCCTTATTAGTAAGTGCTTTAATGATTTCAAATGTTTTAACTTTTTGCTGATTTCTCTGATCAGTGGCTTCCACTTTTTATTTTGCGAGTACCGGGTGACAGTTTTCTGGTTGCTACATCCCGACTGGTAGCAATGAGCCCGTACTCTTTAGTAACACTTCGAGAAGCTACTCTGGTCAACAGTCCCATAATATCGGGGTGCCATGTCGAGCATAGATAGGTGTCCTTACATATACTTGCAGTGGGAAACATCGAGGCCACAATATCCTTTAGTCTTAGCCACATTCCGGCCGGGTTTGTATTGCCTTAGATGATGGACATTAATAATAATTTTGTCCCTTTTCGCCTTAAAAATTAAAATATTCTTCTCATTGCAGTCACCATTAAAAGTAATAAACGCAAAGCATTAAGCATAAATAAATAAATAAATAAATAAAATAAAATAAAAAATAAAAAATCACCTGTGTCCCTTAATATTACTTTCGATACCATTCGTGGTATTCGTATAACGCTTTGCGAAACTAATTTAAATTCTTCTACCTCTACCAGTGAATTTCATGTTCCAGGCCATCTTTATCTTTGTCGAAAAGATTCTAGAATAAATATACATGTCCTTGGTGTTTATATGTCAGGGTTAATCATTATAATCTTACTGATGTTGCCGGTATTCAGAGTTTCAGTTTATTCGATGATTCAATCTTTTACTCAAATATTGGGATTCATTTCGTGTTTTTCTTTACGACGCCCTGTGTAGTGAAATCTTTATTCTTCCTATTGAAAATTTTGCCACTGAAGTTTCTTCTGGGCTGAAAGCTGGTGGCATCCATACTTTTGGAAATATCAAATAAAACTACAATCTTCTTGGTTCACGCCAGACTGTTCAGCCAGTATAGCTCACAGGAATCACTTTTTCTGCTTATACCAACATGAAAGCGTTGATCACATTAGGAATCTCTTTCTGATCGCTCGTACTAATTGCAAACGTATCCTCAATGAGATTTTATTCGCTGAATGAATAAAGTAGCGTAAAACCTCTCACAAGTTTGATTCTCGTGACTACCAGTGGCCTTCTAGTAATGTCCTAAAACCTTCCTCTTTTTACTCAATTTCAAATGTTATCATTTATAAAGCAGAACCCGTAAATTGTCTTCCAATTCTATTCTTGACTCATCTGGACTATCCTTACCTGATTTTCTACTTAGAAGTGAGTCGCTATCAAGTGATAAGTTTTTTATACCAAAATGAATCTTTTTTTTTTTTTTTTTTCCGAAATGAAAGCAAAAATATCACTTCTCTCTGTTTTAAAATATTTGCCAAAAGTCATGAAATTATCAAACGAATGGTTTGCATATTTCTCAATGAACCCCCAGGTCCCGTCTATTGTGTTTTTGTATTCTTTCTGACTCAGTTGCATTTGCATATTACATGGTTCACTGACTGTCACTCTTTACATATTCTACATTTGCTATTTTTCAGTATTATTATTATTATTTTCAGTTTTCCTGATTCTCTGTTTCATACGGATCCTTTTACAAGTCTTTTCATGAGAGCTGACATAAAGGAAGAGATAAAGAAGAGTATATTACATTGAGTGTGTGTGTGTGTGTGTGTGTTTCTTGTGAATATATCAGCGGAATTATCATGCACACAATCTTTTGTAATTCAGATAATGATTAGTTTTCCTATGTTTATCGTAATGTATAGTCAGTCATAGTGCTCCTGTCATTACTGGAATAATGGCTCTGTTTAAATGCTACATTCTTGCAATTTCTAATTCCAGGTCCTAAAAAATTATAATTCTTTTGCTGAGGTGTCTTTATTAGTCAAGATGGCCATGTCGATGAGATTAGCATTTGTTTGATTTTTTTTTTTTTGATTCTGTTTGGTTTCTTCACTTGTATAATGCGATCGGGTATGTATGGTGAAGTTCCACGGCATTTTAACAATTTTACCTTCCGCCACAAGTGATGGTTTGTGTTGACATGGGGATGGTAATAATATTGGCGTATCTTTCAATGCAGGTATTTCCCTACTCTAGAATATCTCTATGCAAATTCATTCTAGGGTAGGTTATTATTAGATAAATTATTATTATTATTATTATTATTATTATTATTGTGTTAGAGGGCATCCCGCCAAAAGGGTAATACAGGGGTACAAATGTACGAAGCCCAATATAACCAGTCTGATAAGGTATATAGTAAGCACCTACAGCATAGTCAAACGTGTGCAATATGGTGACAGATTGATAAAAGCAACCCATAACCTTGCAGGTAGTCCCACTTAGAAACACTTTCAGTTTGGGTAACCCTGCCTGCTTCGAGTCCGAAGTATCTAGATGGGATTCTCAAGATACTTTAAACATAAAGAAAACAACTTTCTTGAATCCCATCCTTGCTACTCCTTCATTAGTCTTGCTCATGTACAGAAATGCACATTGAGTCAATCCCTCTGGGGACATGCCCAACTCGTTAAGGTCAGACAAGTGACAAGCAAATGTGTGCTACTGAACTGGTAGCCCATTTTAATTCATCAGAATTGCATGCAAATATTTAATTTGTACAAGGTAACCAAAAAAGTTCTGTCCGTTTTTTGATTAGTCATTGAATGAAGTTGAAATATATACGAAATGCGTGTAGCAATTTTTTTCAAATTCAGACAGCCAGAAGTAGGAACATCAAACGTTATAAAAAAACACGCGCACCGTGCCCGGCCATCAGTTATAAGCCGGACAGCTGTGAGAAGGATGGAAGTGTCTAGAGATCTCGTTCTGGGATGTTTGCTTTACGATTTCAAAGTGAGCTTATCAGCAGCTGCATCAAGTCGCCGCATATGTCAAGCGATTGGGGATAGTGTTGTGGATGAACGTACTGCAAGGCGTTGGTTTCGAAAATTCAAGTCGGGAGATTTGTCTCTCCATGATGAGCCTCGCAGTGGACGACCGCAGGTCTTGAATGACGGAGTCCTGAAGGCAGCCATTGAAGAGGACAGTAGTCTAATGTGTGGTTAACTTGCAAAACAGTTCAACGTTTCCGATGAAACAGTTAGACTTCACCCGCACCGCCTAGGTAAGACGTACAAACTGAGCAAGTGGGTTTCGCTGTTGGAGGTCCACAAGGGACAATGAGTGGCAGCCTGCATATCGCTACTTTCTCGCCACCGTACCGCATCCTTATTCAATCGAGTGCTTACCAGTGATGAAAAGTGGGTTCTGTACGAAACTCCCAAGCGTTCCAGACATTGGTTGTCTCCTCAGGATGCTGTCCCTCACACCGCAAGACCATCTATGCACCCACGCAAGATTATGCTTTGTGTCTGGTGGGCAGGTCGTCAAGTGATTCATTATGAACTGCTACCAACGGGCCAAACGGTCACTGGAGACCTATACTCGCAGCAATTGAAACGTGTGCAACAGGAATTGCGCCAGAAGGAGCCAGGACTGGTGAATCACAAAGGTGTGCTTTTCCTCCATGACAACGCCAGGCCGCATGTCGCGCGAGTGGTCAGGGATACCATACAGCAACTTGGGTGGGAGACTTTGTGCCATCCACCTTATTCACCTGAGCTTGCGCCATCCGATTACCACCTCTTCCACTCCCTGGATAATCATCTTCGTGGGAAATCCTTCACAAATGAAGCAGACTTGCGCAAAGCCCTCGTGGACTTCTTTGCGTCAAAACCCCCCGAATTCTACCGCAAGGGCATTGAACAGCTGGAGACACGTTGGCAGAAGGTGCTGGATGCCGATGGCGATTACTTCGAAGACTAAATATAAGTTACACATACTGTGAAGCGTTTTCTTTTTTTCCTTTAAAAACGGACAGAATTTTTTTGGTTACCTTGTATTATTATCAGCACACATGAAATCATTTTGAAGTTAAATTAAATCCATTTTACTAACATTTCAAAATGTTAGTAAAATGGAATTAATGTTGATATTTGCTAGAAATTTTACTTTTAGGAAAAATTTCTAGTTTTAAAATGTATGAAAAATCAGGCGCCCAAACATAGGCAGAAATAATTAGAGGAAGAATAAAAAGAAAAATATAATCATGGAGGAATAAAGTTGGAAGCTCCAAAATTTCATAATGAATAAATAATGATTTTATTATTTTACATTATTTATTTTTTTTTTTATTAATATGGACTCTTTGACTTCATAAGTTCATTGGTTTTGCTAACTTTTCTACTGTTTCGCCTTTAATACTACTTGGTAGAAATTTTTATTGCTTCCCAGAAATATTCTTTGCTTTAATGTTGTTTTTCTATTCTCATATATATAATTTAACTATTTTCTATTAGATCAATATCTGGCGAGATTAAGTGCCATTCCGGTAATTTGTTGTCTTTGAATATAGCCAGCTTTGCATGTGAATGAACATTGTCTTGCATAAATATACTCTTTAGATTAAAGCTTTTTAGTCGGGACATATAATCATGGAAAAAAGGTTTTGTTCAAGAACTTAAAATACTTCTTTACATTTATCTTAAAACCATGATCAACTTTGAAGTCTTATTGGTTGAATGTTTCCATGAAGAATCCAGCTTCTAATGAGTTCCATCCAATGTACCTCTTCATTCATTTGTGAAAGTCACTGGTAGGAAATCAGTTTTTATATACTTCTTGGGCCCAAATTAAACAATTCTCTTTTTGATGTTTTTTCAAAGGTAGGATTTTGGTCGCTTTCCTACCTTCAGTCAATGTTCTTAATATTCTGCATTTTTTCTTATACTCGCAAGATTTGCTTCTTCAAATATTTTCTTTCTGGTCAATCGAATTTTAAGCTTACGGACGCTTTTAATTTTTCTCAAATAATTTTTTTTTGACATCATTTAAGTCCGTTATTATTATTATATTAATACTTATACTATTATTAAAACAATATTTTCAATTTATTTTGATTGTTTTCTGTTCAAAGGTTTTGCATTTTCACTCTATATCTTTATTACTTTATATCTTCATGACTCATGACAATCTTCATATATCTGAAATTATAAAATAAATATTAATAACTATTCTGTTATATATATTTATTTACAATATGATCAACACCTGTCAAATTGTCAAACATTTCGTATCACCAAATTAGTTATTGTAAATATTTCTAATTAAAAAAGAGATATTACAAACTGAAATTCACATCATATATGTATTTTATAATTATACAATGGAATCTCAATTCTCGAACTTTATTCGTTCCAAGAAGTCGTTTGAAAACCTATCTGTTCGAAAACCGAAACAATTTTCCCATAAGAATTAATGTAAAATTTGTTCTAGACCCCCAGATGACTGCTTATTGAAACCTACATAAACGGCTATATAATAGTTTTCACATCTAAAATCATTAAACATAAAGATAAGAAATCGTACAAAAAGAAAATACTGTATAGTAACTTTACTTTTTTAGAGGATATTTGATAACACACGGTGATGGTAGTGGGAAAGGAGGGAGAGAGAGAGAGAGAATATTATTGCTTGGAGCAGGAGTCGCCTTCCATAATAACATTAGGTGGCTGTCCTTCTGGGGGTGGGTGTCTCTTTGTCCCTTGCCTTCATCACTCAACTGGCTCACTAAAAACTTATCAAATGAAATTTGTTTTTGTCTTCGTTTTAAAAAGTTTCTGAAATGAGATATAATGTTATCATTGAAACGGTTTATGGTGCAATTTGCAGCAATTTTATCGGGATATTTTTTTACAAAATTTTTCACCTAGCCGCATTTGGCAAATATATCTTTGATCACAGAACTAGCCATATCCTTCCTTCCTTCCTTCCTTTTTCAAAGAAATTTCCTTCCTCATTTTCTTTTTTTGCTCCTTCTGATGCAACTCCAGTTCTTCTGTTGTGAGTTCATTATTGTGCTCTTCCACTAAATTCCTCCCCTCCGCATCAGCATTGTCACCTTCCAAGCCCATGTTTTTACCCAGAGTCACTATATCCTCAACAACATCGACCGTCTCAAAGCCCTCAAAGTCGCTTTTTGGCACACATTCTGACCACAGTATCATATTCATAGTCTTATACACCACTTCTTGCCAGGCTTTATCGATAAGACTAACACAATGGAGGATATTGAAGGCAGATTTCTAGAACTCTGAAATTATTTCAAATACTTCAAAACAACTTTTAAATAAATTTTTACCGTAGATCTTTTTAAAATTTGAAATGATCTGCTGTCCCACGAACTGGAGTAGAGGATCATGTTAGGGATAGGAACCTATCTTGATAAAATCAAAATCCCCCATCAATTCATCCTCCAAGCGTGGAGGATGAGCAGCGGCATTATCCAGCGCAAGAAGGCACTATATTGGAAAATTATTTTCTTGGAGATATATTCTCAGCGTGGCCAAAGACTTCGTATATCCACTCAATAAAAAAAAATTGTCTGGTTACCCAAGCCTTACGATTAGCCCTCCATATAACACCCAATTTACTTTTCATCACACAGTTTTTCTTGAATACCCTTGGATTTTCTGGGTAATACACGAACAATAGTTTGATTTTTAAGTCCCTGTTTGCATTGCCACATAATAGAATTGTTAAGCTGCTTTTCATTGGTCTGTGTCCTGATAATGCTTTTCCCTCCTTGGCGATGTCTATCCTGTTTGGCAATTTCATCCAGAATAGGCCTGTTTCGTTGCAGCTGAACAATTGTTGGTGAAAACTGTCAACCTTTATATAGCCACCAGATTATTTATTAATCGTTCTACCTTTTCTTGGTGTGAAATTGCAGCATCCTTATGCCTATATATGCTAATTCCGTCTTTAAATTTCTCGAACCAGCCTTTATTGGCTTTGTACTACTTAGTAGTAGCATTTGTAGTCGGGATTTTTCTTTATTAAGTGTAATTGCTTCGTCTTTTCCTAAATTATTGATTCTGAAATGCTATCACCAGCTGATTTTTTCTTGTTAATCCAAATCAATAACAATTTTTTCACTTCTCGAAGAGTCTGTGATCTTTATTTAGTTAACATTTCTACTCCTTTTGAAACCATCTGCTGCTTTCATCACGTATTGTTCCTCAGTATCCAGCATACACTTGATTTGGCATCAAAAAAAATCATCTTTAAATCAAAGACACTTGCATTATTTGCATTTTCAATTGTGGCTCTCACAATTTTCCTCTTCGACTTGCTTCTATCACTAACTTTCTCCGGATCCATTAAGATGTATATAATAATTAAATAATTGTGTATTGTAATTAGATAATTTATAAAAATGAGACAAAATGCACACCGATGGGGTGGACGTGCACAGAAGCTTCAACGGAAGCCAACGAGTAGCTGATGCATGCGCCTATTAAGGCTTTCTCGACTTGATTCATGTTCATTATGGCTTGCGTCGTTTTCTCGAAAGATTCGTTCGAGAATTGAGGTTCCGTTTTATCCTGGAAAATGTACCAGTATCGATTGGTTAATATCAATTTTATACAGAAAATATTAATTTACATAATAAAATTTTATATAATGTACTAAGTACTGATATTTTTTGAAACGAACCATTGAATATTTCCTGACAAGAAAGATGGCATAAATTTTGAGAGCTAGAGAAAGTAAGATTCAAGCATAATGTTTAGCCACACCCTTTTCTAAATTTATTCTTTGTAAATGTAAATTTCTACTCTCTAAAGAACTGTTAATTTAAACGTTTCTCTTTGCTGCATTCTCTATTTCTAAGTAGGAAATTAGTTTACAAATGAACAGGAGACACGGTCTGGTGGAAAACGTTTTTCTCTCTTTTATGTAATACGTCGTTTTAAATAATATCTCCCTCGAGAAATGAAATTTATCAAAAACAAGGAGGTGGATTGCATTTAGAGATACAACTGCGTTTTTTTTTACGTTTTACATTATTTCTGCTATTGTTCAATTTTCTTCACATGATTCCGTTATTTTCTCTTTACCGGTTTTATACGTATTTGTTCTACCGTATTATCGCTATTAATATAAAAGATATTCACAAGAAATCTCTAACAGGTATTGATGAAGACCGAAATAAAGCAAGGTTTTTTAGAACATTTGCCAAAGATATATATGCGCATGCGCGCGCGCGTACACACACACAGGCACACGCGCGAGCGCGCGCTCACACACACGTACATTTGCATGAACAAAATACAATTATTTACACATAAATGCGGTGCATATTGGCCAGCGGACATATGAACGCACTGATAAATATTCAAGCATAAATAACTTGTACATGAATACAGAAATATATTTGAACCAAATACCAGCAAATATGAAGGCTGGGATGTATAACATAGACTACCTGCATCATGATAAGAAATATATAAGTGAGACATCTAGAAATATAATGACTTGCATTGATGAACGCAAAAGAGACAGACCCCCCGTTGGGAAAATACATTTAATCCCTTTGTATCCCATTAAAAGCAGGCCATAATTTCAATTTTCAAATCTCTACCTTAGTAAAAATGAAAACAAGCTATTAGGGAGAAAATTGCATAAAAGAATATTAATAAATAATCAAGATAGAATTAATAACCGCCAGACACATATCACTTCTATATTCATAAAACATAAAGAATTCAAAATCCATACATTTACATATAATATAGCCAAATATTACACATTTTACTTCCAACATTAGTCATATACAGAAATTTAATACACTCTTAAACTAACATCATAATCATCACCATGAGAGCTCTTTCGATTTGGAGATACATTACAAATCAGTGTGATTTCTCATCTTCAGTAACTTTGTAAATATGTTACCAGTCCTTTCCAAACTACCACGTCTTTTGCTAACTCACAAAAGTGCTGCAGTTCTTCCAAATTTATTTACAGAGAATGATGGAATTTTATTGATAGTTCTTTTAATGTCATTGTTCAATGTTTATACTATGTTTGTTCGTCCAATGTCTATGGATCTTATTCTCCCATTTGGTATTCATGACATTTTTTGTTTCCAAAGATATTACCTTGTGTTGCCCAACTCTGATATTATCAAGTTGATTTTCTTCTGATTTTCTTTTCTCGGGGACAATATACATCAATATTATAACTATCAACATTCTGAGTCAATAATTCAAGCTTTTCTCTTCTTGTCTTTTTATTTTTTCAAGAGGAGTCCTCTAACATTAAATACCCTGATGTTAATATCTTTATGCATTTAAAAAGTTTAAGAATTACCAACTTTTAACTGTTGACAACCGGAAAAGGGATTACTTTATCCATCAATCTAACTGTCATGGGTCCTTACCTATAACTACAGAATGAACTCTTCCTAACACTATGTATACTACGCCTCTCAAGAGAGAGGGACGAATCGCGTCGAGCCGATAGTAGTTCAGTCCACACCAGACTGACAGTCATACTAACACCTTCCACATCTTGTATTATTATTTCGTGTATTATACCTTCGTTATTTCTACTCTTGTGTTCGTGTTGTTCTCCCTTGATCCTAACCTGGACCATAACAGTGGCGACGAGGATATTGAAGAAACGAATTCTACGCGGAGGATATAATAATAATAATAATAATAATAATAATTAAAAAAAAAAAAACTTTTTTGCTATCGGAGGCGACGGAGATATTGAGAAAAAAAAAACACAAGTTCTACGCGAAGATAAAAGATAAAAAAACTTTTTGGACACCAACCATAACAGTGGTAACGAAGACACGAAGTTTACCTGTCAGCCAGAATAGAATCGAATTCTACGCAGGAAATTTTGTTCGGGCCAAGGTTCCAGAACAACAGACGACAAAGACCTGAAGTCTACACTGAGAAAAAAGTAAAAATAGTTACACAAGTACACAACTCTAGCTACAAAGTACATATTGCGAAAAGAAAATGTAAGGGGAAAAAGTGAGTTTTTTCCCCCTCTTCTCGTGACAACAGATAGCCTGTGTTATTAAATTACGGTGTAAACATGGAAGACTTTAAGGCAACCATATTGGAACTAATGAAAATGCAATTCGAACAGCAAAAAAAAAAAAAAAAAATGAGGATAGACAGACAAGGCTCGAAGAAAAACAATTGGAAATTCAACAGAAAAACGAAGAAAAGCAACTCGAACTACAAGAATTACTACTACGGGCAGTAACAAATAAAGGAGAAAATTCTGAAAATGAAGCGGCATTCTCGCAAAATGCTATATGGAGCTCAATCAAAGACTTCACTTATGCACCGGACGAAAACAAAACCTTCGCGGCTTACTTCAGAAGATATGAAGATTAATATGAGTTTGATTGCTGGAATTGATCAGACGCGAAAAAAGTACGTCTACTACTGAGGAAACTAGGGTCAAGCGAATACACTAAATTCGTAGACTACCTCCTACCGAGAAAAACGAATGAGTTGACTTTCAGGGAAGCCGTGAAACTTTTAACGGAATTATTTAGTTCGAACACTTCACTATTCCACAAAAGGTGGAAATGTTTAAATTTAACAAAAATGGATAGCGAAGACTATATAACATTCGCTTCCGTAGTAAACAAACACTGCGATGACTTTAAGTTATCTGAACTCAGCCCTGACAATTTTGATATTCGTCCAAGGCCTGGTTTCGACTAAAGATGCGGAGATCAGACGGAGAATTCTAACAAAACTGGACAGTGAACCAAAACTGACGGTACAAAAATTAGCTGAGGACTGTCAGAGATGTATAAGCGTAAAAAAGGACTCGAAAGATATCGAAGAGACTGGCATCGCTCACATACGAAAAGTACAACGACAAACATGTTTTCTCCCTCCTCAAAAACAAACCAAACCAATTATTTTACTACAAAAAGTCAAATGAAACCTCAAAAGAAACCACCAGCCAGTCCATGCTATCTCTATGGGACTCTACATTGGTACAAAAATTGTCCGTACCGCTATAAGACTTGTCTGTCGTGCAATAAAGTGGGACATAAAAGTTCGCACTGTAGAACCAAGAAAGAAAACCAAAGCCGAGTAAGAGTCACTAGAACTGACCAAGCGGACGGGATAAATATACAAAAATACGTACAAGTAGAAATGTTAAACAAAAAAATCAGATTACAATTAGATTCCGGATCAGATTTAACTATTATTAGCTTACAGACGTGGAAGAAATTAAACAAACCGACCATGTTGAGAATAGATAAAATAGCCAGGTCGATAACAGGAAGAAAACAATAAAAAAAAAATGCCGGCTCCCAAAAATTTAGCCGAGTTACAAAGCTTCTTGGGCTTAGTAAATTATTATCAAGAATTTATTCCTAATATGCTATAAGACTATACGCGCACCCCTAAAGGAACTGTTGAAGAAGGAGAAAGTTTGGGAATGGTCATATGAATGTCAAAAAACTTTCGACAAAATCATTAAGACTCTAACAGCAGATTTATTTTTAGCGCATTATGATCCAAAATTGGAAATAATAGTCGCGAGTGACGCGAGTGCCTATGGTGTTGGGACATGTATACTTCATAAAATGCCGGATGGGACACTAAAACCCATCGGACATGCGTCAAGAACGTTACTACCAGCCGAACAAAATTACTCGCAAATCGAAAAAGAAGCGCTGGGGATTATTTTTGCGATTACAAGATTCCACAGATATATTTACGGTAGATTTTTCACCTTGCAGACGGACCACAAGCCGTTACTAACAATATTTGGATCAAAGAAAGGTCTACCTGTCTACACTGCTAATAGATTACTAATGGGGGACGATTTTATTAAATTATAATTTCAAATTTGAGTATCTTTCATCAAACAAAATGGGGCATGCAGACGGTCTTTCGAGGCTAATACCAACGAAAACGGAGCCATTGGAAGATTCCGTAATTGCAACTCTACGATATGAGGAAGATATTAGAACATCATTATGTAGTACAATTCGAAACCTCCCCGTCACATTACAGGAAATAAGAAACGAAGCAGTGAATAACGAATTTATAAAGGAAACGAAAACAAAAAATGCAGGAAAAGATAAGCATATATCAGACAGTTTTTCGTTATGTGATAATGTTCTGCTATATAATGATAGAGTAATAACCCCGAAAACGCTACAAAGGCAAATCCTCAAGTTACGAAGTTACGTGTACTGGCCAGACATGGATCAAGATATTATACATATGGTGGACAAATGAAAGGGCTGTTCCTTAGCAGCCAAGGCACCTCCGATCACTCATAAGCCATGGCCTAAGACAGATCGACCGTGGTCGAGAATCCATGAAGATTTCGCAGGTCCATTAGAGGGTTTCTGCTACTTGATTGTAGTAGACAGTTACAGCAAATGGCCAGAAGTATTTCGTTGTAGAAAACTTACTTCTGAGACGACTATAAATTGCCTTCACGAGTTGTTTGCTCGTTTCGGAGTTGTTGATTGTTTAGTCACCGATAATGGGACACAATTTACGTCTGCGGATTTTCAAGAATTTTGTAAAACTTTTCAGGTGAAACACATCAAATCTCCGCCATATCACCCAAGATCGAACGGGCAAGCGGAGAGGTTTGTAGATACAGTGTAACCCGGATATAAGAGAGTTGTCTCTTATATCCGGGTTTATCTTATATCCGGGTTTGGTCTATTATATATACATTAACATAGGCTCTAATTTGGAACCAGATAGAATCTCTCTTATATCCGGGTTTCTCTTATATCAGGGTCTCTTATATCCGGGTTACACTGTACATTAAAAAGAGCACTAAGTAAAGCTTATGACGTACCAAAAGAAAAGGCTTTACAACAATTCTTGCAAGTGTATAGAATTACACCGAACAGTACTACGCCATCGGCATTATCGCCGGCGGAAGTAATGTTCCCCCGAAAAATTAGATCGGTATTCGACAAATTACTGCCAAAACAGACAACGCAATCACCAACGTCGTTTGTACCAAAAAGAAAATTTAGCCCAGGGGAGAAAGTTTTTTTTTAAATGTTCAAAAACAACACATCCTATTGGGAGTCAGGTACAATAGAGAAACGAATCGGGAACGTGATTTACATAATTCAGGGTCCGAAGTTCTCGCATAAAAGGCACTTAAATCAGATCAGAAAGAGGCTGTTAGAGGATTCTAACGGTCTACCTCAGGAAGAGGAGTAAGTAATGGACACAATATTTGACACATTCAATATGCAAAGGCCTCAAGCAATTTCAGAACCGCGGAAATCAAGCAGAAAAAGAAAATTTACAGAGCCTTTGATGATTAATCCGAAGAGGAAAAATATTAAAGACCCCTGCGAGGTAAAAGCTTGGGAGTGGGTATGTCATGGGTCCTTACCTATAACTACAGAATGAACTCTTCCTAATACTATGTATACTACGCCTCTCAAGGGAGTGGGACAAATCCAGTCGAGCCGATAGTAGTTCACTCCAAACCAGACTGACAGTCATACTAACACCTTCCACATCTTGTATTATTATTTCGTGTAATATACCTTCGTTATTTCTACTCTTCCTTGGTCCTAAGCTGGACCATAACACTAACAATGCACAATACAAAAAAGAAACAAAAACAAACAAATAAACACACATTTTAAAAACTAAACAGACGCCATGAGATATACACGTGACGTTCCACACAACCAACAGAAACAAAACACAATTTTCAACTTGATACAGACAACACACAAATATACACGTGACGTCTATAAAATAAAAAAATACACACAGCCAATAAAAAAAAAACAGAACATAAAATTTAAAAATTGATATATAACTCTTTATCATTCTACGCTCAAACCTTCTGAGGAAGCTCAATAAATAGCGAAACATATCAAATTTATTAGGATTTCCTACTTGTTCCTTATTCAATCATATATACACATATAAACTCCCATAAACATACAAAACAGATAAACACTTTCGCATAAGCACATTTACACTAAAAAAAAAAAAAAAAAAAAAAAAACTGTGACTATTTAAAAATCTCATTGGCAAAGGAAAAAGATATTTTCTAAATAAGTCAAATTTTGAAATCATAGGAACGAACTCATGAGTATTAACTTAAGAATAAATTTTCTTTTTTTTTTTAGCATGCTAACCATTGCTTTAAGTAGATGAAGCGACGTTCTCACAGATGAATATTTAAGGACGCAGAATGCAACCATCTCTCTTTGATAAGAAGAATTTACTTATATCTCAAGAGGCCTTTTAGGATTACATGACACGCCTTTGTGGAGAGCAGTCAATCACTGTTTAGTTTCTCATGTGCGAGGAGGCATTTTGTTTTGTTTTTTGTTCATTTTTATAATTCATTTCTCTGTGGTGTTCTTAGTTTTCCTTTCGTCTTGCTAAAGTGCTAGTGTATCACGGATACACTAATGTCGAGATTGGACGTTGGAGAGTAGAGAAGACTAAGTTATTCTCTCTTTCGCTCCTTTTCTCTCTCTCTCTCTCTCTATCTCTCCAAACACCCCAATTCATCATATATAAGCATATACATATATACAGATGTATACATTCAATCACACGTACCCATACACAACGCACATTTACCAACAAAAGTGACCCGCATCCTTAGATCTGAAATTATAAAAACAGGAGAAAGAATCCAGTAACTTCCAGCGTCAATCAACATCTCTTTTCTATGGGATAAGTTGTTAGCAAAAAGAACACTATTAACCATTGGCCTCGGGGAAATTCTCTTTGAACATTGAAGAAGAGGAAGCAGAAGCGAAAGACATTTTCTGATTTTTCAGTAGAGGTTACCGAATCATTCCATTTTGGCGCCAAAGTAATTATCTTGTAATGACTTTTAAAAGCATTTCAATTTCGATTTTTAAAAAAAAGATAAAGAAAGGAAAAAAAGGAAGTAGAGAAAAAACACAGAGCGAGGGAAAAATAAAATTAATTTAGTTAAAAAGAAATTAAAATTAATTCTTGTAAAAGCAGAAACTGGTTTTGTTTACAACGGCTAGATATTGCACTTACTTGATGAAGGCTAGAGAAGTGAGCAGCCGACACGTATGGAATGAAATAGTTGGGAGTACAAGAAATAAATACAAACTCAACAAATGTCAAGTAATAATTGTTACATTTTTGACATGATCTATTATAAATCAATTGCCATCTACTTGACGCTTTTTTTGCAGACTTTGTTTTAATTGGCCATTTCGTCACCTATTATCACAGAATTTCAAGGGGAACTCAAATTAAACCTTTTATTTCACCTACAAACCATTGACTGGTCGACTATTTTCTTTTCTTTTTTTTCTCTAAAATATCCTGTCCTGCAGATTAGATTAGGTATGTAATTCTTTGTCACTTTGTCTACAACAATTCATTTCTTGAGATCATTGTGAATTTTCCTATAGGTGAAATGTTCTCTTGATGTTCAAGTCGGTGATCGATAATAGGTATGATAATCACCTGATGAAGGCGAGAAAGTTGGCCAACCGATGGGTTGTGTTCAAAATCAAAAAGATTAAATTAGTTTTCGATAACAACAACAACAACAACTACTACTACTACTACTATTAATAATGATAATAATAATAATAATAATAATAATAATAATAATAATAATAATAATAATAATAAATCTCATCTGGCAACCGAAATTACTATTCTTATTTTATGTAATTATATTAGTCAATTTTATTCATATCCAAGAAAAATGATACCGTCGCATTCTTCTGATATTGATTAAGTTTACACCAATTTGGAGACGTGGAAGATTGTTTAACGTTCCCTTCTTTCTTTATTGTTTCTATCCATTATTATAGAAACTTCCTTTTCAATTGAAAATTAACACACACACACACACACACACATATAGAGGGAGAGAGAAAGAGAGTTTTTCATTAAAATACAATGAGCAGTGTACCTTTGTTTTTTTCTACACATTCCTTCTCCCCATTTATTTTCTTATACCGCAACCTCACGGCAGGTTTGGGTGTTACGAAACCCTTTTTAGTTTTTATAATCCATTCCTCATTTAACATTTTTTCTTCCAACGTTTCATTCCAAATATAGTTTTTTTTTCTTATTAATCATTTTCGTTTATGTTCGCACTACAGTTGCAACATTCTTCCCACACAATCGCTGGGTTGTTCCAGTCGATGGTTTTCGACAGCTGCCTCTGCAGACTGTTTCCCTTAATCGGTAAACCCGTTTGCCAGTCATTTCTACCAGCGCCTACTACTATTTTACTTTGTTATCTATCTATCTATCTATCTATCTATCTATCTATCTATTATTTCATTGTCTTGTTATCTTTTCTACTTCAGTACCGTTTTCCTTTCTAATTTTTCCCATTTCCAATTTTACATCGATTACCTTCTCTTCTTTTCACTTATTCTCTCTCTTCTTTCATCTGCAAGTTTTGTTTTTCTTTCACTTCAACGTTTTTCTCCTTGTCAATCTTCCTTTTGCTTTTTAACATGTTCTTCGTTTTCTTTCTTTTCTTCCTTCCTTCCTTCCTTCCTTCCTATCATTGTTGTTTTAAATGGACTTCTTCCAACAAGAACAGCCCGACCTCTACAGAATTAACAAGCGGGCCAACCGAAATAATTCAGACATCCTGCCTTTATTAACGCCGGATAGACCCAGCCAGGTACTTCCGGTCAGTAGATATCTGGTAAATATTTATACCTTTAGGGGTTTTCAGATGATTTTACAAGTACACAAATGTAGATTACGTATATATGCATGTAATCGTATTATTATATATGCATAAGCACTGTAAGTAAACTGGACGCGGTATTGGTATATATCCGAAATATCACTTTGCTTATAAAATAGCCAGAAAAAAATGGCACCGATGGTCAGTACAAGCAACGTGAATAGATATTGATTTATGGGACAACAGCGATATTTACTTTGAGTCCACATCTAATTGCAACAATAATAATATGTCTTAATATGTCCGTAAATTCCAAATTAATTTACTTGGTGGGCATATATATCATTTGTCATTTTGTGCAATTGTTTACTTTATTTTGCTTGTTATCCTTTCTAATAATTTTTAAAGATGTATAGCAAGGGTTCGTCTTGATCCATAGAAAGGTTAAACTGTTGTAAAAGCTAAAATATATTGATTCTACATGGAAAGTCTATTACGTGTATAGGAGTGTGATTCATTAAATGCCAAGGAAAAAATGAACAAGACAAGGAAATGTTATGTTACCGAAAAGCTATTTAGAAGAAGGAAATATTATAGAAGACAGAAAACATTTTACTTAAATGCCATGTTCCTTCAAGATGTCCGCAATCATAAATCTTCTCAACTTTCTTTATTATGCGTGAACTACCATGACATTTTAGGAAAGAAAGTGGAGTGGTTTCCCGTTGTCTTTTCCGCGTTTTTGAATTCAGTCTGGTTGTCACCTGAGACTAGAAAGCTCAGTATCCTGCTATTTAAACTGTAGCAGGTGAAAGAAGAAATAGATTCGTTCCTTTTTCAAAGGAATTAGTGAGAAGTGAAAGCAACAGCCAAGGCCGAAATTTGAATTCTGCCCACCAGTTCTATTAATGCGCTACTCGCACATTCACATTACCCAAATAAATGAATTATGATCAGTTGTACATTTTTAATATTTACTAAGTTTCAGTACAGGTGTTAGTGATATAATGTTACTGAATTAAAATTAACGTCAATCATTTGATTCGCAAATTCGTTATGAGGACATGATTCCGGAAACAAAGGTACGGAAAAATAGATGTTGTGCTTGTAAAATTCTGTAAAGTATCATAAAATGTTTAGAAAAAAAAATACTAAAGTTTTACAATAGATGATAACATTTGCATGTTTGTGAAATATACGATGTCGATAGAAATAATGAAAGTTATGTTTTTATTTTGAACAAATTATATTTCTAGACAGTGAACTGTCTGGCACATGGCCTCAACAACAGAACATTTTATCGAACTAACAAAAGTAGTGATTGATCTAAGGAAACTAACATGTTAACCTCTATAATATGGACGCTTTTTATTAGCAAAATAATAATAATAATGTCTTACTTGAAAAAATTCTTTGAAACAATAAATTTTGATCTTAGTAAACTAGGGATTTGTTCATGCAAGTGATTATAATATA
The DNA here is from genome assembly GCA_963932145.1 of Acanthosepion lycidas. Taxonomy (NCBI): domain Eukaryota; kingdom Metazoa; phylum Mollusca; class Cephalopoda; order Sepiida; family Sepiidae; genus Acanthosepion; species Acanthosepion lycidas. Next base: position 69,702,443 of record OZ010602.1, read on the forward strand.
TACATACATACATAGACACACACAGACACACACACGTGTGTGTGTGTGTGTGTGATATCTTTTCAGGATGTAGGTAATCACAACTCTCTACAGATTCCTTTCCTTTAATAACTGTGAATTGCCATGACTTTTTGAAAACGATAGTAGAGTGATTTCTTATTGCCTTCTCCACCATTGTCAATTTATATTTCTTTTCTTGGACTAGCTCCTGCGAACCACTGCCCTGTGGAACAGACTCTCAAGAGGATGTTTCCCCGATCACTACAATATTAAACTGTTCAAGTCTAGAGTTAAGCGTTATCTCCACCCCCTCCTATCAATATAAACTGTCCTTTACTTCGAGTGCCCCCCGGGTCTTTGTAGAGAGTGAACCTTACTTTGATCTTACTGTCTTGCATTTGTTTTATATGTAACAGTTGATAGCGCAATTTTCCGATGCCTGGTTCATATAACAAGGCCTGCTTCAATGCTAGAAACTACAACGTTTATATCCCCATGCCAAGTACTCGTAAATAAAACCTATTTGCATTAGCCAGAATCAAGAGGAAATTTATGACTGGGTTCGGGATGCTACATTAGAAACTCTGCCAAGTTATTTTATCATAAATGTCATAAATCAAACGTTACGCGTTAGTTTATCTATCTTTTTTAAATCAAGCATGTGACAAGAGTGCTTCTCTTGCAAATTGTGGCATATTTAAATGAAGCATTGAAGATTAGGGGAAGAAATGAGAAAAAGCGAGAAATATTTAAGAGAAACAGTTACTAAGCAACAGTAGTATGGCAACCAGTAAAGATCAAATATACTACAGTAGCAATGGCCTTTTAGACTGCTAACCATTGCTCCATGGCAAGACATGCAATTATATTTGAGATTTACTAAGCTTAGCTTAGCATGGCACAAGGTCACAAGTTTAGTGACTCACTACAATAATAATGAACTGAGAGCCTTTCGATTCAGCCTGACATCAAGACCTGCTTTTAGCCAATTAAACTTACTGCTTTCAAATGAGCCCCGCACTTATGGACGCCCCACACTAGAGTAATCTATTCTGGTCTATTCCAATATACGCTACATATTGCAACATACACCTGACACGTTTTACAGAGTTATGATTGTAGTTTTCTAAATTCTGACCTGAACAAAGGCGAAGACTTTTGTAATTTTGAATATCAATGTCGATACTTTTCCAGATAATTTTGATTTTGAACGAATGAAAACATTATTTTCTGTACAAACTTCCCTATCCACCTGGCTTAAAGTTCATAATGAAAACACTACGTTGTTTGGTGCTTTGAGTCTATACATTTCTTTAAAAAAAAAAATCCTGCGCAAGGATATTTGTACAAATGTAATGTTGACTCTTTATTGTAGCTGCGTGTTCAAATCATATCAGCATCACCAATTTTTAAGAGGGTAAAGTTGTAACGACATTTACTTGAGAATATTAACAATTTCTAAAGAAATGAATCCAACATATAAATGAATATTATATGTATATACAGAAATAGATGTAATTACATCGCTAAAAAAAGGAGTAAAACTTTCTTTAACAAAACTTCTAAGCTTCTACTGTGAGTGAGATTGATTGATTTGTTTTTTACGGCTTATCAACTTTTTTGCAGGTTATTTAAAGCCAGAAAATATTTTTAGATCCCAAGAATTTTTTAAGATAATAATGATTTTTTTTTAATATAAGTCCTTCTAATTAGCCCCTAACTGGGAAGAGAAGAGATCGATTCATACCTTTTCCAAAGAGTATTTGTGTGTAAGTAACTATAACGAACCCGACAGGAATTCGAATTCGGCTCTTTGATTAACAATTCTGAGCCATTATCCATTACATGACACACACATCCAAGCTTACAGCATCTGGTATTCCCAAGCGACCACCCATCTAGGTACTGACCAGACTCAACGTTGCTTAACTTCGGTGATCTTACGAGTACCTACTATGAGTGAGAAAGTGACTGACAATGTGTTTATTTGAAAAACTTATAATGGTATTAGGTTAACAAGTTTGTTACGATATTCATTTGTTTGTATCGGAATTGTCTTCTTTATTGAAGTGTGGTATCTTCTCGTATTGGCGAGAGATATGTATTTATGTGACAGGTTGTGGCCACATGAGTTTTTTTTCTCAAATAAGAAGTAGTATAATGAGGGCAAACGAGACACGTTTTGTCATTACGGCGTCCTATCGTTGGAGAGAGAGAGAGAGGATCTGTGACCTTTCCATTTATATTGTTTTATACAACGCCATTTAGCGGACCTTAAGAGACAAGGCGGAGCAATTCAACAAATGTATTCATTGTGAATCAAATTGTGATACTGTTAGGAACTAAGACGATCTCTTTTCTTTAGGAAAGAAACTTCACGGCTGACTGAACTTATTTATGACTTTATACAAGTATTACTTTATATTACTCTCTTTATATAGCAATAAGTATTAAGAAATATGAATATCTGGTCAGAAACAAAGAGTACTTAACTGTTATGTAATATCGGTCTTCTTATATGGCAGTGAATGCTGCCTCATAGATGAAGAAGAAAATTAAAGCAATCAAAATATAACTCTACAGAAGGATGATGTGAATATCATGGACCGAGCACAAAGTTTTAGAGATAACGGAATCAAAAAGACACTTAACATCAGAAAAAATTAGTTGAAATTTCTAAGACTCCAAAGAAGGCTTAAAAAATTTAACACTGACAGGACATATCGAAGGCAAGAGGTACAGAGGAAAGCAGTAAATAACCTGCCTAACAAGCTGGAGTTGGCAGAACAGGGATTAGGAGAGATAGCTAAAAGACAAAATTTAGGACACGAAATTGTGGAGAGCCATGATCGCCCAGGGTGCATAGAAGATGTAACAATAAAATATCGGAAGAATTTCATTGAAAAATGAATACGCGAGAAAAGTAAAATTCCATATTTAAACCATTATAATTGTGTGAAACTATTTAGCTATGGTAATTGGCTAATTAACCATAGAAATTAAAAACGGGAAATACTTAAGGCGAAAAAGAGCTATATCGAAAGACTGAGCGACATTAAAAAAAAGAATATATTTTATTTACAAAAGAAAGATACTTTTCGCAAAAGACAGAAAATCCGTAAGAAAAAGCGAGACTGTGATTCTGTCAAAATTAATTAATGTCACGATAAGGGGGTGACGCGCCAATATAAACAGAATTCAGATAGAAAAACAAAGCCGGCCGACGCATGCGGCCGTGGAGAAAATTTGGCTTCGGACCACCCTGGAGAATAGCCATTAATTATCTTTCAGAGGTATCATTTAATTTTGGTTCTTGGGTCCAGCGAAGAGACCCATCTGGTATATGTACGAATCTTGACATGAAAAAAAAAAAAGAGTCGAAAAGGGGATCATTATTATTGCTTATTCAAACTGTTGATGTCATACATAGCGTCTCGAAAATGAGCATCTGGTGATAAGAGAATTTTAAGGCATGAGGAAAATAAAGAATTTGACCACCCAGTTAAAAGTTAACTAGCGGAGAAGCCAAATATCGGGTGCCACAATGATTAATGAGTCGATAGAGGCCCGGGCTAAGTGGATTTGGGTGTCCCCAAAATTACGATGTGATAAAGAATTATTCGGCAATCTGGGATTTGTAAATGTTTTGGCCGAAGGAAAAGGAAAAAGAAAAAAAATGGATTTTGTAAACATGAGGGCCAGTCTAGCCACGCCCACACGGCCTGGAGATCATTGGCCAACTGGTAGCATGGGTGATAGGCGGAGGCGAATGTATGAGAAAGACGGAGAAGTTGTTAACACCCAATGAGGGGACTGGTATGAGATACCAATGTGAGAGAGGAAGAGTCTGTGAGGATAACTTTCCTCCGACCTTCCCTCACGGACGAGGGAGAAACCCCCGAAATGGAAAGTGATTCGTCTTCCAAAAATGGGAAGTAATTAATTTTCCTGACCTAAGAACAAAGAGAATTCCTGTTGGGAATTGAGAATTGTCAAAGAACCCAAACCACGACAGGCACCCACACCAGAGTTGGTCGGTGTTCATATAAACGAACGTCTTGAAGCAGTAAGAGAGTTTCGGCAGAGTTTCAAGAGAGTTCGGAGTTGCAGTTGGAGACCAGCCTCGCAGAAGCTGACCGAAAGATTTCCACGTCCTTTTCGACTTAGTCTCCCTACCAAAAGCAAGTTTTTTATTGACGAACGACTCAAGATACGATAACTCGCTTAAGAAACGCAAAAAGTGTCACGAATCCATAGAAACGGGCTGGGAGAGAAGCATACACCTGTATTCAACAGATAGATAAAGATAATTGTATTTCTCAACATATTTGAACCTCGTGAGTTTGTTTTATTATTTTCTTTTACTTACGCTTGTGCGGTATCACCTTTACCCCGGATTCATCTTGCACTACGGCCCGACGACTGATTGATTTCGTCTACCTAAGATCAAAATCAAAACGTGGGTAGGTTAGACTTGAGATCAAAGTAGTTACTTCGGTAACCAGACGTTGGAAGTGAGCTGGGAACGACAAGTTGGTATCGAACCGGGAATGACCAGATCGACCGGGACACGGGCTGGTGGCAGCGACAACGAGTCAACCCCAAACGCTGGTGGAAGAAACCTTACAGCTTCGCGTCGCAACTGGGAGTTGACCACGGGCCGACGTCGCGACCAGTGGACGTCACATATTGGCGCTGGCGCTGCGACCGTGACCACCAGTGGGTGTCACAATTGTCGTGCAACTAAAATGCATCGAAAACAATTCAGCCAAAATTCGAGCCCATCGCAGCAACCTTCCTGCATTTTCGAAGAGGATAACTTGTGTGTTGTGACACACAAGTTGTGCATAAACACGTTGAAGCAGTATTGCACTTACAAAGAATTGATCGGCCACACAGCAAATTTCGTTTTCATTTATTCAGAAAATATGGATGGTGTTTGATAACTAGATACAGCAAAAGTAAATGGAGGATATTTAGAAATTATTTTTTATTAATGAATCTTTGTTCAAAACAACGTGAAATTAATATAAATGGATATCTCAGGTTTTTCATCTCGATTACCGTTTATTTAATTTTTATGCATTTAAATCATCAAGAAATGATTTCTTCAGTCGGGAGATATTTTCGGGGAGACAATATTTTTCTTATTTATTTGTTTTCCCTGGCAAGAATAAAAAAGGAAAAGGTGACAGATTTTATTTATCTATTATAGATTATACAAATAAATAAGAGTAATATTGTAAACGTTAAATTTATAAGGTAGACGTAGAGAAAAAAACAAAGGAAACAGACGGACGGCAGAAGATATTTTTGGAATAAATGATTATCACCCGAATAACTGAGAAAAATGATTATTTTGATAATTTTCATTTTTTTCATTCAGGGTCTGTGGATGATGATAATAGATTCAAGTATTTGCGACAAATCATCGTATAGGAAAATAAAGAAAAAACATGTCGTCAAGATTGATCGATTTGTTTTTTTAGGTCTTAACCATTTTGAAGGTCAGAAAATATTTATGGATCGTAAGAGTTTTTGGAGAAAATAAGGATTTACTGATATAAATCCTATAATTTAAACCATAGTTAGTGGGGTAGAAGAAGTAGACTCATACCTCTCCCAAGGGTATTTGCGCATTTGTGAATATAACGAACCCGTCTTGAATTGAAACTCGGCTCTCCAATTTCCAATTCCAAGCTGTTATCTTTTACACCACCCGCACCCGCAAGCTTACAACTCCTGATATTCCCAAGCAATTACTCATCTCAGGCTCGACGTTGCGTAACTTCAGTGATCGGACGAGAACAGGTGTTTCAGCGTGATATGGTCGTAAGCCAGGTCTTTTAGTGAAAAGAATGCTAACTGGTGAGAAATAAAATAATAACAAAACAAAAAAAAAAAAATTAAAGACAAAAAACACGAGAGAATATAAGAGTATTGCAGCTGTACAACGTTTGGGAAGAATACATTATATGAAGTAAACAAATTTATTTGAAAATACATTGTAAATAAAAATTGAATTATATTGGGTTGAGTTATAAATAATTTCCGTTTTTGTTTATCAAGTTTCTTCTTCAAAATATTACAAATATTTAGCCCAAATGGAAATTACTTATGACAGCATAATATTTACCAACAAGCGTTATTGACAATAATAAAATAATGACAAAATAAGACAGCTCCCTTTCCAGAACTTTTGGTACAATGTTTCTCATAAGCCAACTGGGGTGTTTTTAATTGTGATCTTCTTTCCGAAGTTTGGTTACTTTAGGGAAATCAAAAGCCAGTAATAAAATCAATAATATTTCATATTTCCGAAAAATCTAACAAGTAAAAAAAAAATAAACTGACAGCAACATTTAGTAAAAAATATTAAATTCAGTAAATTTCAGAACAGCAACAATTATACAGATTTAATTATCATTATTGAGAAAACTCGTTGTTCATTTTCTTTGTTACTGAAATTTAGAGATGATGTAATGCTAACTGTGAACTTCTCACTAAAGAATATTCAAAGAGGTCATGTCTGGTGATTTACTTCTCTGGAATGGATACATTGTGAAAAGAAAAACGGGTAAAGACGATCGAGGTTCATTCCACCAAGATGCCTGTGTTTAGCTTTTCCAGTAAAGCAGTCGTGAACAAATAACGTTATCGGCTTTATCGAGGAAACTGACAGTTTAACTGTGGGTACGGGTATGTCTACATTATAAAAACAAATGAACTCAGGGAATGGCATAAAAACTAAAGACATGAAAAAAATCTAAAGAAAAATCATCTGAACGTAAGCATACCATAGAGAATCAAAACAAATAATTCTTGCTGAAATATTTTGTGTGCATATTTTTGTAACTAATGGCAAATTTCAACATATTAAAGTATTTTCGATTTTTTACTTCACAAGGAGTCCAATCTGTTTTATTATTAGCTTATATTATAATGTTTGTTTTGATGATCCAAGCTCTTCCGAAAGCTTTCTAATGTCGCTGCACAGTTTCTCTGCACCTTGCGTTTTAAAATATCATAATCAACGATTAATGGTCGCCCAATTCTAAGTTTTATTTCAAAGAGAAGGTTGCAACTCTTAAAACGCTTGAACTAGATTTGGGAATGCATTAAAATTAACAAGTCATTTCTTGGCCCAGTTAACAATAGAAACAATTGATAAGAAAGCTGCTTTAAAAATACCTGAATTCCAATATTTCTATCCGTTGTTATATTATCTTAAAGAAAAGGTAAATAGAATTGATAATGATATAATACAGTGTAACCCGGATATAAGAGACCCGGATATAAGAGAAACTCGGATATAAGAGAGATTTTCTCTGGTCCCAAATTAGAGCCTGTGTTAATGTATATATATATTAGACCAAACCCTATTATAAGACAAACCCGGATATAAGAGACTTCTCCGGTCCGGACAACTCTCTTATATCCGGGTTACAGTTACACTGTAACAGTTTAGTTAAGTCGTAGATAGTATTTACGAGGAGTGTTGAAAAGTGTCGGCTCAATTCGCTTCCCAAATGTAGTGTTCAATGACGAAGCATGAGAATACTGTTTTTTTGGGGAAATGGATTGGGCTGAGAACTTTTAAGCGTCCCCTCATAGATGTGTACATGAAATAAACTTTGTAATAAAATCTATAGAGTATTGATATATCGGCGGTGTAGAAGAGATAATGACAAAAGTAATTGATCGCTGAAATCTTTGTCTTGTATTTGTCATTAGATGTTTTTAGAAGCATTTTGTTTTGAACTAATTCAATTCAACAAGATCACTTTTGTAATGTGACAACTGTCATATCAGCGTCCATCAAAATTGGCGCATGGTAGGTGGAAGAAATAGCTAATGTTTTTGTTAGATTTTAATTTGGAAACAAAAAAAAATGTGTGCCACTATTTTTAAAGAACGTGAATAATGGAAAGTATCAAAAGCGGAAGTTTCACAATTGAGCTGACGATTCGGTTACACCAGTAAATGTTTGCGGGGAGGGGGGGGGCATATAAATAAATTAATTTGTCACTGATGCTTAAAGGGTGTACATACATTTTTGTGAAATTAAAAAAAAAATTGAAAAAGGCCAAACTCAACATAGGCCCTTTTTGCAAAATACTTTTTAAAAATGTGGCATAACTTTAGTCTCTGTATCCGAACATTGTCTATGAGTATGTCTATGATAGATCAGTTTTCTCATTTTAAAAATAGAAAAATCATGCAAAAAAAGATGTATGTCAACTTAAAATCACACAAAAGAAATGAAAATAATCAAGCGTTATACGATACAACGTATAGACAACAGACTCAAGATATTTCAATCAAATTTTGAATATCCCTTGAACCAGTTTGATTATGTTAATAGCTTTGATGTGCGATGTACACATATGTTAAACCTTATATAAATGTTCCACTTTTGAAGCAAATTGTGACAGTCGATGAAAAGTGAATACTTTAGATAACGTGAATGATTTTCCTGAAAATATCAAAAGACAAATAAAACAATTTTTTTCTTAGAAAGATAAAATATTTTTGAAGTTTGGAATTATGAAAATTACTTGAAAGATGAGAGAATATAGCAGAGATTATAACTATAGATATATTGTTCAATAAATTCAATATCAAAATCAAAAAAATCTTTAACGCGAACGAACTTCTTACATTTACTAATTCTTGTTAGATAGGAGAAAGAAAACTCTTGCTTAAAATAAGGAATGGAGGAAAATATTCCTGCCGGTGATTAAGTAAAGAAATCGCCTGTTTATTTACTTTGGAGGTGAGAAAAACTGCCAGACATCAACGAGGATTTTGCTTCTTTGATTTTTTGTATTTTTTGTTTATTTTTAATTTAACTTGACACATTTTGCTGTTGTTTTAGTAGCTACCATGCAAGTTAGATTGATCCGTTGTTGGTCTAAAGAAAATAAGTGTATACAGGAATAAAAATGGATTAAAGACGAAAACATTACAAGAAGAAAAAAAGGAAAATGATAGGAAACAAGATTGTAAAAAAGGAGAACAGAAAAAAGGTGAAATAAGAAAAGGTAGAAAAACAAAGAAAAGAAAAAAGAAAAGAAGCTGAAAAGAAGGAGGGCACAATAGGGAGAAATTTAAGGTGAATAAAAAAGGGTAACGAATATAGGGAAGTGACTGAAAAAGGAAAAGGAAATATTGTGAAGATAGAAAATAAATTCAGATAAAGAAGTGAGGTGGTAAGAAAATTGGGCGAAGAGAAAAAAGTGGACATGAAAAATAGAAGTAGAAACCGGGGATATTTGGAACGTTTTTCTTTGACGGTTTTAACTTATGTATTAAAACGCATATATAAGCAAAAATTATGCTGAAAGAGAAATTCCTTTTGCATGATCAACATATTAAGGTGTTAAGATAGAAAAGTGCATTTGATTAAAAAGTAAAAATTTTGGGATATAATGACAACCGGAAAAAATAGTATCAAGAAGACGGATGATAAGAAAGAATAATTTTTAAAAAGTTTATCATTTAAATCTGAGTTACTTCCTATATCTGGATGACACTTTTTGTGCATTTGATAATTCAGATTTTTTTTTTCTGTTGCCCGTAAGGCACATTCAAACTACCATTTAAATCCAAGCAGAAATCTATAAGCAGAGGGAATGTTTGCCGAGTCTTAATGTAATCTATTCCTGATATATATATATATATATATATGTATGTATGTGTGTGTGTGTGTGTGTGTGTGTGTAGGCAAAATTTAAGACAGAGTGTATGTGTGAAAGGACAATATGAAGAACTTTATCAAGGCAAATGGCATCAAGGCATGTTGATAAAGTTCCTTAGTGGACGGAACGCATCAGCTAAGTTTTCCTTTTGCCATTATCATATATATATATATATATATATATATATATATATATATATATATATATATGACCACTCGTATTCGAGGATACCCGTCTACTAAGCCATTAGCCAATCCCTATTGTTTCAGACGCTTGCTCATATATATATATATATATATATATATATATATATATATATATATATATATATATACTGAAGTGAGAAAGTTCTTTTCATATATTTTTCTGGGCATACTTGATATCTCATACACGGCTATTGCAAAACTGAATATTATTTTTGTTTAAAGTTTCATTTTATTTTGTCTATAAAATAGAGTAACGACGCTAAACAGAACTTTATTAACGTTAACCATTCAGTAAAATGAAAATAAATATGAAAACAACATCAGTAACAAATCATAACCACCAAAAGAGAAACTTATTAAGTTGATTTTGTTTACTAGACAATAGTAAAAATCATCAGATGTATAGTTTTGATATTTTTTTTTCTAAAATACACTCAACATTTGAAAAAGTAAAAACTTTACTCAATTTTCACCCGGTCTTTAATTGGATTAAAGTTATACACAAACAAAATATCTGCGGCATCTGTGTTGTAACCGTCAGATGAGGAACCATTTAATCGTGTTTGAAGAATCTTTCCAAAACTTGACAGAATGTTTTTCTAGCATAGATAGTGTAATTTTTTAAAGTATACTTTTAAAAATTAATCCTAATTCAGATTTGGAAGGATTAATTAAAAAGGATTGTAAATTATTGATAAAGTTGGGCCTATGATCTTTAAAAAATAGGTATGCGCTTTTCATATAAAAGGTACTCATTCTATCAGCAACTCCATATTTATTTGCAAATTTGGTGATGTCTTCATTTATAGAAGATAATGTGCCATTGATCTCGTCTTTTTTTTTTTTTAAAGAGCTAGTAATTTTGTTTGTGATGAGTTGGTTATAATCAAAAGGTTTAATTTTATAAATATTTTTTGATTTATCAGCCTTAATCCATAATTTCTTGGATTTTTTTTTATATCTTCAATGTTTCTTTTACTTCTAGATTGGAAGTAGTTGGATGAATTCTTAAATGTGATCTTTCTAAGTGTAACCCGGATATAAGAGAGATTTTCTCTGGTCCCAAATTAGAGCTTGTGTTAATGTAAACAAAATAGACCAAACCCGGATATAAGAGAAAGCCGGATATAAGATACTTCTTCTCCGGTCCCGAGAACTCTCTTATGTCCGGGTTACACTGTAATTAAATTGAGCATATCTACCAAGAAAGGTTCTAGTAGCTTGTTATTAGGTGGAGTGTTCTGTGATTTCAGATTATATGGTGTTTCAGATTGTTGTGGTGTCCTCCCTCTAAAGAGTCTATGTTGGACTCTTCCACCTACTATAAGATTAGTTCCTTAGTGGACGGAACGCATCAGCTAAGTTAAGTTTTCCTTTTGCCATTATCATATATAATATAAAAGATTATATCATTATAAACAAAAGGCCAATCTTAGAAGGCCTTTGGGGACCAGTCGAGTAGATTGAACGATGGTTAACCGACACCCACTCACTAGTCGTTTTCTCTTCTGCTGTAATTACTGTTTAATATATGATATATTTTCAACTCTGGTTTTTGTTATTTCTTAACTATTTACTTGGTCACAACAGATCATCTTTGGGATTTAGGACGAAGAATGTTTTCCATATCCATATATATATATATATATATATATATATATATATATATATATGTGTGTGTGTGTGTGTGTAAAAATATATAGAAAATAGGAAAGAACTCGTTAGGTAAATAATCCAAAGTTCTTTAGTATTTTTGCCATTATTTTTAAAAAATAGTGCTCGATACAAAAGTAGAGCATAAATATAATTATTTATTTAAAAATATGATATATTTAAATAAATAATTATATATATATATATATATATATATATGAGAGAGAGAGAGAGAGGGAGACAGACAGATAGACAGACAGACAAAGAGAGAGGGTGGGGAAGTAGAGAAAGAATAAGTGTGGGAGGGAAAGAAAAACAGTGTGAGTACAACACTGCATGGTGATTGTCAGCTTCACCCCTCAGTATGATCTTCAGACTGCTCCTTTAGGGGACTGTGTATACTGCTCCTTTATGGTAGTTTATATCGATCACTGGAAAATTAAGGGAAGTGAGGAAAGAGGTCATTTTGTTTCTTTTGTTTAGGGCTAATGATGTTGTGTTATTTACGGCCATGACCGCTAGATTGCTTATTTGAGCAGGGTTAATTGAAGAAGGGGTGTGTGTGTGTGTGTGTGTGTGTGTGTGTAAAATAGGCTTTAGCTTTGCTTTTGGTTATGCCCTCTTTTATGTTGTTGAATGATATTTTGTGTGAGTAGCCGACTTACACAAAATACCATTTGATAACAATGAATATGAAATATGAAAAAGTGTGCTACCCTATCAAAGCATTTATGGCCATACAAAAACACAAACCATGTCAAAAATAGTATGGACTATAAGAAAAACTGTAAAGTGAAAAAAGATTACTTGTCAACGTGAAAAACGTTTTTAATGCAACATTTTTTATATCTATAGCACATATGATACAAACGGAAACATTTCTATTCAAAATGAGGCAAACAATGACGCCATCAAGTGGTGGAATGGAAAATTAAAGCAAGTGATACAAACTACCTCATATAATATTAATCAGTAGAAGAGAAAACGAAGGGAGAAAGTGGGAAGACGAAAAAGAGACGAAAGTAAAAGAATAATGAAATGAAGAGGCATAAACAGCACAGAAAGGAAAACGGGTGACATTTAAATTCCCTCGACTAATTCAGAGTATGAAAATCAGTCGTGAAACTTAGACAAACAAGTATACGATATACAAAAGTTTTGAAGACGTTTCCTTTTTTCTCATTGGTTAGTACAGGTGGCAAGATGGTGAATGAATTCTAATGAAACCGACATAGAAATAACTCATCATCACGCCACCATTATAAACAAAAACAAATTATGACATCATCGTCATCTGGTGTTTACAGTTGCAGTGTTGATAAACACTTTGCTGATTCATATTGGCCGATTTTTCATTTATGTTTGCTTGCAAAACTCATTAAAAACGAGAAAGTGAAGCTGAAATCATAAACCAATCAGAATGACTGACGCCAATCTTACAATTGGAATACATAGTTTTCATAGAGAAACACATAGCGAATATTTAGTCCTCAAACAATACATATGAATTGATCTCATTAACTAAAATAACTAAGCACTCACCAAACTAACCAGCAGCATATTCGATTCAAATTCGTAATATTGTATACAGGAAATGAATAAAAGAATTCTCCTTACAATTCTTTTTTTTTTTCAATAAATTTCTATAGTAAATTAATTTACAATGCATTTCTGCAGTAAAATGCTAACACTTTATATATACACTTTAGATTTAATATTTCAGTAACAAGTTTCTTAATTCCTGACCAATGAAAATTAATAATGACCAGTGCTAAAATAAGTTTCATGTAAAATAAATTTATATAATAAAAAGGCTTAAACACTAATATTCCATGGTCTTAATTTATTCCATTGACCTACAAATTCAAAGTCTGATGAATTGGATCGTATTTACGATTCCAATGGAATAAATTATGACCATGGAATATTAGTGTTTAAGCCTTTTTATTATCTCCTTACTCTGTCCTGGACATTGAGTTCTACCTGGATTCTATCCTCTTGGAATTATTTTTTATACATATATATATGTATGTGTATGTATGTATATATATGTTTATATTTTAGATATATGATTGCATATGTATGGGTATATTTACCACTAATATTCTCAATCCATATATATATATATATATATATATATATATATATATATATATACCGTCGTCGTCGGCTTTATCTCGTGTTCTAGAATTTAATTTCTTCTTTTCTGATCGCTTCCTTTCTGATGATGGCATTGATGACTAAGTAAACCAATTCTTAAATGAAAGAGCGAATGGTATTGACTGCATGGTAAAGTTGGTGGACAACGAGGTCAATTTTGTCGAGACTTTCTTCTTGTCGTTTGACTTCTTCCTTTTCTCTTCTGGTGGCTTCGAATTCTTTGGTTCCGATGGTGATGGACCATCACCAGTTCGTACGGTCTTGTGCATGTGTTTCAAACAATTTAGGCTCAAGCCCAGTGGTTTTCAGTGTTGTTTTGAGTTGGTTCTTGTAACTTCGAAGAGGGTAATCCGGTAGTCTTTTCCCCGAAGTGAACTCATTGAATAAGACTTGACTCTTCAATTCTTGCCACATGACCTGACCATGGAAGACGATGTTTAATGATCAGCGATTCGATGCTTTGACTTAACTCTTTCCAGGACTTTGATATTGGTTACTTAGTTATTGCATTGATGCCCTGTTGCGAATTAGGTTATTTTAAGTTTTTCTGGTTTTTCTTATTAAAGCTAATATTTTATTTTGCGAATTTCTCAGACTGAACTCCTCATTTTTTTGTTGCAATCGAAACAGCAAAGATGATAATGCTACAACAGATTTGAATCGGAATATCCCTTTTCTCTAGTCCATCATCACATCAGTAATGTTTCGACACTACCATACTAAAAGAAAGTAGGCAAACTATTTTCCTATCGTTACTACCCAGGTAGACTTCTTTTTCTATGTGTTGTGTTCACTCAGGACTTGAGTGATCTTCGTTCTTAACAACTACTTAGTCTTCATAGCTCTCCCACTCCATATTCTTCGATTCATTTACACAAGCTTGTTAGATAGGTTACTCGCGGTTTCTCTCTAACACTTTTTGCTATCGATATGACCTGCGAATTTAAAATTTTTCCAAGTCTCCTTTCCACTTTCTGATTCTAAGTATAAGTGTTCTTTTACTTCCCATTCTCCTTATAATTTCTTCATTGCTTACATGTTCTGTCATCTTTTTTGTTTCTAACGAAATTTTCCTGTTTCTTAAAATTTTGTTTAGCTTTTGAAAGACATCTTTTGCTATTCTAATACGCCTTCAGATTTCTTTGGCACATTTTTCGTCGGCTGCTACACCTATTGTCAACCTTAATACACGTATGTGTGGTTTCCATAGATTGCTATGTTCGTATAGATATTCTATATTATTTGTTAAAATTGTTGAAAGGTTTCAGAAATATGGACGTCCTAATAAGTAGCACACAAAATATTTCGAATTTGTTGAAATAAATTTGAAAAAAAGCAAGTAAATCTTTTAAGAAAATGGTAAATTGGAACTTTGCAAAAGTAGAACAAGGAATGACGTTCTTTTGCTTTCTTATCGCATTGTTGGGAGAACCAACCATTTTTGTTTGTTTTATTCTTTGATAAATAAACTTTTATCAGTTGACACTAATTGTTGACAGTATAAAAGTCCTTTGCATGTGGGAAGCACACAATAAAAGTGAATAGTTTACATTTGTAAATGAAAGCGTACATAGATAGATATATACATATACTCACGTATATATCTACAAGAGTGATAAACGCATCAATCTTCATATATGTATGTGTGTGTGAGTTTTTATCTGATTTTTGAGACGAAATTCTGTTACTATTATACAATGATTATTTAGGACTGGTTTCTTCGTTGTCGTATTTGTGTGCAACAATTCTTTTGCATTATGCATGCCAACATTTTTGAATGTATATAAATGATCTTCGGAAGGACGTAAATATATTTTTGTATTGGATTTTTTATTTATCAATCCGGCAAATATTTTTAACCCTTTAAACGTTATTTTTACTTTGTTTACGTTCGGATACGAAACTGAGCAGATTTAAGGAATTATAATGAGATTGATTTCCCTTAAAGGCATTGTCCAGACTGTGTTTGATCGGCAAAACTGCCCCGTGACTGACGTCAGTGGATAAAAGCATTGGTTGACTGAAGAAGGCCGGAGCGTACAACAGACGAAACGTCCTGAGTATGGGAATAAAGATGAGGACAACAGGCCAAACGATGTAAACAGTGTAAATAGTTACAATATCTCATCCCAGAAATATAGACAAATATTAAATGAATGTACATTGCGTTTTAGACAAACTCTGATTTGCCAAAAGTATCTTGTCAAACGCTTCGAGTACACATAACGAGGCGCAGCAACGTTCCAAAAACCTCAGGAAAGATGCCATCTCGATAGTTCTTCACATATTTGTAGATTAAATATATATTGCATGTGTATAAACCTCTTCCCAACGTCCTATAAATGCTTGATTATGCTCCTGTCAGGTGAATTTGGTGACCACACCAATCATCGGAGGTCTCTAAAAGGCTCCTCAAGCCAATTCTGGGCATCTTGGATACAATGCATTGTCATTATAGAATAACATTGAATCATTGTTACGCTACATGAAATCCTTGAATGGTTGCAAGTCGTTATTTATCGCGCATTTATCCCGGTTTCTTGCTTTCCTCTCAAAAACGATATTCAAAAATTTAAATGGAACGTCAATCGTCACGTCATCTTTTGTCTCCTTGAATCATCTCCTTTTAATTGTCCGGTCTGTTTCTTTCACTCACACTAACCTCTTGTGTCTTAAGGGCTGTTATCGTTTTGCTTGGCCACAAAGCAGTGGTCACCGGTCAATGTCTTTTTTTTTAGCGAACCAGTGAAGTCTACATGCCACGTGAACACATCTTATAACGTTATGGAACTATTACCAAACTACAAAGTGTCTTATTTGCAACAGTGACCTATGGACTCATGTGTTCTGAGATACACCCGAAGCTACTATAAATCCCGAAACAGCTGAAATCATGACTTCCATAGAAATTTAAAAAAAAACAAAAAAACATTGAACTGGCTTGCTGGATATATACACCTGGCATTTAATGTGGATATAATATGAGTCAGTGTTGCTTGTCTGTTATCACAGTCTAACCGGTCATTAAGGACCCGTAGTCGGTCACTCTGCTGTCCACGGTGGGTAGTAATGCCTTCTATCAGGTATTCATGGTACACATGTAACATCCTATATCCAGAGATGTCAAATGTCCCCAAAATTTGAGAAATGTCATATTGGCACATACGATCATACGTACTCCATTCGAGCTCCGATACTTCACGTCGCCCTGCCCTGAGCAGACTTTGCTGGTGTTCACACTGACTCACACACCAAATATCAGTCACTGGTATAGAACTGGGTATTTTCTTGACGTCAAGTTACAATAGCGCCACCGACTATTAACTTCGTATACTGCGGTGTCATGACGTTTGGTACATCATTTATATAAGTTTTTGACAAGTATTACGTTCATCTTAATTACAGTTAATTTTCCTCATAATTAGATCACCTTTCTACGATAGTTGATAAACAGCGCGGATCAAATACAAAGAAAAAGTTTTGGTGAAACTCGATCCCACTTTCATTTTACTTCAGAAAGATTGACTAAGTGTAACATTCACTGTATCTCTTCAAAGAACAACAAGAAATATTTTTTAATCCTTTCAACAAGGCAATAAAAACACTAAGATGCAAGAAATTACTAAGTGTGAAAGAATCTGAGAAAAAAACGTTGTTAAGGAGAGAAGACAATAAAAGAATTTACAATTAAGGAAACAGAAGATAACCTTTGACACTTCTATTTCTGTATTTAAACTGAATACATTTTCTAATTAATTTAGTATTTTAAATGAGCAAACAATTTAGTTTTGAAATTTGATCATTTTGCACCAAATGCCACAGTTTGCCTTTGTAAATTACGCAGTACTTATTTCGATTACCAGCATGTCTGAGAACGATTACTTCAATACTTATGTAAATGTAAAACAATCTTTTTTTTTTGGCAATAATATAAGTGACAGATGACTATAAAAATGCACTGTTGATTATTTACTGCTAATTTCATTAAGTAATGCACTGACTATTGTTTGCATCATATGGCAATAATTGTAAGTAAAATGATTCACTAAAATAAATAACCAAATAAGCGTTTTAAGTTCTCTGAATATTGGTGCCTTTGTAAAATTCAAAACTGACAAACGTTGTTTTATGTTTTTTCTAGTTTTCTTAACTTCCCACCATCTATCCACCCGATACCCACGATTATATCTGTATGTATACACTGAATAACTTGCATATCTATTAAAGAAAAAGAAAAGAAAAAGAAAAAAAGGAAATAAAAAAAAACAGACCCTTACAAACCTTCAGCGAAGGGTTACTGATGCCGATAAATGGTGTCTTGTTACGAATTGACAGCAACCAACGCGCGTTCTTCCACTGTCAGTGTGTGAATAGGGGAATGGTGAGTAAGTGAGGGCCAAGTCCTTTTGGTGCCACGTAATTCGATGCCAGACCTCCACACTCTCAAAACATGGTAAGAACATGCCAGGCAACTCTGCTATCAAAAAGAAACGAACCAGCCTTTAAACTCTGGCTATCATTATCGATATCTGTGTCTGCAGATGGAGATATTAAACATCTTTGAGATTTCCATTTGATGTGAGATTTTAATCTTTAGATAAGAGACATGATAGTTTTAATATCTTAACACATCGTGCCAAGTTGGTTATACTCATTACAACAACAATAACAATGAACTTTATTGTCTATGACATTTTCATTTTTCCTCCTGTATTCTACTTGCAAATACATTCGTTAGAATCCATGCAAAACTTGATATTCTTATGAATTTTTACGTATATGGATTTATATACTGCATTGAAGATTTTACAGTTCTATTATCATGGTAGTTGACCCCTCACCTCGTAAATCATTTGCGCCTCCCCGTCAATGAAAATGATTTGAACTTATTTTAGAACCTGGGCAGCAGAATTCAAATGTGAAATTTTAGTGTAATTTGTTATTTTATTCATTAGATCTTTCATCATTTAGATATCGAAAATTATTATTGGCATTTTAATAAATTATTCCTTCAGAATTTCTTTTTAACGATGAAGGCATTTTATAAATACGTATCTGTTGTCGCTAATGCAAAATCGGAAGGTGATGACGAAACAGAAATACTGGAAGTAAAACAAACATATCTAGATATACTTCACAGCTTTTTTTTCTTGAATAATTTTTCCTGTCCGCATCACTGGCCGTCGGTGCACATTTCAAAGCAAATATTTGTCTGTTATTTCTGATGACGAACGTGATGAGAAACACATTTATTAGTTTGCATAGGGCACTGTGTTTTACATTTAATCTCATAAATCTTATTGACAGTTTCATAATCTCACTTAAAACATTGTTTTTACCTAAAATGTATTTCGTTGCCAAGACAATATTATTGTATTTAACCAATTTGATCTTTGAGGGGCAGTTAAAATTAAACGTCGCAAAATCGGTTGTTGACATTTTTTTAATTGAAGCAAAATAATTGGTTGTTTGAAATGTAATTCCTGTTTTTTCAAAATGGATGCAAAATTTATCTCTAATATTCTTCTTTTTATAAAAAGTGATGATCTTGTTTGAAGTTGTATTGGTGCATGAAAGTTGCAAACGGTGACTTCCAGCCGTCAAACGCTTAAGCTAACTGCTTCTGTGCCGTGTCCTTTCAGGACGTGGACGATTATAGCTCATCAAAACTTCCTGTCTTTTGTATCTCGTACTAAGGTTTATCTTTTTTTTTTTTTTTATCCCCACTAGTCTCTTTTCTGTCAAACATTTATACAACTTCGTTAGGTATGTTATGCGCTGCATTCCTCTGTCCCTCTTGCCATCAATATGTCCTGTGAGTGTGTAATTCTTTAAACGCCTTCAGAGAACTTTTGGAATTGAAAATTCACTGAATGCCTGAATCAATATTAAGTTGTAATGGTTGCGAGAACGCCCTTTAAATGATTATTGTAGTATGTGAATAAAGCTGAAAAAGGCACACCCAGGTGGTAAATACCTCCATACCAAAAATCTCTCAAGCCATTTATAGTTTTACGTTTGATGTTCTTATTATTTCGCTTTATTAACATTTCTGTCTATTCGCTAAAAAGTAAATTTTCTTCAATTGTACGCTGGCCTCTAGTCATTATTTCCGACAAGAGAATTCGGACAGTTTTGATTTCCAGTGAAGCGACAACAGAAAATTCACAGCCTAACAAAAACTGTCCTGTTAGGTAGATAACGGAAGTGGTGACGAGGTAGCGACAGGGAATATCAAAGATAAACAAATAACCCTCACATTAGTATGCAAAATCACATACCTCGATGTAGTGACGTTAGGATTTAAATTCTGAGGAATCACACCCGACTACACCCATTGATATATAGTTTTGTGACATCAAGACCATCGTTTATATTTGGTCCCGTAACCGTTTAAATTTTCATCTATTTATTTATTTATTTTGCCACGTTTTCTTTTCTGGGATTTTCAGAAACAACTTTGGGAAAATAATTAATCTAAACAATAGCTGCCAATATAATTAAATTCGTTTTTTTCCTGAAAATTCCAATGAAATTATAGAAACAAATGTAAGAATTACTCATGTTATATTTTTTAACATAATTCTAGAAAAGCAATTAAAAAATTAATACTTATATTGTAGCTTGCAATTCATTGGTTTAACAGTTTTCACATTCTCAAAATTAAAATAAAATAAATAAATAAAAAAGACAATCATTTTTAAAAATATTTTTTCATCGTTTATTCAGCGTTTTGAATTTCTTTAAATTAGGTTTTATGATCAAAACATGTCTCTCGCTGTTTTATTCCGCCTCCAATAAAAGTCAACCAAATCAGGACTAAGTATCAGTGTTTAATGCTTACAAGTTTATAGAGTACAATATCTATCCTGAGTTACTCAAGAGTCGGTTTTATTTTACTGAGTGGCAGATGGACGTATCAGCATTAAAATTATGACGTTTCTAAAAAAATGACACAATAAAAATAATCAGAAAACTTTTATATTGTAAATTGTTAGCAAACATTCTTGTTAATGGTTAAGGAACCAAAACATGATAAACTTTGGACAGTTCCTTCATAAATCTGATCCATATGTACTCATACGCCGACTAGAAAAAAATTGAATATATATCTACTCAAATAACGTTTGGAGTAATAAGAAATATATATTCAATAGATGAATCACTCAAAGCTTTCAAAATAAATCAAGCTAATTGGGAGAATGATAATACTGGTCGATTAAAATAGAGGAAGCAAAATTATTTAAAGAAAACAGGATTAGTCACGTAAAGGTAAAACGGACTCTAAAAAAGGGACTGCCAATGGATAATGACAGACTTAGCTATAAATATCACACATGAAAAGTGTTTACTTTTCATGTGTGATATTTATAGCTAAGTCTGCTACTTTGACCTGACCAGCCATATACATAGATACAAACCTCCAATTGACTACACGCAACTAATTTCTTTTGATTTCACCTAATTTGTAATTAGGTATTTAGAAATAAGTTCAGATTAACTAGGCATGTGAATTAATACAATATAAATGTATAATCCAATAAGTAATCAAAACAATTGTTTTTGTGCCGTCTCTGTGGAAAAAAGATAAAATCCCTGGCAGAGTTTTAAAATTATTGTTTAGAACATAAGATCAATTGTATATATTTTACTGATTTTATTTTTTTCTTCCGTAATATAATGACACAAATTTATTTTTAATTTTGCAACATAATATTTAAATTTGTACAAAGTAATTTATTTTGTATATAATTTTGATTAAATACAGCTTGCGATGGATAAATTGTCGTCTAAATGACGCAAAAATGAAAATCACACTGACATCTCATTTTAACAGTTATATTTACCAAAATTACACAAACATATCTTGACATACTAAAGAGTAGATTTATTAAATAAAAATCGCCATTGGTCTCCATGGTCTCCTCACGACTTTGGAATCTCCCACGACACTTCTGGACGGTCCCCTTGTTTAAGCTGGTGAATGCTGCTATAATCAAGGGGTTGCATTCAGTTATGAAGTCAGAAGTAAGGGGTGATGTGGTCACAGAAATTGTCTGACAGGCACGACTGGATTCTCCAGCTTGTGAGGCATGGTGCAGAGTCCAGCTGCCAGACATAGGGTATTCTAGCAGCCACCCTCTTGACCCAGGATAGCACTTCCTTCGCAAGGCACTTGATGTAGGCCTCCGTGTTGAGTCTGAGTCTATCATCAACAAATTCGGCGGTTCTTTTCTTAGCAGAAGGAACAGAGTGAGTTTTCCGAACTGCCGTATATTCGTAATCACCATTAGATTCATCCAACTCCTTCTGAAACCACTGCACTGACCTCAGATTGACACCCAAACACTCTGGAATGATCATATTGGTGCTTCCAGTGCGAATTCCAAGCAGTACATCATGTCATTTCCAAATTTCTGGCGGCGTGAATTGTGTCATGGCGCTCTTTTTTTTCTTACAGATGATGTCCAACTAAGCCTACCATAATGTGCAGTCGACAAAATCATAATGGCGACAATTTACCCATCGCAACCCTGTAAATCTATTTTCATGGCGCATATATACAAATTATTGTCAAATTAGTGTAACTGTAAATTTTCCAATACAATAGTTAAAAATAATCATACTCGATTGACATGCCGACAACCATCACACACACGCATACATGCATATATATATAAATCAGTTTTCCGTGGTACAGAATTTAATAATAGATAGGAAAAGACAATATTTATAAGGCATTTTTTAAAAGCAAAAACTAAAATAAAAACAACCGGTTTCATCCCAGGACTTATCAAGTTTATTTATTCTGGGAAATTAAAAAAGCGTGTAAATTAATTTTTAATTAACGAATGTAATCGAATGGGAGAAAAAAATTATGAATTATAAGAAACTAGAGTCCAATAATATTCAGACCCAGCAAGCATTCCCTCTGTTTACAAAGGGAAGACTCACGAGATCTGATATACAAGTACTCTAGGACCTTGAGGTGAAATGTGGAGTGGGACCTAGATAAAATTATAAATCAGTCACCACTAAAATTTTCCACACATTTCCTTCTATTTATTAAATGTTCAGCAATAGCAGAACCAGAACTGTTAGTCAGTTGGCTATTCCTGGAGGACGGATTCAAAATCCTGGGGGATAAATGCTGTTTTATTCTCGAATCCAAACGTTGGGACGTCCTCCCTATGTAGTCGTGTCCACAACTACACTTGTATTGGTAAATCACTGAATTAACATGATGGAGAGGGAGAACGTCCTTACAAATGGAAGAGAAAGCAGGACGGGTAACAAATATTACCCTAACATTCGCCGAAAAATAACAACTATTGATTAAAGGTGAAATACGTTTCGATAAAATCTCACCCTGTGTACCAATATAGGGAAGACTCAAATAAACTGGGCATTTATCAGCTAATTGCAGCTTCACCCTATGGAATTTACTGATGACATCTTGAATAACGGAGTCTAAAACATCCAACGGATATCCGTTTTTTGATAGTGTCATTCTAACAAAGTCAATTTCCCCGTAGAGAAAACCCTCAGAACATAACTTAAGTGAATTAAGGCCTTAATCAAATTAATCTTACGTTGTCTGGGACAAAAAGAGTCCCAACGCGTATAAAGTCCCGAAAAGTTGGCCTTCTTAATTGTCAATAATCTTATGAACAAGAACATCCAAAAAGGAAAGACTAGAATTGGACTCCTTTTCTACGGTGAACTTAAGAGGAGGATAGACAGAGTTTAATTTGGTGAGAAATTTGTCGGCTTCGGTCTCATTATTAAAGAAGCAGAAGGTATCATCCACATAACGATGATACATAAGAGGGCGACCAATACAAGTAAATAAGGAAGCCTCGTGAAAACCGACAAAAATATTCGCCAACGCTGGACCCAAAGGCGAACCCATAGCTACCCCGTATATATATATATATATATATATATATATATATATATATATATGCACATACCCGGGCTTTATCTACTGGTAATTCTTGCTAATTTAAACATGGTTTTACTTTACTTATTCTTTTATGCGATGTCATTGAATAATTTATTTGGTTCTCGCCTGTAAACTGAAGCACACTTGTTTACGTCGGTGGTTTTCTCAAGTTGTCGATAAAGAGACATCAAAAATGCCTATAGCAAGGAAAACGGGATAAAATGTGCAGAGAGAGAGGGAGAGAGAGAAAGCGAAAGAGAGAGAGAGAGAGAGATGGGGGAGAGAAATAGGCTGGCAACATTTGTAGGACAGAGATTAACAGGTGACAGTTGACAGGTCGTATTTTGGTTCCAGAAGAACAAATTTACTTGATGAATAATCATGTCATATAAAATTTGATCAATAGTGACTAGTACATCAGGATTGCAAAGTTCTCCTTATCTAACAAGTTCGAGAGATATCTCAGTAATTTTATTATCTATTTCTGTCTGACTAAGCACCTATCACGAAACATTTATTACGTGCAATTTCACATGACATTATTCATAGTGTTCGATCCCCAGTAAATTCACTCAAATATTGACTAAAATTAAAAATATCACAATTTACTGATATGCATCGCCGATTTTTGCTGCTTCACCTTTTATCCTTTTATTTCGCAGTCTGTTCTTCGTCTCTATCGACCAAATTAATTGACAGACAGAGAGAGAGAGAGAGAGAGAAGCGGATAAAGAAAGAGAGAGAGAGAGAGAGAGTTTGGGGGTGAACAGATTGAGATAAATATGAAAAGAATAAGATCTAGAGAGGCGGAGGTTAACTTACTGAGGTAAATTATGAACAGAATGAGATAGATAGATAGAGAGAGAGAGAGAGCGGGAGGTGAACACATTGAGATAAATATGATCAGAATGAGATAGATAGATAAAGAGAGAGAGAAAAAAAGTGAGAGAGAGAGAGAGAGATAAATAAGAACAGAATGAAATAGATAGATAGATAGATAGCGACAAAAACGAAAAAAGTATAGCATCTGGCAGAAATTCTCCAGTTGAACTTTTACGAATAAAATGCAGTCAGTTCATCCATCTATCCCAGTGCAAGAACTTGCAATCTTAGACTACTCGTACCTAATAGTAAAACATCACCATCAAAGTCGCCACGGACTCGGTGCCTTTATTAAGGTCGGGTAACTTCAGATAATTCAGTTGTCAGGGTCAAGAACGATTTTCGGTCCACGAAAGCCTACAGAGACAGCTTCAGATCTTATATGGCGGAAGCGCCTCACTCAAACTCTTTCTTCAAATATACTGCTCCCAAAACTGTCACCCTCATTTTGCAAGGGATACTTTCTGGAATGGAGGGTTTTATATTCCAGAAAAAATATCCAATTAAAACCGAAGAACCAGCCATGATTCAACCCTGAATGTGTTGCAGTCATAGCTCACCATGACCACTACTACAATATCTATCACAAATAACGGTGTAGTAGGACACTCGTGACATTCATAACTACCTGCATTCATTGCAAGAGAGTGGATATGCACAACCAGTCCAGGCTAAAGTCGAAAGCAAACAACTCGGATAACTAGTGTCCTGGAAAATCTCCAATTAAATTCTGAAGCGGCAAAGCGTCAGTGCCAACTATCATAAATGACTGATCAGATAAGACAAAAGCTCTTCTCTATGATCTTTTTACTTGATGACCTTTGTTAGCTGACAAAGACAATCCTCCGTCCTCCTGAGCTCAATCTCAGTAATATTTTTATCACAATCCGGAATCTCTCAAGAATCATTGATTCTATGAAGGCTATCAGTCCAGATAAAATCCAAAGAATAAAATCCTTAAGAAAGTTATCTCCGATCTTAGTGAAATTATTTAACCACTACTTGAAGGAGAAATCCTTCCCAAATATTTGGAAGGTGTCAAGTGTGTGACTATTTTCAAGAATGCGAGTAAACGCTCATCCCCATCACAGTATAGACATTCAGCCTCCCTATTGTCATTAGCAAACCTTTTGAAGCTATAATTAACAAGAAGATTGTTGATCAATCTCTTGTGCGACAAACAGTACAATTTTCGATCAACTCCGTCCATTGCTGATATCCTAACTACCATTACTCACAGAATCAGTGAGGCACTAGAGAACAAATGCAATTCAAGGGCGAAAACTCCAAAACTCTAGATGACCAGAGCCTGACAGCTAATTTCTCCAATGACCTAGCTTTAACAGCTCAGAGGTGTGTGTATGTGGTCGTGGTCGTGGTGGTGGGGTGTTACTGGCTGGTTGCATTCAATGCTCGAAGATTAAACTAGTGGTGTTCCATCACCATTGAGCGGATCCTGAATTTTCTCTCAGGAAGGTCCCATGTCTTGAGCACCTATTGCGACTTAAATTCAACCCAGACCTCAAGTGGAACTCGTCCATACGATCCAGGGGTTACCTAGTTTTCACTCTCCAATCTCAATAGCTCAGGTGAACTACATTCCGTTCCACGAGTTCAAGACCAAGATCCATAATGACACACACACTCTAGCGAACCACCATCATTCCCATCGTATTCCATTGTTAAGATGTTCTACTCCAGCAGCTTCTTCCCACGAACCGCTGCTTTGTGGAACCGACTCCCAAATGGATGCTTCCTCCGTCACTACAATCTTAATTATAAGTCTAAGGTTAACCGTTATCTTCCCTACGTATTCCCATAAAATGTACGTATCATTCAGTTACCCTCTACCTCGAGTGGGTTTACAGCGTGAACATTATTGCATAAAAATATATAGTGTACCCATACAGAAAATAAAATATGTTTCTTTATTTACATTTGTTTATAAATATTGATAAAAAGCAACATTATTCTTAATTTCGAACGACTATAAAAAGTGCATATGTTTGTTTTGCCTTTACTGCATGGGACCTATATACTATAACTAATGGCATATAAGATCCCATTAACTTTTGCATTTAATATGACTGTGTACATCCAAGTTCTGGTAATCTAGACAGTCTACCAGCTTTGTTTATATGGTTCAGGGCTTAATTTTTAAGCACTTAATCGAAGGGAGTCTTATATGCATCAGAAATTTATGCAATTTCCATAATAAAAGAGATTGTCTCTTTGTCTCTGACGCACTGACTGTGGGTGAATTTGCATGCGTATATTGCATGTCTGTTTTGTGAGTGAGTGACTGGCATGTGTGTAGTACTTCAGACATTCAAAATCAAAACACACGTGAGTGCGCGCGTGCGCGCACACACACACACACACACACACACACATAATTTGACCATGAAATGTCACTCTGCTTTAGTTCCAGACAGCATGGACAGCACCTACCCTTGGTTGGGAAATAAAATCATGGTTGGAGACAAAAGAAAAACACCGTTATTTTTTTTTTAAACCTAAACAAACAAATAATTATATACAATTGTTTAAAACTTTTCGGAATTATTCGCTAATAAATAGTGTTATTTTTAGATTTTTTTTTTTTTACTTTGGAGAAATTCTTTAGGGTTTGTCACTGAATTAAAATATACATGCACATACGTACATACGTACATACGCACATACGTACACGTCGTACATACAATAATAATACAATCACAATTTGAATGAAATTGAAATGGACATCTGTGTCGCTAGGTCTAATTTCGCTTTGTGTCTGGCAACAACAACAACTGAATAATAGGAAAAGAGGTCATTTTGAGGTCATTCCGAACTTACAGTCTTTTAAATAATTAATTAATAGAAGGATATTGTTCACATTTTTAATGTTATTTTTGTTCATTTCAATCGGAACATTAGAGATAATGAAAAATTAAGTAAAATAGTCAGGCCAGCCCTTTAATAAACTGTAAACATTCTGATGTTTCTGACGAAGAGAATTCTCCCAAAAACTGTTACAAAAACTTTCGTTTCTGGGTCGATGACCTTTCATGTCTGCCGGAAACATGTGTCATTAACATATACACTGACTTACTCGCATACACACACAAGCAGAAAAACCCTCCTTTTATTGTTTTACACAAACACATCCAAGTAGATCTTCTTCAGAGATAGATGACGGTCATGACCGTGCGTCCCTACAAGAATGTCTTCGTATATATTTTCTGTCTTCTGTCATTAGAGAACGGAAGGAGTCATAAACAGATACCCACGACACAGAATAGGAAATAGAATTCATATCTTTCAACGAATACGAAAGAAAAAGAAAAAAAGTCAAGTTTGTAATTTGATTCTATAGAGGTTTATTTATTTAGGTGTCGACTAAATCGATCTGAACCAACAAAAAAAAACAAAAAAAAAAAACACTGACTAATTTATACAATGAGACAGAATTAACTTTGCAATTACATTGTACTTATAAAATACCAGAAACTTGTTTTGCACTTTCTAATGCTCAGTAAAAAGTAAAATTAAAGTAGAATTAATCCTCTGCGTTGTCGGTACGCCACACGTTTTATTCATTTATTGTCACTGTGCAAATAAAAATGAAGTTGGACAGCAGTGAATAATAACAACTATTACAATTGAATACATTAAAAAAAAAAAATTAATTTTTATTATTTTAACATCTTACTTTAAAACTTTATATACAATTTGAGAGTGCTTTTCTGAGCGATATTGTTACAACAGCAATAAAACTTGACATTCAGTATTTTCAATTTTTAACGCCAAACTGAAAATTTTAAAATAAAAGACTTTTTTCTGCTATGAAATGTTTGTATACTTTAAATGTATTGTAAAGTTACATTTTTTTATGGCTCTAGCCTAAGGGGAAAGTCTGCTCTAGGTATGTTCAATAATTCGTCAAAAAACAGCATAGAATGATGAAAAAGGCCCCAAATTTAATAAAAACAAAGTTATATCGTGAAAAAGTTTATGTTCTAAGGAAAGACCAAAGTATTTTTTAATTATTTTAAAAAATATTTTTATTCCTTCCTAGCACGTTTGAAATTTTGGTTGAAAATCTTTATTTATTTATTTTTTTTACGTCAGCGGTAGCATTAGTTTTTTGTTTGTTTGTTAGTTAAAAAAAAAAACACGTTAATTTGGAAATTCTTGCAAAAATCAAATAATTGTTGGATTTTAATGAAACTTTCAGAACTTATTTAAAAATGAATTACATTATTTTAGAAATGCGAAAGACATGTAAAAATATTTTTTTTACATCTGTTACACTCACACTTACATCATTTTTTGAAAACCTGAAAACTCGAATAGGAGCATCTCTGTAATTTTTTTTTAATTAAATGCAGAAGACTTTGAAGAATATAAATCATTAATGTTTTTTGTAAATCGAGTAGCATTTCTACTCAAACTTTAGCTCTGAATTGTAAAATACAAAACCCAGTAAAACTAAGACATTATTTAATTAAAAGAAGTTCTTAATAGCTTTTATGAATAATATGTATTAAGGACATTTTTGACTGAAGCTAAAATATTTTTTCGATGAAAAATGAATTTTTATAAGATTTGTCTTTTTTTTTTCAATTGTAAATGCAAAATGTGATAAAGTTAGATATTTAAAAAATTAAGTTTGAATATGAGTATGTAGTGGTGCTGTAAGGATTGTTGGCTAGGGTCACCGTGAATATAATCAAGAAGGAAAGCTGTGCTCTTGTAAAACAACACCCCACATGAATAATGCACAATAAACACGAGAGAAAAATAATCAAGCTCAGTGAACATTAACAAAATATTGTATTAACAATGATATACAAAAATCAACAATAGTATAAAGAAAGTTGTTTCCCTTTTTCCGTAATAAAAAGGGTAAGTTTAGCTAATTAATGTTAAGTACAATGTTGAATGTTATTTAACTTGTCGCGGTCGCCATTAGCCGCTCCTTAGAAAGACGGCCTTGACCTTCACAACTCCTGATCTCGCAGATTTAAGTCAAGCAACATGCGAGAAACCAGACGACTAGTTCAATATCGTTGATGCCAAACCGTACCTCGTGAGCATCGGATTATGCAGCGCTTCCTCAAACACCGAACAACAATTGTATTAATTTAATATCTACGGTTTTCTACTCCCTCTAGCCGGGGAGTTCTTGAATGAATCGCTCCAAATATCATAAGCTCCTTTTTCGTCCAATGTGATCATCCGGGCTGGCTTCTGTCGAACTTTCTAATGCAGAGAGGAACTCGGAGGAAGCTTTGCCGAAGGGCAAGGTTTCCTTCGGGGAGGTAGACAGGACCTGAACCCGTCCAGGCGGGTTCAAAGGTCATATTTTTGGCCGAGCCTACGGGCTCGCGGGCTACCCACATTAAACCGGCCTTGTGCCACATTTAATCCTCGTGGGTGGGTTAATAAATACTAGCTACTCGGCCCGGGGGCCTGGATCAAAGTGTAGTACGCTGCCTTTGTGAGCTTCCGGTGCTTTGTCGAGTGTGTTACTCTTCGGCGCGATCCCGTTTCCGCGGTCGATCCTCCCTGGAAGACGTATCACCTCTCTGACTGGCTTCGCCAAGTGATACACTTTGGCGCGATCCCGTTTCCGCGGTCGATCCGCCCTGTGAAGTCTATCACATTCTGCCTTGGCCCTGTTTAGGGACTCCGCCTTCGCCAAGTGATACACTTTGGTGCGATCCCGTTTCCGCGGTCGATCCGCCCTGTGAAGTCTATCACTGTTGTCGGTCCGCCCTGTGAAGTCATTCATTGTTCTGACTTGGCCCTGTTTAGGGACACCGATCAACCTGCTGCTGTTCCCGTCTATTCTCCCATCCGGCAGTCGACCAGCTACATCCGTTTTGCCGATCAACTCTACATTCGTTATTACCAATACGACCGAAGGCAGCTACCCCTAATCGAAACCAGTCATACCGGACCCGACACCGACTTGAACACATTCTTCAGAGTACACTCTTGTACAATTGGCATTAATAAAATCGACATTATTGCTTCATAAACCTTCGCCTTTGTCCCCTCATTGTCTTGGCTGTTCGCACGTTTCCTCATAAAGCTTGCGGGGGCGACATCCTTATCGGCCCCGCACCAAACTACAAGTTCAATTGAAATCTTAGCTAAATAAAGAATAATTCCACAGTGTGTTACCAGTGTAGAAAGATGTAATGTTCATGAGTGATATCAATAGGAATTAGTATGATTACTCGAATGAGTAATAATTAAGAATTTAAAATGTCACAAGAATATGCGCTGTGCCGTATTCTCCAAGAATTGAACTGCTACTGGCTGTTGGCTAACAGCGAAAGGATTTTTATAGTTACTCATAGGCTCCAGTGAGCTTGGCGCCAAAAATATAGAAAGATACTAAAATACGCGATTGGTCAGGAAATGGACTAATCCGTGATTTTAGAGAAAAATTCAAATTACGTGCGATGGCAAAATTGTCATATAATAAGTATTATATATTTATGAACCAATTACATTAAAGAAAGCGGAGGTGTGTCACATGTAAGTGATCACCACAATACCCCGTCAAGTCGAAAAGTCAGGGAAGAAAGAGTTTTCAATATGTAATGAAAGTTCTGAACTTCTTAGGCCAGTGGGCGGTACGTCCGCTAGCAGTCCTAGTAGGTGCTGGTGACGAAAGTTGAGGGCTGTCTAGTGAAGGGCTCTTAGGTTGATTGGTTGATCCATCGCGTTCAATACGAAAATAGGTGATAAAACTGGATGAAGGTTCTTGTGTAGATGTTACGGAGAAATATTGACCTGGTAGTTCCAGCTGTTTCCGAAAACTAGATCAGCAGGCGAGCATTTCAGAACTTGTGTGCGAAGTGAAAGTAAGACAAAAGGTAAGTTGTCTATCCAAGAGGATTGATTAGTAGTGCCGATGCTGGTCAAAGCAGCCTTAATTTGTCGGTGGAACCGCTCAACTAGGCCATTGGTAAGCAGTTGTTGATATATGGCAAGCTCCAAGTAAATTAGTAAATTCCGTGAATAGCTGAGATTGGAACTGCGGTCCTCGATCAGTGGTAATGATCGAGGGGCATCCGTAAATGGAAATCCAATGTTGAAATATGGCTCGAGCCACGGATTCAGCGGTAGTACTGGATGGGACGGCAACCGGCCATCTCGTAAATCTATCTATAATTGTCAAAATTTATTGACATCCCCGAATCTCCGATAAGGGAGCCACTAGGTCCGCATGTAAATGTCGGAAACGACTATCAGAGGCAGCAAAACGACCACCTGGTGACTTAGTGTGTCTCTGGATCTTGTTTTGTTGACAAACGACACAAGATTGAGTATAGCGAGTAATGTTTTTACGCATCTTAGGCCTGATGAAACGGTCTGCAATTAAGTGTAGCTTTACGACCAGGGTGGGACAACGAATGAAAGTGGTCGAATATTCGTCGCCGCATGTTGGTTGGGACGACGGGTCAAGGATTACGTAGACTGGTGTCGCATGCGATAAGCTTATCAGTAAAGGGCAAGGGATGATGCTCAATATGTAGTGACGAATTTCGAAGTGAGTCGAGCAAAGTTCTCTCCCGTACTTGCTCATCCGCGATATTTTCCATGTCTAAAGTATCTTGCAGGTTTCCACACAAGGATGCTCTGGAAAGTGTATCGGCAGCAATGTTATCCTTTCCTTTAATGTGACGTATATCTGATGTAAACTGGAATATGTAATCAAGATATCTGTAGTCCCGAGGATTGTACTTGTCTAATTTAGTTGAAAGGGCAAAAGTGAGGTGCTTGTGATCTGTGTAGATCACAAAGTGTCTACCCTCTAAAAGGTGTTTAAAATACTTAATTGACAAGTATATAGCTAAAAGTTCCCTTGAAAAGGTACTATACTTCTTCTGTGTGGACGTCAACTTAACGGAGAAGAAGGAAATGGGGATGGCAAAGATTTAGCGTCAACATGTTGGTGTAAAACTGCGCCTATGGCGTCAGAAGATACGTCAGTCGTTAATGATAGCTGAGTGGTAACACTGTCAGTGAGGCATGAAAGTTTCGTAAAGTTGAACAATGCTTTACGAGAGTTGTCAAATGCTTGCGTTGTGGCGTTGTTCCAACAAATAGGAGTATTTTTACGGTCTTGCCCGCGAAGGATATTTGTCAGGGGTGCAAGAATTTGTGAACAACGTGGGATAAATTGACAATAATAACTGATTAAGCCAATGTATCTGCGAAGCTGTCGAAGCGTGGAGGGCTTCGGAAATTCCTGAATAGCACGTATCCTTTCAGGCATGGGAGTAATACCTGTAGCATCAATGACGAAACCGAGAAAGTGGAGTTGCGAAACGGTTAACTCGCACTTCTCTGGGTTGATTTTTAAGCCAAAGTTCTGAAGACGATCAAAAACTTGCTGAATATGTTTACGATGTTCCTGTAAATTAGGGCTAGCTATTAGAAGATCATCGATGTATGCGAAAGTGAAAGATAGTCCACGAAGTACCTCATCTATAAGGCGTTGGAATGATTGAGCTGCGTTGCGCAGTCCAAAAGACATACGCAGAAATTCGAATAAACCAAACGGCGTGGTAATCGCAGTTTTGGGAATATCTTCGTCAGCGACTGGGATCTGATAAAAGGCTTTGCGCAGATCCAGTTTGGGGAAGACAGTTGCTCCCTGTAAGGTAACAGCAAAGTCGGTCAAATTGGGAACTGGGTACTTATCGGGTACCGTTTGTGAATTAAGTCGTCTATAGTCGCCACACGGCCTCCAGGCGCCCTGCTGAGCCTTAGTGACCATGTGAAGCGGTGAGGCATATGGATCCGAGGAGGGGCGAATAATCCCGAGGTCGAGTATGTGTTGGAACTCGGCCAGGGGAATCTTGTATTTGTCCGGCGCAAGACGGCGAGGTTTAGAATAGACAGGCTGTTCGGTAGTTCGATTCCTGTGTACAGTGCTGTGCTTGACAGGCTCTGTATAAGTAAAAGGCTGTATCAACGAGGGAAATTTATCCAAAATATCTTGAACTGAATTATCACGCGGCACAGCGATGCGTAATTCTGTAGATGTTAGCTGTGATACAATTCCGCGGTTAGATAGCTTCAGATAACTGACGCTGTGAGAAGTTCACGATGAGTTGATAATGTGCCAAAAAATCGGCGCCTAATATGGGGAATTTCATGTCTGCAACGGTGAATATCCATTGGTATGTCCTTCTAAGTCCAATATCCAGTGTTAACGATTGTTCACCAAAAGTCTTGATGTTCGTGCCATTAGCGGCGCGTAAAGTGACTGAAAAGTTAGTCTTAGTGAAGTTGGGTGATGGTCGAACAACACCAAGCTGTGCTCCCGTATCTATCAGGAATGACATGTTAGAATTCCTGTCTTTTATATAGAAGAGACGGTTAGTAGCATGTGTCCCAACAGCAGATGCCGCCTTCAAGTTCTGCTGGGATCGGCGTTTCCCGCCTTCCGTGATGCCTTGGGTAAAGGTTGGCACTTGAAGGTAGAAGGCTTAATGCATCTGTGGGCTTTATCACCATAGTTAAGATGGTACCAGCATAGCATGGGTCGGCGAGCGTGAGTAGCAGAATGAGAGCGTCGCCGTACCTTGTATGAGTTTTTATCCTCTGCTCTGGTAAGATGCTGCACCTGAGTGGAAAGCCTCTCGAGTTGCTGTTTCAGCTGTTCTATTACATCCATCATAGCAGCGTCAGTGGGTACAGGGGAGTCCACGCTGCTGATGTTGGGTACGTCATTAATTTTATCAGCGATCTCAGCAATCCTCGAGAGATCCAAGTCATCGGGTAGCGTAGCCCGAATCTGTGAAGTATATGGCGGTAGCTTGTCCAGCCAAAGTTTGCGGAATAGTGATTCCGACATAGAGTTCTTCCCTAATAGATTCTTCATTCGTCTAAGTAACTGCGACGGGCGGCTATCTCCGAGCTGTATAGTATTAAATAGATCGTGCAACCTGCGATCATGCGATTTTCCAGTACGGTAGATGATGGCTTCCTTTAGTATATCAAAGGGGTTATGAGCGGGAACGGCTTCCAAAAGGTCTAGGACGTCAGCAGCGATCTCTGGTGGCAGCTTCTCGACTATGTACGCGTAACGCGCAGTCTGAGAGTGAATATGCTTTGCTTGGAATATGGCTTCAGTCTGGGCGAACCACACGTTTACATTAGTCATGTCAAAAGTTGGAAGGGTCAGCACAACGGTTGTCTCTTGTGCAGACTGTTCAGCCATTATGAATAAGCACGTGGTGTACTGTCGATTTGGCGCGAGGTAATATCTCTCGATAAACTAGATCGGTGAGTCGTCCAAATGTGGTTGGTATAAGGTTCTGAGAAGTCGTAGTTACCAATGCTGTACAGAAATTAGTTCCTACGTCGGGGTTACCAAATGTTGTAGGTACGTCGGGGTTACCAAATGTAGTACAGAAATTAGTTCCTACGTCGAGGTTACCAATGTAGAAAGATGTAATGTTCATGAGTGATATCAATAGGAATTAGTATGATTACTCGAATGAGTAATAATTAAGAATTAAAATGTCACAAGAATATGCGCCGTGCCGTTTTCTCCAAGAATTGAACTGCTACTAATATTTATTGTCGTAAAAATACAACAAATGTGGCACAAGGCCAAAAGGGGGGTTGGTGAAAAGGACGGTCATCACTTGTCTTAATATAAAACTTAGCTAGCCACAACCACTGACCCTATCATGCAAAACAATATTCCTATCACCAAAACAACACATTTATCCATACCTTTCATACAAAATCCACCAAAATACCTCTTCGTCTCAATGAAAATCCTAAATAGTCACCCTATGTACAAATATTATTCGTGGGGGGGGGGAGGGGCATACAAAACAACAATTTTTAAAAAGATCCCCAATGAATATATACAATATGACATAAACTATTTACGAGAAACTAAACAAACAGTGTGTTAGTAATAACCCCACCCCCACAAACCTTAAATGAGGGTAGAAATATCAGTTAGCCGGACGAAATCGATGCAGGACTAAGAAAATAAAAGAGAACACTCATTCCTCCAAAGCATTCACACAGACACAGACACATTCATACACAACAACAAATACGAAAAAACACACACGCGAAACGAAACGCACCCCGCATCCACCAGAGAACTGACATCACTGACCACTTAAACGAGGGAGGGGATGGGGAGTGTTATGAATGCGCGTGGGGGTTGCAGTCTCATAACTATCGAATGAAATGCCTAGAATGAGTTTTGATTCACGGCCCGAGGATGAATATATGTGTGTGTGTGTGGCACATGGAGATACGGTTGATGTGTTAAGAAAAGAGTGATTTACTACTCACGGTTGACTTGAAATACCATTTATTGACAGAAGAACATTAATACATATATTAGGGTATGTAAAAATCACGGTCCCAAGTCACTGGGTTGTGTGTCACAACTCGTTGGGACAGGAGAAAATATATCGTCTTTATTGTCTGGTAGCCATGTTCCAAAACTGCCCCGCTTTTTTCCGGTGTCACGTCCCGACTCGCGAAAGTCGCGTTGGTCCCGTGACTTGCGTGGTTTTTGACAG
This sequence comes from Acanthosepion lycidas, assembly GCA_963932145.1. Classification (NCBI taxonomy): domain Eukaryota; kingdom Metazoa; phylum Mollusca; class Cephalopoda; order Sepiida; family Sepiidae; genus Acanthosepion; species Acanthosepion lycidas. Next base: position 69,738,561 of record OZ010602.1, read on the forward strand.
GGGCAAAAGGGAGGTACTCTCTTAGAAACAGGATAAAGTTATTTCCCTTGGAACATATTTTTTATCTGTCCTAACTAAAGGAAAAAAAAGGGAGACAGAAATAAAAGGGGCCAATGAGCAAACACACCCCAGCTAAGTTTACCGAAAAAGGAAAGAAAAACTAAAAGAATCAACTACAAAAACCTAAACTAGCCTACTCTTGGGAAGGGTTGCCCATGTTCAACCCAGGGAAACAATATCCTGATGCCTAACCGGCATCAAAATGCCACTCCAAGTCAGCCCCTTTTACTCGACACAAGCGCGCATGATTCAGCCACCTTTTGCCAAATTCTGATGAAGGGAGCCGCCGCCTTTTCGTCCTTATCTTGACTTTAAGCTGATGCTTAAAGAACAAGATCAGTTGGGAAGAGGTGAACTTCTCGCCATCATAGAATTACTTCTGACGCGTCGTCCAAATCACGACTCTCATAACCCCTAGTAAGCAACAGAACACATAGTGTTCAGCCTTCGTCAATTGCGGCACCACATTGCTACAAGCAGAACTGGCTTCAAGGACAAAAAACTTTCCCTGCAGCATGCGAACCATGAGGCCTTCAACAAACCTGCACAACGGCACTACCGCCTTGCACTGAAAAAAGGCGTGACCAATGGTCTCGACTTGCCCAGTACAGCGACGACAGTTTGGATATTTCACCAAGCCTGCTGAACAAAGTCTCTTGCCGACCCAGAGGGCCCCACGAATCACCAGCCAGGTGAATGATGCCTCACCATTATTGAGACATTTCAACTCAGGTGCCCAAGGCCATATCGAGCGAGCCTCCTGCTCCGTAAGACCGAGCTCGCCAATCAGATATCTTGAACGGCCCCACTAACTAACAGTCGATTCAATGCCTTACGAGACAACGTCTGGGCGTTGGAGAGGCCATCCGGCGCCCGTAAGAGGACTTCCAGAGCACGACGACATTCGCGGTAGAAGGAGCACTCGCCTCGGGATGTTCGACCGGCCTCCTTCTCGTACGAGTGCACACTTCTCAGGGATGGGAAATGTTTACGGACGTCTTCTTTTCAGAAGGCGCCCACCTCATCGGATCCGCGACACATTTGGTCTAGAAAGGTAATACGAAGCATATGTTGACGAATCTCAATGCTAGGCATACCCAGACCGCCCTCCAAGACCACAGATTAACCACGATCTCGGCCTTCCCTTGTACCTCCGACCAATTCATTTCCAACTGGAGATCAGGACCGAACCAGACGCCGAGTATCTTGATCGGTTCATCCGTCCAGAGGAAAGGTCCGGGAAGAGAAACTCCCTTCCACGCACCCAAACTTATCGCGGTTGATCTTGGCCCCTGTCACCATCTCATACCCACTGATCTCTTTGCTGACTTCGTCAATCTCGCTTCTGCTCGACACAAGAACCGAAACGTCATCAGCATAGGCAGAATACCTGGCTGATGTGGTAGCCCAAAGCAGGGAAATTCCGCGCAGGACCGGATTCGCCTTTAACTTGTGAAGGAATGGATCCAACGCAAGAACGTAAAGCAAAGGCGAGAGCGAACAACCTTGACGAATGGAGCGAGACAATACGAAAGGCTTCGATCTTACCCCATTCACTTCCACCAGCGCACCGGGGGTCGCATACAAAAGTCGGATCCAGGAGCGAAAGTCGGCTCCGAAACCGGCCGCCGAAAGGACAGCCTCCAGAAACCGATGGTCAACCCTATCGAAGGCCTTGGACTGATCTAAATTGATAAGCGCGGCTTCACTGTCGCCTTTTTCTAATATCAAGCGTACCATGTGAAGGTTATCCTAAATAGTCCTACCCTTCACAGCACAAGTCTGTTCGGGGCCAATCAGACTAGACAGGAAAAGCTGCAAACGGTTGGCTAAGATCTTCGCCAAAATCTTTAACTCAGTGTTTAACATGGTTAAAGGGCGAAAGTTCCCTAACCCATCCCCACCGTTCTTGTCCTTACGCAGCAACTTGATCACACCCCTGGTGAAGCGTTGAGGTATAGACCCCTGCTTCATCCAGTGGTTGAAAATCAGTTCCAGCAAAGGAACAAAAACGGGCGACTGCCTCAAGTAAACTTCGTAGGGAAGACCATCCAGTCCCGGAGATTTATCCAGGCCAACCTGCTTCAGCGATTCCTGGATTTCCGACTCAGTAATGGGACCCTCGCACCTAGCCGCTTCAGCTGCCTCGAGGCAGGGAAAGTCGGCTAAATAAGCGTCGAACTGAGCAGAGCTCAGACCGGGCTCCCTGGTGAAAAGATCCTGAAAGTAATCCCGAAAGGCCTCGCATATGCCCGCGTTTGTAGTCACGGTCCGCTTATCCGGCAATGTGACGCACTCTATATGTCGCCTAGCCGCGCTCCGATTTTCCTCTACACGCAATTCAGCGGCCATATTCGTCGCCTCAGAAGACATTCTTTTTAACCTAGCCCTAACTACTAGAGCTTGATCCTTCTTGATAAGCAAGGAGGACAACTCTGCCTTAGCTAAAGCTATTTCCCCACTAACACGGGATTTCACAGCCCGATCAACTTTATCTTCTAAAGCCGTTTGCGCCGCTAATCTATCTAGATTGAGTCGACGACGACTAAAATCGGCAGCAAAGTTCTAATTTTAGATTTTAATTATATCCCACCAGGCATTTCACACAACCGCCCCGTCAATTCCCTTTGTATCATTAGTAACAGCTAGTCCCGGAAACTCTGCTCACTAAATAATGAACAGTTAAATTTCCAGTAGCCAATCTAACCTTAGGCTTATCTAAGTTTACACGGACCCGGACAAGCCTATGATCCGTATAAACTATGTAATGGAAGCTTGGACACCCTAAGAGCCCTACATCGACTCTCCTAACTAGCGTCCCAGGAGCCGAGTTGGACTATTAGTCCAAGTCCATGCTACCTCCCGAGGGTGTTCATTCCGGTACTTATCGACAAGATCAAACCCATCGATAAAGTCCCGAAATGGTTTCACATCCGGGTTGTTAGTTCCTAGTCTTTGCCCTATACGATCTATATCGGGGTCAAGGACGGCATTCCAATCCCCCGCTAAAATTACCCGACGAGATGTCGTCAAGAACGGCGCGATCCGTCGAAACAAAGCAGGCTGCTCGGCATGGTTATTGGGCGCATGAACCCCAATGAGACGTAGAACCTTATCCTTTATGATAACATCCAGCACGCAAAGTCTGCCCGCCGGATCCGCGAAGACAAAGGTACATGCAGCCTTCGAAGACCTGCTCACTAGCCAAGAGACACCCCTCGAACGACCATCAAAACATGCTGAATAAAGGGCGAACCCCTTAGACAGTATGACTTCACGATCATGAGAAGAAAACCGGGTCTCTTGCACACAACATACATTCACCCGAAGGCGCTGAAGGTCACGAGAGAGCCTCGCCCTATGAGACTCGGACCTCAGGTCCCGGACATTAGCTAACCAGAGAGACATAGTGAAGTCCGATTACGGTTGCTTACCTGAATTAAACATGGACGTGGCCCATCTCATTGTTGATGGAGCCGTCTTGCGAGAGACCACCTATATTCCATGGAAAGGTCAATTTTAGTGCTCTATATAGGGAGAAGTGAACAAAAACAGGGACCCTCCCAAGCACAAAATTGTTTCAGTTTCTTCAATTTGTCGTTTTCGACTATAGCAATGGGAGGGGACATTTTGAAAGAGGTAATTGCCTCGTCGAGCATAGCCCAAACGAGTCTAGCCCCCGTCCCAGTTCTTATCACAGTTAACACTCTTTGTGCTTCTGTGAAGTTTTTTGGGTCTTCAATGTCTTTGTCACCGAATTGCTTTATGGATAGGAGATATTTTAGATTTTTTATCCTATTTCCGTAGTCTCGAGCTTTTTCAGCTTGGGCAGGGGAAATGTGACATACCTCCACTCCTGAGTTGAAAATATATTTATGTTTTTTCTTTTTTTCCTTAGAGTCTTGTGTGGGACTCCTTTGCCTTTTGTTGGTGGGTGGGGGCATATCAGGTGTTTTAGTGGGGGAGGTTTGGTATAAGATTTGCCTTAAAGGGCTAGGTTCTCTACTAAAAGGGGTTGAGTGATGGGCAGAATTTGCCTGTTGAGAATATTGGGTCGAAGGTGTGGAGGGAGTGTTCTTTTCCATTGGAGAGGTCTTTTTGGGACTGGGTTCTCTACTGAGAAGGGTTGAAAGGTGTGGGGGTTGTTGGGCAGATGATGTAGAGGGAGTGGCCTTTTCCACTGGGGCGGTCTTTTTAGGACTGGGTTCTCTACTGGGAGGGGTTGAAGGGTGTGGGGATTAATTGGCAGAAGATGTAGAGGGAGTTGCCTTTTTCACAGGAGAGGTCTTTTTAGGACTAGGTTCTCTATTGAGAGGGGTTGAAGGATGTGGGGTATGTTGGGCAGAAGATGCCGCAAGAGAGTCCTTTTTAACTGAAGAGGATTTTTTCTAGTTTTTCTTTCAGCATTTTGATCTTCTCTGTTTTTTCAAATCCCGGATCATACTTTTTCTGTAGATCTCTTAGGGTTGATTCAGAGACCGGGGTGTCGCCCTTACTGTTGACGGAGGGCGTGGGACTGTCAGTGTCATTTGTCCCAGGGGCTTCAGGGAACTGAGGACCCGCTGTCTGGCGCTTCCCTCTAACTCTGCCAGCAACCTACCATTCCCCCTCTCCCCTCTCCACAACTGCACTAGCAGCGGGAAAAAGCACTTTGGGGAATGGGGGCTTTGATGTAGACCCAACCAGAGATTTTACCCCATCGGTCCTGGAAGCTGGCATGCCCATTACAGGCGTGGCGAAAACTAAAGACGCGGTCAGAGGGGTATTTTAGTCAACCGGAGCCTGACTTCCAGAGGCCTTCTTCTCTGGGCAGGAAGAGGAGAGGTGACCAGTCTCTCCGCACTTCCAACATACCGGTTTGCATCCGGTCACAATGACCGGCAGCTTCAGGCGTCCAACATCCAGACAGTTGTGGATGGAGCGGAAGGCTTTTCATTCAACATAATCTCAAAACTCCATCCCTCGGTCAAGCTATCGCAGGAAGCACCCAGTATGTCGCCATACTGCGACAAGAATGCCGCCATGTGTGCCACGATAACATGAGGATGGACCTCATATATTGTTACATTGGTCCTTCTCTTGCCTTCATATTCCGTCCTCAAGATGAGGTCCTTCGTTATAAGGTTTCTTGTTGAGGCCCTTACACAATCTTCTGGGGTGGGCACCAATACGTCCCACATGAAAAATTTAGCACCCATAACGATTCTTAGAGGGCTAAACACCAGAGACTGCAGAGATTTCACCACTGTGTCTTAAGTCGAACGACAAATTTTGCGGGTACGCTTGTCGACGACAAAGACCGACACTTCTTTTATAATCTTTTTTCAGTTCAGGTCTTCCAAGAGTCCACCTTCTACGACAAGGTGAGCGTAACTCCTGGATCGCTCCATGAACTCCACTATATTGATAACGACTTTTTTTTTGTGGGGGGGACTTACAACATGAGTGCGATTCCCCGGCCTCTGCATTTTCACTTGAGCTTTCTCTGGATTCTACATGGTGAATTAATAAATGTCACCCATAGGCAAAAAATAAGAACAAAATAGACAATAATAAACAAATAAGTTTAACAAGGTTCACATGAAAACGGGGGAAAAATCAATAATTACAAAAAACAAGCAAGGGCTCGTAAAAATACGCAAACTTCGGCCAAACAAGGTTCGGAAAAAAAAAACAGTTACTGAAACAGAAAACAGTAGGACGTGTAAGATACAATAGACGATAGACAAACAAATAAGTTTCGCTCAAAGGCGATAAAAAAAAATTTAAACGTACAATAGATTAAAAAAAAGGAAAAGAAAAAACTCCTAAAGAAAAACGAAAAAACGCTAGACAAAAAAAAAGAAAAAGAAAAACAAAGAAAATACGAAAGTATCAAAACTAGGCAGAGCTTGTAACAATTTACAAAATGGCCGACACCAAAATAAACAATAGAAAATTATACAATACAAAACGTTAGAACAAAAGAAATGGAAAAATATATGGACAAATAGACAGCAAATAAAGGTTAGAAAAATTAAGAAGACAAATATACAATACAAAAAAAAGGAAAAGAAAAAACACGGAAAACTTAAAGGATATTAAAAGGAAAGAATAAAAGAATTATTAACGGTAAGTCAAAACAAAAACAAAAAACGAAACACAGACAGGGGTTTCAAAACAAAAGAGAACGGAGATATAAATAAAAGAGAAATTAGAGAAAATGAAAAAAAAGGGAAATCTAGAATAAAAGGAATAAATAAAATAAAAAAATTTAAAGTCGAAAAAATTAAAAAAAGAGGGGGGTAAAAAAAAAAGAAAAAATCAAAATCTTTTCAAAACAATTCGTAATAAAAAACAAATTTAACCAAAAATGATGTTCAATAAGCAAGGGTCGATATCAAAAGAGCAAAAGGGCGTCAAAATAGCATTCAACAAAGGTCTAGCAAAAACTCGTACTACACAGAATTGAACTGTTACTGGTTGTTGGCTAACAGCGAGAGGGTTTTTATAGTTACTCATAGGCTCTAGTGAGCTTGGCGCCAAAAATATAGAAAGATACTAAAATACGCGATTGGTCAGGAAATGAACCAATCCGTGATTTTAGAGAAAAATTCAAATTACCTGCGATGGCAAAATTGTCATATAATAAGTATCATATATTTATGAACCAATGACATTAAAGAAAGCGGAGGTGTGGCACATGTAAGTGATCACCACAAACATATCTGGAAATGCTATTGAAAAGATCTATTTTTACAGATCATAAATTTGAAAGCTTATTACAATCTGCGAAGCGTCCTATTTTTACAATAATTTTTAATATGCCAAAAAATGTATTAAAAACGTTTCCGGCGAAGCTACGGAGGCACAATTAAAATGATGCCCTGTGTTTGAGAGTTGTTTCTCCTCGTTAGGATCCGGCCTGAGAAATTACGTTGATTTTTCGTATCAAATCCTCTGACTGACAGACTATCGTTGCAGAAGCTAGTAAAGGTAGGCAAGAAGAAGGAACTTAAACAGAAGCTAGTAAAGGTAAGCAAGAAGAAGGTACATATACAGAAGCTAGTAAAGATAAGCAAGAAGAAGGTACATATACAGAAGCTAGTAAAGGAAAGCAAGAAGAAGGAACTTACACAGAAGCTAGTAAAGGAAAGTAAGAAGAAGGAACTTACACAGAAGCTAGTAAAGGTAAGCAAGAAGAAGGAACTTACACAGAAGCTAGTAAAGGAAAGCAAGAAGAAGGAAATTATGAAGAAGCTAGTAAAGGTAAGCAAGAAGAAGGAAATTATGAAGAAGCTAGTAAAGGTAAGCAAGAAGGAAGTTATACAGAAGCTAATACAGGAAAGTAACAAGAAGGAACTGATACAGAAGCTAGTAAAGGTAAGCAAGAAGAAGGAACTCATACAGAAGCTAGTAAAGGTAAGCAAGAAGGAAGTTATGCAGAAGCTAGCAAAGGAAAGCAAGAAGAATGAACTTATACAGAAGCCAGTAAAGGTAAGCAAGAAGAAGGAACTTATACAGAAGCTAGTAAAGGAAATCAAGAAGAAGGAACTTATACAGACGCTAATAAAGGAAATCAAGAAGAAGGAACTTATACAGACGCTAGTAAAGGAAAGCAAGAAGAAGGTACTTATACAGACGCTAGTAAAGGTGAGCAAGAAGAAGGAACTTATACAGAAGCTAGTAAAGGAAAGCAAGAAGAAGGAACTTATACAGAAGCTAGTAAAGGTAAGGAAGAAGAAGGAACTTATACAGAAGCTAGTAAAGGAAATCAAGAAGAAGGAACTTATACAGACGCTAGTAAAGGAAAGCAAGAAGAAGGTACTTATACAGAAGCTAGTAAAGGTGAGCAAGAAGAAGGAACTTATACAGACGCTAGTAAAGGAAAGCAAGAAGAAGGTACTTATACAGAAGCTAGTAAAGGAAAGCAAGAAGAAGGAACTTATACAGAAGCTAGTAAATGAAATCAAGAAGAAGGAACTTATACAGACGCTAGTAAAGGAAAGCAAGAAGAAGGTACTTATACAGAAGCTAGTAAAGGTGAGCAAGAAGAAGGAACTTATACAGAATCTAGTAAAGGTGAGCAAGAAGAAGGAACTTATACAGAAGCTAGTAAAGGAAAGCAAGAAGAAAGTACTTATACAGAAGCTAGTAAAGGTGAGCAAGAAGAAGCAACTTCTACAGAAGCTAGTAAAGGAAAGCAAGAAGAAGGTACTTATACATAAGCTAATAAAGGAAATCAAGAAGAAGGAACATATACAGACGCTAGTAAAGGTGAGCAAGAAGAAGGAACTTATACAGAATCTAGTAAAGGTGAGCAAGAAGAAGGAACTTATACAGAAGCTAGTAAAGGAAAGCAAGAAGAAGGTACTTATACAGAAGCTAGTAAAGGTGAGCAAGAAGAAGCAACTTCTACAGAAGCTAGTAAGGGTAAGCAAGAAGAAGGAACTGATACAGAAGCTAGTAAAGGAAATCAAGAAGAAGGAACTTATACAGACGCTAGTAAAGGAACTCAAGAAGAAGGTACTTATACAGACGCTAGTAAAGGTGAGCAAGAAGAAGGAACTTATACAGAAGCTAGTAAAGGTAAGCAAGAAGAAGGTACTTATACAGAAGCTAGTAAAGGAAAGCAAGAAGAAGGAACTTATGAAGAAGCTAGTAAAGGTGAGCAAGAAGAAGGTACTTATACAGAAGCTAGTAAAGGTGAGCAAGAAGAAGGAACTTATACAGAAGCTAGTAAAGGTAAGCAAGAAGAAGGTACTTATACAGAAGCTAGTAAAGGAAAGCAAGAAGAAGGAACTTATGAAGAAGCTAGTAAAGGTGAGCAAGAAGAAGGTACTTATACAGAAGCTAGTAAAGGAAATCAAGAATGAACTTATACAGACGCTAGTAAAGGAAAGCAAGAAGAAGGTACTTATACATAAGCTAATAAAGGAAATCAAGAAGAAGGAACTTATACAGACGCTAGTAAAGGAAATCAAGAAGAAGGAACTTATACAGAAGCTAGTAAAGGAAAGCAAGAAGAAGGAACTTATACAGAAGCTAGTAAAGGTAAGGAAGAAGAAGGAACTTATACAGAAGCTAGTAAAGGAAATCAAGAAGAAGGAACTTATACAGACGCTAGTAAAGGAAAGCAAGAAGAAGGTACTTATACAGAAGCTAGTAAAGGTGAGCAAGAAGAAGGAACTTATACAGACGCTAGTAAAGGAAAGCAAGAAGAAGGTACTTATACAGAAGCTAGTAAAGGAAAGCAAGAAGAAGGAACTTATACAGAAGCTAGTAAATGAAATCAAGAAGAAGGAACTTATACAGACGCTAGTAAAGGAAAGCAAGAAGAAGGTACTTATACAGAAGCTAGTAAAGGTGAGCAAGAAGAAGGAACTTATACAGAATCTAGTAAAGGTGAGCAAGAAGAATGAACTTATACAGAAGCTAGTAAAGGAAAGCAAAAAGAAAGTACTTATACAGAAGCTAGTAAAGGTGAGCAAGAAGAAGCAACTTCTACAGAAGCTAGTAAAGGAAAGCAAGAAGAAGGTACTTATACATAAGCTAATAAAGGAAATCAAGAAGAAGGAACTTATACAGACGCTAGTAAAGGTGAGCAAGAAGAAGGAACTTATACAGAATCTAGTAAAGGTGAGCAAGAAGAAGGAACTTATACAGAAGCTAGTAAAGGAAAGCAAGAAGAAGGTACTTATACAGAATCTAGTAAAGGTGAGCAAGAAGAAGCAACTTCTACAGAAGCTAGTAAAGTTAAGCAAGAAGAAGGAACTGATACAGAAGCTAGTAAAGGAAATCAAGAAGAAGGAACTTATACAGACGCTAGTAAAGGAACTCAAGAAGAAGGTACTTATACAGACGCTAGTAAAGGTGAGCAAGAAGAAGGAACTTATACAGAAGCTAGTAAAGGTAAGCAAGAAGAAGGTACTTATACAGAAGCTAGTAAAGGAAAGCAAGAAGAAGGAACTTATGAAGAAGCTAGTAAAGGTGAGCAAGAAGAAGGTACTTATACAGAAGCTAGTAAAGGAAAGCAAGAAGAAGGAACTTATGAAGAAGCTAGTAAAGGTGAGCAAGAAGAAGGTACTTATACAGAATCTAGTAAAGGTGAGCAAGAAGAAGGAACTTATACAGAAGCTAGCAAAGGTAAGCAAGAAGAAGGTACTTATACAGAAGCTAGTAAAGGAAAGCAAGAAGAAGGAACTTATGAAGAAGCTAGTAAAGGTGAGCAAGAAGAAGGTACTTATACAGAAGCTAGTAAAGGAAATCAAGAATGAACTTATACAGACGCTAGTAAAGGAAAGCAAGAAGAAGGTACTTATACATAAGCTAATAAAGGAAATCAAGAAGAAGGAACTTATACAGACGCTAGTAAAGGAAATCAAGAAGAAGGAACTTATACAGACGCTAGTAAAGGAAAGCAAGAAGAAGGTACTTATACAGAAGCTAGTAAAGGTAAGCAAGAAGAAGGTACTTATACAGAAGCTAGTAAAGGAAAGCAAGAAGAAGGAACTTATGAAGAAGCTAGTAAAGGTGAGCAAGAAGAAGGTACTTATACAGAAGCTAGTAAAGGAAAGCAAGAAGAAGGAACTTATGAAGAAGCTAGTAAAGGTGAGCAAGAAGAAGGTACTTATACAGAAGCTAGTAAAGGTGAGCAAGAAGAAGGAACTTATACAGAAGCTAGTAAAGGAAAGCAAGAAGAAGGAACTTATGAAGAAGCTAGTAAAGGTGAGCAAGAAGAAGGTACTTATACAGAAGCTAGTAAAGGAAATCAAGAATGAACTTATACAGACGCTAGTAAAGGAAAGCAAGAAGAAGGTACTTATACATAAGCTAATAAAGGAAATCAAGAAGAAGGAACTTATACAGACGCTAGTAAAGGAAATCAAGAAGAAGGAACTTATACAGACGCTAGTAAAGGAAAGCAAGAAGAAGGTACTTATACAGAAGCTAGTAAAGGTAAGCAAGAAGAAGGTACTTATACAGAAGCTAGTAAAGGAAAGCAAGTAGAAGGAACTTATGAAGAAGCTAGTAAAGGTGAGCAAGAAGAAGGTACTTATACAGAAGCTAGTAAAGGAAAGCAAGAAGAAGGAACTTATGAAGAAGCTAGTAAAGGTGAGCAAGAAGAAGGTACTTATACAGAAGCTAGTAAAGGTGAGCAAGAAGAAGGAACTTATACAGAAGCTAGTAAAGGTAAGCAAGAAGAAGGTACTTATACAGAAGCTAGTAAAGGAAAGCAAGAAGAAGGAACTTATGAAGAAGCTAGTAAAGGTGAGCAAGAAGAAGGTACTTATACAGAAGCTAGTAAAGGAAATCAAGAATGAACTTATACAGACGCTAGTAAAGGAAAGCAAGAAGAAGGTACTTATACATAAGCTAATAAAGGAAATCAAGAAGAAGGAACTTATACAGACGCTAGTAAAGGAAATCAAGAAGAAGGAACTTATACAGAAGCTAGTAAAGGAAAGCAAGAAGAAGGAACTTATACAGAAGCTAGTAAAGGTAAGGAAGAAGAAGGAACTTATACAGAAGCTAGTAAAGGAAATCAAGAAGAAGGAACTTATACAGACGCTAGTAAAGGAAAGCAAGAAGAAGGTACTTATACAGAAGCTAGTAAAGGTGAGCAAGAAGAAGGAACTTATACAGACGCTAGTAAAGGAAAGCAAGAAGAAGGTACTTATACAGAAGCTAGTAAAGGAAAGCAAGAAGAAGGAACTTATACAGAAGCTAGTAAATGAAATCAAGAAGAAGGAACTTATACAGACGCTAGTAAAGGAAATCAAGAAGAAGGAACTTATACAGAAGCTAGTAAAGGAAAGCAAGAAGAAGGAACTTATGAAGAAGCTAGTAAAGGTGAGCAAGAAGAAGGTACTTATACAGAAGCTAGTAAAGGAAATCAAGAATGAACTTATACAGACGCTAGTAAAGGAAAGCAAGAAGAAGGTACTTATACATAAGCTAATAAAGGAAATCAAGAAGAAGGAACTTATACAGACGCTAGTAAAGGAAATCAAGAAGAAGGAACTTATACAGACGCTAGTAAAGGAAAGCAAGAAGAAGGTACTTATACAGAAGCTAGTAAAGGTAAGCAAGAAGAAGGTACTTATACAGAAGCTAGTAAAGGAAAGCAAGAAGAAGGAACTTATGAAGAAGCTAGTAAAGGTGAGCAAGAAGAAGGTACTTATACAGAAGCTAGTAAAGGAAAGCAAGAAGAAGGAACTTATGAAGAAGCTAGTAAAGGTGAGCAAGAAGAAGGTACTTATACAGAAGCTAGTAAAGGTGAGCAAGAAGAAGGAACTTATACAGAAGCTAGTAAAGGAAAGCAAGAAGAAGGAACTTATGAAGAAGCTAGTAAAGGTGAGCAAGAAGAAGGTACTTATACAGAAGCTAGTAAAGGAAATCAAGAATGAACTTATACAGACGCTAGTAAAGGAAAGCAAGAAGAAGGTACTTATACATAAGCTAATAAAGGAAATCAAGAAGAAGGAACTTATACAGACGCTAGTAAAGGAAATCAAGAAGAAGGAACTTATACAGACGCTAGTAAAGGAAAGCAAGAAGAAGGTACTTATACAGAAGCTAGTAAAGGTAAGCAAGAAGAAGGTACTTATACAGAAGCTAGTAAAGGAAAGCAAGTAGAAGGAACTTATGAAGAAGCTAGTAAAGGTGAGCAAGAAGAAGGTACTTATACAGAAGCTAGTAAAGGAAAGCAAGAAGAAGGAACTTATGAAGAAGCTAGTAAAGGTGAGCAAGAAGAAGGTACTTATACAGAAGCTAGTAAAGGTGAGCAAGAAGAAGGAACTTATACAGAAGCTAGTAAAGGTAAGCAAGAAGAAGGTACTTATACAGAAGCTAGTAAAGGAAAGCAAGAAGAAGGAACTTATGAAGAAGCTAGTAAAGGTGAGCAAGAAGAAGGTACTTATACAGAAGCTAGTAAAGGAAATCAAGAATGAACTTATACAGACGCTAGTAAAGGAAAGCAAGAAGAAGGTACTTATACATAAGCTAATAAAGGAAATCAAGAAGAAGGAACTTATACAGACGCTAGTAAAGGAAATCAAGAAGAAGGAACTTATACAGAAGCTAGTAAAGGAAAGCAAGAAGAAGGAACTTATACAGAAGCTAGTAAAGGTAAGGAAGAAGAAGGAACTTATACAGAAGCTAGTAAAGGAAATCAAGAAGAAGGAACTTATACAGACGCTAGTAAAGGAAAGCAAGAAGAAGGTACTTATACAGAAGCTAGTAAAGGTGAGCAAGAAGAAGGAACTTATACAGACGCTAGTAAAGGAAAGCAAGAAGAAGGTACTTATACAGAAGCTAGTAAAGGAAAGCAAGAAGAAGGAACTTATACAGAAGCTAGTAAATGAAATCAAGAAGAAGGAACTTATACAGACGCTAGTAAAGGAAAGCAAGAAGAAGGTACTTATACAGAAGCTAGTAAAGGTGAGCAAGAAGAAGGAACTTATACAGAATCTAGTAAAGGTGAGCAAGAAGAATGAACTTATACAGAAGCTAGTAAAGGAAAGCAAGAAGAAAGTACTTATACAGAAGCTAGTAAAGGTGAGCAAGAAGAAGCAACTTCTACAGAAGCTAGTAAAGGAAAGCAAGAAGAAGGTACTTATACATAAGCTAATAAAGGAAATCAAGAAGAAGGAACTTATACAGACGCTAGTAAAGGTGAGCAAGAAGAAGGAACTTATACAGAATCTAGTAAAGGTGAGCAAGAAGAAGGAACTTATACAGAAGCTAGTAAAGGAAAGCAAGAAGAAGGTACTTATACAGAAGCTAGTAAAGGTGAGCAAGAAGAAGCAACTTCTACAGAAGCTAGTAAAGTTAAGCAAGAAGAAGGAACTGATACAGAAGCTAGTAAAGGAAATCAAGAAGAAGGAACTTATACAGACGCTAGTAAAGGAACTCAAGAAGAAGGTACTTATACAGACGCTAGTAAAGGTGAGCAAGAAGAAGGAACTTATACAGAAGCTAGTAAAGGTAAGCAAGAAGAAGGTACTTATACAGAAGCTAGTAAAGGAAAGCAAGAAGAAGGAACTTATGAAGAAGCTAGTAAAGGTGAGCAAGAAGAAGGTACTTATACAGAAGCTAGTAAAGGAAAGCAAGAAGAAGGAACTTATGAAGAAGCTAGTAAAGGTGAGCAAGAAGAAGGTACTTATACAGAAGCTAGTAAAGGAAATCAAGAATGAACTTATACAGACGCTAGTAAAGGAAAGCAAGAAGAAGGTACTTATACATAAGCTAATAAAGGAAATCAAGAAGAAGGAACTTATACAGACGCTAGTAAAGGAAATCAAGAAGAAGGAACTTATACAGACGCTAGTAAAGGAAAGCAAGAAGAAGGTACTTATACAGAAGCTAGTAAAGGTAAGCAAGAAGAAGGTACTTATACAGAAGCTAGTAAAGGAAAGCAAGAAGAAGGAACTTATGAAGAAGCTAGTAAAGGTGAGCAAGAAGAAGGTACTTATACAGAAGCTAGTAAAGGAAAGCAAGAAGAAGGAACTTATGAAGAAGCTAGTAAAGGTGAGCAAGAAGAAGGTACTTATACAGAAGCTAGTAAAGGAAATCAAGAATGAACTTATACAGACGCTAGTAAAGGAAAGCAAGAAGAAGGTACTTATACATAAGCTAATAAAGGAAATCAAGAAGAAGGAACTTATACAGACGCTAGTAAAGGAAATCAAGAAGAAGGAACTTATATAGACGCTAGTAAAGGAAAGCAAGAAGAAGGTACTTATACAGAAGCTAGTAAAGGTAAGCAAGAAGAAGGCACTTATACAGAAGCTAGTAAAGGAAAGCAAGAAGAAGGAACTTATGAAGAAGCTAGTAAAGGTGAGCAAGAAGAAGGTACTTATACAGAAGCTAGTAAAGGAAAGCAAGAAGAAGGAACTTATGAAGAAGCTAGTAAAGGTGAGCAAGAAGAAGGTACTTATACAGAAGCTAGTAAAGGTGAGCAAAAAGAAGGAACTTATACAGAAGCTAGTAAAGGTAAGCAAGAAGAAGGTACTTATACAGAAGCTAGTAAAGGAAAGCAAGAAGAAGGAACTTATGAAGAAGCTAGTAAAGGTGAGCAAGAAGAAGGTACTTATGCAGAAGCTAGTAAAGGAAATCAAGAATGAACTTATACAGACGCTAGTAAAGGAAAGCAAGAAGAAGGTACTTATACATAAGCTAATAAAGGAAATCAAGAAGAAGGAACTTATACAGACGCTAGTAAAGGAAATCAAGAAGAAGGAACTTATACAGACGCTAGTAAAGGAAAGCAAGAAGAAGGTACTTATACAGAAGCTAGTAAAGGTAAGCAAGAAGAAGGTACTTATACAGAAGCTAGTAAAGGAAAGCAAGAAGAAGGAACTTATGAAGAAGCTAGTAAAGCTGAGCAAGAAGAAGGTACTTATACAGAAGCTAGTAAAGGAAAGCAAGAAGAAGGAACTTATGAAGAAGCTAGTAAAGGTGAGCAAGAAGAAGGAAGTTATACAGAAGCTAGTAAAGGTAAGCAAGAAGAAGGACTAAACATCAATTATAAAAAGACAGAATGTGTTGCTATCAGCAAAAAGAAAAGCCCAACTAGCGAATTACAAATTGTAGATATCAAAATCAAGCGAGTACAAACATTTCAACATCTAGGAGTTGTTTTAACAAAGGACGGAAAATCCGAAGTAGCATTGGAATAGTGAATAATGCCTTCCAAAAGCTAAGCAAAGAATTAGGGAACATGAAAATTTCAGAAGGACACTGAGAATACCATGGACTGAACATGTAAGCAACGAGGAAGTTTTAAGGAAAATAGAAACAAAAAGAAAACGTATACTTAGAATAAAAAAGAAAGTTAAAATGTCTAGAGGAAAGAGGTTTGGAGAATTTGAAACTCACAGGGCATATTGAAGGCATGAGGGACAGAGGAAATAGCAAATAACCTACCTAACGAGCTAGTATAAAAGGTTGGCAGAAGTAGGATTAGGAGAGATAACAAAAAAATCAAAAATTGCTAAGAATTACAAAGGAGAGAAAGTTGCAGAAAGAAGAAGCGTATCAAGATTATCTGGCATAATCTGCTGTTTATAAAACGTTCTTACAAAGCGATCACCCATCCAAGTTTTAATTTTATTCGATGTTGCTTAACTTCAGAGCAGACGAAAACTGCATCATTAGGCGTGAAGCTGACCGTAATCATCAGAAATGACAGAAATATGTTGATTGATGACATCCCTAAATTTTTTAAGGAAATAAACGAGAAAAATAGAATATATATATATATATATATATATATATATATTGGTGAAGCGAAGGTGGACTTTGTGTATACCGATGCCGAGGGCCGGTTGATCGTGGCCGATATTGCCGTGAAAAGTGGTTCGTTTCGGGTCGTTGCGGTTTATGCACCCAACGACCATGAGTGCTAGGGATAAATTGTCGTCTAAATTACGCAAAAATGAAAATCATACTGATATTGCATTTGAACAGATATATTTACCAAAATTACACAAAAATATCTTGAAATACTAAAGACTGAATTTATTCAATAAAATCGCCATTGGCTTTAACCACGGCATCAAGACAACTTCGGAATCTCCTGCAATTCATCTGGACGGTCTCCTTTTTTAAGTTGGTGAATGCTGCCATAATCCTTACCACTCTCTCCCACTATTCCAACATCCCCACGCACACCTACTCCCACAGCTTCGGATTCGTTACCTCCCCAACCATCCCTTTCTACACTTACTACCCCGTCCACTTCTACCCCGCCACACCCGGACAGGGAGAAAAAGAAGAAAAAAACTGTTTCGGAAAATAGAAGATATATGCAGGGTAGACAGGGGGGGACTTGAGAAAAACCTTTCCACTCGCAAGAGATCTCTCTTGGGTCCTCTGTTTAAGCTTTCCTCCGTTGATGGCATTCAGTGGAGGATCCTAATAATTTTCCTAGGGCCCCAGGGGTTAATGCCCTCATTAGGGACACGGGAAAATACCTTAAAGTTTGGATACATTTGTTAGAGGCAAGAGAGTCCTACCCAGGAATAAGGGTGGTCGAGTTGGGTTCTCCAGACTTGATTAAACTACATAACTTTTGTGCAGGGAGGGTCCCCGTACGTCTCTACCCATCGTTGTATAGGGCTCTAAAACTAACTTACCCCACGGACGTTGGTGGTATTGGTCCTAGATGGTTGCACAGGGGGCCTAGGACAATCCGTCGGGATCCTTCATGCCGCAGATTTCCGGCCCGTATGTGAATAGGCTAATTGTTATTTTTCTATTTCACAGATTTAAAAGATGTCAATCAAGTTAGCCAGTCTGAATGCGAAGGGCTTGAGGGATCGGGGTAAGGCTTCCCCCCTGCTCCGTGATCTCTTGTCGTTCGGCGTGGATGTCGCCGCGATCCAAGAGACCCACTTTGTTTGCAACGACGATGTTTGTGTACTGTCTGGCGACTTTGTCGTCTATTCAGTATATGGGAACTGACAGGCCAGAGGAGTCTATTTGTTGGTGAAGCGTACTCTTGATGCGAAGGTGGACTTTATGCATACCGATGCCGAGGGCCGGTTGATCGTGGCCAATATTGCCGTGAAAAGTGGTTCGTTTCGGGTCGTTGCCGTTTATGCGCCCAACGACCATTAGGAGCAGGTCTCGTTTTTTCGGCAGTTGGGGCTGTTCCTGGTGGATTCAACGAGCCGAGTTTTAATGGGGGATTGGAATGCCATTATGGACCCCAAGTTAGATCGAGGGCGGGGTGCTAGCGGGAGAAGGGGCGATCGTAGCTTGGTTTATCTGATCGATGAATTTGGCCTCGTTGCTAGATACCAGGTCGATCACCCCGGGGGGAAAATGTGGACGTGGGCTCTTAGTTGGCCTTCTGACCTGGTGGTTAGCTACCTGGACAGAATGATAGTTAGAGGAACCGACGTAGACTTGATAGATTGTCACACGTTCCATTGGTTCGGCTATACGGACCACAAACTCGTTTGTGCCCGGATGGCGTTAGATGGTAGGCCTAGAATAACAGGTTACTGGAAGTTCAATCTGTCTTTACTGGAAGCAGTGAGCATGGGCACAGAGTTGCGCAAGGAAGAGGTCCGTCAAGGTTCCGATCGGTAAATTCGTAAAGTCGAAACCCCGGCGGGGCGTACTCTTCGGGCCACTGACGACATGAACGAGGCGTTTCGGCGGCATTTCGAGAACCGGTTTATCAAGGAGCCTGGTCTTCCTGGAGAGGAGTTACGCAGCTAATGGCTGACTTTCCTCGGCTTTCGCTGACTGAAGCGGCTAGCTGCGAGGGAGAGATCACGGAGGGCGGAGTCTACTCGGTATTGAAGAAGGTTGGCTGAGGCAAATCGCCCGGTCTGGATGGTTTGCCCTATGAATTGTACTTGAGACTGTCGCTAGCACATCTTTGTCCCGATTTTGACTGTGGTGTTCAACAACTGGTTCTGGCAGGGGTCCATCCCCGACCAGTTCTCCAGGGGTGTGATCAAGCTGTTGAAAAAGGGCAAGGATGTTGAGGAGGAAACTAAATGATTACAGGCGCATAACACTGCTAAACACAGAGTTAAAGATTTTGGCCAAGATCCTGCAGGAGCGTTTGCAGTTAGTTGTCGAGTCTCTGTTGGGTCCTCAGCAGACTTGTTCTGTGAGGGACCGAACAATTCTGAGCAACCTGCATCTGATCTGCACAATCATAGAGGGTGTAAAAGACGACGATGAGGCCACGCTGATCAATTTAGATCAGTCCAAAGCATATGATAGCGTTGACCATCGCTACATTACTGATGTCCTGCAGGCCGCTGGATTAACCTCCTGTATCGCTCCCCCAGTACTATGGTACAAGTGAACGGGAAGCTGTCGGGCGCTTTTGCGCTGTCTAGGTCGGTCCGTCAGCGTTGTCCACTGTCGCCCCTACTTTATGCTAAAATGTTTA
>OZ010602.1:69762521-69787521 GCA_963932145.1 Acanthosepion lycidas
TGTATATATGTAGATGGATATATGTGTGTGTGTATATATATATATGTATATATATGTATGTATATATATATAAGTATATATGTATATATATATTTGTATATTTATGTATATATGTATATGCAGATATGTATATATATAGATATATGTATATATGTATATGTATATGTAAATATGTACATATATATATATATATGTGTGTGTGTGTGTGTGTGTGTGTGTGTGTGTGTGTGTGTGTGTGTGTGTTTATATATATATAGTCTTGGAGCGGGTAGAATGGAGATCAACATGTTGTAGTAGACTAATCAGTTTTCAATCTTCTTGTCTGAATCATCTTCAAGAAGCGAGAGCAAGAACTAAAAGGTCGGCCAATTTAACAGTGATCTTATCTCACAATCCTTACTCTTGCTCCATATGTGGCGTCCTTTTTTAAATCCCTATCGGATCTTAAATACCACTTAATATTATCGCACAAAGTTTCAAGTAACCTATCAGATCCTGATACATTGAAACCGACGGGAGACTCCATTATATATATATATATATATATATATATATATATATATATATGCATATATATGTATATATATATGTGTATATATATGTGTATATATATGTTTGTATATATATATGTATGTATATATATACATGTATAAATATGTATATGCATATATATATACATATATATATATATATATATATATATATATATATATATATATATATATATATATATATATATATATTTATATATATATATATGCATGTTTCATTAAAAACGATAGATAAGGTACTACGATTAAGCTTTTTATTTAATTTTTCTTGTGTCCGAACAACAGGTTTCTTTTCTGGACAAAAGGTGTGTAACATCTGTCCAAATGTTTTATATTTCCAAGCACTTTCGGCTATACCTTTCGCTATTATCAAGGATGATTCGATTTTTCAGCTTAATTGAGTGTGTGCGTTCTGTGTATGTCTTAGTGTGTGGTAGGGATGTTTTAATTTCTGAATACGGTTAGCACATTGTGGCTTTGTTCGGAGTTAATATTGTTAAGAGTTGTCTTTTTCTTTTTTATTATTAAAGCTTCCATTATTTTTAGTCTTTTTTTGCAGATGGATGCAGTTAATACATTTGTGTTTTCTACTAGTATGTTTCTAATGGAGTCGGGTAAATTTCTGTGTGTGTTTAAATGGGTTCTAATGGAGCTGTGATCATGAACTAGAATAAGTGATCTAATTTTATATTAATATTACCTTGATTTCACCTCATGGGGTAAACCTTCATTACTTCCCCCAATGAACTGAAAGGGGCGTAGAGCCTTATTCGGCAACATTCCTAGATTGTAATATTGATGTGGGTGCCAAAGTTGGGCCCACAGAAGTAAAACACGGAACACAGATTAGATGTAAGAAAGATATATTAACAACAGGTTACAGAGATAGTGTAAGCAGAGCTTACTATAAGTTAGTGTCCAACACTGGTAGTCGTACGAGACTCTCTCTCTCTCTCTCTCTCTCTATCTATCTATCACTCTCTGTCATTCTCTATCACTCTCTGTCACTCTCCTGTAGAGTGCTATGTCGTCTACTTAATATAGGCCTGGAAGAGTCTATTGTGTAGGTAGTTTCCGGTATCACAATACCCCCCCCTTCCAAAGAGTTTTCTTTTTTGAAAAGGACAGAAAAAAAATAAAACTGTTAATACTTTTTCCTCTTGGTATTTATTGTTTCTCAGCTGGAAGTAGAGATCTTGATGCGCGAGCCACAGCTTTTCGCGAACAGTCTCGCAGTTTATGTAATATGCAAGCGTCTATGCCGTACGAGCTTGCATCACTTGCGACTATGATGTCGAGACTAGGGTCGTAATGGGTGAGGGAGAGGTCTGAAGTAAGAGTTTTCTTGATCTTCTCGAATGCGTCTTGGCATTCCGGGGTCCATGACCATGGTTTGTCTTTTTTTAAAAGTTGGTTGAGAGGACCTCTCAAATTTTGCATGTTCTTAATGAACCCTTGGTAAAAGTTAGCTAGGCCGAGGAAACTTTGTAACGTTTTAACGTTATCTGGGGCCGGCATGTTTCTGATCGCGTTGGCTCTTTCTGGATCCGGCCGACAACCATCTTTATTTATGATGTGTCCTAAGTATTTAATCTCTGGTAAGAAAAAGTCACACATTGCCTCCTTAACCTTAAATCCGTATTCTTGTATCTTTTCGAATACGTTTATTATATGGTTCCGGTGCTCTGCCGTAGTTTTACTAGTAACTAGTATATCATCCAAATAGGCTGTTGCGTAGTCAAGATCGCCCAGCATTGCGTCCATGACCTGCTGGAAAATTGCAGGCGCAACCTTTACTTCAAAAGCCAGCCTGTTGTATTTGTACAACCCTCTACGGGTGTTTATGCAGAGCAATTTGGAACTTTCTTCTTCCACCTCTATCTGAAGGTATGCGTCCGAGAGGTCAATTTTAGAAAAAATTTTTCCACCATTGAGTTTATTGAAAATTTCTTCAGAGCTTGGGAGAGGATAGTGGTGATCATGCAAGGCACCGTTTAACCCTTTGGAAAAATCTGGGCATACTCGTATTTGATTGGACTTCTTTTTTACGTAGACCATAGGTGCTGCCCACTCGCTGAAATCTGTTTTTGACAGAATACCTGCTTGTTCGAGTCTATCTAACTCTTTATTGATTTGCTCTAGAGCAGCGAAAGGGACATTCCGTTTCTTTTTGAATACCGGTTGTGCACCGTCCTTCACCTTGAACTTAGCTTTTATTTTAGTACATTTCCCAAGGCCGCCAGAAAAAAACCTGGGGAAATTGTTGTTTGAGTTCCTTTTTTAGATTTACCAAATTGGACGTTGTACTTTGTATCTTGCGACAAAATGTACTCATTGGGCAATCCCAAAGATTGAATTTTTCTATCCAATCAGTTCCAAATAAGTTGTCTGAAGTTTTTAATACGTAGGCTTTGAGCTTTTTGGTAACTCCATTTAGTGTTACTGTAAGTATTACCTCGCCTAAAATGTTAATATTTTCGCCAGTTACGGATTTTGCTGTTTTATCCGTTTTTAATAAGGTCGGCTTGTTCAATTTTCGCCAAGTACGCCAGTTAATGGTTGAAATATCAGAACCCGAGTCAAGCTGGAATTTAATGGACTTATTGAAAATATCCACAGTTACATATTTTCTTAAATTCCTATCGACAATATTGTCAGATTGAGCTTGCCTAATTTTATTTTTGGGTTTTCTCGTTCTGTTGGCGTACCAGCACGAAGTTAACGTATGACCACTTTTATTGCAATTTTTGCAATATTTTTTGTTCTTAACTGGACAGAATTTCATCCAATGCCATTTACCACAATGGTAACATGGTCCGGGCGGTTTCTTTAACCTACTTGAGTTTTGGTTACTGCATAATTTAGACATGAGATTTGCCTTTTGTCTTTTTGAGGGGAATAGGACGTAGACTTACTTCTGATTTTGTTAATCTGAGTCACACCTGATTCCTCGATAGTGTTTGAGTCACGCTTTACAGATATTACTCTTTGACAGTCCTCTGACAGTTTTTGGAGAGTCAATCCTTGTTCGCTCTCAAGCTTAGTCAGTACCCGTCGTCTGACTTCGGCGTCTTCTGCTGATACTAGACCTTGTGCGAAAATTAAGCACTTAAAATCATCGGCAGTCAGTTCGACTAGTTTAAAATCATTACATAGCTTGTTCACCGATGCTGCAAACGTTAGAAAATCTTGCTGGTTGTCATTGAATGTGTTCAGGCATTTCCAACGTTTGTGGAATAATTTCGATAGGAGCTTAATAGTCTCTGAAAAATCCAAGTCAGTCGTTTTCTTGGGTAGTATGAAGTCTACGAACCTACTATGTTCTGTAGTTCCCAGTTTTCTCAATAGAAGACGTACCTTTTTTTACTGGGCCATTGTTCACAGTCTACGTTGAAAATATCTTCGTAGCGCCTGTAAAAAGCCTGGAACGTTTTGTCTTCCTCTGGTACGTATTCAAAGGTTTCCATTGAATTTTAGATTATACACTGGGAGAATATTGTATCTTTTTCAGAGTTTGAGCCTTTTAATGCATTTACGAGTAATTCTTTAAGTTGTTTCTGTTGTAGTTCAACATTCTGAAGCGTAATTTTTTGGAATTCCATTTGCTGTTTATGTAAATCCAAAAATAGTTGTTGTCTTTCTTCTGATTTTTGTTGCTGGTCCAAATTTAGTTTTAAAATTTGGGCAACTACTTTTTGCAAATCTTCCATATTTAAAAATGACAGCGCTTTTTTGTTGCTTTGAAACACGTGTACTAAGAGGAGGTACACAAAAAAATCTTGGATAGATTTTTGTTCCTTTTTTTTCCTTTTACAGAAAAAAAATATGAACAGACGATAGTTAAACTAAACTAATTATGTGTGTTTAGCTTCTTTTTTTTTTTTTTCGTGGTTCCGTTAATTTTAACGTAATTGAATAATTTTTCACCACACTTATGTATTTTTTTTATAGAGGTACAAAAAGAAGAAAACTCACCTTAGTGAATTTGAGGGGAGAATAATTTTATGCCTGAGTTCAACTCAGTTACATAAAAAAATTTCGATAGTTTTTTCTGAAAACTTGAGTATAATGGTAGTACTTGATCTTGTGTTGTCAGTTTTTTACGAACAACTGTTTTTTTTTCTGTGTGTGGTGGTGTGTAGAAATCGTTCTCGTATTGAACAGACTTTAATATTCCGTTGATGTCGAATCGCTAGTTTGTCAATGGCGTTTGGTATTGGAATATATGTAGACGCTGGGTGTTTAGCTTTTAAATCGCTAATGTATTAATACCAGCTTAATTTCACGTTCAACACTGCTGTGGGAACGCGTGGAGTTTCTGTGTATTTTTCGAGTACTGTCGCTATTGATACGGTGAGAACGAAATTCTCGAATCTTCTCTGTCGCCACTGTTGTGGGACTGGCAAGGTATTGCGGTTTTTCTACGTGAATGCGTTTCTAGAATTCTTCGTCGACCCAAATGTGGGATTGGTAAGATATTTAGGTTTCGCCGTGAGTGCGTTTCTAGAATCCTCGTCGCCACTGATGTGGGTGCCAAAGTTGGGCCCACAAAAGTAAAACACGGAACACGGATTAGATGCAAGAAAGATATATTAACAACAGCTTACAGAGATAGTTTAAGCAGAGCTTACTATAAGTTAGTGTCCAACACTGGTAGTTGTACGAGACTCTCACTGTCTCTCTCTATCACTCTCTGTCATTCTCTATCACTCTCTGTCACTCTCCTGTAGAGTGCTATGTCGTCTACTTAATATAGGCCTGGAAGCGTCTATTGTGTAGGTAGTTTCCGGTCTCACAATAAATATATTAAACAAAATTTCTGGCAATATAGAAATAGCTCTCTCACTGTATTCATGTCCGAACATTTCTGTCATTGGTGATTTTAATATTGCTGATGTTGCTGATACTGCCTGTATTCCGACTTTCATTTTTCTGTTCCTCAGTCTCTCACTCAAATACTGAATTTCCCTACGTATTTCTTTAATAAACTCGATCAAGATTCTTCTTTATTTGATTTGTTCCTTACCTCCCGCTCTTAGTTCTTGTCGAGCATCACAACTCTGTTTTCTTGACAATTCGTATCACGCTGTAGTATCTATTGATATTTCTTTTGAGTCGTCTATTAGAATGGAATCTCCTGTTCATAAGATTTCTTTCTGTGACTGGCGTACTGATTGGAATTCATTTCATGACTTTATTCCAAACGCTCCTTGATTGCGATTCTTAAACTTCCTATTGAAAATTGTGCCACAGAGATTTCTTCTTGGGTTAAAGCCGGCATTAATTTTTTTTTTAACTTCATGTACATACCAGGTGAAACCACAATATTCTCCAAGGTCCACATCGTCTTTTTCAGTTGCTATGGCGCACAGGAATAACTTTTTCAGGGTGTACCAGCGTGATAGTTCCAATCACAATAGGCGCCTATTTGTGTCTACTCGCAATAATTGATAACATATCCACAAAGAGGATAAGTCTTTGTTCACTGTAAGGATGAGGCACCGTATAGCCTGTAATAAGTTTGCTTCACGTGACTGCTGGTGGCCTTCTAATAATTTATTAAATAAGAGTAAATTTTCTATTCCGCATTTCTTCACTCAATTTTAGGTGTTTCTGCAGATGAAGTAGAATCCCGCTCTTGACTCATCTGGAATATCTTTGCCTGACTTCCCGCTTAGAACTGAGTCTCTAGTGATTGATATACATATAACTCCGTCCATGGTTTCTGCTGGATCCTCCAAAATATGTGGATTCTTTAAGAAATGTGCTCTTGAATTGGGCCATGTTCTCTCTAAACTCTACAATAAATCCCTTGATGCTTTGTGATTTCCAGCTTATTGGAAATCCTTTTCTGTAGTTCTAGTCTTTACGAACTCAGGCTAACCGTCTGATCCTTCTAACTGTCGACCTGTCGGCCTTCTACACATTTTGGCGAAATACTATAGGTCTCTAATTAACTATGAATTGGTTAAGCATCTCACCTCGCATGGCTTTCGTTTCTCTAGCTCAAAGTTCGGATTGTTGCTTGATGACTCGAAGACATTTGACAGTATACTGGCATACTGTTTTTTTTCGCAAATTAAAACGTATTTTGTGACTAATTTTTAAAGTGATTCATTCTTATCAAATCGCGAACTGAAAGCTGTCTTGAAAGGCCACTCTTCTATTTTCTTTTTTGCATTAATGCAGCTGTTCCCCCAGCATTCTATCCTTGGACCTACGTTGTTTTTAATTTGCATCAACGACCTTCCTGATGTCATTCGTTCTCAAGTTGCTATCTGTGCTGATGACACAACTGTTTACTCCTGATCATCGTATTATCGGTTCGATGAGGTCAAATTGGCAGCTGATCTATAAAACGATTAACTGAAGTAAGGAAAGACTTGATAATTTTAACGCCTCCAAAATAAACTGATTTCTTTGAATCATCTGATAGAACCCTTTTTGCCTATCATAAGAATGGCTGATGCTAACCTCCAGAAGATTGACTCATTTCGCACTCTCAAACTAATATTTTTCACTGACAAAGAGGAAAAATTATATTGAATCAATTGCTAGGTCTGCTGCTAGCAAAGTTAGTTCACTGTGTTGTACTAGACAATTTTTTTCTAACCAGAAACTATCTTACATATTTATAAAGTTAACATTTGTCTGAATATTGCTGCCACATCTGGTCGGGTGTTCCTGCAATATATTTAGAGATTTTTTTTCATAAAAACAAAAGATGAATTTGATGGTCCTGACTTGGCATCTTGGCTTTTGTAATTTCCACCGCCGTAACGTAACTTTGCGAAAGGCGTCGTACAAAACTTTTTCCCCTTTGTCATAATTTTTCACTAAAATTGTTTTTTGATATATGAAAATGTATATATCGTTTTTCTTTCTTTCTTTCTCTCTCTCTCTCTCTCTCTCTCTCTCTCTCTCTCTCTCTCTCTCTCTCTCCATATATATATATATATATATATATATATATATATATGGATTGATAATATTAGTGGTAAATATACACGTACATATGCAATCATATATTTAAAATATATAAATATATTACATACATACACATAGATATATATTTGTATAAAAAAATAATTACAAGAGGATAGAATCCAGGTAGAACTCAATGTCCGGGACAGAGTAAGGATATAATAAAAAGGCTTAAACACTAATACTCCATCGTCATAATTTATTCCATTGGAATCGTAAATACGATCCAATTCATCAGACCTACAAATTCAAAAAGAAAACGTGAGAGTGTATGCATGAGAGTGTGGGACGAATGTTAGAGTAAATGAAAGCTATAGGGTGGGGTAACAGACGAGAGAAAAACAGGAAGGTCTAAAGATGAAGGTGGGGATTAAAATTTAACAGAGAGAAGTTTTAGAGAGGGGAGTCAAAGACGGTTTAAGTGAGAGAAATATGAATATTCTCGGATGTCTAATACATTAAAGATATACTGGGAAAGATACATTTTGTGGTGACATACACACACAATAGATGATATAATCTTAAAGATCAGAAGATGAGAGAAGGAGAGGAAAATAAAAGAAAAAGGGGTGGTGGAGAGAGATGGGGTGGGGGGAACTAAAACCGAAGGTCATTTATAAAAGAGCCGCTGTGTAATCAAGAACATTTGACAAAAGTAATATCGACTACAGGTTACAAATCAAATATAAACATATAAAAAACAAATATAACGATTATCTAATCTAACAAGGACCTATATTTTTATGTTCAAAAACACATGCGTATACACACATACACAACAACATATTTATATTTACACGTACATACATATATATAGGCGTGTACACACATACCCATACATATATATATATATATATATATATATATATATATATATATATATATATATATATATATATATATATATATACATATACATATACATACGTTCATATCCCTGATTTTTCAAACACACAAACGTTCAAACTATCAATTAATTCGGAACTTTATCCAGTACTTCATATCACTTGGGCACTATTTTTCTGCCTGCCAAAAGTCTTCGCTTATTCTGCATATTTATTTCCCTTAGGATATAATGTTTTGGACGTTTGATGAAAGACGGAAAATGTAAGGGAGCTTCTAGGCAAATCAATAAACAACAGATATTTTATCGGCAACAGATTTTCCCCTAAGAGGATTACTTTCAATAAACAAGTCCAGACCATGACAGGTTTCAATGTCATTGAAGCATATAGCGGCTTTTCCCCCCTACCACATCTATTTATCATGTTATGTGTTTATATATCTTATTCTCTTCATATCTATCTTCACATATATACGTGTTCATGCATACATGCACACGCACGCACGCACACACCCGTACACACACAGACACATACATTATTAGTAATTTTCTTTCGTATTAAACTTTTTTTCCTGTAACTTTTTTTCTTGAATTATTTAAGCTTCCGATTGAAAATTGTGCCATTGATGTTTTATGCGTAAAATTCAGGATCGATGCTTTTATGTAAGCTCGAAAATACCACAATTTTCTTCTTAAACTTGACTGTTCAGCCGCTATAGCCCATAGGAACCACCTTTTCAGCTGTACCAATCGTTCTGATCACAATAGATGTCTCTGTGTCTTCTCGTAATAAATGTAAAGGTGTCATCAATGAAGCCAATCCTGCTCCTCGTGACTACTAGTGGCTCTGTAATAGTTAGTTAAATAAGTGTAAGTGTAAGTTTTCTATTCCTCCTCTCTTCACTCAATTTGAAGTGTGATCATCTTCTGTTGCTAAAGCATAATCCTTTGCTCGTAAATTCTCTTCCAATTCTACTCTTGACTTGTCTGGAGTATCTTTGTCAAATTTTCCACGTAGAACTAAGTTTGTATTGAATGATATGCATATAATTCCGCCCATGGTTTCTGCTGTCATCTCTAAACTGGATCCCCAAGATGCTTGCGGTTTGATGGTATCCCTGCAATAGTCTTTAAGAAATGTGTTCCTAAACTGGCTCCTATTCTCTGTAAACAATAAAAAATTTGTTCCTTCTTGTTTTCTTGCTCGTTGTAAATCCTCTTCTGTAGTTCTATTGTTTAAGGACTCAAGCTAACATTTGATCCCTAATCAATTCCGAATTAGTCAAGAATCTCACTACGGAGGTTTATTTATCAGACAGCCAACATGGCTTTCACTTCTCTAGTTCAACTGATGATATATTAACGGTTATTCTCGAAAGAGTCTGTCACGATTTATATTAGAATGCTGAATCTCGGGTAGTTGCTTGAAAGCGTTTCACAGTGTTTGGTATATTGGTCTTCACAGGTTTCACGGTTATAGTATTGATTCAATTTTTCATATGAAATCGCTAAATAAAAGTTATCTTGAACGGCCTCATTTCTAGATATTTTTTTTATATTAATGCGTGTGTTCCCCAGGGATGCATCATTAGACCTACTTTGTTCCTAATTTTCACAAACGATCTTCCCGTTGTCATCAGTTCTCGATTCCGTATCTATGCTGATGGCACAACTCCTGTCTTAATGCTAAATCTGATCGGTTCGATAAGGTCAAAATGGCAGCCGATTTGAAAAGTGACCTTCAATCTGTTGCTAATTACAGCAAGAAATGGCTACATAATTTTAACGCCTCCCAAACTAAACTGCTCTTTTTTATCGCCTGAGAGAACCTGATTTTGTCTTCCATCAACATGGCTGATACTAACCTCCTTCTTGGTTCAACATTTTTCGCTGACATGAAATGGAAAGATTATATTGAATCAATTGCTAGGTCTGTTGCTAAGAAAGTTCGTTCAATGTCTCATGCTAGACATTTTTTCTCGCCAGAATCTGTTTTGCACATTTATAAGTCTACTATCCGTCTATGTATTTAATTTTTCTGCAACATCTGATCACACGTTTCTGTGATTTTTTTTGAAAATTTAAGAGTGCGTTTTTTACTAATATTGTCATTTGAGAATTTTTTTGTTGTAGCAGTATTTTTGTATGAATGATTTATTGTAATATAAATTGAACTGTACCACATATTTGATTTAAAAGAACTGATCCAACGTGCAAATTTTCGGGATAACAGCTGCGATATTACTCTATTTATTGAACAATTTAGTTCATGCCACATTGAATGAAAAACTCCTACAACAAAAAAATTCTTAAATTACCATATTAGTAAAAAACGCACTCTTTTAAATTTTCAAACAAAAATTCAACCTTACGTTGCGACTATACGCTCCAAACGTTTTTATACGTTAGTAATAACACATTTCTAAAAAACATATTTCGATTCGTATTTAATCTTTCGTCTCCGCTACTACCTGGATTTTACTAAAAACAAAATAATTTCCATGCTTGAGGATGACTGAATGTACAGTTGAAAGTACTTGCAGATTAAAAAATAGATCTTATACAGCTTGTAGTTATTAAAAACAAGGATCATAACATTCATCGAGTGGTTCGTAGGTTAATGCAAATTTAAAATTTTGTTTGCGAAGAGTTTTCGACATTTTATATCATTAACTTTACTAATTTACATTTTGTATGAACGATTCGTGTAATATGTGTGTGGGGGGGTCTATATCGTCTTTATTTATGTTGTCCTTTGTATAATAAAACCTAACACCCACAAAATAAATTATCAATATTTTTAATATAGTAATATATTACAAACTGAAACTCACATACTGATCATATACAGGGTGTCCCAGGTTTGATCATATATGATCATATACAGGGTGCCTCAGTTTTGATCATATATGATCACATACAGGGTGTCCCAGGTTTGATCATATATGATCATATACAGGGTGCCCCAGGTTTGATCATATATGATCATATACAGGGTGTCCTAGGTATGATCATATATGATCATATACAGGGTGTCTCAGTTTTGATCATATATGATCACATACAGGGTGTCCCAGGTTTGATCATATATGATCATATACAGGGTGTCCTAGGTATGATCATATATGATCATATACAGGGTGTCTCAGTTTTGATCATATATGATCACATACAGGGTGTCCCAGGTTTGATCATATATGATCATATACAGCGTATCCCAGAAGTCACCTGATGATTTAAAAATCTAGGAATTTCAACGTTTTTTATTATTCAGAAATAGTTTTATTCAGAATAAAAATTCAAATACTGGAAATAGATTTCCATTTAATTATGAAAAAATATATACATCGCAAATATTCTCCATTTTTAACATCACACGAGCTTACTCACTTGATAGCATTTGCCATAACAGTGATTAATAACTCTGGCTGCAGTCCTGATATTTTTACATGGATGTTATCCCTGAGTTGCTGAATTGTCTGTAATTTGTAAACACTCCTTAAAGTATCCCGACCACCTTAAAATAACCAGTAGATGTCAGGTCAGAAGAATGTGACCACCATAAGTTTTTGTAATTTCACAAAATTAGATGGATTGGTTAAATCCAAGATAAATTTCCATGATTTTTGTTCTTTGTTTAATTGTGAATTTTTCCATGGTTAATTTCTCTGAGTTCTGAAATAAAAAATAAATAAAAATCTGAAAAGTAATGACATTTTAAAATACCGAACTGATTTTTGGGACACCCTATAGAATACCTAAATGTTTTATTAGCATCTGTTAGTTAATATCAATTTTATTGTGAAATACTGACATTATAAAATCTGACATAATCGATGTTTGTGGCTACAAACTTATTGATCTACTGTGTAAATAACCGAAAAGAAATATTTTTAATTAAAATAGAGTTAATATTTTCTTGATTGTAAAAATAAAATAAAAGTATTTAGTTAAGGAAATCTTCACATATTGATGATTTTAAATAAGAAACGTCTAACTCAACATTGGCGTATGTCTGTGTCTATGAATCAATCATTGAAGGCCAGATGTTTGCTGCAGTACGATGAATGCTTGACTGCTTCCAAATAAGAAACGCCTTTTACTATTTTATAGAGATTTTTCTTTTTCTTTTTAACGTATTTACATGCCAACCGATGTTTCTCATTACTCTTTGCCATTGGAATCACACAGGTTGAATGATCAATTCAGCCTGTGTGAGAATGTGTCCTTTTCTCTTATTATTGCACTCACACCTTTTTGCTGTTATCGTTCGATTGTATTTCTACCGTCCTTGGAATCTGCGTTGTAGCTAAATAGGGTATAAAATTGCTAACTTCCCATATTGGTAATGTTCTCTCGCCTCGATACTCTCTGATATGTTTCGTGTTTATCTCTATATGTGCATGTGTGTGTGTGTATGTAGTGTTTATGTTTCAATAAGTTGGCATGACATCCTTTAAATATGAACATATCAAGCATCAAAAGCACTTGTAAGGATTCTCCACTGAGAAAGTCACTTTAAACTGACATTTTGAAATGGATGAGTTAATGTTAGATGTGAGAGTTCTGTAACGAATATTGGCATTCCAACTATAGATTAAATAGCAGGGTATACTGAGCACTTTAGGCTTGGGTAGCAACCTAAGAGAAGTAAAACTTTGAATTCCAAACAGTGAAGATGGCAATGGGAAAGTACTCCACTATCTTTTCCAAAGAATGCTTGGCAATTGACAGGTAATAAAGAAGAAGAATCTATGGAGAGTCACATTCGCCTAGGTCTTGAAGGAACGTGACATTTAAAAAAAAAGTGTTCATGTTATTGAAATATTGGAATAGTGTTTGGTCGAAACTGAAAAATGTGTATAGGAGTTAGTTAGAAATTTGGAAACTGTGTAAAGGAGTTGGTAATACATGTGTCACTTGTCTTAACTATTGCTCACGAGTTCAATCCTTGGATCAGGTACTGAAACACCAATTCAGCTGGAACAGACAATGACACCACAGTGATAATATATCACAATGATCAACAAATATCCCATATAAGTCAATCAATGGACATCTGATGATGACCAGAGGATACTTGGTCGAAACGGCCTGTAACATATATATCAATCAAGATGAGAATAATAGTTCGAAAAAATACAAGGATATTAACAATTACTCAACTCGAAAATAAAATCTTAAAATATTTTCTGTGTTCATATAAGCTTTTAATTTAATTCCTAATTGTTTCATTCATGTTGGAAAGATTGCGTTTATTAAAACTTCCTGCCTCAGGTTTAATGACGTTATTATTAGGTTGGTGCAAAAATAATGTCGTTTTCTCACATATGTTACTATGTGAGAAAACAACATTATTTTGGCACCAACCTAATATTTTGTTTTGTTTTGATTAAATCCCATTTTTTCTTTTCTTTTTTTCCGAAATTGTGAGATATTCTTTTCAACTGCAGAAGTAATTTAGTTGGTAGGTAGTATTATGTGCCTAGGTTTATCAAGATGTTATTTGTGCTATTTTTGTGGATTTTTCTCCTTCGAATAATATATGAGACTAGTGTACCCGTGACGTCAAAAATGACGGCAATTGTTAGAAAGTTTTAATAGTGAGATGAAATGAAACAAAAGTTTCAAAACAATGTATTGAGATTCATTAAAGCAGAGATAACGAATTCACAACCAATGAGCCGTTTAACTGATCCATTCCCTTTATAAAAATTTAGACGTTCAATGGTATTTAAGATTTATTGATTATTCTTGGTGTTACATAAATCGCTTTTTGCTCAATATCTTTCCATGTTAAAATGTTGCGTTTAATCTAAAAGTGAAATGGAAATATCTACCGGAAGAAAAAATTAGCAACAAAATGACAAAGACAAAGCTATCCCAAGACCAAATTGAAACAAGACGATCACTTAACAAAGGTATCTGAGTGCTTCACATGAAAGGCTTGAACAAATAAGACTGCAATCTAGAAAACGTAAAGGAACTGATTGATTAAATAGTTCATTTTGCTCGGGTATTAATTTTGTTTAAATGAAGATAAATATTTCACTTCTATAGATTATTAAAACGACTAAGGGAAGTAATCACTCGTAAATTTATTAACTTAAGTTGATTTATCCCCCTTTCCACCACAGATGAAATAGGAAACATAAAAAATACACATTGATAAATTTTTATATAGTTCAATAATTTGAACATTGAAACATTTGAATCCCTGTTGCAGACGCCTGTTCAGTCATATTTGTGTTTATTCAACACCCACAGTGCTGACTTGTGGTTTATACTGCAACTATACAGAGAGGACCTTAGTCATAGTTTCTAGGAGGTAACGCATAATCTGGCGTAATCAACAAGGCTAGTACGCTCAAACCGTCGGTCACGATGACTTGTGACTTCGTTATACGGCTTCCGAGTAGTTCCGTCTACCCAATTTCTCTCACAAGGCTTGGATTAACCCGTTGTATGATTTTCAGATAGTTTCCAAAAATGCCGCACACTGGGATCTCCTATTCCGATAATATCAAGAAGCTGCCTTCTTGACAAATCTACGATGGTGTCATTTTCTTATGGTCGGAAAGCGAATGTTTTAACCACTTGATCATATTGTGAACACCTATTTACAAAAATGGATTACTTGGTCCCGTAAAACAGAGTGTACGAGTTCACCCTCAATGTGACTTCCAGGAATGTACTTGCAAGATAACACCTGCCTTATTAGCAACAAATCCATTTATCTTGTCAATTTAAAAAAAAATAATATGCTTGTAAGTTACTGAATTGTCAATATATCCATATATTGCCTTCAATATATTCTGAACAGACTTTTTGCAAGATACCGAAATAAACATTAGATTATATTTTATAATTCTCAATGTTTTTTTTAAATATTTATCAGCATCAGTTTTCGAACAAGTTACCCGTGCACCTTCGTCTTTCTTTATGTGCCGTGTCTCTTCAGGACGTAGGCGATCATGGCCCTTCACATCCTCCTATCCATTGTAACCCTTAATGAGTTTTGTCTTTTTATTATTTCTCCCAGACCCTGTTCTACCATCCACTTGCTCAATCCCATTATCTCACGCATTGCTTTCTCCTGTCCCTCTTTCCATGTATCCTTACTGTGAGTATCAGATTTTCTAAGCCAGCCTTCCTCATTACGTGTTCCATAAATTTCAATTGCCTCTTTCTGATGTTAAGTATAAATTGCCTGTTTGTATCCATTCCCACCAAAACCTCGTCGTTGATCACATGTTCAGCCCAATAGTATGCTTAGCATCCTTCTGTAGAACCACATTTCTTTTCCATCGACTCTCTTCATCGTTTTTGAAGAGATTGCCCAGCATTTACTGCTACACAGGAGGACAAATACTTCTTCTTTTTTTTTTTTTTTTTGGTTTCCAACAAAATTTTCCTGTCTCTTAAAACTTTGCTTAGCTTTTGGCTTGCGTCTTTAGCTATCCCAATATGTCTTCGGATCTCAGTGTTGCAATTTCCATCCTCAGTTTCTTAATTGATTGGTGTCGCAGAAGTTAATGATGTTTTTTGTTGGTGGAGGTTGACTAGGGATTATGAAAACGCAATTACATAGGGTGGGTATTCGAACTTATAGTAAGTTAATAATTAAGCATTCCACTGTCGGCGTGTTAGCGACTAAACCGGCTACCCAACTCCATGTTCTTGCGAGTGAGGCGAGTAGTTAGCAAGCCACTGGGACGAAAAATAAAACATAATATAAACTGAGGAAGAACTCTCGGCCAGCTAACTAGAGATGGTGTCTCAATAAACCACTCCAATATTAATCCCAAGAAATATGACAATTATCAAACAAAATATGAAAACTAACGGCGTGAAGGGGTCTATGTAAATTTGTGACTGTATTCAGGAGTTGCTTTTTTAGTCTATTGAAGTTCTTAATTTTCTCTTTACAGGTTATTTAAATCAACACAGTGATACATTAAAGTTGTGTACCGGGTAGATAGATAAATTGCTATTTATTGTTAAAACATTTTGTGTCTATTATCTTTAATGATATTTTTTTTCTAATACACTTTCAAATGTGGTTGTTGCGTATGGATAAATTGGCCAAAATTCCTGATGATGATGATGATTCATTTGAATTGAAACCTTGGGACTACATAACAGGAATTTTGGCCTTTTCATCCACACACAACAACGGCATTTTCAAACATATCTTACGTTAGAAAAAATAACATTAAATATAATAGACACAAAATGTCTATTGTTTTTCACAATAGAATTTAAGAAACAAAAGCAAAATATAACGAAATTGATATCGCAGTGTAATGTGTAATTACGATAGTCGACTGAAAAGTTCATATTCTGGCCAAGATATAAATGCAAGTAGACACACCAGTTGATAGACTAGAAGACATGCAAGTTTAACAGAATACAACAGCTGGTTTTCTGATAATCTTTGTCAACCTATGAACTTTACAGACGACCCTCGTAAATATGTAAATGTTTGAGGGAAACAGTTTTACTGAAAATTATTCACGACCCACTGGCTTTCAAATACAGTCCTTGATTAAATTATTTGATATCTAATATGCATAAATTAATGTTTACTCGGTCAATAAAAGATATCTTTTACCTTTTTATTTTATTTGGAAATACGTCATGACAAAATGAGGAAATTTGGATACTCCATGACCGGAAGTTCTTCTAATGTCCATTTTTGAGAAATATATATTATTGTGTGATTGATTGTTTTTACGGCTTATCAGCTTATTTAAAGCCAGAAAATATTCTAGATTGTAAGAATTTTTGGGAAATAATAATGATTTATTGATACCAGTCTTACTAATTAACCTAAATCTGGGGGTGGGGAGTGGATTCATACCTGTCCCAAGAGTATTTGAACGTAATTGAATATTTTAAGACATTTTTTTTTATGTTTATACGTCCTTTTTATGGATACAAATATTTAAGCTCTGCTTATAATAAGCAATATTAACGAAACTTACCGACCTAAATGTCCGAGAGATTTTCATAGAAAATATACGTCCTCCGACAGGAATCGAACCTGTATCCTATACGGAACCGTCATATAGCCTGACATGCTTTACCGATTGAGCCACAGAGGAGCGTTTCGGTTATCAAAGTCAATTTTACTGTTTTTAAACTACTATTCTCCATATTTTCTATATTCAGGCCGGTAAATATCGTTAATACTGTTTATTATAAGCAGAGCATTTACTTAAATATTTTTATCTATAAAAAGAACATATGTCTTAAAATATTTGTCAGACTTTGTCCATTTCATAATGTGTAATTGAATATAACAGACCCGACTGGAATTTGAATTCTGCTCTCCCATTTCCAATTCCGAGGCGTTATCGATTACACCACCGTACATCCAAGCTTAAAGTACTGATCTATTTACTGATCAGTCTCGACGTTGCTTAACTTCAGTGATCCGACGAG
This sequence comes from Acanthosepion lycidas, assembly GCA_963932145.1. Lineage (NCBI taxonomy): Eukaryota > Metazoa > Mollusca > Cephalopoda > Sepiida > Sepiidae > Acanthosepion > Acanthosepion lycidas. Next base: position 69,780,348 of record OZ010602.1, read on the forward strand.
AACCAGTATTTTAACATTATGTCGCGCCGTAAGCTATTGTTTGATTGAAGATATTCTCTCAGACACATTATTAGTATTTATGAAGGTGAGCTTTACTAGATGGTCATATGCGTGGGACACCTCGTGCGAATTGAATCTTCTACAATATCACTACAATGACACAAGGCCACACTAAGCTAGATTAAGTGAGGATTGAACTCACTATAACAATTTGCAAATAAGCCTACTGTCAAGTTATTAGGTTAAACTCTGAAGACGCAAAAAATGAATCATGTTTTAATGAATTATCTGCAAGTCAACAAAATTTCTTACTCCAACCAAATTCCTTATTCCAAATGCTGAAAAATCTTTTTCAAATTGTTTATGTTGGAGTTTTCCATTTTGTTCGGAACATTACCAGATCCCTTTAAAAATTACATTCCGTCACGCTTGTTATGTTTTTCTGCGCTGACTAGCGTTTCGCGTTCGTCTTCACAAATCATCGTCTGTTCTCGTTGCACAAGACCTTGCAGTTTCGTGGGAGAACGATGACTCACGAGAGACAAATCGTGAATTTTCTATGACAAACACTCGGGAAAATGAATTGAAGTGGAATAACTATTACCGCCACATAAAAATACCCGACAAGTTCAAAATAACATTTCCCAGCCTTTGTACATATTGTGAGTGAACGCTCTGTCACACACACACACACACACAAATTCGCTGCTCCTTTCCATGCCTACAATGAATCTACAATGAATCGGTTACCAAACAAGTTTCAAAGGTCGTTGCTGGTAAGTTTAATCTATACTGGGCGTCTTGTACCCACATACGTACGTATACCTATCAATCAGTATTATCAGTCAATATTTAAATACAGTAAATGTCAAACGCATAACTACTTATAATTCTGTACATCACAGACAAATGGCTCCATGAGTAAGTCTAGTAGTAAGTCTATTTCTCACCATTATTTATTGGATTCGTTTTAAATTTATATCATTATTAATAACTAATTAATATTTAAAATTGTGAGACTTGTGTCCTCTTATACAATATCAATGCTTTCACTATAAAATTGGTATTAACCGATCGATGTTGGTCACATATTTATCTGAGCAATATATCGAGAAAGTGTTTGCTTATAATATCTATACTTATTTGTAAGAAAAAATATGGTTAATCACTTGTTTCAGGGTGCCAGGTTTTATTATGCAGATAAACGGCAAATTGATTGATTCGTTTTATTACGGTTTATTTATCAACCCATAGCAGGTTATTTAAACCCTGAAAATATTTTTAGAGTCTAAGATTTTTTAGGAAGTGTGTTTAGTGATGGTTTAGCCACACAAGTCTTACTAATTAACCAATAGTTGAAGAGCGAAGTGATGGATTCATCCCTTTCCCCATGGCTATTTGCACATAAGTGAATATAACGAAATCAACTGGAACTGGAACTCACCGTTCCGATTAGCAATTTTGAGCCATATACATTACATCACTAGCACAACCAAACTTACAGCACCTTGTATTCCCAAGCGGTTAACATCTAGGTACTGACCAGGCACGACGTTGCTTCACTTCGATAATCATACGGAACCGGTGTTTCAACGTGATTTTGCCACAACCCTGACTATGTAAATATAAAGTAAATATTTATTCATATATAAATCCAACAGTTATAAACCATCGAAACATATACAATTAACGAATTATCCCACATAACCTGAATAATTTATTATTTATGGTTTCTGCCTTAAATGTCACCTACAGAAGCCAGGTACAGTATCTTCAGACGAGAGATCCTAGCAGCTTATTCGACGCTACGATATTTTCGCCAATCGAGGCTGATGACTGATCATAAATAATTTCTGAGCACATTTCAATCAACTTCAGAAAATCTGCTCTCCACCAGAAATAAGAAATTCCGATCATTTGATTCATCTTACCGTTTTATTAAAGAATTTCACGACATTCTTTCTTAGAAAAAGTTGCTAACAAAGTTCAGGCGAGTGCTCCTAGCAGCTTATTCGACGGTAATATATTTTTGGTTAACATTTTATTAAAGAAGTGGATAAAATTCCTGCAGTTACTGCCTCGGGGGGGGGGGGCGTTATGTTCTTCTTTTGAGCACTTGTACCGAAACCATTTGTTTGTCTTCAGTTATTCATCATCCTTGAAACTGATGAGAATGCGTCTTACTAAAGGCAAACATCTTTCTTGGGTTTTTGCGGGGTACCTTTACACTTCCTATTTGGCTGCGCATGAAATCGGATATTCAGCTTTGAACAAAGACCATCTTTCATTGCCTAAACACAAATATTGGAATATACACTTGCACACCTACTTCTTTTCCGTCACCTGAGCGATACATTTATGTGCACATCGACATTACAGGACATTCCTCTGAAAGATACAACCTATTTTTAACATGTGTTGACTATTTTTCCCCGCTGGAACGAAACATTACTCATGGCAAACTTTGATAAAATCCTTTATGGCTGAATTAGTATCCCCTTTTAATATCCCAGATGTTGTTATCATAGATAAAAGTTAACAATTTGATTTTTATTCTGAACATTTTGGTAGTAAGAGAACCTGCTGCACTGCTTATCATCATCAACAAATGGGGTGGTGGAAATATTGCTGCGCAATTTGAAGTCAACAGTGAGATTAATGTTGAACCAGTCTAAATGGCAGCAAATGATGACATTCAATCTTCGTTTCCTGAGATGGTGTTTAGTACCCCATTCAGACTTTCTGTACAATTTTTCTTCCAGACTCCACAGAAAGTCAAACCACACTCCTTTCGTCTATCTTCTGACAACCAGGATAGAGAACCTGGTATATATCCAATCAATGAAAAGTACAACATCCACGTACATATCGAAATTCCTGTGAACAAGCCTTTGTACGCGACACTGCTAAGTAACACACCCCACATCTACCATAGAGAGGAAACCTTCATTATCCCTCGTATTTTGCTGTGCGTGTTAAAAGTGTAGCTCAAAATGTCTCTTTGAAAAGGCTGCAACGCTGCTTTCCTTCAAGGTGAGTGTCAATTTCTCCAAGCTTTTCTTCCTCATTATGCGTTCCATAAATTTTAACTGTCTTTTTTTTATTCTAAGTGTAATTCTCTTTTTTGTTCTCATTTTCTTTAAAATGTCCTTGTTTCTCACATGTACCGTCTATGTTATTCTCAGCATCTCTTTGTAGAATCACATCTCTGTTACCTCAAGTCTCCTCTTCATCTGTATCCACTGGCATATAGGAGGAATGATATCACATTGCAGTTCAGCATTCTGTTTTTTGTTTAGCAAATAAACAAGTTAATTTTAATTATTAGATGTCTAACAAAGTAACAGTTTTGACTCCCAAAGCACCAAATTTTGATATAAACTGAAAACTGACAAGCCAGGGAACGCCGTCTTTCTGCGTACCTGCCGCCACGACATTTAATGGCTATAGGATAAATAATAGATTAGATCAGGTTGTCTCGCTTTGAATGGCAGCCGGTGTAAGAGAATGAAAACTATGAATTGAAACAATTTGGGAATACTATCGTTGGTTGCGGTTTCATGATCCTTTCTCTATTCTCTTTTATCTTTTCGTAATGAACATGTCTCGCTCGCTACGGCTCTGTTTAAAAAGCTATGTCTTATATACACACTCTTTATAAAAATAAAGTCTTACAAATTTTATTTTATTGTTGCTTTCTTATAATCATCATAATAATATAGAGTAAAACTAATAAAATAATAATAACAGTGAAAAGGCTTCATCTAAAGAATATTTCTGTTTATTGACAACGAGACAAAATCCTGGGCACAACAACGTTTACCAGGAAACAGTCGGTATTTCTCGCTTCTATCTTAATTGTTCTTTTAATCTCTCTCACTCAACCAACCTCTTCGTTCATCTCGAATCAGTTAGCTTTTTTTTCCAACACAGCAATCTTTTAGCTTGTTTCACAGAGCATTACATTCCAGCTTTTATTATATCCCTGGAGAATTTTTCATAGATAGGCGTATACCGCTATATCAATGGGCTCTCGTTATTATAACTTTTTACCTTAACTTTTCTCAAGCGTTTTAAACTGGAATGAGTCTTGAAATAACTTCCACGTTTCAAGGAAATCATTATAAAAATAATATATGTATATCGCTAAAGACACATCAGTGTATTCAAAAATTTCTATGTATACCATAAAATCTAAAAGTAATTATTAGCATTTTACAGTGTTTAGAAAAAAACATTTTTCCACATATTTGTTCATTCTAAGATATTTTTTTCCCCAGGCTCCACAAACCCAAAGTACTTTTAATCCTCCGTTAACTCTGTGGGGACATTGTCACTGCATAAGTTCACCATGATGTTTTCAAACATCTCATTTAAAACATTGTACATATATTATAACTGACTTAGTGGCATTACGTTGCAGTTTCATAACTGGATTCTGTATGTCTCATTCCATATACGCCACAGAAGAAGGTTATAAAATCAATTGTGTTTGTCACTTTCTGACAATTTGAGATCCACCTTAAACAAATTCACGCCATCGTGATTAATGATTAATAAAGTTTTATTAGCAATATGAACAAAAGTCAAGACACTATGATCTTTGATACTAATTGTGAACTGTGCTATTTTTTAAATACTAATTTACATATGAATTGTAAGTTGTAAGCATTTCGTGAGGAAATTGTGCTTATTTTCTGCTGCACAAATATTTAATTTCGGATCCAACTTTAGATATACGCAGAAACTTCATCTTTCGTTGAAATGAGATGATTTCTTCGTTTTCATGATTATCGCTGGAAAGTGTTTCTTACACATCGAAAAATGTAAACTGTAATAACATCTTTATCGCTTTTCTATGATTATCAGGACAATCTTCTTCAGTTACGTATATAGTTGTTACTGTTGTTATTGTTGTTATATTTATTTACTTTAAATAAAATAACTGAAACGTACAACACACATATTTATTGTCACTTGGCTGTCTATAGGGAGTCCCAATGATGGCCACTGGACTGGATTTAAGATGAAATAATTGGTTCCTCAAGATAAAGCAAATCTATCCAAAGACAAATCCCATCTTTGTTGAATGGCCAGACTATAGCTCCCACAGTCCTTCCTCTTTCCTTAAAAATAAGTATTCAGTGGGGGGGGGGGGCGGTGTCTAACAGATGTTGGCGCGGTAAATGGAAGCGGTGAGCTGAGTTCAAATTCTGGTCTAGTTTGCTGCATTCGCTTTCACACAAATGCCCTTTAGAAATGCATAAATCCGTATCTTCTTCCTTTATCTGTAGGTTAAATAACTAATCTAAGACAAGGAAAAGACAACGAGAAACCATTCTACTTACCTTCTCAAGAATACATGGCAATTCACAGATAATATAGAAAAATATGGAAAGTCCTGATTGTCTAAATCTTGAAGGGACCCGGTATTAAAGAAAATATTTAAAAATAAGGACCCATCGTCAGCTAATCATTAATATCTGTTAAAAAGGAAATAAAATAATGGTCAATATTGTTTTATGTTTTATCCATGACGATTTCTATAAGATTTTACATTTGCTGACATTTAAACCCCATCACATTTAAACCCCATCAACAAAGGAACCACTTCAAAATTTCCCTTTGAAACATCAGTTATCAAACGATCCATTTTTCTTGAAATAAAAATATTTTCATTACTCCTTGCATGGACTTGTATTACTGATCTACGATTTCAAATGTCTGCTTAAGTCGGTTAATTAATTTCTGCAGCTTTTTTAAAATATTTCACCCCAAGCAAGGCTATAATACCACGGGGATTCGATGATCTGTTAGGAATGATTAGATTAAGTAAGGTATTCATCCCGCGACACTGTAGCCCTTGAGCTTGCGGAGAAGGTCAACATGCCAAACACTGTTGAACGCCCTTGAGATATCTACATTCACAGCCTGACTTTCACTGTTCTATCTAAATCTCGATAGAAAAATTCAGTGATGGTCGTTAGCACATCGGCGGTAGACCAGGCTGGACGGAGTCTAGTTATTTTCTAAGCGTAGCTTAGATGTGTCACAAGGCCGAAAGTATAGGGCACCTAGCGAGAATCGAACTCACTTTCCAGTCGCAACTGATCTAGCGAGACAAGCTAACCATTACACCACGCCGAGGTGCTCCAGGCGGGACAGAGGCTCTATTGCTTGTCCGGAAGGAGGCAGTGCGAAGTATGATGCTTACCCAATGTGGCGTTGATTAGAGCCTTGAGTACTTTGCCAAAAAGAGTTAAGAGATTAATAGAGCGATAATTTGAGTGGTCGGGGAGTTCTTAATAACAGGAACTACAGAGGAGGACTTCCAATAATCTGGAAAGCAAGAAGCAGCCAGGCATTTATTGTAAAGTTTGGAGAGAACAGGAATCCCAATTTTTAAAGAATTTACTAAAACTGGGTACACTGTTTTCTTGAAGGTACTCTTGCAATTCACATTTCAACATAAAATTCGTTTTGGGTGAGCAGAGGAAGAGTTTGTGGCTAAAACTCTTTATCTGTCCATCCAGAACATTTCTGTAACAGGAAATTTACTTTTCTTTTGTTCCTGGTTTCACAGACTTTTGAATATTATACAGTGAAAAAAAATAATACTTTAATAAAGTTCACAAATTTGTAACGTCCTCTAAAAGTTTCTTCATTTTAGTTCCAATAGTTTTGAGATTAATCCACCACCTCTGTGAAGAAAACTGTGTATTGTAGCAATGTTAAGATTTTCCAATTTTTATTTTAATTTCTAAGGAAATAAGCAATGTGGACATATTAATGGGGTATATTTTGAAAATCCAACAAATATTATACAACATGCTGCCTAAGGATTAAATGACTACAAAGTAAATTAAAGATAACTTTTTTCTAAATTGTTTTGAATAGTAGATGATAAAGAGTTGATAGGTCAGATTATATACCTACTTTTATCTAGTTTATTGTTATTGTTGTATTTGTTGTTGTTATTGCTATTATCTATTTTGTTGTTGTGGAGTTTGTATGCCTTTCACTTAGCATTGTGGATTAGAAACGTATTGGTAATAAAAGTTTCTTTTGTACCATTAATTTAACAAGTTTTATTAAATTTATCTGACAAAGTTTAAAATTTTATTGTTAATATTTTACTATAGTTGAATTCTTCTTCGTATATCTATCTATTTAT
>OZ010602.1:69792521-69972521 GCA_963932145.1 Acanthosepion lycidas
CACCTTACTTCACATAATCTGCTCTCCGACAAGCAATATGGTTTCCTCTTTGGCCGTTCTACAGCTGATGTGCTCACGGCCATACCTGAATTTGTATACAAAGCACTCAACAATAATAGAAAAGCTCGAGCCGTGGCTCTAGACATCTCTAAAGCGTTTGATAGAGTTTGGCATGCTGGCCTTCTTCATAAGCTTCATGGATACTGTATTACAGGACGTTTATTTGACTTAATGCAATCATTATTGTCAAACCGTGAAATGAAGGTCGTCCTAAATGGGTTCTCTCCAGGCTCCTTTATCACGAATGCTGGTGTTCCCCAAGGCTCTATCTTGGGCCCTACACTATTCCTGATCTTCATCAATGGCCTTCCCGATGTTATCAGTTCCCAAGTTGGCATCTACGCGGACGACATTACTATTTACTCCTGCCTCATTATTAAATCTGGTATCATTGACAAAACTAACCTGGCTGTTCATCTCGAAAAGGACCTCCAATCTGTCGTTGACTGGGGCAGGAAATGGCTTGTAAACTTTAATGCCTCCAAAACGAAAATGCTCTCTTTTACCCACCACTGAGAACCCTCCCTGTCTGCTATCAGAATGGCTGATTCCCAACTCCTCGAGAGCGCCTCATTATGCCTGCTTGGTCTCACGCTGACAAACTGACATGAGGTGGAATAAATACATTGAATCAAAAACTTCATCTACCGCAAGGCAAGTCGGTTCTCTGTGCCGTGCCAGAAAGTATTTCTCTCCCGATTCCATCCTTCAAATCTTATTTTCAAACTTTTTTCAAATATACTGCTCCCAGTCACCTGTCACCCTCAATTCGGAATGGATCTTTTCTGGAATGGAGGGTTTTATACCCCAGAAAAAAAATAGAGTAAAAACTGAACAGCCAGCCATGGTTCAACCCTGAATGGGCTGCAGTCATAGCTCACCATGAACACTACAACAATATCATAGAGAACAGTGTAGTGGGACACTCAGAACTAAAAATTATTGCAAGAGAGTTCTAGAAAATGCAAAGTGTAGCTATGCACAAGCAGTCCAGGCAAACAAATTGGATCCTAGGAAGTCTGGAAGATCAACAAAATTCTGAATGGAGTCAAAGCGTCAATACTGATTATTATAAATGGGCCCGAGTCATCACATCGTCAGATAAGGCGAAGCTCTTCGCCGCAATCTGTGTCTCTAACTCCAAGTTGGATGACAAAGGCCATCCCCTTTTCGACTTCCTCCGTCTCATTGAGTACAATCTCAGTAATGTTTTTATTACAGCCCGGGAAGTCTCAAAACTTATGAAAAATCTTGATTCAAAGAAGGAAACTGGTCCAGATAAAACATCATTGGTTACCCTTAAGAATATTAATCCGTAGTTATCGCCGATCTTAGGTAAATTACTTAACCGCTACATTAAGGAGAAACCATTCCCAAGTCTATGGAAGGTGCCAAATGAATGCCTTATTTTCAAGGATGCGGGTGGGAACTCACCCCACTTCACAATCACTGTCATTAGCAATTATTTTTTAAGCTATAATCAACAACAAGGCTGTTGATTACTACAACAGGAACAGCTTCTTGAGGGACAAAAAGTACGGGTTTCGATCGACTCGGTCCACTGCTGATATGCTAACTGCCATTACTCACAGCATCAAACAGGCATTAGACAAAAATTACACCTCAGGGACTTTGACAAGGTATTATAAAGTTCTTCCTAATGAGTAGGTCTCTGAAGGTAATTGTTAAAGTCTAGACCTCCGATAGCAAAACGATTAAAAGAGGCGTCCACCAACACTCTTTCTACTTTACATAAATGAGTATATTCCGATCATTTGTCAATGTATATTGTAAGTATACAAAAGTATATGGGTGCACCTCCAGAACTCTTGATGACCAGAGTTTGGCAGTTAATCTCTCGTTTTCTTTCAACTTTATATCTGCCTAAGAGTATATTCCGATCATTTGTGAATATATATTCTAAGCATACAAAGTGAAACGGGTGCACCTCCAGAACTCTAGATGACCAGGGCTTCGCAGTTTGTCCCTCGTTTTCTTTCTGCTTTACATCTGCCTAAGAGCATATTCCGATCATTTGTGAATGTATATTCCAAGTAGACAAAGTTATAGGGGTGCACCTCCACAACTCTGGATGACCAGCGTTTGGCAGTTAATCTCTCGTTTTCTTTCTATTTTACATCTAACTAAGAGTATATTCCGATCATTTCTGAATGTATATTCTAAGTATACAAACTTATACGGGTGCAACTCCAGAATTCTAGATGACCAGAGCTTGGCAGTTAATCTTTCGTTTTCTTTCTACTTTACATCTGCCTATGAATATACTCCGATCATTTATGAATGTATATTCTAAGTATACAAATTTATACGGGTGCACCTCCAGTACTCTAGATGAACAGGGCTTGGCAGTTAATCTCTCGTTTACTTTCTACAGTACATCTGCCTATGAGTATATTCCGATAATTTGTGAATGTATATTCCAAGTATACAAAGTTATAGGGGTGCACCTCCAAAGCTCTCGAGGACCAGAGCTTGGCAGCTAATGTCTCGTTTTCTTTCTACTTTGCATCTGCCTAAGACTATACTCCGATAATTTGTGAAAGTATATTCTAAGTATACAAAGTTATAGGGGTGCACCTCCAGAACTCTAGATGACCAGAGCTTGGCAGTTAATCTCTCGTTTTCTTTCTACCTTTCATCTGCCTAAGAGTATACAGCGATCATTTGTGAACGTATATTCTAAGTATACAAAGTTATAGGGCTGCACTGCCAGAACTCTAGATGACCAGAGCTTGGCAGCTAATCTCTCGTTTTCTTTCTACTTTACATCTACCTAAGTGTATATTACGATCATTTGTGAATGTATATTCTAAGTATACAAAGTTATAGGGCTGCACTGCCAGAACTCTAGATGACCAGAGCTTGGCAGTTAATCTATCTTTTTCTTTCTACTTTTTCATCTGCCTAAGTGTATATTCCGATCATTTGTGAATGTATATTCTATGTATACAAAGGTATACGGGTGTACCTCCAGAACTCTTGATGACCAGAACTTGGCAGTTAATCTCTCCTTTTCTTTCTACTTTTCATCTGCCTAACAGCATACGCCAATCATTTGTCAATATTCATACTTATGATAAAATGCTATTTCCGCCCAATTTGACGAAAACTTGGCGGCTGATTTTTCCTCTGACATAACTATAACAGTTTATTGGGAGAAAATACAATCCATCGCTAAAGATGCGGGTAAAATGGTCAGTTCCCTGTACCGCTCCAGTAAGAACCTGACTCCTCCTGCTATCCTCTACTTTTACAGGAGCCAGATCAGATAATAAAAAAATGGAGTACTGCTGTCATATATGGGCATGAGCTAACCAGTCTGTACATTCTAGTCTCGGTAAAGTCAGAAACGTCGCAAACCCCTGGCTATTCTATCGCTATTTTCCATTGAACGTGTTCAGACGAATTACATTCTTTAGTTCCATTATTTCTAACCTTCACGGATAAGACCCGCCATGTTAAGTATATTGTAGCGAACTACTTTTATTTTCTTCGTTTTCCATTGGTGAGATATAAGTTTCACTCGAGTAAGCTACGAATAGCTGCTTTGTTGAATCGACTCGCAAGAGGATTCTTCTCCGATCGCTTAACCTGTTTAAGACTAGAGTCAATCGTTATCTTCTTCACATATCCACATAAACTGTGTCTCTTTCTCTGTAACCCGATACCTCGAGTTGCTCTTGGGAATTAAGATAGTTGTAATGTGTTGCAAAGAAGCAAAACTAAAATCCAGGCGAAAAATATCCACTTCAAAACAAAATGCGAAATCAATATAGACATATGTTCACTTGATTTTTTGAAGTGAATATGATGGGTTAAGTATTTTAATCATATACATACAATTACACAATTTTCATAATGAATGTGAAGTCATAAATAACGGAGCCAAGTGGGCTTTTTAGCTGTGGCTGGCAACCAATCCTTGGGATATACGGTGTTCATTGTTTTACACTGTAGCACAAATATCTTTGGGAAAAGTATGAATCAATCTTTTTTTATCAGTCCCAGCCATGGGTTAAATATCAGGGTCGACTTGGCTCTCCATGGCAACCAACTTTGGAAAAGGACAACTCTGAAGTCAAAACCACTTATGTAGCACTGACGATGCGTATACTATACGCACATTGAAAAGATAATAGAGTTCACAATTAACTGCAGTGCGGGGGTATAACACTGTGATTTCGACTGTGGTTGAATAGTTTTTTTAAATTATTCCTGCACTTCTCCAAAGCACATTGAGCCTTGTATTAGTAGTTGCTTTACTACCCACGAACCTATTAATGATACACTATACATAAAAAGATCTGTCTATGATATTCAATAATAATAAGTATGGTTTAAGACACCAGTGGAAAAAATGTTTTACTCATAAAAAGAAGCAGAAAAATTGGTTTCTAAAAATAAATTATATAATCTAAATAATGTCGCGATAATTTGAAGAATTTATAGCCGTTTCGTCATTTTTCAAATAACAAAACGAACTACATTATGAAAAGAAATGCTATAAAACTAAATTATGAAAAGAAATGCTACAAATGTTTCCACTTTTTTGTTTGTTTTTGTCTTCATTTTCAAATAAATTGAATATCAAAGCAGTTTGATAACGTAAGAAGTGTCGTTTAATGTCCGTGCTGTTCATAAGAAAGAATAAATTAGAATGCTTAAAGACAGGCACAGAAGGAATATTTTGATAAAAACACAGAAAGCTATAACAGAGCGCCAGCCTGCAAACTGGTCGGAATATTAACTACATGTACGAGTTCAGATAAGAAAGAAAATACATAGTATCCTAGCAAAAAGAAAGGGCTCATCGTTTTAATAAATTACAACAGACAAAAACGGATAAAATTTGAACTGAAAGTATAAAACTTTCAAAGAAATCGGATTCGAGATCGAATAAGTGAAATACTTAAGTGTCATTTTCAACCATCAAAAAGGTACTTATGAAACATTTAGAAAAGTAAATAACGACCCACTTTACATGCACCTACGATTTTCAAAATATTAAATGGAATGTCAGTCGTCATCTTCCGTCTCCTTAATCCTTGTACATTTATTGTTCCTTTCACTTTTAATAAGCCCTTGCATATTAGTGGCTTTATCGCCTTGCTTGGGTTAAATGATTAAAAAGAAAAACAGATTAACATGCTTTGTGTGAACATTTAATGTCAAATCATATGCTGACTTAAAAAAGTTATCTTAGTCCCGCTGAGAGAAACGTTCTACGGCAAGCTGAAAACAAGGATTAACACCGAACCGTTAAGTCACATTTTGCCTAATAGTTGCCAAAACAAACGTGGGTCACGGAAGTCGTTTGAGATTTCATGAAAATAGCCAAGAAGCGGTTATGAAATTGGAGATGCCCCAAACCATGTAGACCGCCATATATATATATATATATATATATATATATATATATATATATATACCGGACGTAACAGTAAAATTATCCAAATCGTGTAACAGCATAATTATCCACCCACAAAATGCTTAATATCTAAAAACAATAAATAAAAAATAAAATAAAATAATTGAGTTCTTTTTCCAGGTTTTCAGATAAGACGTTTAGCCATCTTGACATCATTTTTCGTAAGAATCACTGAAAAACCCTTTGAGTTATTCAGCTAAAAAGAGAACAGATTAAAATTGTTTTGTGTCTTCCCAACTGAGCAATGGTGAGAGGAAAAAGATCATTCAGGTCTTCAGTAATAGTATCAACATTCATACATTGGCTTCCATCTTCAAAGTCAATTCAAGAACCATGAAGAGAACGGTGAATAAGTTTTAAAAAAGGAAACAGTAGGGAGGAAATTTGGGTCGGGAGGTCAGAACAGGAAGAAGGTCATCATTTTAACTTAGAGTTAAAGAGATGAATTAGAAAAAGCCAACTCAATCCATAAAACGTTTGGCACGTGAGAGAGGAGTTTCAGCTATGACAGTCCAAAGAGGTTCCGATCCTTAGCTATGATTAATTAATGATGAACATGTCATTTTCGTTTATGATCGAATTCATCACGATTATTCTGTTAAGCTTAGAGAGTAATTATACATTCTTATTGCTCAAAGTAGAGTCTAATAGTGCTATAAAAACCTCGAAGAATTCCAGTAAGATATTTTTAATCATTTCTAAGATACAACGGTTCAGAGCTTAATCTAACAATTGGACAATTTTGCTTGTACAGAAGTTGGACAATTTTGCTGTTACACCCGCTATATATATATATATATATATATATATATATATATATATATATATATATATATATATATATATATATATAGCGTGAGAGAGAGAGAGAGAGAGATAGAGAGAGAGGCATCATATCTTCATTCAAGCATGTTTGGTTGAATAATCTAGGTATATTATGTCTATTTTTCTTTTAATCCTTTCAAATTCACAGATCATTTTTTTAATGAAGGCACGGTAATTTTTTCATTCCTTTTATTTTCCCGAGTACTTTCAATCTCATCCAAAATACCTTCATGGGTGAATTGCTAAGACAAAAACAAATGTAATAGTTGTAACTTTTTTGTGTGCGTGAAACGCGCTCTGTTGATTCAAAGATTAACGTTATCAAAGGAGGCAACATAATTTATATTTGTATTTTTTTTTTTAAATTACAATTTAAGTGTTTTAAAACATTACTGTGATAACTGTAATTAAAAAAAAAACTACAATGTCGGTATTTTAAAATCTTGCTGTTATAGACATTTTAAAACATTGTTGCTATACTCTATACTCTAATTAATCTTATTTAGTGTTGGTTGTAATTTTCTTACATAGAGGGCTTCAAGAATTTGAAGTTTTTAGTTTTTATTTTCATGGTGGAGTATACTTGTATTGCCAATTAATAGTTCTCTAAATCATGAATGTGAACAGGAATGTTCCTTTAAATGTTATGCTATGGAACTTGAATCTGCCATGTGTATTCTTGAAAGCCTCTATATAAAAAATTACAAATAAGATTAATTAAATACTTATAAGAATCCTGACCGATTATCATAATAATGAAACCTATGAAAAATACGTAGGCGATTTTCACAATGCATAATAAAATAAAAAATCATTTAGTGGAAATATTCAAATCACACAGTAAAAAGTAAATAAAAATTAAAAGTGCAAGTTTGGAAGCCGTCTATGGTTGCGTCACAAGTCTTCATGACCGAGGGTTTAAGCATACTGGGGATCACGCTATATTATGTGCTCTCTTTAGAAGCTGTAACTAAGATGTGCTCATCGTTGCAGTATAAACCACATATGTTGGCTCTGAGACAGACAATGTCTATGATACTGACCTTTATGGTCAGCATCATAGATATTGCTAGTTTTTTTTTACTGAAGTCTTTAAAGTCACATGACACAGTTGCAGCCGATGCTATATTTCTACAAAAATGAAATCATTTTTTCTAAGTTTCTAAAATCAAATTTTTGGTAATTTTTATTTGTGATGATAAAAATGTTTTAGTTAACTCTGGTCACGACACAGAATAAAAACGAACAAAAATTTACAATTCTCTTTTATGAAAGAACGCCTTTTGATGGCAGCTGAAACAAAAAAAAACAAGCAGAAAGTTTTTTTTAGGGAGTAGTTGGTCATTTAAAAAGAGAAAAAAGAGAAATTGTTTTCTTTTGAAAGTAGGAAGTTGCAAGCTACCAGTTATTGTCCGAACAAAAAGACAAAGTTACTAACTTCTGCTCATTTGCATAAATTAGTTCAGTGTTGATGTATAAAGTAACTATTTTCAATCATTTGTTTAATCTTTGTTTTTGCATCAAGTTACATCTCTAGTTATTCCATTGTAGTTTTCTCACAGAGACACTAAGCACTGAAGGGAAAAATTATTTGCTCTCTCACCAAAATCTTTCCATTTAAGCAGGACAGTTGAGAAAAATAAAAATAAACGATGGAATTTGAAGGAAATGGTCAGATTTTGCGTCAAGATTATTTTGTTATGGTCTGTTTGGTTGAACAAGAAGTGATGCGTGTGTCCATTGTATACATCTGTGATAAAAAGTAGTCTTTGAAACACGTCGAACTATGATATTGGCGCACACAAATACACTGCAAGATTCCAAATACGTACAGGCTTAACGAGTTCCTTATTTTCCAACATTCTTCCATTTTCAGCTAGAAACTAGCTAAAGATTTATATTTAAAGCCATATATTAACATCATAATATTAGAATGTATTAGTATTATCAGTATCTGTATTATTAGTATATTACTAATGAATATAAACAAATAATATAACAGTGTAATAGTGGTCAGAGAAATAAAGAATTACAACGCAACGATATAGCTTATTTAAGCGACGTCTTCTAGTAAAAAGACTCCGTGATTAAATCGGTAAATGTACTGTCATGGTACGAAAAAGTTCCAAGGATTAGGAACACAAGTTCAGATTATTCTTATTCATTATTTGCTTATTTAACGGTTGTAGAATAACGCTGAGAATTGTGAGAAGCAATAAAGCGAGTGGAAGATCAATCAAAAATTAATAATTAAAATAATTAAAATTAAAATATTTATTCAAATTGTAAAATGTTTGAATGAAAATTAACCGAAAGGACAATTATACTATATGATAATTATTCGAAATACCTATTTTTGAAATACGT
This sequence comes from Acanthosepion lycidas, assembly GCA_963932145.1. Lineage (NCBI taxonomy): Eukaryota > Metazoa > Mollusca > Cephalopoda > Sepiida > Sepiidae > Acanthosepion > Acanthosepion lycidas. The sequence goes on from OZ010602.1 coordinate 69,801,223, forward strand.
ATGTGGCCTTGTTTTGAGACTGGATGGCAGAGGGCATTTTAATTTGCAGCAAGTATCATCCTGTCATCGCACAATATGGAAATTCTTAAAAAAAGAACAGCAATTGTAAGAAATTCATATTGCAAAAAAATTCATATTGCAAAAGTAAGAGCGGGTTGTTGCCAAAATATCAAGAGCGCCAAGAAATACCACAACGTAAATAAATAGAAAACTGAAAACATTAGTGGCATCATTGAAGGAGTACTCTTCAGTAATTGACTATTTGCACGCAGTATCATATAACTTAAGATTATTAGGAATTTTTATTACTAAATTGTTTTATTAACAATTTGTATTTCGAATATTTCTTATTTGTGTATTACCTCATTTAATTTTTACATTTTTATTGCATTAAAGAATTTTGTATTTCGAATAATTATCATTTAGTATCTCATTGTTCTTTCAATTAATTTTTCATTCAAACAATTTACAATTCGAATAAATGTTTTTGGAATACTTGTTTTCGAACAATGTTCACATAATCAAATAGAGGATATTTTCAACTATAAGACAACATTTTTCCATATATTTATCAACATTGGCTAAGCATTATCACCATTAATGAACAAGATCTCGCATTTTGTGAGTGGATAGCTGTGCAAGCTGCTTGGAACATGCAAGAAAAAACAAAACAAAATGACAAAGAAAGAAAGAAAGAAAGAAAGAAAGAAAGAAAGAAAGAAGAGAAAATAAAACATAATGACCAAGAAAAAAAGAAGGAAAGGAAGAAACCAAACCAAATATTCTTTGTTAGTGGTTATCAGAAAAAAGCATCGATTACACAAAGAAAGAAAAAGAAAAGAAAAATAGAAAAAGAAAAAGTAAATTAAACAATGAAGAGAGGTATTATCGGAAAAAGAGCAAAATTTCATCGTGAGAAAGTTGTTGCATATACTTGGAATCAATTCGAGAAAATGTAGCCGAAGAATGTTCATTTGCCTATGTAAATGTGATCACGTCATTTGGATGAGAGAAGAGCAGGTAATCCAATCTATCAATGTTGTTTTGATTTTCTATTAATCTTAATGAGGTAAATCTCATAATAAGTGTCAATTACCATTCATGTCTTCAGTAGTTATTATTCTTGTAGATATTTACTAAAGTTACTTTAGTCTAGTTCCAGACTAAAACATTTATTTGTATCTACATATAAAACCCAATATTCGTTACTTTGTAATATACAAAACATGCCACGTTATATGATTTTGCTTTACTTATAATTGGAACAGCTGAAGTATGGTTGACTAAAACTAACAATGGCAAAAATGTATTCCCAATATTAAAACACTTACATATAAACGCCAGTACAAAAATCACGTAGAGGAACGAAGCCAATTTAAATGTCTGCGAGAATAAAATTTAAACAACCATTGTGCATTTATTTCTAGTGATCTTACTGTAACACAATGTCAGGGATGCACCCGTTATTCCAGTCAGTAAATACTGCACTACACGCTATGTGCCTTTTTTGTGTGGTAACCTCAGGGTCATTAAGCAAAGGTCACCGTAGCAGATGTAACACATGGATGGAGTTTGATGCGTGCGTTTTTTGTTTTTTTTTTGGTGCTTTGGTGTTTTGTTTTCCTCACATTTCATTTCTGATTTTATATCTCATCCAGTTGGCACTAGTTTGACCAGATCCTGGACAGGTGACTCCTATACTCAAAAAAGGTTCAGATAAGGGCTGAAGTCTCAAGCTCAGGGTTGAAATGTCGCAATCCCAAGCCAAAAATTGGCGGTTTCCCGAAATTGATCAAAATGTCTTTGAAGACAGGTATTTGCCCACTGCTGAGTTTTCCTCATTTGTTATTGTTGTACATTTTACTAATGAGAACACGAAACTCTATTTGACGTAAGTAATATTACATTTTTATTCAACTGCAGACTTCATCGATCACCGATGGGTGTATGGATTTGGGGTATCCCCTGTACATTGTCATGGGGGTATAAGAAACACTTCCCTTGGGTGGGTGTTTATATATCTACTTGTCATATGGTCTTTCCCATGTTCATAATTGTTTACATGTCTGGAGCAGCCACTGACATCGGATGAAGTGCAAATCTGCATCCAGCGACTAGAAGGTTATCTCTCAGTTCAACCCACCGATTCACATGACTTATCTAAACAACTGAGTGCAAAGTCTATTTTGGCATCATCCGAGGCGTGTCACATGCTACACATCCACTCGAATAAATATTGGACGGCTTTGTGATTTGTCTTTACATTAAACTCACGCAGATTATTTTACATCTCACCATATTGCTTCGCCAGTATTGTGTTCTTGTCTGGGGTTATATGTTCAATTGTTCCAATCTTACACGAAGCCAATGTAAATTTCAGCGAATTTTCTCCAGCATTTTTCGCACCTAAATATTTCTATTCTCAAAGTTTCAAGTTAATCATAAACGTTTTGGACTGATGAGAAGATGGTCCGATTTGTTGAGGAATATATTGTGATAGAATTGTTCATATATGAACACATGAGAGTTTTCACAAACAACAGAGAATGACTAGACAAACAATTACATACATTTAGCAATACCATATTTTATTGCCTGAGTAAACCAGATCGAAAAATTCAATTTTGAAGGTGTATATGTAGAGATGTTCTTATAGTACATATGTGTAAAGTTCCATTTGAAAAGAGTTCTTTATATGTTGGTTCTGTGTGTGGTAAGCAAGCTCGTGAAATTGTATGCCGTATATTATTCTGTTTTGTGTTCAATGCAACATGAGGTTCGTTGGGAATCAAAAGGCTCTCCAAAGAGTAAACGAAATATGTCTTATCTTTAAGTCACCCTATTAGTTAAGAAAAACAAAAAGATGAGACTTTTACGATCTTTACTTATATTCTGGCAAGTTTATTTTCTTGTTTTCGCAATACCATCCATTTGTTGTTAGCAGAAGTTTGTTGGCCAACAAATGGGGCAATGGCACAGGACGTTGTAATTGTTACCTCAAAATTCTTCAAAATTGTTTTCTGCGCATGCGTCAAACTGCAGACCGTTATTAAATACTTTTAAATTTCCCAGTATCTTATATCCCAGTTTCCCTAACTAATTATTTCAAATTCCTTTAAAACTCTACACAATTTAGCCGTTTCATCATTTTAAAAAATCAGTCTTTCCAACACTTTAAAAATCAACTTATCATTAATAATTTTCCGAGTAGACAGTGGACGGTCTAACCCAGTCACCATCACTGACAATTGTTTCTTTTCATCTGTAGTGTTTCCTTCTTTATCTCATTCACCTGCTCCGAGGTTTAACTCTGAACTTATTTCCTCTCCATCTTATCTGTTCCTCTTTCTATTGTTTTCTCAGTTCCATTAGTAAGACCTTATTCCTCACAACCCTGTTCGACTGAGTCTGACTGACAGGAATCCTTTTCTTCTAATTTTTTTTCTTCTTAGCTCTCTCCTTCTCTCTCTCCTTCCCTCTCTCCCCTTCTCCTCTCTCGCCTTCTCCTCTCTCTCTTCCCGGCCACTCACGGTAAATACATTTTTATATTTTCGATCACTGTCGGTTTATCTTTCTTTCTATCTTTAACGTTCTTAATCTAATTCTCACGTAAACCCAGGTTTTCCATTTTTATTTCTACTTTCTCACGGGACATTTCTATCGTCCTACCCGGGATCAGAATGACAAAACAGGGAGCCACATAGAGAATTAACTGATACGATTATCCTAGATTATTAAGGACATTATTAAGAATCATAATCTACTCGCATTGATTTGAATAAAAGGATTAGATTGAAAAATAAAGGGCTTAGTTTGGAATTCATACATGCTTATCAAATACGATAGTTTAAGTAGTCTAAACTTCACTATATAGCTGGTTTTAACTAATTCATATATTCTTCAATTTATTTATTTTCAGATTATTTAAAGATATCATTTTGTTTTATCATGTTGAGCGAATATAAATATCCTCAATTTAGGATTTGTTTCCTGTTGAAATGTGAAAGCATTTTTAAAGTGATTATTCTGTTATATTCAGAATTAACCTTGTACCACTGGCACATTGCAACACAGAGAGAACGCCTAATCTCCTTAAACCAATCCACCAGTCTTGTGAAGTCAAATCCCACCAGGTAACCTAGTACTGTGGACTTATATTTACTTCATAAACATTTCGAACGCTAACTATCAAAGCCTAGAGAGCTAGATTTTTATTCCTAAACAGGGACTTCAGCTACACAAGGTTATTCAATATCCAATCCAACAGAAATCCCTTACAGGGCTATAAAAATGTATTAATCTTTTACTTTTCAAATATAACATGGATATATATTATTAAATGCGTATTCCTCACCATCTGTGTTACAATTTTTAAGGGTAAAATTATGTGAATTCTGCTTAGTGTCAATAGGCCCCAAATTTTTTTAATCTGCTTTATTGCAAATTATCGTAAGTCTTGCATTGTTTTACATACATAAGCCCATAACTAGTAGTTATTTACCGTTTTTCTTTCCTTGTTATATAGACTAACATTAAAAAAGAAGCCCGCTGGAGTAACTGGTTATAATAATTACGACACTGTCGTTTTAACTGGCAATTTTTCTTTCTTCCATGAACTCTAACAATTTGCACAAGAACGATTTGTTCATATGATTGTTTTAAAATAAAAAAAAGGTTCATTTTTTATTTGAAAGAATTTTAGAAAAAGTGGGGAAGAATTAAACGTTAGACGAATTGCAAATATTTAAAATTATTCAGAATAAATAAATTAGACTGACAGTGTTACGATGGGTTCGCCATTCGGAAGTACTTCATCTAATTTCTGCATGACTCGGGTAAAAAATAAAATCTTTATGAATTTTGTTAAATCTATGATATGTGTTCAATATATCGAAGACATATGTTAACAAAAACCGAGACGAAATAAAAAAAATCCTTAAAGAAACCTTTCAGGAAAACTGCTCTACACTTTAATGAAATTTCGCATTAATAATACAATCCCTGTAATAGAAGGTAAAATATAAATTTGAAAATGTAACTTTCCGAAAATGTCAGGATACAGTTTGTAGATTCTTGTCTACGATACTGAGAACATTTTTAGTTCTTGATAATAACCGAAATGGTCGAAAATATTCGAAGAAAACTGAGCAAAAACATGGAAATTTAAACTAAAACAGTTTATTTTGATCCGAATGTGTAACAATTTGGAAAAGATTTAAAAAGATTTAAGAAACTGAAAATATTGTAGTGCTCAGTATTAAAAATATTGAAATAATATTAAAAATAGAGGATTAAAAAGATTACTTAACTGTTAAATATCAGTTTTTTGTTGTTGTTTCCCCCGACCGTTTTAAAATGATTTTTTCAATTTGTCAACAATCGTTTGTACCCAAATATTTTTATAAAAATTTTTAAAATAACTTTTAGTTTTAGTGAAAAAAAAAAAACGTTCCTAATTTCTACTACATAATCCTTAAAAAGGTCACGTGATTTAAGTGTCATCTGACGCACTACAATTATTTCATTTTTAATTCAGTTCTGTTTCAACATTAACGTCTTTGCAAATCATCTTCAAAATATAAAAAGAAATTACTTTTTTAATTGCTATTTCACTAAATATTTTTATTTTATATATTTATTTTAGTTTGGGTCATACTTCAATTAATTAATTTTTTGTTTAAGATGTGGTGATCACTTACATGTGCCACACCTCCACTTTCTTTAATGTCATTTGTTCATAGATATATGATACTTATTATATGACAATTTTGCCATCGCACGTAATTTGAATTTTTCTCTAAAATCACGGATTGGTCCATTTCCTGACCAATCGCGTATTTTAGTATCTTTCTATATTTTTGGCGCCAAGCTCACTGGAACCTATGAGTAACTATAAAAACCCTTTCGCTGTTAGCCAACAGCCAGTAGCAGTTCAAGTCTTGGAGAATAAGGCACGGCGCATATTCTTGTGACATTTTAATTCTTAATTATTACTCATTCGAGTAATCATACTAATTCCTATTGATATCACTCATGAACATTACATCTTTCTACACTGGTAACACATTCTTTATTTAGTTAAGACTTCAATTGAACTTGTAGTTAAATAACATTCAACATTGTACTCAACATTAATTAGCTAAACTTATCCTTTTTATTACGGAAAAAGGGAAGCAACTTTCTTTATACTATTGTTGATTTTTGTATATAATTGTTAATACAATATTTTATTAATGTTCACTGAGCTTGATTATTTTTCTCTCGTGTATGTTGTACATGATTCATGTGGGGTGTTGTTTTACAAGAACACAGCTTTCCTTTTTGATTATATTCACGGTGACCCTAGCCAACAATTCTTACAGCACCACAACAATTGGTAACCCCGACGTACCTACTACATTTGGTAACCCCGACGTAGGAACTACTTTCCGTACAATATTTGGTAACCCCGACGTACCTACAACATTTGGTAACCCCGACGTACCTACAAGCATTGGTAACTACGACTTCTCGGAACCTTATACCAACCACATTTGGACGACTCACCGATCCAGTTTATCGAGAGATATTACTTCGCGCCAAATCGACAGTACACCACGTGCTTATTCATAATGGCTGAACAGTCTGCACAAGAGACAGCCGTTGTGCCGACCCTCCCAACTTTTGACATGACTAATGTAAACGTGTGGTTCGCCCAGACTGAAGCCATATTACAAGCAAAGTGTAATTCCTATGTCGGTGTTACCAATTGTAATTCCTACGTCGGGGATACCAATTGTAATTCCCACGTCGGGGTTACCAATTGTAAAGTGTTGATTAGTACGTCGGGTTGATCAATTATAGAATGTACTGCTTCTCGAGTGTTGTGCTCACCAATGTTGAATGGGTTAAATAGATAATGCGGCTGCGTGTTGAGAAGGTAATCAACATTCATACATAATACTTAAAACATCAAGGAAAAAGAACAATGAGAACCAATTTTGTTTAACGAAGAAATATGTATATTAAATTCAACAATAATACAAAATAGTTGCAATATGAGTGAAAAAGGGAGAAAAAAAGTAGCTTCCCCTTGACTGTAAGGAAATGTCTTATAGAAGATTTGTCTGAGAAAAATGTTCAGAGTTCAGTGTTGAAAATAGAATATTTCTTTCAGAAAATTGTTCAGTAGTTGCAACTTACAAAGTTGATTTAACTTGGTGTGTCCACTGAGAACTGGTGGTGTGTCACATAAATTTCTGTAGTGTGTATGTACGTGCGGAGTGAGTAGGATGAAATACACGAGCGATTAAATGAGAACTATTGTCTCTGGGTACCTCGACTGTGGTTCTGAAATTACTACTACTGGTTTTTTGGAATGCATCCAATATTTATACTATCTGGAATGGCTCCAAAAAGAGACGCTATAGTACATTTTTGAATATACATGAAAAATATCCTATTGGACGGAAAATGGACCAATCAGCGATTTTGTAGCAAAGCTTGTTTTGAACAAAGTGTAGGGACAAATTTACTATGGTGGAATGCGATAGATAAATAGATGTATTTATTGACCAATTAGAATTGGAGAAAATGTAGGCGTGGCACGACAAAAGCATATTCACTCTCAGACTGTGCGTTACGCGTACATAGTCGAGAAGCTGCCACCAGAGATCGCTGCTGACGTCCTAGACCTTTTGGAAGCCGTTCCCGCTCATAACCCCTTTGATATACTAAAGGAAGCCATCATCTACCGTACTGGAAAATCGCATGAGCGCAGGTTGCACGATCTATTTAATACTATACAGCTCGAAGATAGCCGCCCGTCGCAGTTACTTAAACGAATGAAGAATCTATTAGGGAAGAACTCTATGTCGGATTCACTATTCTGCAAACTTTGGCTGGACAAGCTACCGCCATATACTTCACAGATTCGGGCTACGCTACCCGATGACTTGGATCTCTCGAGGATTGCTGAGATCGCTGATAAAATTAATGACGTACCCAACATCAGCAGCATGGACTCCTCTGTACCCACTGACGCTGCTATGATGGATGTAATAGAACAGCTGAAACAGCAACTCGAGAGGCTTTCCACTCAGGTGCAGCATCTTACCAGAGCAGAGGATAAAAACTCATACAAGGTACGGCGACGCTCTCATTCTGCTACTCACGCTCGCCGACCCATGCTATGCTGGTACCATCTTAACTATGGTGATAAAGCCCACAGATGCATTAAGCCTTGTACCTTCAAGTGCCAACCTTTACCCAAGGCATCACGGAAGGCGGGAAACGCCTATCCCAGCAGCATTTGAACGCGCATCTGCTGTTGGGACACATGCTACTAGTGGTCAAACTAGTGCCAACTGGATGATTTGTAAAATTTACTAGGTAGTTAAAAGCTAAAAAAAAAAAATGCGTTCACTTAGATTTTGTAAATTTATGTCATTTCTGCTCATCCATAAGAGCTGTCATCAACTTGAGAGTTTCTCGATAAATCAATAAAGATTAAAGAGGGGACCCATCTTTAAGAAATGCTTGTATATTGTTTTTTTATGCTATAAGTAATATTTATTTCAAATTAGATTAATTTAAATAAAATCTTATAATTTTTATACAAATAACATGTCAAAAATCTATAACTTAATATTGAAAGATTTTTAAAACCGATAAATTTGTTGTTTACAAATTAAAATTAAGAAAACGTCCGCTTTTAAAAAAAATTTTAAGAAATCGAGCAATTATTTCACATTCCAATCTATATAATTTCTATCTGAAATACACCAGAATATACTGGAAATAATAAATTTTATCATTTAGCTTTCAATTAAAGCTAAAATGAAATCTTCAAGATTGATTTTTCATTTTTAAAATTCAATTTTAAAACTTAGGTATCGAAAATTCAGTGGAGGTGCCTATATACTCCTAAAGAAACAACAGGATATTGTGTATGTGTGTGTGTGTGTGTGTGTTTGTGTGTGTGTGTGTGTGTGTGTACTATAGTTTTAAGGTATGCTATATTTATGGGATAAAGTGCTCAATATCAGAAAGTGTATGTAAATATAAAAGTGGACATTGAAGTCAACAGCCATTAATTCTGTTTGGGGCACCTCGAGGCGGTGTAATGGTTAGCAAGCTTGGCTCGCTAGAACAATTACGACTGAGTATTGAGTACTGCCCCCTAATTTCGGCCTTGGGCCACATCTAAGCTACGCTTGGAAAATCACTATATATAATTCTGTTTATATCTATCTCCATATCTGCTTCTAGCTAACTACCTGGATAAACTTATTTTATTCTTAAATTGCAGAAACGGGCCATGTAATTTTACACATCACTCTTCATAATAAAAGATTATGTCGGTGGTGGTGATGGTGATGGTGGGGAAGTATTATTATCAGAGCAAATGCACCGGTCTCCCCCCGTCACCTTTCAGTATTCATTTTGTGTAATGTATGCAAGATCCATTTACAAATATGAAAGGCGATTTTCCTTGTTTGCCAAGTAGACGATACATCCGGGCTATTAATATTGAACGCTCGACTTGGTTCATACACAGACCTTCAAACATTTTCAAGCACAATCCTTTCACAAAAGCTTTCATTATTCTTTCTGGACAGGTCTCCGCCCAGAATGTCATATCACTTTACGGAGGAAAAGGGGAGGAGACAAGGAGAAAAAACAGAGAGAAAAGGTAGAGAAAGTCGGAAAAGAACTGAGACATTGAGAGACGGATATAGACAGAGAGAGAGGGAGGGAGGATTCCCCAGAAATTTAAAAAAAAATTTAAAAAATGGTGATGTTTGGTCATTTCGTAATATTTTAGGTAGTGGGTAGGGCCAAGAAACTTTCAATAGACACTTATATATATATATATATATATATATATATATATATATATATATATATATATATATATATATATATATATAAAGAAAACAGAAAAACGAAAGAAAGAAAATATGGTTTTATGGTACATTGACTCCTACACAAAGGTTATATTATGCCAAACATTTTAAAAGTAAATCCTCTTTACTTTTATCCACCTACTTTTAAATGGTGATTTTCCCCTCACCCAATGCTTCATAACAAGCGAAGAAGACAGAAGAAAAGCTACAAATGATTTTTGAAGTATATTATGAATGTTAAGGAATTGTCTCTAGACTCCGCGGATGACTCTTTCATGTGCTTTTCAACTTTCTTTTCTCTGTTGGCTATATATATTCTTCTTGGGTAAAAGCCGGCATCGATCCTTTTGTGTCATCTTGAAAATATCAGGTGAAACCACAATATTCTTATTTTACACCTGCCTGTTCAGTAGCTATAGCTCACAGAAATTATTTGTTCTGGCTTAGAAATGTGCTCCTGAACTGGATCCTGTTCTCTCTAAGCTGTACAATAAATGCCTTGGTGCCTCTTGCTTTCCTGCTTGTTAAAAATTCTCTTCTGTAGTTCCTGTTTTTAAGAACTTAGGCTAACCGTCTGAACCTTTGAACTATCGACATTAATTTTCTCCCTCTTTTTGGCAAAGTGCTACTAATCAACTCCAAATTGTTTAAGCATGTCAAATCGCAGGATTTTCTTTCAGACAAATAATATGGCTTTCGCTTTTCTCGGACAACTTCTGATGTGTTAATGATTATTGCTGAAAGAGTCTGTCAAGCTTGAAATGAGAATGGTGAGGTTCGGGCTGTTCCATTAAAGAAGGTTGACAGGGTTTGACCTACTGGTCTTCTTCAGAAGTTGAAAAGTTATGGTATTTCTGGGCAAATTTTTGATTTGAATGAATCTTACTTAACAAATCGTAAAATAGAAGTTGTCTTGAAGAGCCACTCTCCTAGATTTTTTTTATATTAATGCGTATGTTCTCCCAGGGCTTTATCTTTAAACTTACTTTGTTCCTAATTTTCATCAACGACCTTCCTGATGTCATCAGTTCTCAACTCGGTATATCTTTACGCCTGTCTTAATAGTAAGTCTGATCGGTTCGATAGTCAAATTGGCTGCTTATCTAAAAAATGACCTACAATCTGTTGTTAACTGGGACAAGGAATGGCTTGTTAAATTTAGCCCCCCCCCCTCCAAAATGAAACTATGCTCTTTTAATCATCTTAGAGAGACCTTTTTTTGTCTTACATCAGCATGGCTAACCCCCAGGAGAGGGACTCATTATGCCTTGTACGTCTAATGTTTTCCACTTACATAAAGTGGAATGATTATTTTAAATCAATTGCTATGTCTGCTACTAGGAAAGTTGGTTCGCTATGTTGTTGTTCTCTTGCACTTAAGGGAACTCTCTTCCCGTTTCTTGCTTACCAATCAACTTTGAATGCAATGTAAATCGCTATCTACTGTTTTCTTAATTTCTGCTCTGTTACTGTTTTCACTCCTTAATGCTTTTTCTTACATTCTTCCACATTCAGTAACCGCTTGCGTCTTAGTGGCTTTATTGCTTTGCTTGAGGAGGAATGATTAAAAGAAAAGAAAAACCAACAAAGAAAGCGAAGAAAAAGAGGAAAATGAGAGTAAATTTTAGGCTCGGTTGTTTTTCTTGCAATCAAATTGGTATTTGGCCTAAAATGAATGAATTCACTTTAGTTAGCAGAAAAAGATCTTCATATCTTGCTATAAATGTTGCAATGATGAACAAAAAACTTACAAGAGAAAGAGCGCAGAAAATTTTATACGCACCTATAATCTTCATAAGCACGAGTATATCTGTGTGTGTGTGTGCGGGCGTGCCCACGCGTGTCTATCGAATTATAAAAAATCCATATGTATATATAAATAAAAAGAAAGAACAGTAAGATATATAATCCGGTGTTCTTATAGATATTTTTATTTTTAGAAAATAGTGCTCAATGTAAATTTACAGAGCATTAATATTATAAATTAATTGATTTAAAATATGGTTTTTCCGCTACACAGTTCTAACCATGTTTCAAAAATGGAAGGTCTGAATTTAATTTTGTAATTAAATTAAAGACATTAGTTCCATTTCATCCTCAAGCGAATTTTGGAGTAACTTTTATGTTAACAGATTTTTTTTTAATCCGTCATTAATTCTTATTACTATAAACGTTATATTTAGTGAGTACACGGTTTTTATTTCTTTCTTTTTAAGAGTGGAATTAAATGTCAACCCGCTTTGTGATCGAAAAATTCTCAGCAAGAAAATGTGCCTCCAGACAGGAATTAAATCAGTATATCTCTTTTTACCGGATGAAAAAAGCGGAATACAGTTGATTTGCATAGATCATTTCTTCATTAGAAAAATCCATTTTCCAATATAGATGTCTGTAAAAGATGGTCTTAAAGGTTGTACATTTCAGTATTATTGTATTGTTTAATATGAAGCACGAAAATTTTCAAACATCAGAAATGAATAGGCGGGAGAATACTTAAGAAAATAAAATTCTACAGTCAACATATTTCTGGAAATATTTTCTCTATGGTGGATGTTGAAAAAGAAAAAGTTTAAACGCAATCAAGAAGATGAGTAAAGGGAAGTAATCCTATACGCGTTTCGCATACGATTACTTTTCTTGAATGACATGCATCGACTCCATTTTACTTTTTTAATAATTTTATAAGTTAGCTATTTTGAAAAGAGTTCAAAATCCCTACATAAATAAGCTTCCACGATTTTCGTATTTAACTGATAAGTATTTTTCTGTTGTAATATCTTGCTAAATAAATTTGATCATTGTGAGTTAATCATTTCGACATTATTATAAAGAATGCGTTCAATAAGAAAACTTTTTTCCAGCGTTTCTCCAATGAATAATTGTGGCTGGATATTTTTTCTCCTAAATCAATTATGTCAAAAAAGAAACTTTCAGAATTCGCCCTTACTAAAACCTTTATAAAACAAAGAGCATAGAATTTTAAAACTTAGGAAAATTTATCTTTTTTTTAAAAGAATGAAGTCACCCGTTCATTAAGTTAGTTAAGTTACCCAAATTTACATTGTTTCAAACGCTTTAATTCTGATTTTCGTTTAAACTTAAATATTTTAGAAGTCAATACAAATATCTCCCCTACAAAAAAGAAGAGTACTTTGTAAATAAAATATTCCCTTTAATTTTGCAAATGAAATTTTCAATATTTTTTCGTACAAATTCTTCGTAAACTCTGGCAAAATGCGTAGAATGTTTTTTATGCAAATATTATCTAAGCGAGTGAAAAATGCATGTTTCAATGCACACCTGTAATATGCCTGATAAAGGCTTCTGTTGTTTTTATTATTATTTCGGGTTAATTATGCATAACTTTAAACGTCATGCGAGTTAGTTTTCGTATTTTGGAAACAAAAGGTTTGTGGTGTAAAATTTAAATTTCTAATTTACGTTATAAAATTTCAAATATCATGAAAAAGATTGTTCGACTACATTGTAATTAATAACAATAATAACAAAAAAATTTTAATGAAAAAGATAGTTTATTATTAATAGTCATAGTTTTAATTAGCACAGTATATAAGGGGGTGCTGAAAAGTTCTTGGACAGATCCACTTCTTAAAATCTGACCAAATGACTAAACTGGAATTTTTTAGGTAAGGGCTTCATGGTTGGGATGGAAAATATTCAGCAGCCCCTAAGAAATTTATAATTCCTAATTAAAGTGTAGAATCAGATTCCTACAATTTTTTAAAATCTTAAATTTTGTGCAAGTTAAACACATAGAGGCCCCCAACCAAATATAACAACTGATGTATTTTGATTGGTTGTAAAATATTAATTAGGTGTCGTCAACTACGTCCGAAGGTACCGACCCAAATTTTGACCTCTAGTTGACGCCATAAAATGTAAACATGTTCACGAGACTCCCCACGTGATCAAGAGAACTAATAAAAACGAAACTTCGACGCGACTTGGTCAGTGGGCACTTAAAATATTGAACCAATTCACTTGACTTCATTGGAAATCAACACAGCAAAGTAGCCGAACTTTATCTTCAATACAACAAACCTTGTCAACCATTTCCAGGCGTAACGCTCACTCCCACAAAATATTCTATTCTACAAGAAGAATCTCTGTTTAATGAGCGATAACTAACAATCAGTGAGTCAAGAACAATACTTTTTTCTATTTAATACAAAAACAACTGTTTAATTTTCCTATAAAAACAAATATAGCTAACTACACCTTCTCATTTTCGCACATACAGTCTGAGTACAGTAACTCAAATTCTTTCATTAACACACACCAAAGAACTCTATTGTGTTTATCAACTTTTGCACTATATATTATGTATTTGTTGCGTTTATAAAAAATATTTATTGTTGAACAAATTCATAATTTCTTCTACTTGATTATTTCTCTTGTTGTTGTCTTTGTTACATTTGATATTGTAAAAATTGTAGAGGGTCAGTTTTTATTTCTATTTATAACCAATACAAATTGGCTGACCCACTATAACATTTGATGTTGTAAAAATTGTAGAGGGTCAGTTTTTATTTCTATTTATAACCAATACAAATTGGCTGACCCACTATAAAAGTTATTTATCGTTATGTTTTTATTTGTTTTTTGTTCACAGTCATTTAAAAATTTATGAATAAAAATAATTATTTTCATATTTATTTCCTTACAAAATTAAAAATAATAAGTCTTTATAAAAAGGTAAAAAATAAATATTGCATTGTAGTTGGTCCATTTTTTTTTAAATCTTGTAGAAAAATATTCTTGTGAATAAACAATTTAATAAATCTAATAGTGTTTAATCTAATAGTGTTTAATCTAATAGTGTTTAATATGTTTATTGTCAATTTTTAAGAACAAAAAAAAATGTATAAATTCAGAGATGAGAGTGGAGAAAGAATATCGATGACAGTCTTCTCTTTATGGAAAATGTTCATGCGATGCTCTATTCATAGTTGAAGTACATGTCAGTGGCACCATTAGCACAGCCTCACTGGTTATTCTTGTTTGCTGTTTTGGGAAAAGAAGGTAGATGTAGCAATTGTCAACGGAAATACATTTTGAGTGCATTGGGAATTGGAAATGTTAAACATAATTTAGCCTACATGAAATCCCGTTGATGTTAGTATTAATTGTGGGTGGAAAGTTGTTAAGGGTTTTGATTCCGGCTTCGACTCAATGTCATTAAAGAATTGTGTAGAGTACAAATGACTCCAATCTGGCAATATAAAATTTTCGATGACACTGTGCCTGTATATACAGCCATTAAGACCCATGAGTTTGATTTTAGTATAGAATTAAAAATAAGTTGAGCTGGATTGCATTATGAGAGTCGTGGGATATTTGAAAGCCAGACAGACTGTAGTGTAGAACAATGAGTTTATCCATGAACTGCAACTATGGCAAGACACTGGCTGACTGTTCAGTCCAACCTAATGTGTATTCTTGCTTATGGCCATGGTACAGGAAAGCAAAAAAGGCATCCTCTGATAAATAATCAAGAGCGAAACGAATATGTTGGCACATTTGAGGCCAATGCAAAAGTCAAAAGGAGTGGTAGAAATATCGTTGAACGTCTCAATAATTGATTTGAGTTGTGTGTGTGGCGAGTGGGGTACTAACAAGTACATGTACACAAGCCTATATGGCCATTACAAACAAGTAGTAGAGGTACTGCTTTTATGGCATCAATAATAATCAGGTCAATTCTCAGTACTATGGTCACAGAATCCATCCACCCAAAACATTATGTCATCCTTACATTTTTTGTCAATTAAAAAAAGTATGGTACTGGCAACACATTTGGAACTACCTGAGCTAATATGCAATGACTTGCAGTAATTGGGGATTAGAGTGAAGTCCATCTATTATTCTATACTTACATATGCTGGGTTTCCTTTATTCGTTTCATCGTAACATTGTTCAGCATGACTAAGTTCATTTCCACGCCTTTACTTGGTGATGTCCGATCAATAAAGAGGAATAATTCTTGAAATTGGCGCGAATATGGAATTGTTATCTTTCTTGCATGTCAGTCTTAGTTGAAAGCGGACGCAAACGTAATTCTTAAATTCAAACTTATGAATTATCTCCCTTCCAAAGTTTAGATTTTATTAGCTTTTTTTATCAGTCAATATTCTTTTTTGTTATACCATAGCATATATACATTCAGGCACTGCCCAAAAGTTTGGTTAAATTGAACAACGTTCTCTAACTGTATGTCTTACGGACATTAGCCAGTACTGTTACGCAGTTCGAGTAAATTATTTTGAAAGAAACATTAGATACTAAAGTGTCGATAAGTCATTTTTTCAGCGCCCAATTACCACCACTTTGGGGAGCACAATACACACACGCGTGTGTGTGTGTCCTTGTGCGTGTGTGATGGACATTCCCGTCGTTTTCGACGTGTGAGTGTCTTTCAGTTCAGCTTTTATGTTTATGTTTCGTATGAGACAACAATCCTGCACGAGATTTGCAAACAAGTCGACACGAGGGACATGCTGAAGGGTTGACCGTCATATGGTCTGATGTATTAACCCGAGATTTAGTGTTGGTTCTTAATTCTCTCAGATGGTTGAGACGATTCTTTTCAAAGTTAGTTATTCCTCGGTAACAGATGTTTCTCCAGTTTGCTCGGTTTTCAGCACCAAGTTCAAACTCTTCAATAGGGATGTTTGCAGCAATTAAACTGTATTTAAGTTTGTCCTTGACGCGTAACCAAGGACGTCCTACATTACGCTTACCATGAAAAAGTTATACATGAGGATTGTCGGCATCCGATCATCACTCATTCTGATGACATGACCAGCCTATCTGAACTGTGATTGCATCAGAAAGGATTCAATACCACCGACACAACATTTGATGAAAAGATCGGGGTTAGAGATTTTGATCTGCAGTGTATAACCGCATATTGAACGAAGACAGCGTTTATGAAAAGCATCAAATTGATTGAATTGTGTCCTGTATAGCGTCCATGATTCTGACCCATAAAGAAGTGTGGTGAAAATGACTGCTCGATAGACACTGATTTTCTTTTTCAGTGAAATCCCATGAACATTCCATAGGCGATGCTTAAGCTTCCCAAAGGCATTGGTTGCCTTTGATATTCGGTTAACTAAATAACTTTATTATTCGGCCATCTAAAGAAACACTTGAATTGACTTTGCTTCCTAAGTACAAGAATAATTTCACATACTTCAGGTTGTTGCTGCCAACAGTAATAGGAATGATTTGAAAGGGGTATGGGCAGGTGGTTTTTATTTTACACCCTTGACCTTCTTAGATGTAGGCTTTGGTCGATGGACAAATTCAGTTTTCTTTATGGTTATAGTTAATCCGAATGCATTGCAAACAGTGGAAAAACGATTGACTAGTGCTTGAGCTTTTTCGATTGAAGTGGCCACGATCGCAGCGTCATCAGCAAACAAAAGATCACAAATAATGCTTGCTCGAGTCAGCGATTTTGATTTAAAAAGAGATAGTTCCGCTTGTGCGGAATTCAAATTTCACACCCATGTCAAGATCACTAAAGACTGAAAAGAAGAGAACGAAAAGTACAGGAGCCATGACACAACCTTGTTTTGTGCCATTTGTTACATCAAAGGTTTCTGAAAACTCTCCATTACATAGAACAGATGCTTTCATTCCTTCGTGAAACGAGATGATGACATTTAGTATAATTTCAGGTATGCCAATCTTTTTGAGTACTTTCCAGAGGGCACCCCTGTTTACAGAGTCAAACGCTTTGGTCAGATCGATAAAGACGGTATAGAGTTCATGGTTCTTCTCGCGAACTTTCTCAGCAACCTGACGAAGTGAAGAAATCATATCAGTGGTTCCACAACCTGAACGAAAACCACACTGAGATTCGGGATAGATGTTGTCAATGTGATATTTGGTTATTCTGTTGAGAATAACACGAGCGAGAATTTTGCGAGCGATACTTAAAAGTGCAATGCCACTGGATTTATCACATTCAACCTTTTTGCCTTTGTTCTTGAGTATATATATATATATATATATATATATATATATATATATATTGTCATCGTCGACCTCGGTCGGACATTTGTTTTTCTGTTGCTAATAAGATCATGGGTTGCAACTTCTCCTGAAATCATGTGGTATCTTTGCTTTTTAGGGCATCGGTGTATGACCATTGTCAAGAAATTGATCATCGATATAACCACAGTGTTCAGGATACCATTGCATCGATCTTTTTATGCATAGTCCATAAACTACTGCGTACCCACAAGGTATGTGCAGGATTTATTATCGAGGTTAGATTCCTCTAGATCCGTCGTGCATTGTCTATGCAACGGTGTGATTTTTTTCACAACACAGACGAACTTCCCTATGGAGAGGCAAAACTTCTATTGCAAGACTGCAATTACAAAATGTACAAATTTGTCGCATCCACAGTACTGAGTACCTGAGGAAGAGTCGAGAATGCTACAGAAAGCTATCTTAGAATGGTATTACCTTTCTGAATGATTCCTTAGCAATATCTATCTAGTGTTGAACGGGTCAAGGTCCTTCCCTTTTGTTATATACTTGTATAACGTAATTGTGGCAGGACCGGACCACAAACAACGAAATTCTCCTCCGCGTAAAGATGGAGAGCCTAGAAATCATAATGACTCTCCGCCGACTTCGATGGACCGGACACCTTGCCCGAATGCCAGACATCTGCCTACCCAAACAAATCCTCTTCTCAGAGTTCGCATCTGGCAAGAAACCAGACGGAGACCCACATCGTCTATGCAAGGATCAGCTCAAAAACACCTTGCTGAAGACAGAAGCTGCAGAAAGAACTCAGTCCACGGAAAAACAACAGAATAAACGAAAAGAGCTCAAAGAAAAGCCTGAACCCTCCTACCTTACTATGCGGTGGCTGCGGACATCTCTTCAGATCCAACATAGGACTCATTTCACACAAAAGGAAATGTCGATGAATATTCCAATACTCGCCGAGTTCCACCAACGACGACATATACCGTAAAATGGTAATAACAAAATAGTTACAATTAAAGCAGTTCGATAGGTTTTAAAATGTTGATTGTCGTTTTCTCCGTATATTGTATATTATATTATAACATTTATTTTTTTCTTATTTAAAAGATTTCAAAATATGCTATGAAAAATGTTAACATTTACTTTCCCTTATATTGCTGAAATCCATTTGAACCCAAGTCATGATGTAAATGTCAATGTTGATGTCACTTTCAAAGTAGCAAATGATTTTATTTGAGTAACTAAACGAGCTAAAAATGCCATCAACAAAATAATCGATTCACTGTCCAACACGATATTTGTCCTTGGGTAACAACTGTTATTTCCGATTTGCTTACGCCTAGAAAGTCTGAAAAATGGCTATTTCCTTCAAACTTTTCTTTTGTGACCAAGATAATGATATTTCTAAAATTTACCTGTTCCCATTGGGAAAACTGGCGAATGTGAACAGTCTCGTTCACGCAAGGTAGAAACAAAACGACATATGATTCAAAAGTAGTATTTATTTATTCTAGGATTACACAAGAGAGAACACAAAAAGTTTAGAAGTGAGAAGATTTTCGCGATTTATGCTAATACTGTAAATTACTTTCACGAATCAGCGCCCCAAATATAGTCTCCCATCAGGTTTTCTTATACGACCCTTGGTAGCTGCGTTCGAAGTCCAGGTGGAAGTACTCGCCTTGCTTCTCTGAGTACGCCCCCATGTTCTCCTTGAATTTATCAAGATGGGCGTCAAGGATATGGACTTTTAGGAATATCTTACAGCTCATTTTGCCATCGTTCTTCACTAGGGTCTCAAAGAGCTCCACATAGTTTTCGACCTTGTGATTCCCCGGGAAGACTCAAACCACTTGGATAAAGCCGTTCCACGCTGCTTTCTCCGTCCTAGTGAGCATCTTGGGGAATTCCTTTCACTCTGTGATCTTCTTTATTTGCTATCCGATGATGACACCAGTTTTAACTTTTGCTGAAGACAGCTTATGGAAGAAGTCTTGAAGCTACTTAAAGGCTTCAGACTCCTTATCTAGAACCGTGACAAATTGTTTCATGAGGTCCAATTTTAAGTGCGCTGGAGGAAACAACGGGGGTCCAACTGTGGTTCCCATATGATGTTTCTGCCCACACTGAACTCAGTCCGATGGGACCAGTGCCGCCTGTAGTAGCGTGCTGCGATATCCCTGCTGTCCCAAAAGCAAAAAAAAAATAATAATAACACGGTAAAGCGGCCTTGAGATCCATCAGGAAGGCCACGATTTCGAAGTCTCCGATAACCTCCCAACTGTACTCATATTTCAAGGCATCTAGCAAGATCTTGACACTGCTCTATTCTTCTTTGAGCTACACCGAGTGAGACAGGGGAAGAGATAAATACACGTTTCCGTTATAAAGCATTACAACTTTGAGACTCCTGGGTGAGCTGTCGACGAAGAGGCGCCACAATTCCAGTTACCTAGATTAGACGGCCACATTTTAGCAGAAGCAAAGCTTATCTTGATGGGGGGGGGGAAGGTGACGATTTCTCTGACCTGTGACTTGTACCATATCTAAACTACGCTTAGTAAATCACTACATGAGGCTGGTGTGAAAAAGTGAATTTTTATTACTCCACCTCCCTTCCTCTTCTGATGTGGCATCAACACATTTGGGGGCTAACGACAATTCTTTGATATCAAGGTTAAATATTGTTTTTGTTTTTTTACATATGATACTTTCGAAAAATGAATAAATTAATGAAATATTTATTCTTCTATGCTATTTCACCAATGTGATACTTTGTCCGTTACGATTGCAATTAAGGAATAACAAGTAGAAATTGCAATAGGTCCTACTATTCATAAAGCTTTTGGTAAGTCCCCGCCATTGAGGGTAAAGGGAAGTAATTCAGCATTGCTCTTCCCACTGTCTTGACCAAAAATTAAAGAATACCAACGCAATGAAATTTTGGAATTGTTAGGAAACAAAAGCGGACACATGGCCGAGTGGATAAAAGCGTCGGTTGGATCCAGTAACTTGACCCAATGAGTTGTGAGTTCAGTTGTTGGCTACGGCAGTGGTGAACAAAGACTTGCAGAGTTGAATTTAAAGGGGTGAAAACTGAGACATCGGGGAGAGCCATGGCACTTGAAACTAGAACAATCTATCCCGTTGGACGAAATAAATGGGTTCAGTTCGAAGTTCCAATCCCATGAAGAAGGCCGAACCGCACAACGGTCGAAAGGTGAATATGACAATAAAGATGAGGACATCAGTCCGAATAATGTAAAAGTGATTCGATCAGGAATTTTAACAAAAAAGAAAAAAGAAAGCCTTTTTACAAAATTAAAATATGAAAATTATACATTAACTGCAGAATTATCTTTTTTTCTTTACTTTTGATTGATGATAAAATAAAAGAGTTCCCCCAGAGGAAGCCAGCTTTATTCTGATAATCTTTAGAATCTCTTAAACATATAACAGGACGAATCACGTGGTTTTATAATTAGTAAGCTTAACTGACAAACCATAACTTGTGTTCGGTCCTCATGATTCACTTCGACTTTGTGTTAAATTTATCCTCTTGGGTTGGTGAATAGATAATCAACATATCGAGATAAAATAAGAATGGTACAATATGAGACATACATTTCTATATATAAGAAAAAAACATTAAGCAAATGAATGACAAAGTGGAAAGAATTTTGAATAAATTAAGAATGTTTTCATTCGATATAAAACAATACAAAACGCACCAAATATCATTAAAAACAGGAATAAACCACCTAAGATAAAATAATTGGCAGGAGACAATGTCTTTTGTTTTTTGAATAACATTTTTACATCTCATCTGAAGATCATTATTAACCATTTTAAAGAGTTTCTTAAAGAATTTATTTATTTTAATCTTCCGTAAGTTTTATTATGTGTGCCGATTGTGTAACAGATACTGGCACGGGGAGTGAAATAGGACAAACCAAAATCAAACCCTAAGCTAATCTGAATCCGTATCTCCAGTTAAATAAGAAGGTAGATTGTGCTCTCTAGTTTTGTGTGTCAACCAATCTAAGAGAAAGAAAACTCTGAATTCGAATCTGTGAACGGAAAACCATTCCACTATCTTTCCTAAGAAAACATGGCAATTCACAGTTAATAAAGAAAAAATATGTGGAGAGTCATGATCATGTACATCCTACAGGGACATGGCGTTAACAACAGAAAAAGAACGGGTTTATTGTTACTACTGTATAAATATCAATTATCTGTTCTTGGCAGAGAGATGCGGATTATGTCCCTTTGGCAATGTAGCAAAGGAATCATCCTATACACTATGCCTGGGTACATCTTATTTCATTCAGCACCAGATTCCAAATCGTGAATGAATGAATGTCATTTTGCTCTCTGTTTTTCTTTGTGAATAATCATTCCAACATTCATTTTAAAAGTAGAAACTTTGTTATCTATTTCTCAAGGAATATTTCTACTTCCAGTTTTATATGCATGTACAATTATCATAATCTTTTGCAGCAAATTACACTATCAGTATGATTAAATTTGTATTTACCTTACTCTATTGTACACACGAGTGATTTACAGCTTTATAACACATGGGGTAGGGGGGGGGGCAATTGCTTGTATAAATTTTAATTTTTACATAACCTGATATTATTCCCTTCATGTCAACCCTCCAGTTCTCATTTTACAGACTTGTGAATATTCTTCAGAACAAGTTATAAAAAACGGTTATACTTGCTTCCTACTAGCACTTTGGCAACTTCTATTCAAATTGGTACTCTGCTCAAAGATCTCATCTTCTAAACTTTTCTGTCCAATACTGCCAAATTAAAAATAAATGTTTTCAGAGCAAAACTGGATTTCATGTTTTATAAATATCATTTACTTTCAAGGTAAGAAAATGTTTACTCAATCATTGTATGATGACACTAGGCATATTTATGTGTTCTGAGTAAATAAATAAGTTGAATATTGCTGTCACATCTGGTCTAGTCTATGTAGTTAGAGATTCTTGATAAAATACAAGGAAGAATCTGCAATGTTATTGGTCCTGACCAGACATTTCAGCTTCAGTCACTTTCTCACCACTGTAACATAGCTTCCACATGCCTTTTCTATAAATATTTTCATTTGATGAGCTTTCCTCTCTGGTACCTCAACTTTACAAATTTAAGGACAGTACTTGATTGGCAGCAAGATCTCATTTTACAGTTGAAATGGCAGCCAGAGGTAACCGTAAGTACTATGCTAAGTTTCAATTCGTACACTTCTCATTTGTGGAATTCTCTTCTGTCTTCTTGCTTTCCAGTAAAGTTTGATCTTCAAAAAAATTAAATGCAATGTCAATCATTATCTTCTGCCTTCTCCCTGTTCTTTTTTGTTCTCTCTAATAATGTTTTTCTTTTTCTCATATTCTTTCACACTCAGTAATATCTTGCATCTTAGTGGCTTTATTGCTTTGCTTGGTGAGAAACGATTTAAAAAAAAAAAAGAAAAAAAAAAAGGTAAGTCTTTATAAAAATGACTATTTTTATTATAGTCAATGATTTAGTGTTGTGGGAACACATAGGGACATCATCCGCTCATTATTTTTCAAAAGCATTTTAAATATAATCTCACCCTGACATAATTTTCACTATTGGGACAAAATTATTAGGAAAAACAAAATTTAGAGAAATTTTGTTTCTTCTATTATTGGATATTTGGGGCTAAATGTACAAATACCAAATGTATAAAAGATTATACGTTTCTACTTTTTTTATAATTTCAAAAAATAAAAAAAAATTTCAAAATCTTTTCCAATTTAGGCACAAAGTCTGATTATAATTTTCTAATGAAATTTCAAGAATTGTAAAATTGGTGCCTCCACATTTTTGACTTCACATTTGGTGGGAGATGTCGGTGGTGTTGGATAAATGCAGAACATTTACAGCATTTATCTTATCTTATGAACTGAAATTTAAAAAAATAATTTATTTTAGGTAAAATTAAACAAAAGATAAAACAAAAATTTCAATCAAAGCATTTTTTTTTAAATTGTAGAACTTTGGCAAAATTTAATTTTTTTTGATAATTTTTGTTTGATGGAGAACATGTAAGCTTTTCATATAAAATAAGAAAATATGTGAAAAGTCAACAGCCGCAATTACACACTTTCTTTTAATATCAAACCAGATTCTATGGAAGTACCCAATCATTGTCAAGAAAATTAACATCGGACAATGAGAGTAAATTCAGAAATAGAAAATAAAAGAAAGGAAATTGGGAACCAAGAAACAGAATGTAAAATTCATCAAGTGAATGAGGATCTGCAGGTGGAAAATGTTGAAAATCAAGAACCATTTCAAAACTCCACCCCTTACCAAAATAATGTAACTTGCACATTCTGAAGCAATGCAGCCAACGTTCAAAGTTGTTAATAAATGTTTGACATTTGATCCAAAAATGTTATATGAACATAAAATCTCTGAAAACAGTGTTTCTCAACATTTGTTAACAGCGAAATTTGAAACAAAGAATTAAGGTTGCATATTGCAAGGTTTTCCAGGCTTTTACTAACACTGAAACAGCATTTTCAACTGACATCACAAAGAATTTCTGAATCTGAAGCATCAAACTTCCACAATGCAACAATTCTGAAATATTTCAATGCAGAACAAAGAGATATTGAATTTTTTTCTGGCAGATGAAAGCATTAAATTAAGGCAGTGGCAGGTTATGGAAAATAGTGAAGTTCTGAAGACTTAACTAATTCTTTAGGAAAGCAAATTAATACCAATACAAAGGACATTGTAATGAATAAGCTCTTTACATTGAAAAGCAAAACACTGATCATGATACCCTTTTAGAAAGGATTTGCTGTCAATCTTTTGGTTAGTAACATCAGCAAATTTACCTGTGTTTGTAAAGATCAGGAAAAGAAAAAGGAAATATTCCATGTTATCCAAATCATCCGTGAACATTAGTAAGTCACACATTGTATTGTGGAACATTCAGAAGTCATGCATTGTTAATCACAAGTATTTTGTACAAATGAATCATACTGAAGACAACAGTGACTAACCAGGAATCCATAATTTTGTGTTATGGTTTGCCAGGTGAAAGTAAAAGAACATTTCTTTAATCTAAGCAAGGTTAAAGAAACTGCTGAATATGGATTATAATAATAATTAAAGACTACATTGGAATATAAGTGATTAAAAGACTTGATTTAGTGGATCACTACAGGATGGAAGTGTTTCATCTACTGATCGACAAAAGAAAATAATGACATAATCAAGATGTTGATGTTCCACACTATTTCAAATAAAAGTTTAGAAGGAATCCCCCATCAATACTAGAAAGAGCAAAAACAGTAGACCTGAGAAATCTATTTTACCAAAAACCTGTTTTAAGAGATAGATTTTATAAATTTCAACTGAAAGTAGCATTGGCTGCTCAGACAATGAATACCAAATGTTTCCTTATAAGGAAATGGCTAATATTACCATTATCATTGTTGAACGTTTTTCTAACAATCATGAACTTGTAATGGATACCGCTTGTTTTCATCCATATCTTTTGCAAGAACACAAAGAAACAAAAAAAAAAAAAAAAAAAAAACATAAAACAGTTGTCTTGGTGCATACAAACAAGAATGAGGCAATGAATTACAGCTTTTCATCCAAAATTTAAACACCTTTTGAAAACTAAAAGAAACAGTTGCAACAACCAGACACCTGAAATCATAAGAAATATTTCAAACTCACTTTGATATAATTTCAGGTTCATGTTGTCTGCTTTTTCCATATTTCTTTTTGCATGAATCTGCATATACTTAAATTTGTTCTCAGCTTACAAATTACTTTTGACACTGTGGTTCACAATAGTTAGTTGTGAATGTGCATTCAGAAAGTTGGAAAATCTAAAAACTAGACTCAAATGAGTGACTTGAAACTATTATGTTGAAGATTGAAAAGGATTAACTTTCTGTGGCTGATATTCTTTTTCTTGTGAAGAAAAACTCTACATGATGTTCTAGATTGCTTGATGTTTTGATGATTTGTAATTCGTAAATCAAAAAATAATTCTCAGGATGTGGAATGTTACAACGGTAAATCAATGTGGCTAATTAGGAAATGAATAGGTTAAATGTTAATATTTTAGGCATATGCAAAAAGAGTGGAGCAAACAATGGTGATTTCATCAAAAACATGCACAAGCAGAGAGAAAAATGACAGAGGAGTAGGACTGATATTAGACCAAGACATGAAGAAATGTGTTCTAGGATACACCATCAACTAAATGAAGGAATTCTTGTAGTTAAAGTAAAAGGGAAAACTTTTAACATAGCTGTGTAGGCACTGACAGCACAAAGTACAGAAGAAATTGAAAATGTTTATTGTACACAACAATGCAAATCTCAAGAAATTATAATCCTCATTGAAGACCTGAATGCCAAAGTTAGGGGAAAAAGGGTGAAATAGTTGGCAAAGTAAAAACTCATAATAAATGCAGAGAAAAATGGGTCCAATGGTAATTGTCAAATGATCAGGTAGTAGCCTATATGTGATTTCAAGAACACCCAACATGTATATGAACAGGGAAAAGCCAAGGAGGAGAAACAAAAAACAAATTGACTATATCGATTATCAACAAGAGATTCAGGAATGCAGTTTTACACTGCAGAACATACCCAATTGCCAACTGCGGGAGCGACCATCTTCTAATGATAAGTAAATGTAGAGTGAAACTATGGAAATTGAAGAGGGCCACGGCAACACCCAAATTGCAATACAACAGACTCCTGAGTGACCAGAATGAATAGGAAGGAGAAATATATGGACAGTGTTAAAAGTAGATACAATAAACAAAATGAGAATGGGAACTTGAAGAGTGACACATTAAGTGAAACTTTAATAACTCTGACAATCAAGATCATCCCAAAGAAAACTAAACAACGAAAAAAAAAAGAATGGATAACAGATGAAATTTTCAACATGATGTAAAAGAAAAAAAAAACAAACAAAAGAAAACAAAATAATGTCATGGTATGGCACAGAATTTGATATTTTATAAGACAGATTCAAGGCAAGAGGGAGAAGAAAAATAAAGCATAACCAACCTAGCAAGCTTGTTAAAATGAATAGCAGAATAGGGTTTGGGAAAGATAACAAAAAGACAAAATTTATTAATAGTTATAAAGGATAGGAAATTGTGGAGAGCCATGATTGCCAATGTACTGGATGAACACAGCAGACAGGAGAAATTAATGGATTTTCACTGTTTTAGTAATATATGCACATTTTAAAAAGCACACATTCCAGGTTGTAATTATGCTTTGTAAATCACTCAGATTGTTTTATCGCAATTTTCATTTTTATTATTTGATTATAAACCTTTTCTAGTTTTGGGGGTTATGCACACATTAACATAAATACAAGTTTGAAAAAAATGTAACATTTTATTTGCTTAAAATCTTTCCTTTTATTTATTGTTATGTTTCAGGATTATGTGGACATTTTTACAAGCCTGGTAGAAATGATTTAGACAAATTGGTCAATCAGTGTGGATTATTTCTAGTGGCCTGTTCCTATATAAAAAAAAAAAAGAAGAAAGAAAGAAGTCAGACTGCGACAAATAAATATGGCAAAGCTCAAAACAATGCTGAAAAAAAAAAAAAAAAAAAAAAAAAAAAATGAATACAAAACCTGTTAGAACAATAATATAAAAGTCCAGTGACAAGAAAAAGAAAATGATTCATAGGATAATCTAAAAACACCCGTTTATGATTTCAAAACCAATGCATATATTTCATTAAGATTTACAAGTGTCAATATAAAATCTTCCTCCTTTAGGTCTAGCAGTTTTCAAGTGGTCAACCACCTCCAGTACATTGGATTAGAAGTTGGACTGAGAGTCAGGAAAATATGGTATCAGACCTACTAATAAAGTTGGTCTTCAGATTATTTTTGATTTAACTTTTTGACAATTGGAAATTTTTAAGTTGGAAAAAAAAAAAAAAAAAAAAAAAAAAACTCTTCTTGGCATGAAGTTGATTGAAGAGATTTGGTTAGTTTATTTTCATGGGCAATTCTTTGAATTCTGCACAACCCACACCTTATTGCCAAAATGACATGGCTTATATTGAAGATCCCTCAAGTAGGTGGTTTGGAAAAACTGATTAATGATTTTTAAGTCCCAATTGATTACTTGCCACACATTAATAAATTTGCCTTGATTTATTACCTCCCAACCTTAACCTTTGCTATTTTGTAATTGCAATGGTCTGCTTCCCTCTTGTTACCTCCATATGGAGGTAATGAGAGGGATTATGTCATCAGATAATTCTTCTTAAATCAATATGTTGTAATGCCACAATTATTCATTAATTTCAAAGACTGACAATATAATTTTGATGAGCTGAAAGAAAGGTTCATGAATAACAGATATGAATATTTTCAAAATAACAAATCACAAGGCAAAGTCAAAGAGAATTTGCTATATTGAAAAGAAATCTGACCAGTGATACATTGGTTAACTAATCTAAGTTATGATGTATGTAGCCTACTGCAATGTTGGATACTAAAACTAGTACAGTGCCAGCATATGGGTGCACCCCTTGACTAACTCCTCCATCTAAAATAATGGGTAAATAGAAGTCAACTCACAGAAACAGTATAAATAAATGTTGAAAATTTTGAGTTGGCACTTATCTGGAAGAGAATTTAGCGTCCGTCCTGAGAAACGAAAGCATTGTGAACATGCTTTCTTGACTTAGATTTTGAGTGCTGAACAAACATTCCAACCAAAGCCTTTGTCAGCAGATCTGCATGAATTTTCAAATAACATAGGCATAGGGGTTAGTGACAAAAGGGGAATTCACCAAATATCCCAGTGTCTCTGCATGGATTTTTCCAGCTACATTATGTGAATGGCCTGCATATTTCTATTTTCCTATGTTCTTCTCTAAGAGGACTCTGCAATTTTGACCTATTTTTTATGACACTGTTTTTTTCTTGACTTGTACATTCATTCCTCAAATAAAGGAGCTCTTTATCCACACTCTACAGATATCGCTGAGGCAAGTCATTCTGCCAGATAGTGCCACCAAGCTATCTCCTGTCAGCCACCAAACTTCTTTATATAAACGTAAAATTGAGTTTTGTTTTTCACTTGATTTTCTTTTCTTTTAAATCTTAGTCCAAAATAAAGGATTTTATTTTGTATAAAACAGACAAGCTTGAGGTATGTCTGGTCTACTTGTAAAATCAAAATTACCTAGATCAGCCTTTCACATTAAATTTCCATGGTTGACTGCTACTCATTGTAAATTTAACTTGCTTGTAGAATCCACAATAGCATTTTTGCTAAATAAGTTTCCAGTGTTTTATTTTTTAAAAAGTCCACTTATGATATTGCATCAATATTTATATTGAAGTGTTTAAAAGTGAAAACTTAAAATGCAGATCAGTCTTTACATGTAAACGATTAGTTTATAAATTTCTCTAACTCGTAATATATAAAAAAAGAAGCTTATTATTTAAAAAAAATAAAAAATGGTTTCTCACTTTAAGAAATGCTAAAGTTTACAAAAGCCAGTATGTTTTTAAATTGTGCACAATAGGTGTTGGTATTGAAAGGATTTCTGGTAGTAATTTTTTGGAATCGTATTCTGAATGTTGACCCATTCTGATTAATGGAGAGTCTAAAATGAAAGTGTGTATTAAGAAATGATGAATGTGGAGTTATTAGACAAAATATCGTCATTTTAGTTTTGATGATGGAATAAATCAAAATAATGACATATCGCCTACTTATGTTGATTCTGTTCGTAATTCACTAAATATTCTTGCATACAACATACATTTGGAGAAGGTTAAAAAAATTACACAGACTATTGCGATGTGAAAATGTGGATGCTAGTTTGAAAAAAAAAAAAAAAAAAAAGGGAAGATACATCAGTGAAATTGCAATTTTTAGTTACTTCTGTCCCAATCACAATTCTTAAAATTTTCTACAGCTGAGTTGAAAGGGTGCAGTCATCTGTTATCATTGTTATCTGATTGTTGATATTTAGAAATGTCTCAAAACAAATACGATTAAATAAAAGGCAAATAACTTGTAAAATTAACAAAGCAGTCTGGAATGAAGATCTACACTGCATGCTTGTCAGATTTGTCCAAAAATTATTTTGGCAAGACTCTTGCATGAAATAAGAATTTGTTCTTTTTGTGACTATTCATTAGTCCCTGTAATTTCCTTATTCATCAGCCAGTATGAAGAAATATCTTAGTTTTATTGTCTTATTAAGAACTATCCATATTAGTTTTTAATAAAAAATTAAAATTAATAGATTTACTTGTGATTAATCCTGCAAAATTATAATGGAACAGATTTTAACGAATAGGGATAAAACTTTCTTTGTGTAAAGATAAATATAAAATAGTTGATATCAATAGTTTAGCGATTAGCCTTTCTTAAATTATATTATGGGGAGTGCTGTCAGTAACCTCATACAATCTGAAATATATTTCGGCTTTACATAACCTACAAAGAGTTGATAAACTACTAGTTTGCATGTAAAGATTGATCTGCATTTTAAGCTTTCGCTTAAATAATAAAAAAAAAAATTCAAACAATCAATGTCTAAATTACACAAATTAAAAACAGATCCAAAAGGAAATTCGCTTGGTAATAAATGCAACTCAGAATTATCTCCCTTGTTACTTGGTCTTTGTACCATAGAGTTCCTAATTTTAAAAAATAGAAAGAATTATAATTTATATTAAACATGAATTCACTTTCACATGTATAATTTCAAATTGCAACAAATGGTCAAAGATGGTCAGTACTCTGTCTCAAAGCTGGATATTGAATCCAGAATCGTTTTTTCCAGAAACTGAGCAAAAACATTCAGTCAGCCATTTATATTTCATCTTGAGACTAAAATAAGTGTGTGTGTATTATATATATATATATATATATATATATATATATACACATATACATACACACCCACCCCAGTCCATACAAACTGATTTTGTGCTACTCTAAACTTAATATCTGTATATAAAAAGAAAATAGACAAAATACACATCCTCAAGGAAAAGCTGAGGCTGATTTCTTTATCATTTCATTGGCTTTGATGAATTTTCTTTACAAGTTGGATTTGATCAGAACTTGATTAGCATTTAAAATACACAAGTTGCCTTATACTATTGTGTCACAAGCAAGAAAAGCTGAATGATGAAAGGACAAAGCACAAATATGCATATTTATATCCTGGTCAAGAGTATTATTATGTCACAGAATATGTAATTTTGATGACTAAAACCTAGTCAAATCTTTACTTTTAGTTTTTCATTTACTTGGCATTTGTTTCTTTTTTTTTTAATATTATGTCACTGTCAATAGGCTACAGGAAACATTTTATTTTGGCTTCCTTAAAGTTGATAACCAAATTCACAAGTGTTAATTATATGTGGACATCATAAAGCTCAAGTCAACAGACAATGAAATTGCAAAGTTTAAAAATAAAACAGGAAAAAGTACATCTGTAAGAATTCCTGTACCTGTAAAATTTGTAAATTTACAAACTGTCCAAGAGTAGTTGCCTGGGAGTTTGTTTTTATTTATTTATTTTTTTACACGAGCCTCAGTAGCATTTTTTCAGAATGAAAACTGATCTTTAACAAGATCAGTGATCACAAGAATTGATTTTTTTTTTTTTTATAATACACAATATTGTATTACAGTCACTCCATAGTAAAAGAAAAGCGTTGTCATTTATGAAAGATCACAAATTGAATCATTAAATAAAATTGGCTATTTTAAAGATTTAGTGTAACTAATCTTAAATTTAAAAACTGATTTTACTTTATATTTGAATATAAAAAAAAGAGGCAGCTACTTTAGACACTAAACAATTGTGTTGATGCCCAACTACACAAAACTTCCACTTTTAAAGGCTAAATAATATAAAAAGTTAAAATTTACAAAGGAAAAAAATTCAACAAGTTTTGTCTTTTTATTTGAAAATCATAGAAAACAAATATAAAAACAAAACTATACAAATTTTGTAGGATCAGAAAAATGCAGGTAAACTTTTTTTCTGTCACAATCCAAATTACTTTCTCAACTAGAAAATTTATCACTTAATTTATGCATCACATTGCAATGAGCAGTAGTAAAGATGTTTAGGTTTTCCAATCGAACCGTAAAATTTATTAACCATTGGTGATCTCCACACCATTTACTAATTAAAAAAAACAAAACCCCTAAAATCTGAAATCAAACATTTTTCTTCTATTCACTCATAAATTATGCTTAGAGAGAGCATAAGTTGTCAATTTTTTTCTTTTTACATTGGTGAGAAGTTGATAAATGTAATCCAGGTATTTTTAGCTTAGAAAACTGATCACAAAGATGTGCAAAATCAAGTAAATAAAGCTAATAAGCAGTGTAAATACATTTGGACATCTATTACCATTAAGGTCATACAAGGGTTAGCATATTATCCTAACCCTGCTAGATCTTTGTCAATTATTTAGGAATGAAGCCAAAGTTAGACTTGTCCAAAAATTTGCCAGTAATGAGTGATAAGAAATTTTAACAGATTTTATGGAAGAAAAAATATCTTGCATAATGAATTCACTGCCTGAAATAATTGTAAACAACAAAATTATTACTTTTTTAGATGAGAGAAGTTGTGGCAAAATGCAAAAATGAAATAAGAACAAATTATTTTTTTTATTCATTGCAATAAAACTAAACAGTTGCAATTTTCTTTTATGTACAGACATCTTTAGTGCATTTTAAGAACAGTTATATACACAACTTTCACGATGGAGTATTCGGTGATTGGTATTTCAATAGGAAGAGGGGCTTGCAATTTGTCGGATGGACTTTAATACATTGCAAAGGGGATGTTTTTGTTTTGGACACTTTAGGTTGCTTTCATTCTTTCGTCAAGAGAAACCTAACAATATGACAAAATGAAAAGTTAATTTTACTGATTTTTAATAACCTCATTTATAGTTTTTAACATGCTAGGTAACTTTCAGTTTTGTTTTGAATGCAAATTTTTATAATTACACTAATTGTAAAAGCATTAATTATGATTTGTATCAAAATTATTTTTAAAAAGGGATAAAACAAAACAAAAACGGGTCATTTGCAATGGAAAAAAGTAAAAATGATCCTCATCCCATTAAAAATTAACTCTAACAATTATAATTATTTTTCTTTTGTTTAATTTGAATGTGAATCTATACTTAAATGAATAAAGATTAAAAGTAATGAAAATTGTATATTTCTTTGAACTGTGGCACAAAGTAAATAAACAAGAGAAAATAGACCTGTCAAAATAGGAAAAAACATTACAAATAAATGAAAGTATAAAGATACTGCTCCCCACAATAATCTTAGATTTCTTTGAATGTTTCTGTTCAAGGATCGCAATGAATGCTATATTTTGTGATTAGCACAAAACTGGATGAAATATAATACATTAACTAAAACGAAACTACTGCCGAGTTTAATAATAGTTTTAATTCTATGGATGATCAGTTAGATTTTATGAACATCCAAATATTTATAAAAACTGAAAATTAATAAAAAACAAAAATCTCATAATCAGATTTTATTGTTTATGCCTGCAGCATGTTATTTTTCTTTTTTTTTCTACATATGTCTGAAAGCATGTGCAATACCCTGTCCTCATCAGCTATCAACCAGGAGAGGAAACAGTTTTGGTGGCTCAGGCAGTACTGCCACCCCCATCAGCTTTTGCCACCAGACAGGGCATTGTTTTTTATGTAGACATATCAGTCTCTTGCAATTTTTTTCAATTGCAAGTCAGATTTTCAATGTTGTGTTAAGAGTTTGCTTTTGATCATTAACCAATACAAAACACACTCATAGCGACCATTATCAATGATATAGAATGGAAGGTAAACAGATGATTCACATGGAAAGTAGCATTGTGTTATGAACATTGTTTTAATTACTGTATATACTCGCGTATCATGTAGTCTAATTAGCTTTAAAATTAGGTCTTAAAAGATTGCATGATACATAGGTATATATGGTAACTTTGGTGTTATTTTGGATCTTGACCAGATCCAACTCGATACCTGTTAAGCTATGGTCTGGAGATAACGTAAAGTACGCTTCAGGCTCCGGCCAGTGATGCCTACCTTCAAAAGGAAGGAAACGTTTGACCGTTCTAGGAATCCATGGCTCCTGACCTCAATAGGTAACACAATATATCCACCCATTTTTCACAAAGTCAGATCACAGTGATTTGTAATGGTTTTCCTTTTGCTCAAGTGCCTCCTTCCTGTTCTCACGTGGAAGCATTAATTCTACTAGACACAATTCTTTGAATCAGACCATGCTACAATGTCAAGGCATGCATCTGACTGAATTGTGGGTACAGGAAATTGATGAAGTGTTCTAAGCTCAACTAACATCCTCTAATCACAGACTCCACTCAGTAGCGTCACATTGGGAGTTTAATAGATCTCCATAATGTACATCAATTATAGTAGTAGTTATGCTCCTCCCTTAATTCCCTAAGAAATACCTAATGCTATATGGAAATATGTAACTGTCTATATATGCACTGGATCTACCTGCACTGCCAAAAATAATTTTGAACACTACTGCCTGAGGCCTTAACTAACCCATGTTTGAAGGTTGAAATAGTGGCATCTGGATTAAGAGTTGAAATCAACTTTTCACCTACAAGAAAAGTATTAACCATTTTATAATATCTACCACTTGATAGTCACCATTTTTCCATTCTAAGTCAATATGAGAAACTTAAGGCTTCTCAGTCACAATTTACAAGCAATCATTTTCCTCTTGATGAAAATTTTCAGCACTAATCCCAAAACCATTGTAAAAAGCAACATGTCTGAATCAAAATGATTAAAAAACATTTCAAGTATTGGTTGTGTTAAAAAAAAATGATGTAAGGAAAAGCTTAGAAACATTTTTGGCCCGAGATATGAAGTTTTTTTTTAAATTTTAAATTTCCAACTGCTCTATTCGCCGGTTGGAGAATTTCATTATTAGTTTATATTCTGCTTATAATCCAATGTGTGTTATGTCAGTAGTGCTTAATAAGACTAAATCAATCAGTAATATATAGCATTATACTGGGTCATAAAAAGCATTATTAGAATAAAATCAACACTCACCTAAAGAACTCTTAAAAAGAGACAATAGTCTTTGAATAAGATTTTGTACTTGTTCGAAAGTATAACAAAAGTAAATTATACACTCAAAAAGATACTAATTTAAGATAGACAATATCTAATTCAGATTTTTAAAAGTGCAATGAAACATGGGAATACCTTAAGATGACAAAAATGTATCCTTCATTGTGGTTGCAGGAAAATAAAATTACCATAAGGAAATCTCTATCCAATGCTTCAAATCACACTTCAATTAAATACATATATTTACCAAGAGTATCCCATGGTGAAATTAATATGGCATATAAGTGAGGACAGGGGGTACCACTGATAGAAGACAAAAACACATTATGGTGTCCTTTGTGTGTGTGTGTTAAATATGTAAAGCAATTTGGCAAAGTGTTGTTTTTTTTTTTTACATCTTTCACAGATTTACCCAATGTCATTTTATTTTACAAGAACTACCTATACTAGAAGAAAACAAAACAATCACACATTAAATGTCTGAATAATTTTTTTTTCTTTAAGTGTATCATGACAGAAATTAGATTACAAGTAATTTGTACATAGTATTTTTTTAAATTTTTATCTAAGGTTAACATTGTTTCAGTACTAAAGAAAAAAGGGTACACAGTCAAATAGTCTAGTTGCATATTAATTGTAAGGAACCTATAGATCTTGGCACAATTTTGAATTGGAAAATGACATTTTAATAAAATGCAGATACAATTTACTCAAAGCAGAATGAATTGAAAGTATCATATATATTGTCTCCAACAATATATGACCACACTATTTCAATATAACCTCATTTCTCATAAAATTACTAGTGTAACAATATGGGACAGGTAAAAAAAAAAAAAAAAAATTATGATTCATGTACATTATATTTTTGGGAAATTAAATTCTGATGCCAGATAACTGGTGAAACTTGTCAAAGTAGAAGAAAAATCTTTGAGACCCACACACACATCTATCTCATTAAAACTGGTTATGGTCCTGCACAAATGGGCAAATTTTAAATGCTCATTCTTAATTTAGAATAATATTAATTAAAGAAACCAAGTTCACCATACAAACTACACTGACCAAACCTTAATCACACAAGCTGAGGTAGAGTGTTCAAGTCTCCTTAATGTTTATCTAATTCCTGATTGTTTAAAAACATTCACGTGAACAGGAATGTGTAGCAACTAAGGTTGTGTATGATTTCCAATTTCAACATCATGAAATAAAATGTCAATGACTTTTAGTAGATTTCTGTCATTATTTATTCAGAAAAGCTAGAAGAGTCATTAAAGTTCAAATAGATTGTAGAATCGTAGTAATCAACGAAACAATTTCTCAATATAAAAAGGATCTATATAATTATATTTGATGCAAAACTTGTAATTTTTTGTTAACTATCAACAATCCAAAGAATCTTAAAATGTTTTATCTTGTGCACTATACATCTTACATAAAATGGCCTATCAATGAAACATATCAATAAGAAATCTCTAAAAACTTAATCAACCAATGAAACCTGAAAATAAAAGATTGGTCTTGATACTATGAAGGAGTTCTTTAAAAAAAAAAAAAAAAAAAAAAAAAAAAGTAACATCATTGCTCAAGGCCAACATTTGTCCATGACAAGTTCAGAGCAAATATGAACATATTCCAAATTTGCATTGCCCTTTACTAAATCGGAAATTTATAAAGATACTCTTCCAAAATAGATCTGTGATACTTTTGTGTAGCAATACAGGACTTAGGAAAAATTAAAAACAAAAATGTTATTAGAAAGTTATGAATAATTCTTGGTTCAAAAATACAAAGTTTATTAAAATAACTAAATAAAAATCTAAAAAAAAAAAACAAAAAAAAAACGGAATTTGATGCTACATTATTTTATAATAATAATAATAATAATAATAATAATAATAGGTACGATAGGAGGGAGATAGGTACTGAAAATTTCTTATCCCAAACCACTCCCAAAAATCTGACCAAACAATTTTTTACCTTTGAAATCCCTTCTTAGTTGGGTTGAGAACTTTTCATCATTCCCTTATATTTTCTTAGCAGGAAGATTTCTACAAACAACTTTTATAGGTTAATGACTAGTAAGTATAGACTGAAGACTACAGTGTTTGGTGGGGGATGGTCTTTGTTTATTTTCAATATCAATTAGTATTATAGAAACTTTTTGCAAGGCATTAGAAATCATTTTCAGATTGTAAGAGAGAAATTCAGTTTTAATGCTCTCTCTAAAACAGGTCAGTCTGTTAACTGAAAAAAAAAAAAAAAAAAAATCAGTGTACTTATAATTATTTAATGTTTTCTTTTTCCATGCCTGCTTTGTACAAATTTGTCGAGGCAGTAAAAAGTTTAAAGTATATCCCTGGTATGATAAGTAGTGTTTAAAAATTGTCTTAAATATTATTAAAGCTTTTTAAAGCCAGAAATGCTGATTAAAAACATGGAATTACAAACCAAACAATAAATGGTCAAAACGAATGAACAGGGAAAGGAAAAGTGGAAAAAATAAATTTGTTTTTTAATAGGAGATACAATCCAAATTTACAAGTTACTAATTAAAAAAAAAAAAAAAAAAAAAAAAGATAGCTAATTTTTAAACAAATTATAAACATGCTTTAATATAGTTTTTAATGCATTAAAAAAACAAAAAAAAAAAAACAGGAAATTTCTTTCTTGCAATGGCCTAGAGTAATAAATATATATTTAAGATAAATAAAAAAAAAAAAGAAAAGAAAAAAAGTTGCTTTTCCAAATTCTGCCAATCTCCTCCATGATTTACTTTATTTTTAAAAATTAAAACCTCCAATAAGTTTTTGTATTATGGGAAAAACATTTGGGGTTCATGAATAAAAGTCATGATCCATAAAGGAATAAATGAACTGGCTGGTGATTTAACTGCCTAAAGCAGCCAAGTAACCAATCAAGTAAACACTCCATCCTCCACCTTGGATAATGCACTAAAGCCCTTATAAAGAAGTAGAGACAAAAAAGCCAGAGTGAGAGAAAGAGAAAGAGAGAACTTTCATTTATATAACTTGCTTCTGTTAAAAATTAGATTTGTATACTTACAACAAAATGATTGTGAATGTGTGTGTGTTTGTGTTCTGTACTCGTCTGGGAGTGTTTATAGATTTTATATCATTATTATATAAAGAAGTACCATTCATCACTAAGTCATTGAGAGTCATTTCAAGACAACAGCAAAGAGAAAGAAGGGTACCAACAGTTAGACATGCTAATAATAGAATATATCATCATCATCATCATCATTATTATTATGTTTTTTGCATGTTAACATTTTGTTGTATTTTTTTATTTCTGTCCACCATCTGAAATGAAAACAAATCGTATCAGTTACTGCTAAATGGACTTTGTAAATATTTTCTTTTTTGCATGATAAAGAGTTTTGTTGGTTGGATAAAAGTGATATTTCTTTCCATTTTTAAATGGCCTCAAATTTTTTTCACTTCAATTTTTTCCCCACCAAACAATAACTTTAATTTTTAATTCTTTTCTCAAATTAAAAGGGAAAATTTTTTTTCCTTTTAAAATTTAACCTTCTTTCACTTTTGTACACCTCACTCAAGTCCAATCAGTCATCAATCAATCAAAACGATCACACAGATGAAATGATTTTTATGTTGTTAGGGGTATAGAGAGGTTTAGTAGAACAGAGAATGAGCTAAATATAGTGGGTGCATCAGTTCCTTTTACTCTATCACCTCATCCAGCTTTAACTTCCATTTACTTTTCACTAGTTCCAGTAGAAGAACTTGATGAAGATGAAGCAATCGTAGAAGTTTGCAAGGAAGTGGAAGTTGATGATGTCACTGTGGGCATGATAGGGGGTGCATTTGGAGATTTGGTCACTCGGCGTGATGCTGACGGGAATGACAAATTTGATGTAGACACGAGACCACGGTTTGGCAGGCGCCGGAGAGTATTCTTATGCTGAAGGTCCCAGTAGGTTTTTGGCTTGTTCATCACTTTTGCTGATGAGACTGAAGACCCAAATGGTGACATAGTGGTGGAAGTAGAGGTGGAAGAGGGGCTGGAGGACGATGGGTGAGAGACGCTAAAAAAGTCTTTGTTGGAAACCACTACATGCTGACTACTGCTGTGAGCACTACCACCACCACCACCACTGCTGCTGCTGCCACCACTGCCTTCAGGTGAAATGAGCAAAAGCTCATTATTCTCATTAAGCATGAATGTCACTACAGATTCTTGTGATGTGGAGGTGTCTGGAACAGTAACATCAGAAGCAGAGATTCGTGGCATTTGGAGATCATCCTTCTCTTTGCCAAGAGAACTCTTCACAATTGAAACTTCCTTTGTTAATATGGGCGGCTCAGAGAAATTTTCAGGCACCGGTTTATCAGCCAGGCTGGTGGATTTGCTTTCAGTTTCAGATATTGATGTTGTCTTTGAGCTTACACCAGATGCCAGACTGTTTTCTCTCAATTTTTCATTTTCAACAGAACTACTCTGTACAGTGATATTGGTGGCAGCTGTGCTAGTGGGGGTAGAGGAGGTAGTAGTGGATGTGGTACTAGTGGGGGTAGAGGCAATGCTAACAGAAATATTGCTATTATT
Organism: Acanthosepion lycidas; assembly: GCA_963932145.1. Lineage (NCBI taxonomy): Eukaryota > Metazoa > Mollusca > Cephalopoda > Sepiida > Sepiidae > Acanthosepion > Acanthosepion lycidas. The sequence continues at coordinate 69,840,935 of OZ010602.1, forward strand.
TTCTATGGCCTCACCATCCGCTTCATCATCATCATCCCATTTGAAGGGAAGTGCATCAGGATCCTTTAGGGGTTTGCGCACCCAAGATATGTGCTGCTTGTCAGGGTCAACAGCAGGCTCAAATACCTCACTAGTTGGAGTTGGGTCACTAAGTGTGGGTGAAGGAAGGTTCTTGGTCATGAGAGTTGATTCTCTTTTCTCAATCTTCAGGCCAGGCGATAACACTGCCTTCTGAATGTCAGGTAAGGCTTTTATGATGGCTGGAGCCTGGCTGGCGTCTGCTGAAATTCTGAGCCTTTTCAATGGTGGAGACCCTTGCTGATTAACCATCTTGGCAATTTGATTTGGATCACTAACTACTTTTAGCATGCCATCTTGTTCAGTCAAAACAAGTGTCTTTACAACACCAGAGCCACTGCTACTGCTACCAGTGGAAACTAATGAAGGTGATTCAGCCACTCTTTTCAGGACAGTCCGTGGAGTATCCCAGGTCTTAGCTGGTGACCTTTCCCACTCATTGGTGTTATCAGATTTCAAGGCAACACAATCAGAACTCACATTGAGAATATAGTACTCTGGATGTTTCAGGTTGACCCCCTTGTGGGAGGTCAGGTGGTACTTTGTGTCAGACCAATAGTAGCTGGAATAATTGCAAAGTTTACACTTGAATCGATCAAGCCCAAGATGCTTAGCAGCATGGCGCTTCAGGTGCTGCAAGTAGGAAAATGACTGGTTACATTCCAAGCATCGAAGTGTTTGGAAGTCAGAGATCTCCTCAATCTTGCGATTGTGGTTGCACAACTGGACATGCCTCTCAAAATGCTGCCGGAATGAGTAATAGCGATTGCAAGAGTAACACTGAAAGTTACCAATCTTTGCAAGCTCTGATGATTTGAACATTTTGCTTGGGGTCGTACGCAACTTCTCCAAGTTGGTGACCGTAGACTTGATACATTCTGATGGCTTGCCAGGTGCTTTTGACACCCAAAATGTTTCAAGCTTGACAGGTTGGATCATGTTGGTAGTGAACGAGTAATTCTGATCAGAGTTGCCATCTCTATTTGAAGTGTTAAAGGATCCACTTGCCAGCCTTGGAGTATTAACAGCAGTACTCATGCTGGTTGACTGGTCGCCAGCTGATGAAGTGGCAAGAGGTGTATGCTCAGAATGTTCACTAGATACCTCACCGCCTGCTGTTGACATTGAAATAGAATTGTCACTGATAGATTTCTTCTCACCAACAGTCTTGAAAGCCACAATTTTGGTGAAAGTTTTAGGACGTCCTCTGCGTTTTTTTGAGGTGCTATCTTTCACTGTACTCTCTGTTCGTTTTCGGCATGACTTGACATGAACCTTGATAGAACTTTTCTTGGTAAATGTCTTAAAGCAGAAAGAGCACTTAAACAGCATACATTTCTTTTTGATCTTTTTATGTTTCACTTCAACTACCGATGTCTTGCGGAGTTTGGCTTGCATCTTCTGCAATTGGCATCGCTTCAACCCATGTTCTGATCGCAAGTGTCCAATCAATCCAGAAAAGTAACGTAGAATTTTAGGTTTTTTTTTACAGTAGGGACACTTATAGTTCTTTTCAGGCAACTCATTGTCCTTGCTGCGTTCAGAACGTTTGACTGCTTCAATTACAGGGAAAGTAGCTGACATATCTTTCTCATCAACCCAACAGTTTTTCATCAAATTTCGCCACATAGGGAGCAGTTGTTTATCTTTGAGAAAATGGGGATCTCTCAAGTGAAGAATGAGCTCTGAAAAGGTTTCGAGGCGAGTCTCCTTTTGACAGATTGGACAGACAAAGTGACCTTTAGCATCAGCCAAGTGTTTAGACATGTGCTGTGCAAGCTTACTCATGTTGGTAAGCTCTAGGCCACAATCAGGACAGCGAAGCCGATTTCTTAGCTCATACCGCTCTGGATCATCTATATCTTTGTCTAAGTCATCTTCATTCATACTTTTGTGTTTATCATCCGATTCTACAGAAACACCTCCTTCCTTATCCTCTTTAATCTCAACACTGTCACTTTTGGCCGTTGGTGCTTCTTCAGTAGCAAGATTTGTTGCTGCTGTTGTATCATCAGCCTTCTGTTTTTCAACATCCTCATTCATCTCTAGAAGAGGTTGATTTTTATCTTTGTAACGTTGATAGGCATCAAGAACTCCAGCTATTAATGGATTCAGTGTATCAGAAGCATCAGTCTGCTTCTGGTTTGGGATCTCTAATGGTTCAGAAGGACTAACCTTTTCTGGAGTAAGAACTGGAGGTTCATCAGATTTATTCTCAACAGATATAGGTTCTGGTTTTTCAAGCACTGGTTGTTTATCCTGATCACCCTGGATATCTGCCTTTTCATCTACTGAAGTTGCAGCAGTAGTAGTAGTAGTAATAGTAGTAAGAGGAGCAGGTGTGGGAGCAAGTATAGGAATAGGAGTAGCAGAAGAAACTTTAGGTCCAAGAGTAAGTTCGGGAAGTGCAGGAGTCGACATAAGAGTAGTCGCTGGTGCAAGAGCAGGAGCAGACTCTTGAGTAAGAGCAGGTGTAGTCACAGGAGTGGGAACAGAGACAATACTAGCAGGAGTAGGTGCTGGGGTTAGAGAAGAAACAGAGGACACGGGTGCTACAGTAGAAATAGTAAGTGCAGATAGAGTAGGAGCAGGTGACAGAGATGGAATAAGAGCTGGTGCTAAAGTAGATACAGGAGTAGTAGCAGATGCTAGAGTAAGCAAAGGTGCAGTAGAGGGAACAGCTGCAGATGTAGCCACAGGAGTTGGTACAGTAGCAGGAGTAGCCACAGGTGCTAGAACGGTAGCAGGCATGGCTACAGGTGTGGGAATGGTCACAAGCGAGGGAACTGTGGTAGCAGGAGTGGCTGCAAGTGGGGGAACTGCAGCAGCAGGAGCCACTGCAGGTGTGAGAATAGCAGCAGGAACTGCAGTAGCAGGAGCTGTCACAAGTGCGGGAACTGCGGTGGCAGGTGTGGAAACTGTGGCAGTAGGTGTGGAAACTGTTGCGGTAGGTGTGGAAACTGTGGTGGCAGGAGCAGCCACAGGTGTGGGAACTGTGGTGACAAGAGTGCCTACTGGAGTGGGAACTGTAGCAGGTGTGGCCACACAAGTAGAAACTGAAGCTGGAGCAGCTGCAGGTGAAAAAACAGTAGCAGGAGTAGAAGCAGAAGTGGCTCTGGGTGTAGGAACGGCATCTGCAGCAGCCACTGGCGCAGAAACGGCAGCTGGAGCGGCCACTGGTGCAGAAACGGCACCTGGAGCGGCCACTGGCGCAGGAACGGCACCCGGAGCGGACACTGGCGCAGGAACGGCACCCGGAGCGGACACTGGCGCAGGAACGGCACCCGGAGCGGACACTGGCGCAGGAACGGCACCCGGAGCGGACACTGGCGCAGGAACGGCACCCGGAGCGGACACTGGCGCAGGAACGGCACCCGGAGCGGACACTGGCGCAGGTATGGAAGCTGGAGCGGACACTGGCGCAGGTACGGAAGCTGGAGCGGACACTGGCGCAGGAACGGAAGCTGGAGTGGCCACATGCGCAGGAACGGCAGCAGGAGCGGCCACTGGCGCAGGAACGGCAGCTGGAGCGGCCACTGGCGCAGGAACGGCAGCTGGAGTGGCCACTGGCGCAGGAACGGCAGCTGGAGCGGCCACTGGCGCAGGAACGGCAGCTGGAGCGGCCACTGGCGCAGGAACGGCAGCTGGAGCGGCCACTGGCGCAGGAACGGCCACTGTCGCAGGAACGGCAGCTGGAGCGGCCACTGGCGCAGGAACGGCAGCTGGAGCGGCCACTGGCGCAGGAACGGCAGCTGGATCGGCCACTGGCGCAGGAACAGCAGCTGGAGCGGCCACTGGCGCAGGAACAGCAGCTGGAGCGGCCACTGGTGCAGGAACGGAAGCTGGAGCGATCACTGAGGTGGTCACAGGCGTGGGAACAGTAGCTGGAGTGGACATTGAGGTGGACGCATGCGCGGGAACGGCAGCTGGAGCGGCCACTGAGGCAGTCACAGGCACTGGAACGGCCACTGCCGCTGGAGCGGTCGCAGGCACGGGAACACTAGCTGCAGCGGTCGCAGGCGCGGGAACACTAGCTGCAGCGGTCGCGGGAACACCAGCTGCAGCGGTCACAGGAACACCAACTGCAGCGGTCGCAGGCACGGGAACACTAGCTGTAGCGGTCGCAGGTGAGGAAACAGTAGCTGAAGCAGTCGCTGGAACAGTAGCTGCAGCGGTAGCAGGCGCGGGAACAGTAGCTGCAGCGGTCACAGGCGTGGGAACAGTAGCTGCAGCGGTCACAGGCGTGGGAACAGTAGCTGCAGCGGTCACAGGTGCGGGAACAGTAGCTGCAGCGGTCACAGGCGCGTGAATAGTAGCTGCAGAGGTCACAGGTGCGGGAACAGTAGCTGCAGTGGTCACAGGTGCGGGAACAGTAGCTGCAGCGGTCACAGGTGCAGGAATAGTAGCAGGACTAGGCACAGAAGCTGCTAGATTAGGTTTTGGTATAGGATCAGGAGGTGGAAGAATAGGTTTAGGATAGGTACCATCCAGAGCAGAAGATACAAGAGTGACTGGTGGTTCTAAAGTGGTCACAATAGTGGTCTGGGGTGCAGCAGTCATAGGTGATTCAGGAGTAAATACAGTAGTGTCAAGAGATGTAGTAGGTGCAATAGTAGGCACTGTTGTAACAATCTTAGGTGAAAGAATAGAAGCAGGTTGGGCAAGAGCAGGTGAGGGAGCAACAGTTGATGCAGAAATAACCGAAGTAGTAATTATGGGGGTAACTTTTTCTTTTGGCTCTTGAACTACTTTTTTGCTAGGACTGATTCTATGTCCTTCTGTCTTTTGCTTCTTTGAGGGTGGTGGAGCTTCTGCTTTTTTCTGGTTTGTACTGTCCACTTGTTTAACAGCAGAAGCAGTCTCTTTTTTCTGAAGAGAATTGTCTTCTTTCTTAAAAGTAGAGGAACTATCTACCTTTTTAGAAGCAGCAGAATTTTCCTCTTTTCTCTGGCTGGAACTGTCTCCCTTTTTAAAGGGTATTGAGCTTTCTTTTTTCTGGCTATAACTGGTCCTGTCCCCCTTTTTAAAAGGAACTGAACTGTTTTCTTTCTTTTGGCTATTGCTCTCTTTCTCTCCTTTTTTAAAACGAATTGAACTATCTTTATCGCCTTTCTTGAAATGAGCAGAACTTTCCTCTTTCCTTTGGCTGGAACTATCTTTGCCCCCAATTCTGAAAGGAATTGAACTTTCCTCTTTTTTGTGACTTTCTTTTCTTGTGCTGTCATCTTTTTTATGGCTAGAACTATCTCCCTTCTTAACAGAGGTATCCTCTTTTCTATCTCTTTTGGAGCTCCCTTCTTTCCTGGAACTATCTTTTCTTGAACATTCCTCTCTTCTTTGACCAGAAGTATCATTCTTTTTTAGCATTGAGGAGACATCATTCTTTTTGTGACTGGAAGCCTCTCCTTTTTTTTGAATAGCAACCTCTTTCTTCTGACTGGAAATGTCTCCTTTTCTAGAAGAGCTTTCTTCTTGCTTATGTCCTGAACTGTCCACTTTCTTTGGCTGACTGCTGTCTTTCTTATGCACAACATTATCTCCCTTTTTAGAAGGGCTTACATCTTTTTTCACTGCCTGGCTGTCCTCTTTTTTAGAAACAGTACTATCTGTTTTACGCAAACTGCGTAACTTCATTGTGTCATTGCTTTCAACAGAGGCAGTCACCCTAACGGTTGTGGTGGATAGTTTTGTTTGGCTCTTATCTGATACACTTTCTTTTTCAACTTCTTTTGATTTTGTAGATTTTAGAGTCGATGATTTCTTAGCCTGGTCAGTCTTTTGTGAATCTTTTACTGAGGTAGCCTCAGTAGGCCTCTCAATCTTTTCTGTGTTGGTGATGCTGTTTTCCTTATCAGTTTTCTCTTCACTGGTCTTACTGACTGGCAGAGGCACTGTAAATCTGACAACATACTGAAGGCAATGGACCTTTTTGTGGTTTAGGAAACTGGTCATAACACGGAACAAATTTCGGCAGATTTTGCATTCCAAGATGATATCACACTCATGGCTGAGGCAGTGTTTGTCTTCTGGCTCTCCTGACTCAAGAGTGGATAGCACTTGATCAATCACTGTAGTAGGGGGTGTCATTATCACCCCACCAGGGTGAGCCTGGTTTGCTTCACTCATCTTCAATATCTGTAAAGAACAACAAGAAATATGTGAAACAAAATTTTAAAATCTAAACAGGGAAGCAAAATAGGATTGTCTTCAACAATTTTTTTTTATTGAAGTTCTGAACAAGGTTCTCTATACATAGTTAATAAAATAAATAAAATAAAGTACTTCAACTTTGAGAATGTTACATTTTAAAGTTATAAAAAAGTTAAATCGCAATCCTTATACAAGTTTCTAAAAATTCACAATAAAGTTTATAATTTTAATACTAAAGAAAATATTCATAATCTCAGTATCTGAATTACAAAACATTCATCCTGAAATTAAAGAGTAATTAATACTGAATCACCACAAATCTGATCTATAAAGTATATATTTTACAAAAAAAAAAAAAAAAATAGTTCTATAAATTTTACATTATTAATTGAATTTGAATTGTTCATATTATTTGTACATTGAGGCTTCTTGAATTTTAATTAAGAACAAATTTCAGTGGCATCTAAATCATTGGAGACAAGTTCATCCCAAAAATTGTATTCTCCAAATTGTAATCAGAAAGTCTTCAATCCTCAACACATCATTACCTTCTGATATTGATATTGTATCAGGAAAAATGTAATCATAATAGATGTATGGTTAACATAGCAGTTAGCATCACACTACAAGGGATCATTAAACTAAGCTTAAATTCAACTGAGGTTATTGCATTCACTTAACATTAGGCTACTCCGTTTTTTCGTGGGAAAACAGCATAGCGTAATGAAAAAGGCCACAAATTTAACAAAAATAAATTTTTATCGACAAAATGTTTGTTATTATTAAGATGAAAGACCAAAGTATTTTTAATTATTTTTTTAAATTTTTTAATCCTTTCTAACATGTTCAAAATTTTGGTTAAAGTCTTCTTTTGTTTATGTCATTGTGGTAGCAGAAAATAAGTTTTATTTTTTATGCTTTTTTCCGTTGTAAACACATTAATTTGGAAATTTTTGTAAAAATCAAGTAATTGTCTGATTTTAATGAAATTTTCAAGACTTATTCACAAATGAATGAAATTAATTTTGAAACTTTTTTTTAAGAAAACTTTGGTAAAATATATTTTTTTTTAAATATGTTACCCTCCCACCACACTTACTTAATTTCCTGAAATTTTGCACAAAGTCTTTCTATTTCTATTTCCTGAAATGTTTTCTTTTGTTAAAAGTAGGAGTCCTTGGAGATTGTAAATCACCTACTTTTTTTTTCCAAATTTGAGATATCTAACTGAAAATCTGTTCTGAATTGAAAAGTAATCAATCCATTAAAACTATGACATTACTTAATTTGAAAAGCTTTTAATTGCTTTTGTAAATAAGTAATATTAAGGAGAAATTATTCTGAAGAAATAAAAATTTTTCTGATGAATAATGAAGTTTTACAAGAATTTTTTTCATTTTTTTTTTTTTTTAAAAATTTTAATTATAATAATTTATAATAGTTTAAAATCATGTAAAATTCTGTATTGGGCTATTTCCTGGATGTGATATAGTAATTAAATGGAAACAAAATTTACAAATCCAAAATTGAAAAGATTAAATCAACTTAGTTGTGCTATTCTATTTTTAAAATAATTTTTTATTTTGTATTTTTTTTACTTAATATGTTCATTATTTTCATGTATGGTAGACTGAAATTGCCATTATTATGATCTAAAAGTTTTGTCCCTTTATTATGTTGCTTCAGTTACGTTTCAACAGGTTTTCAAAATTTCTATCCTGCTTTAAAAGTTTAAAGCTTAAACTAAGTTTTACTTTTTTCAATTACTATTTCGCTAAATATTTTCATTTTATGTATTTACATTAGTGTGGGACATACTTCAATTGAGTAATCATAGTATTTCATTTGTTATTAAATTATAAAATTAATTGAATAAAATTTCATAGTATTTTAAATTTTTTAATTTTTGCATCTTCAAAAGTCAATAATATATTAATTGTGGAAAATATGTTCATTTGTAAAAATTACTAGGTAGTTAAAAACCAAAAATATGTGTTCACTTAGATTTCTGACAATTGGGTCATCCATAGTAGCTGTCATCACTTCGTCTATCAGCAGTCCATCAAACATTGGATCAGATGAACAGGACCAATCATTAATAATTGGTTGTATATTATTTTTTTTATGTTAGAAGTAAGTAACATTTATTTCAAATCAGATTAATTTAACTTTAAATTTTCTAATTTTACTAAAATAGCGTGTCAGAAATATATATTTATTTTTTGAAAGAATTTTAAAATAGAAAAATTTGTTGTTTACAAATTTCTTAAAATTAAGAAAAGGCTGCTTTTAAGAAAATTTTAAGAAATCAAAATTAAATTTGACATTCCAATCTATATAATTTCTATCTGAAATACTCCAGAATATTTTACTTAATGGAAATAATAAATTTAATTATTAAAGATTCAATTAAAGCTAAAATGAAATCTTCAAGAAAGATTTTTCATTTTTAAAATTTAATTTTAAATTTTAGGTATCAAAAATTTATGCCGAAAAAGTGAAGGGACCTACTTGATATTAATGCCCTTGAAATTGGTATTAAACCACTTCCCCTTAGCTATGAGTAAAATAATAGGGTAGATTAGGCAACCAGTCTAGCATAAAAACACTAAATTAAAAACCATGAGAAAGAAATGGGAAATCATTCCACTACATTTCTCAAGGACAGTCTTGGCAATTCAGATAAAAAAAAAAAAAAAAAAAAAAAAAAAAAAAAGAGAGGAAGCTATAGAAATTCATGATCACCTATGACCTAAAGGGACATAGAAAACTAATATTTTTATACTAAGCAATAGAAAATAAAAGACTTTACTGAAACAATATACTCTAAACTATCTATATAACAGCTATAATTGTGCTTAAAACTTTATTGCTCCAGGAACAATAAATTTTCTTAGTGTTGAATTATAATCAAGATCCAGTCATAAATTATTTGTGGAGGATTAACTACCAAAAAGTAACAATAAAATTAAAGTGGTTTAAAAATAATTGTACAATTCATGTCTTAGAAGTTATGAGAATGCCTCTTGGATACCCAACAAAATATGTGTTATAGCAGCAAATATATAATTTTAAATAGCTCCAGGGATAAGTCATTTTAAGAAATATTATGCTCCACAAAAGTTAAGTCTGTTTTAATTTAATTTTGAAATGTTTTCTTCTTGACAATGTCAGATTTAGTGGTAACTCTGCTCAAAGATACTTTTGGATCATCATAACTTGGAACCTTGTTCATCTCATGCGCAGTTAATAAAAAAGTAACATCACAATCTAATTTTTTGTAGCATTTCTAGGGCTCGAAAATGATCTGATTAAAAAAAAAACAACAAAATTGTACCAGTTTTAAAGGCAAACCTGAACATATGAGACAATCTGCATCCACTGAATAGAGCATGTTCAAAAAAAAAAAAAAAAAAAAGTGACAAGATATCTGTAGAGAATAACAGTCAGCGTAAAGAAAATGACCTCTTGTAGATTAAATAAAGGGATCAGCAGTTCAAAATATGTCAACAGATACCTGAAGGCTGGATTTGTGATAAGGATCAGAACTTAAATCGAAAGGTTTATAACTCATTCAAAAAATTCAGATAAAATTTACTTGGCACTAGTTTATCAACTTGATGGCTTGATTTTCATAACTTCCAATAAAACACTGAAATTTTACTTAATGACATTGTAAATTTGGTATTTGCAATTCTACATGGTCACTTTGTAAGACACTTAGTTTCTTTTATTCATAACTTTTAATAAATCTGCCAAACTTAGTGCAAAAATGTGTCAAAATCGAGGTCTTTCAATTTCAACTGTTGATGCCACATTTATTTTAAAGGATATTTTGATAAAATTAACATTTAAACAAAATTTAATATTTTCTTTCTAAATATACAATTATTTCTACTGTGTACTGATTAATTTTTATTCCATATCTCCCTACACATATAAAAATACACATATTTGTTGTCTTCCTGTACATATGAAAGCAATAGAACTTAAACTTAATCCCATTAAAGAATGCTTATCAATTTGGTGGGCTAACCATAAGGTTTGAAGTTCTTTCACAAAAAAATTTAAGTTGAAAACTTTAGTGGATAAAATATCAGAGAATTCAACTAAAAAAAAAAAAAAAAGTACACCTCCTTGTAAAACACTGTCTCATCTTTAATAATCTCTGTGTCTATACAACTTGAGGTGCAAGCGAATCAAAAATTTTTTATACTATGCTTGTTTTGTGCAAAACAATTTGGTACAACACATTGAAATTTGTATTGCTAACCAAGTGAATGAACATCAACTGAAACTCATTTTAAATCAGGCTTGTTTCATCAAAGGATATTACACAGCTTAAATATTTTTCTTATATTTTCTTTAATGATACATTTTAAAACTGTATAAACTACATATTGTATTTTGTCCAAACCGTCATAATCAAATCCCTTTTGTCTCAGCTGTTTCATTTTGTGCAGAATTCATGTTCTAAAATAGAAAAATACATAAACAGGATGTATTCTTAGTTTAAATTTAACAGGCATGTTAATAAAATATAAAATAAGATTTTTAAAAGTATCTCATTTTTCTTTTAATAGTCATTCATTTCATTTACAATTGTGGCTGGTAAATTCTTCTCTAATTCTTGGGATTTGGGGATTAAATAAATTTATTTACATTTTCTGTTCAGCAAATTAAACTGAATAAGCTTGATTTTGATTTTGTAAATTCATAAACAATTGATATGTAATTCTAGGGATTAGGTCCTATTTTAGAGGCTAAAATTAAATTTTTTAATATTATAAAGAAAAAAGAAAAGTCATTAATCTTTTGCAAACATGTATTGACTTTTCATAATTTTTTTAACGGCATCATGGAAGATAATAATGCAATAACATTTTTAAGTAGATATCGGTTATTTTTCTTTTTTTTATGCATTAGTGCTTTCCATGCCAGAAATCCCTACCTTGATGATAGTCAGTGAATCTGAGTTTTCAAACTCTAGCATTTGTTATGTAGAAGAACTATCTCAAATTCAGTTACAAGTGCCAAGGCCAATGGGTTACAGTATATTATTACATCTCTATCTAGTGCTGTAATCAAAATTTTAGTTCCAAGCAAAGGAAGAAATGGTTATTTTAATGTCCTTGGTTGGATGATATTGCAAATGTGGTGTCAATATTTGTCTTCAATGTGATATAATACCATTTTCAAGAGATGATAGGATAAAAAGTGTTCCAGGAATATTGGCTATAGCAGAGGTGTAGAAACAAATTCAGAATGCAAATCACCATTAGAAGAGAAAATACAGGAGGAGCATTCCAATAAATGTATTTTTATTCATTTCAGTGCTCTTAGTTTGAAGATAAATTAATTCAAAGCTTTACAATAAACACTTGTTTGAAGACCTGACCAATAATTCATTTCATGAAATAAATTTCTAAGTGTTGCAGTTATTATTGTCCCTTTTTAATAAGTTAAAAATTGCATAATTTCACAAATTTTTTCAAAATTAGACAGATGTACGCGAAAAGGTATGCACATTACAGGGAAAAGAACTGTTTTATTGAATTCCTCATCTCTAAATTAGTAGTTTTAAGTACAGTAATGCCTTGAGATTTTTTTTTTAGATACAAGCCTAAAGCTAAATTTTAAGATATGAACAAGTTTCAGTTAAGCATCTGCTAATTAGCAGTGAGCACCAAGCTCCAAGAGTATTTCTACTCACACTACAAGTGTACAATGGAGATCCTTCCGTCTAGAAGGATCTTCATTGTACCGTGTTATTTTTGTCATTATTTTGCAAAATTCCTTTGGTGACCCCATATATTAAAAAAAAGTAAGGGTAAGGGGCAGTGGTGAAAATCACAAACGCATGATTTCACTTGAGGTAAAATGGGAAATAAAAAATCATGAGGAAGACATACGATCAATGGATTTGGCAAAACAGTATGAGCATTCTACATTGACGATAAGTAAAAAATTATAAGATTTTGAAAAAATTAGTTATAGTAATTAAGTGATAAAGTTAATTTTCGGTGTCATAGACTAGGCTAGCTGTTGCTAGGCTCTCCCCCTCCCAGTTGGCCTATGAATCTCTGAACTTCATGGTTTAGTACAGTTTATTTCCTTGCAATTTGTTTTTTCTCTTATCTTATTTTTTGCTTATTCACATGTTTTTGCTTGTAAGAAACTCACAAATAGAAAAATAGGGGTGAGTTTTAGGAAAAAAGGGTAATTTTTAGGAGCCTGTAACAGATCTGAAATATTCTCATTAATTTCAATGGAGAAAATTGATTTGAGACAAGAGTCTTAAGTTACATGCTCAGCCTTGGGATGGATTAAACTTGTATTTCAAGGCATGTACCTCCAATGCATACATTTTTTCTTTTTATAGCAAGTTCAGGATGGTATGCTTTTGACCTATTTTTGCCCTACTGGTTATTTTTACATGGTGCAAATAGGAGTTTTATAATTTTTTTTTTTTTTTTATACATGTACTACTCAAAAAGAAATCAGCTTCATCTCTGTTGTGTTCTGAATCATAGAAAGAAGTTGCATGGCATTAACTGTTGAAATGAAACTGATATGAACAGTCAAATGTGCCCTTCTGTGTCATGTCTTAACCATTTTGTTTTTGAAAATACAATTTTTCCCATTAGTATTATATTTCTTTACTTTAAGACTACCTATATGACATTACATTTATATTAATTTTTTAACTAGTCAGAAACCTGTTGGAATTGGCTTCTTGCTCAAAATGGAAAAACGAATGAACTTAAATGTCAATTGAGCTACCAAGTTAAATTTCATGTTTTGTCAAGTCCTCTATACCTGTACTAAAAGTTCGTTTTGTTTTTTTTTATAAAGATATAGTGAAATTTTAGTTTGGGATACTTACTTTTAAAAGATATAACAAAAATGAATTTTACAAATGTAGCAAATGTTTAAGAAGAAATTTGAAATTGCAACTAGCAATATGCGGCATTTTAAGATTTTAAAACGAATTCTGGCAGATGTATGTGACTTTATAGGCCAAAGATAAAACTCAAGGGTCAAGATTAACACTATCCCATCATACCAGGGCCAATAAAACATTAGTTTGGGATGACTGGTTAGGTCTTTTAGGACAATGCCAGAATGATACATTTTTTTTAAATAAAATTTTTTTTATATTCTACAAGCAACTAATTTAAAAAAAAAATAATTATCACTCACCAATAATGACAAGTGTTTAATAAATAGTGCACATACATGTACATGCATACACACACAAGATGTTGGTATAGTTTAAATTTTTCAGGATATTCCTGGAAGAATAGTGAAAAAAGTTAGTTTGGAGCCGTTTTGGAGACTGTTGTAGTTCAGAGTAGTATAACCTGATCACTATTGTTACATTTACACCAAATGGTACCACCAAACAGTACATGTAAAATATTTTTAACTATAGAAAACTTGAAAAGTAAATGTACAGTTCAAATTCAGTATGTAAAACAAAATGAGTAGAGAGGATGGTACTCTGTAATCAAAATTAAATATTAAGTGCTAAGTATATTTGAATCTTTTTAGTAATTTTTGTAAAAACAAAGTGCATATTAACCAACATGTTTTGTTTTGCATTTAAAATTTACATTTTCATTGTCTTCTTCATCTTGGACCAAGTTTTAGATTTTAGAACCTAAAAAAGCTAAACATATTCATATTGCAATGTTACTTTCCTCTTTGAAAGATGGGAGCTCTTGATATAGGCCAAGTCCTGAGTTGTGATTACTTAAAAATGCTTACCTGGAAATGCCAAAGAAATTTGTACCCACATAATTTTCTTAGTAACATATATTCTAGATAAATAATATGTTCAAAATTAAGGGGAAAAAAAAAAAAATTGTTTTTCACTCACACCAAAGAAGTTCTTGTTTTGAAACCAATATAGATCTATAAAACAGAAGATGTCTCTCTTTGTGTGTATGCTATTTATGCACGCCCACATTTCTCAATCAATTTTGGTGAAATTGTACACACATGTTGCAAATTTACCAAGAACAATCAAGCACTTGTGAAAGGCATACCATAAAAAAGATGGAGGTGGGTAGCTTAGTATACCAACGGATGATGCATGCAAATGGAGACATAGGCAGACATTTCTAGACAGTTGGGTATAGTTATACAATTGCAGCCATGTACACCCGGGCAACACCAAGTACCTCGGCTAAATGTGTTCCACTTAACCATCTCCAATTTAGTTCTCACTCTGATCAGATTCTTTTGATTCTTCAATAAAGCCTTGTGAAATGTCACTTAGTACTTTTATTTGTGAAGTCATTATGGATCCAAAAACAAAGATAATTTTGATGCAAAGGCAACCACATTATTTTTCCATTTTTAACTAGGTACCATTCCACAACAGAAACATATACTATGACGTGTGTAGATACAAATAAATTAATAAATGTTCAAGTGATCATCTCTTAACCAATTCCAGAATTTTGTGTAACACTGCACATCAGGAATCAGATTTATTAGAATATCCTATCTTGATAAACACTTATTTATAGGACACTTGACAAATTGGACAGGCCTAGATAATTGGGGCATGATATCATAAAAACCACACACAAAATATCTCGATTCCATTTGAGGAAATGCAATTAAAATCAAATTAATTAATATCTCGGAGATTATTGTAGTGTTAACTGAAATAAATAACCAGGCCTGATTATTTCATGCTAAGAAATAAAGTGAATATAAATCATTTTAAAACTGAGGTTTAATATTTCTTTAAAATACTGGAAAGGATAAACATAAAATTAGGTACCTCCATTAATTTTCGATACCTAAAGTTTAAAATGAATTTCTAAAAAATGAAAAAGCATTTGTGAAGCTTCCTTTTTAGCTTTAGTTGAAAGATAAATGATTAAATTTACTATTTCCAGTAAGCAAAATACTCTGGTGTAATTCAAATATTATAGTGATTGGAATCTCAACTTTTTGGTCGCTTTCAGCAAAATCATTAAAATTGGCCATTCTCGACACATTTGTAAACAAAAGTTAATTTTCAGTTTTAAAAATCTTCCAAAAATAAAATATACTTTTTTAAAACTTTATTTGACAAATATGAGCTGAATTAAAGTATAATTAATCTGATTTGAAAAAAATATTATTTACTTTAAGTTTAAAATAAGAGAAATGGATTTTTAAAACAAACAATAGCGGTGATTATGCGCCTGTCACTGCTCATAAGATAACTTAACAAAGCACTGATAAGGTGTTGACAAGTATATTGTTGTTTTATGGAGACTTTATCTGTTAAAACATAATTTAAGAAAATGATGGTTGAGCAGCTTTTTTATATAATTTTTAAGTACTTTGTAATGTTGGAAAATATTCTCCATAATCTAATTTTAGGAATGTTGACTTTAAATTTACTATAGCCATTACACTTATTTTCTGATAATGACATGTATGGTCAACAATACTTTCAAACAGGCATGTTGCATAATATTTTATATACATAGAAAAAATTTTAAAATTATTTTTAAAATCTTGAAACAAAATACTTTGTATTAGGCTTTTTAATTTTTGATTAGTACTAACTTAGGTACCTCCACGAAATCGCTAAAAAAGTGAGCATAGTCTGATGAAAAAGACGCCAAACTTTATGAAAACAAAATTTTATTGCCTAAATGCTTGTTTTTATGAAGAGGAAAAACCAAAGTTTTTTAAAATCATTTTTTTTTAAATTTTTGCTTCTTTTTAGAACATTCTAAATTTTGATTAAAAAAACCTTCTTTCTCTTTGTACCAACATGGGCTAGTAAATAACATAGATAATTTTTAGCACGTTTTTTTGGTATTACACACATTAATTTGGAAAATCTTGCAAAAATAAAAATAATTGTCAGTTGTTAATGAAACTTTCAGAAACTATTCACAGATGATCGAAATTATTATAAATATGTTTTTTTTTTTATTAAAGTCATGGCAGAAATATTTTTTTATATATTTATTAACACCCCCATAACTAATTTTATGAAAAACTCTAGAAATTCGAGCGCGCAGAACTTAGTGATTACAATAGCACAAGACTTTGAAGAATGCAAATCATGTTTTGTTTGTTTTTTTAATTGGAGCCAACGTACCTGAAAATCAGCTCTGAATTGTAACATACAAAACTCAATAAAAACAAATATATTATTTAATTTCAAATGCTTTTATTTGTTTTTAGTTGTTTTTAGTTTGTTTTTATGAATATGGACAATATTTTCTGAAAGCAAAAGATTTTTTCAATGAAAATTGTATTTTTAATACAATTATTTGTTATTTCTTTAATTATAATAGATTTTTACATTAAGTTTTTAAAAATATTATAACATTAGTTAAAAGCAACATCAACCTTTCAAAGTGTCCAGATGAGATCGTCATTGTCTAGTGCTTTGAAAATTGTATCGTTTGGACCAATCAGATTAGCCATGGTAATTAAAAAATGTAATTTTTGTGCTTATAATCGGGCAGTAATTATAAAGTATGGAAGACCAACTAGAATACAATTTAGTTGCATTATTTGAGTTCAGCATTGTTCTCCGCTGTTAAGGCCATTACTTTTGCGAAACACGTATGGAGAAGTTAATTTGATTTTTCAATTTCAACTGATTTACCTATAAGTATCAGTATCATCTTATGAAATTTAACTACTGCTAAACTTTAATTTATATGATCTTATTTTTATATTAATCTCAGTTATGACATTTTTCCATAAATGAAATATCAAAATTAATAATAAAATGAATGGAAATACAAATAACACAGTAAAATGTAATAAATGTACATAAAATTATAGTATTTTATGTACACTTCTGATAAAATTTCATAAGAAAGGTACCTATAAATTAGATACCTTTTTCTTATGAAATTTAATCTCACTCTTAACAGTCTTATTTTTTAATTTCTTTATATTTTCCATAAAGCATCGTAAACGTAAAGATGAAAGCAAAATACAAATAAAAAAAAATGAAAAATTAGAGCGCTGAAAGTTTTCCTTAAAAGTAACGAGGTGAATAATTTGTTCATTTAAATTAGGTATGTTCATGAGATCGCTAAAAAAAGCGCATAGTCTGATGAAAAAGACATCAAACTCGACGAAAACAAAATTTTATCGCCAAAATGTTTATGTTACTATTAAGAGTAAAGAGCAAAGTAATTTTTAATTATTTTTAAAAAATTTTCTGTTTTTATTACAACATTCTAACTTTCCATTGAAAAACTTGTTTCTCGTCATCACCGGAAGTCCCGTAAAAATAACATTGCGAATTTTTTGTCCATTTTTTTCTTATGGCACACATCAATTTTGAAAATCTTGCAAAAATAGAAATAATTGTCAGATTTTAATGAAACTTCCAGAAACTATTCAGGAATGATGGAAATTATTATAAATATGTTATTTTTTTTAAAAGTCATTATAAAAATATATATTTTTATATATATATATTACAACCCCATAAATAAATTAATAAAAAACTATAAAAGTTTATGGACGAAGCACGCAGGTCATTATAGTTACAAACACAAGGCTTTGAGGAAAGTAAATCATGTTTTATTTTTTTTTAAATCCGACCTCGTAAACCTAAATTCAGCTCTGAATTGTAACATACAAAACCCAATAAAACAAAGATACTATTTAATTTTAAATGCTTTTAGTTGCTTTTATCAATATGCATAATATTGTCTGAAGGCAAAAAACTTTTTCGATGAAAAATGAATTTTTAAATGAATTAATTGTTATTTAATAAATTATTTTATTATTTTTACATAAAGTTACTAAAAGTTGTTGAATATTCTAAAATTAATTGTACCGCTGAAGCCTGTATATAATGCTTTTTTTAGGGGCCTGTATCTGTCCAGATTATAAATAGCACAAGGGTTTTACAGTCGACGAAACACCATTGAGAGTAATCTTACTGTTCTTTACCCTATGTGAGGAAAAAAAAAAAAGGTTAAATCAAATGTACAGGGGCCCGGAAGAAACATGATACAATAAAAACATCACGTGACTTGATTTGTACGGCAGTGTTATCGGCCTTTACTAACGAGGTAAACGTAAAGATAAATTGTCACTTATGACCTTCTGTACTATAAATTTCCGCACGTAATATGTCAGTGCGTGATGAAAAACAGGCACTTGTCATTTGTCACTCAACACCGCAGTTCAGACCGGCTATCTCCCATTTGAAAAAACATGTTTTCATCACAGAAAATAAGCAATCTTTGTTTTAAAATATATTAAATAAACTTTATAATTTCTAATTTTTTTTAAATTATTTAAAAAACATCATAATTGATTTTTTAAATAAATTTTAAACGGCAACATTCACTTTTGTAAACAAAAGTTAAAAAAACGGGAGATTATTGATTTTCTGTCAATTTTTCCAATTCAAAAAAATTGAAGATATTTAACGAAAATTTTGGACGTGCTAGAAATTATTAAAAAATCTAAAAAAAATATTCAAAAAATACTTTGATCATTCCTCTTGATAATAACATTAACATTTAGACGATAAAAAATTACTTTAATCAAGTTTAAAGCCTTTTTTATGCATGGTATGCTATTTTTTTAGCGATCTCATGAACATACCTAATTTAGATGATAAAAAATTATTTTAATCAAGTTTAAGGCCTTTTTTATGCATGGTATGCTATTTTTTAGCTACCTCCACTTTTTCGGCATAAATTATCGATACCTAAGTTTAAAATGCATTTTTTAAAATGAAAAAATATGCTTGAATATTTCATTTTAGCTTTACTTGAAAGTTGAATCATTAAATTTATTATTTCCATTAAGTAAACAATTCTGGTATATTTCAGATAGAAACTATATACATTGGAATGTCAAATTTAATTTTAAATTTTCAAAAAACCCGCCATTTTCTTAATTTTAAGAAATTTGTAAACAAACACAAATTTATCGATTTTAAAAATATTTAAAAAAATTTCTGAGACGTCATTTTAGTAAAATTAGAAAATTTAATGTTAAATTAATCTGATTTAAAAAAAATATTACTTAATTATAGCATAAAAAAGAAATATACAACGAATTATTAACGATTGGTACCGTAATTTTGATCCGATACTTGATCCATGTGTTGATTGACAAGTGATGACACCTACTACGGATGACCATAAATGAAAAATACTAGAAATCTGAGTGAACCCTTTTATTTTTAGTTTTACTGTTATGTCTATTTATTAGAATAAAGGGACAAAACTCTTTTTATAATAATGGCAATTTCAGTCTACCGTACATGGAAATAAGGAATGTATTAAGTAGAAAAATACAACATAAAAAATTATTTGAAAAAAAAGTGGAATCACTAAATTTATTAAACTTTGCAATTTTGAACTCGTAAATTTTGTTTCTACTTAATTACTAATTATCACAAGGAAATAAGCTAACACAGAGTTTTGCACGATTTTTAAACTATTATAAATTATTATAATCAAAATGTAAAACAAATAAAAAATTCTTGTAAAATTTAATTATTCATCAGAAAAAATTTATTTCTTCAGGCAATAATGACCGTAATATTACTTATTTACAAAAGCAATTAAAAGCTTTTCTAATTAAGTAATATCATAGTTTTATTGGATTCATTATTTTTCTATTCAGAGCTCATTTCCCGTGAGTTGGAACAAATTAGAAAAAAAAAAGTAGGTGATTTACCATCTCCAATGACTCTTACTTTAAACAAAAAAAAATTGTAAGGAAATAAAAAGGATTGAACGAAATTTCGGGAAAATAAGTAAGTGGGGTGTAACATATTAAAAAAAAAAAATATTTTTTACTAAAATTTACTAAAAAGAAATATTTCAAAAATAATTTCATTCATTTGTGAATAAGTGCTGAAAATTTCATTAAAATCGGACAATTACTTTAATTTTACAAGAATTTCCAAATCAATGGGTTTTCAACGGGAAAAAAGCGCAAAAAAAACAATGTTATTTTTACAGCACCGCGATGACGTAAAAAAAAGAAAACTTTAACCAAAATTTCGAACGTGTTAAAAAATATCAAAAAATAATTAAAATATACTTTGGTCTTTCATCTTAATAATAACATAAGCGTTTTGACGATAAAAATTTATTTTCGTTAAGTTTGTGGCATTTGTTTATTACGCTATGCTGTTTTCCCGCGAAAAAGTGGAGGTACCTACTATTTTTTTAGCGATCTCATGAACATACCTAATTTAAATCTAAATAATTTCACTTCCTTCCATCCGTAGAAAGAATTATCCTCCCGTAAGTTATCTAAACGTCATGAATCACATCTGTCATCACTTGTCAAAGACGCGAAAGGTTATGACCTGCTTTGTTTTATTTTCAAATTACATTTTTTCGGCGCAGAAGCTAAGTTAAGCTTGGTTCAAAAATCAAAATATTTTAATTCAGATTTTATTAAAATCAGTTTTGAAAAAATGATAATTGATTTTTAAAAGAATATCAAAGTCAGATTTTCATCTTTTTATCAAATGATTGAAAATGATTATGTCCTTTTTTTTTGTGACAAAAAAAAAAAAAAAAACGATTTTTAACGAAAATTTCGGACGTGCTAGGAACGATTAAAAATGTAAAAAAATACCCCCAAAATACTTTGATCTTTCCTCTTTAATAATAATATGAACATTAGACGATAAAAACTTGTTTTCGTCAAGTTCTGCGTCTTTTTCATCATGCTATCTCTGTTTGTTTACATTTTCGTGGAGATGCCTATAACTGGATGAAAAATGAAAGTAATGCAGAATTTTAAGATTTACATAAATTATTACAATTAAAATTAAAACAATTCTTTTAAAAATTCATTATTCATCGAAAAATCTTTTCTGTCCCAATTAAATCTTATTTATAAAAAAAGCAATTAAAAGTCTTTCTAATTAAATAATGTCATAGTTTTACAATTTGAAGCAGATTTTCTGGGTATGAGTAGTAGTTTGAAAAAAAACATTTTAATTCACTATACTTGCTTTTAATTAATAAAAAAAAATTGTGGGTGAAAATTTAATTGAAATTTCATGAAAAGTTTTTTTTTGGGGGGGGGGGGGACATATGTAAAATAAATAAATAAAAAAAAAAAAAGCATTTTTTTTTAACCAAGATTTTCTAAGAAAAAAAAAAAAAAAAAAAAAAGATTTCCTAAAATAATTTCAGTCATCTGTGAATAATTTCGCTATATCAGCGTGCATTTTGTGTTTTTATTTACATAGGAAGCTTTCAAGAAATATAATGTAAAAAAAAAAAAAAAAAGAAAAAAAGATTAATTGCAAATTTTTTTAAGTAAAGTGTATTTAATTTTAATTATTTCAAACATTTTAATTAAAATGTCTGAAGAAAGACGCAATATAGGGGAGAGTTTCCTCTAATCTTGCTAAAAATGCCTTTCTCCTGGATTTACACAGCCTTTTTAACTCAGGATTTGATTTGATTTTTAAAAACATAAGTGTAGCCAAAAGGTTGTAAATCTTTAGTTTCATTTCTTCTCTTGCAAACAATTCCTGTAATCCGTTTCCTACTACTGACAGCAACAAGTGTAGCCTGTTTGAATCAGCAGTAACCGTTCTACCTATTTTTATCTCATTCACAGCCAAAATTTGCATAAAAAGATAATCTCGTGAGAGTATCTGGCCCTGGAATATCTGTTTTGTGTAACCAGCGAAGCCACAATTTCTCCCTATCGGCCTTTTTTATTGGGCATTTTACATGCGAGGCACGTTCGAATCTGCGATCGACCCGGAGGTAAGTCATTTTCTTCCAGCGCTGCAAAAAATCCATGCAACCCTGGGCCTCTTTGCCCTCTGCGGTAGTTCACTACAATAAGTCAAAAACAGATAGGGAAAAGGCTAAAATAAAACTAAAAAGTAATGATGTATAAACTAAAGACACACTGAAGATATTAAAAAACTTGTCTATTTAGGAGTTGATTGTAAAAGATTAAGAAAGAAACATTTTTTTGTGTAAAGTGAAATTATATAGAAAAGTGGTGACATTTAAACTTAAAAAATAATTTGGCCAAAAACGCCATTTCTCAAGAGAAAGGAATTAAGACTGGAAAATACCTGATTCATAGAGTAGTTTCAACTACAGATGTCACTAGTGTTGTTAGAAGCTTCCTTTTTAAGGGTTTTGGAAGAATTCGATAGCACAGTCTAAGGCTGTTCTGGATATTCGGATAATACAAATATTGAACGTAAAGCAGGCCTTTGTAACTCTGGAGAAGAAGATCCATTCTTGTCAACCAAGGTCTTCCTTTTTATTTCTAAAAGCTCTTACATTGAAAATGTTGATGATATGATTATATAAATATTGGGATTGAATTAATTTTCACGTAAAATATATTTATTAAAATGGCAAATTTTTTTGATTGACTGTTGAAATTACATTTTTTTCAATCAAATATTGCCAAAATGGATGGCTTTTCTGAATTTCTGATTGTATTTACTAAAAAAATAGGTTTAAAGCTCGGAATCTAAAAATTTGGTGAGTTTTTATTTCATTATGTCCCAACTATCTAAGACTAGTCCAAAGTTGATTTAGGAAAAAAAAAAAAAAAAAAAAAGAAAAGAAGGGGGGTAAAAGCGATCAATCCTATATTCAAACTATCACAATAACCAGCTACTTTGTCAAGAGAAAGATAAACAACAAGACAAGAATATGAAGTGAACTGTTCCTAAGTATCAATGCAGCGTTTTACTTTTAGTTTTACAAGATTCTTCTTTAATCTTATACTTCTTACAGGAATCAGGAAAATTAAGTTCATTCAACATTTACAATCTTTACTAATATCTATTCCTTGTTAGTGCCATAATTTCCATTAGACTGTTTTTGACAAGTCTAATTTGCATACCCTTAAATATTTTAAAAGTTTACATTACTAAAAATAAATTCTCCTAAAGATAAACGAAATAAAAACAAAACTTTAAGACATTTGTAAACTAGAGTTATTCCCCTTACTTCTTTAAACGTAGAAACGTGCATAAAACAAAGAAGTTCAATAAAGACTGTCAAAATAACCAAATACAAAAATACCAAAACCTAACAAAACACACACACAGCCTATATTTGTGGAGCAGGTTTTCAGTAAAATTAATTTTTTTTACTTGTGAAGTGAAAAACGTGAAACTTATGTATTGTACAATTTTTAAATTTTATGAAAAATTTAATTTTCAGATGAACAGAGCAATTTTGTCTTAGCAAAAACAAGACCCTGTGGATGACATTGTGCTAATATCAAAAGTACTGGGGAATAAAATGGATATACAGTGTGACCCAGATGTAAGAGAGATTTTCTCTGATCCCAAATTAGAGCCATACTTACCTAAACAAAATAGACCAAACCCTGATATAAGAGAAACCCGGATATAAGAGACCCCTCCTCCGATCTCGACAACTCTCTTATATCCGGGTTACACTGTATATCAACATAGTATTTTCTTTCCTCCTTTAATAAGGGTACTAAGAAACTCGTCTGTAAATAGGAGAGGATCCTATTACGAATAAGTAAACAAAACTTGTCTAAAATATTTAATGAGTCATGTCTTTTTATATATATATATATATATGTGTGTGTGTGTGTGTGTGTGTGTGTGTGTGTGTATTTTCTATATGTGTGCCATGTCTAGAGTTGTTCCAACTTGCTACAAAAATGGCAACTGCTGAAGGAAAAGAAGAAAAAGGGAGGAAAAAAAGCTAAAGAGCGAGAGTAAAGTTAAAAAATAAAACGAAAACTACAAATGACCATGGCACCTTCACATACTGAAAAAAAAAAAACTGGCACCAATGTTAAATATATAAAAAATAAAAAAAATATAAGCAGTAAATTGGTGATACCCCCTGAAAAGTGGAAGACAGGTCTGCCTACAAAACTCTGGAGTCAGGATGCTGAAGGTAACACAAATTAGATAAGTAACAAACTCTTATTCATATTAATCTCACACCCACAAGCCAAAAGAAACCAATCCAAGCTGGCAGAGAAAAAGACAAATGTAAAAAACCAAAGGAACCTATCCCAACTTAAGATAAAAAATGCTCAAGTCTAAAAATTTTTAGTAAAAAAAAAAAAAAAAAGGAAAAAGCCCTAAAATCCAATATCAAAATACTAAAACTTCAGTAACTTCATGTTTCACACAATGAAGCAATCTTCAAATGGTTCAAAAAATGAAAATGAAAGAAATGAGCCACTTAGGCCTTGTAAGTAGAAATGTCCATATGGAAGGGGTAGGGGGAAGATTGAGATTATGCACTAAGGAAAAGCTATCAATATTAGAATTGGATATAATGAATAAAAGATTGCCAAGTTTTTAAAGTGTCTGGTTTAAGTTTTCATTTTTTTTTTCTGTTACAAATCACCCAGACAACTTAAAAAAAAATTCCCCACTCATGAATGGACTACAGACTAGTGTCATTTCATTCTTTGAATCATCTGTAGATTGTTTCATAGCATGAAACAGAAGGTCACAGTTTTTGTTTCTCTGCCATTTTAGGATATATATATATATATATATATATATATATATATATATATATCCATGAGATCGCTAAAAAAAGAGCATAAAAAAAATGAAAAAGACACCAAACTTGACAAAAACAAAATTTTATGGTCTAATTTAGGTATGTCCATTTTTTTCGCTAAAAAATGGCACACCCTGATGAAAAAGGTCCCAAACTTAATAAAAACAACGTTTTATCAGGAAAAACTTTATGTTATTAATAAGAGTAGAGACCAAAGTATTTTTTAATTATTTTTTGAATTTTTTTTTCCCTTTTTATCACGTTTTAATTTGTGGCTGAAAAATCTCTTTTTTGTTAGGTCTGAGATCACCTAATATTTTGCAATAGCTTTTTTTCACTTAAAAAACACATTAATTTGGAAATTCTTGTAAAAATCAAATAATTGTCGCAATTTAAGTGGAACTTTCAGAATTTATTCCGAGATGACTGAATTTATTGTAGAAATGTTTGTCTTTTAGAAAGTCACAGTAGAACTATTTTTTTTTTTTACGTTTAATACCCACCTTACTTAAGTTTATGAAAACTTTAAAACTAGAATAGTTGTCTCTAATTTTATTTTTTTATTAAATAAAGAATACTTTGAGGAATATAAATCATAAATTTCGTGTAAAATTTTGATACGCGTGAACCTCAATTTTAGCTCTGAATTTAAAATATAAAAATGCAAGAAAACTAAGTCATTATTTTATGAAAACAGCTTTTAATAGATTTTATCAATAATATATATTAAGGACTTTTTTGTCTGAAGTCAAAACTCTTTTTAGGTTGAAAACTAATTTTTACGAGAATTTTTTTCATTTCTAAATAAAAAATAATAATATTGATAAATATTTCATAAATAAATTAGAACAGTTGTCTCTCGGTTTTTTTGCTCATTAAAAAGATCTATTTTTACAGATCATAAATTAGAAAGCTTATTACAATCTGTGATACGCGCGATATTTTAAAATAATTTTGTATGATTTCAAAAATGTATTAAAATCATCTCCCACAAAACTACGGATGTCCATTTAGGATGAATACAAATTATGCTAGAGAGTTATACCCCTTTTAACCGACCGATTGATTCAGTCTTTCTGGCATTTAGCTGCTCTGCACGCGCACGTGTCAAATTTTCTGAGTGACCATTATCAACAAACTTTTCTAATTTTGTTAAAACTTTTCTTCTAATTTTATTTTTAAATATAATCAATTTCTTCTTTTTCAGTGAGAGACATATTGCAAATATTAAATTTTTATTTCAATTTTAGGGACGGAATCTTTGGGTAGAAACGGTAAGTTTATTTTGGTTTTAGAATTCCTCAGTATTTGTTTTATATTCTCTTTTTTGTATTTACTATTTTATAGTGAGAGTGGGCAGTTTTTTGGTTTTTTTTAGTTTCAATTAACTGAAACTAAAAAAAAACAAAAAAAAACAAATAAAATTTAGAACAATAAGGAAGGCAGAAGTAAAGAATATATACAACCCTGATTGAGAGGAGAGGAGAGGAGAGTCAGAAGACTGCTACACTGAGAAACTGCCCACCATTTGTAAACCTTTTCAAAGGTAGGTACCATTTTATTTTTATATACCTTTCAGCATTTCTTGAATTTATTTGTGTCATTTATTGTCTTTTAAGAGTTATTCTTCAGTTAATTATTTTATTTATTTTATTTATTTAGCTTTGAAGAATTGAGTATTCAGCACAGAGAAAGGAACTCAACATTCTCAACAAGTTTTTGAATTAGGAGAGTCACCAAAAAAAAAAAAAAAAAAAGTAAGTACTATCTATTTTCATTTTTTTCCTGAAAGTTTTTATAGATAATTTGATTTTATGATATTTTGTTTCTTTTCTATGTCAGGTTTGTTAATTTTTGGGTATTTTTTTCAACTTTACATGAAGGCATAACAAAGAAGGTAGTTGGCTAGTCTTTGAATTTAGAGAGTTGCTATGTTAGAGCTTAAAAAGTACAATTTCATTTTTTTTTCCCCTGAAAGTTTTTATAGATAATTTGATTTTATGATATTTTGTTTCTTTTCTATGTCAGGTTTGTTAATTTTTGGGTATTTTTTTCAACTTTACATGAAGGCATAACAAAGAAGGTAGTTGGCTAGTCTTTGAATTTAGAGAGTTGCTATGTTAGAGCTTAAAAAGTACAATTTCATTTTTTTTCCCCTGAAAGTTTTTATAGATAATTTGATTTTATGATATTTTGTTTCTTTTCTATGTCAGGTTTGTTAATTTTTGGGTATTTTTCTCAACTTTACATGAAGGCATAACAAAGAAGGTAGTTGGCTAGTCTTTGAATTTAGAGAGTTGCTATGTTAGAGCTTAAAAAGTACAATTTCATTTTTTTTTTCCCCTGAAAGTTTTTATAGATAATTTGATTTTATGATATTTAATATCTTTTCTATGTCAGGTTTGTTAATTTTTGGGTATTTTTCTCAACTTTACATGAAGGCATAACAAAGAAGGTAGTTGGCTAGTCTTTGAATTTAGAGAGTTGCTATGTTAGAGCTTAAAAAGTACAATTTCATTTTTTTTTTCCCTGAAAGTTTTTATAGATAATTTGATTTTATGATATTTAATATCTTTTCTATGTCAGGTTTGTTAATTTTTGGGTATTTTTCTCAACTTTACATGAAGGCATAACAAAGAAGGTAGTTGGCTAGTCTTTGAATTTAGAGAGTTGCTATGTTAGAGCTTAAAAAGTACAATTTCATTTTTTTTTTCCCTGAAAGTTTTTATAGATAATTTGATTTTATGATATTTAATATCTTTTCTATGTCAGGTTTGTTAATTTTTGGGTATTTTTCTCAACTTTACATGAAGGCATAACAAAGAAGGTAGTTGGCTAGTCTTTGAATTTAGAGAGTTGCTATGGTAGAACTTAAAAAGTACCATTTTAATAATTTGAAATTCTATTATATATAGTCTTTGTCTGGCTGCGTTTTTTTTTTTTTTTTTTTTTTTTTTCTTTTTTTTTTTTTATTTAAATTAAGATAAAGAACTTGAAAATACCTCCAATTTTTTGCATGGCAAAGTCTTTTATTTTTTCCTCAAATTTATTACTAAACTTTCAGTAAATATTTTGCCCTCTTAAATCTATTTACTTTTACTAATTTATTTTCATTTTGACTTTTCCAGATGTCTAGAATTAATCAATGTTTAGAAAAGTACAGTGTACCTGAAAGTGGCAAACCGATTCTGTGTGGCCATGCCTTTGCTCACTTTAAACGTGGCTTTACTATCAAGGATGTGTATGCCTGGGCCTGCTCCCATAATGCCAAAAACAATTTCCCTAGTATTGACTACAATTTCTTAACTAAAAAAAGAAAAATATACAACTCAAGGCATACAGGAACGGCAGCTTTCTTATTATTTGAAAAGACCTGTACAGAGGTGATGAGATTTAAGGCACCAACGACTTCGCAGGAGGCACCAACGACTTCGCAGGAGGCACCAACGACTTCGCAGGAGGCACCAACGACTTCGCAGGAGGCACCAACGACTTCGCAGGAGGCACCAACGACTTCACAGGAGGCACCAAAAACTTATGACATATATACATATTTAAGGAATAGAGTGGCGACGCAGAGTCAAACAATTTTACGACTGAAAAAAAAAATTAAAGGAATGGCTCAATTAGTAAGGAAACTGAAGAATTCCTTGAAAGTGAAAAAAAACAAGAAGCCAAGGAAGTCCCAAAAATTGTGGTCCAGGAAAATACATTATGACTGTTTATTGAAAGGAGTCTCTGCAAGACATGTTGGCGAATTGCTTCAGTCAATTGTTCCAAGGTTCCAAGACAGCATAACAGGCTTTGAATTCAGCTCCAG
This sequence comes from Acanthosepion lycidas, assembly GCA_963932145.1. Lineage (NCBI taxonomy): Eukaryota > Metazoa > Mollusca > Cephalopoda > Sepiida > Sepiidae > Acanthosepion > Acanthosepion lycidas. The sequence continues at coordinate 69,869,516 of OZ010602.1, forward strand.
AACCACCATTGGCCGAATGTTAGGAGAACTGGGATTTTTTTCTGATTTGAAAACTGCTACTGCTGTAATGAATGCCGAGACTTGCACTATAATGTTTGATGCAACTACACAAGATGGGATACATGTCAACTGCGTAATACTCACAACACAATCTTCTGCTCATCTAATTTCAATGGAACATCTTCCTGGTGGTACTGCTAAAGACTACACAAAGCATATATGTGATTCTATTGACAACTTAAGTGAGGTATATGCTGTATCAACTGGTGTTAGTGCTGCTGAGATTAAGAAAGAAATTCTTTCAAAGATCAAATGTTGCTTGACTGACCGGGCACCTGTCAACCACTTAACAATATTTTTATTAGAGAAAAAGTGGAATCAACAACTGATTGAACTGAACTGTAACTTGCACCCTTTGGAAGCTATTTCTCATAAAGTAAGGAAGGAGTTGCAAATATGTGAAGTCAAATACACTGGCAAGGAGGCTACAGAATGCCTAGCATGGCGAATCATTGTTGGAATGAACACCCTAAGATATAGTAACAGGTCAGGCAATATTCAAACAATACGACAATTCTTGAGAGGTGAAGAGCTTAAAATGAATCACTTGACTAGATACAGAGGGAACCGATTACACATTATGTTTCATTTAGGCTACATATATTTTTCCTTGTTTGAAAAAATCAAGAATTATTTCATGGAACTTCCTGCACACAATGAAAGTTTGAGAGCTGTGAATATTTTAATCAGGGAAGAAGCTGTTAAAGTTGAATTTCATGTATTGGCAATAATGGGGAAAATGCTGTCTGGACCATGGATGACCAACTTCTATACAAAACTTTCAAATGAAGCAAATCCAATTGATACCATGAAAACTGTCCAGAATGTGATTTCCAATTTGCAACAAGTTCAGGACCCCATGCAGATTTTATCAGCTGAAAGGGACTTCTTTGGTACAAGATTGGATCGAGAAGTTATTGCAGAAATTATGGTTCCACCACAGAATCCAGTGTTGTTTAGAGAAATGTTAAATGCCTGTTTGAAAGGCACTGTTGAAGTTTTGAACAGGCAGTATGCAAGATCCTTCCAGACTGTAGATAATACCAGTGAATCAGTTCTGACATCAGTGCGTCAACATACCATGCTAGCTGAAAGTGTTATTGGGGAGTTTTGTGAAAAAAAGAGAATATCTCCACATGTTTATGTCTCCAGCATCAGCAACATAATAAAATCAAAAAGAAATAATACAATGGAATACATAGATGAGATGGATGATGAGACACTTGAAAGGCACTTGAATAAAGCAATGATATTCAGTAGGAAACTGGTTGACGAACGCAAGCAAAATCAAGACATCTTAGAGGCAGAAATTGCTGACAGGGAGAATAAAAAGCGACAGCAACATCAAAAGTCAGAAAGAAACAGCAACCAGAGAAAATTGAAGAATATTCAGAGCTATAGCATTTCGGCTATCATGGAAAAATTTCCACAAATTTCAATTGAATTTGCTGAAAATATTCAAAAAATATTGTGTGGTGATGTAGTCAGCAAACTGATAGAGCATACTTGGACAATTGATTTGGTTGATAAGACATTTCATGGTTTTGTAATGAGTTTTTCAGACCCTAATTACACAATTTATTATACAAATGAGACCCATGAAGATGAAGAGTATTTGTTAGACAAATATGAATTTGGAGCTGACTATATTATGCGGGACTTGAAATTTTAAATAAAAATCAGAACAAAAAAGGCAATGATAACCAGTCCTGGGTATGACAATAAACTACAACTGGCAGTAATGACTCCGAGCGTTAGGTTGGAGGTCTTGAGGAGTGTGGAACCACCTCTTAGTTGCTGTTGTTCCCAGGTCCACTCTGGCCCAGAGTGGTAGCACCTGTTAGGGTCCCAGCTATGGGCAAATAGTGAAAATGGCCCTTTTCATGGCCGGCAGCAATGACTCCGAGCGTTAGGTTGGAGGTCTTGAGGAGCGTGGAACCACCTCTTAGTTGCTGTTGTTCCCAGGTCCACTCTGACCCGGAGTGGTAGTACCTGTTAGGGTCCCAACTATGGGCAAATAGTTGAAAAGAAAAATTGCCAATCCTTTTTTAAATTAAACAAAGTCTCACTAAGGACCACCAAATTTTCGCAAAAATCACACTAAGGACCACCAAATTTTCGCAAAAATCACACTAAGGACCACCAAATTTTCGCAAAATTCTCAATTCGATTGCATCGCAATTCTTTTATCACTTGTATTAAAAAAAATAAAAATAAAACGTATAAAATTTCCGTATTATAAATGTTGTTTTTATTTCAAAATTATTTTTTCAAACGTATGGTTTTTTTTTTTTTTTTTTTTTTTTTTTTTTAGTAATCGGGAAAAGTAAATCTCATGAGTTACAGGTTTCATTTTGGAATGTAATAATTTTAATTTGTATCTACGGAAGACCAGAAGTTCAGATCTTGTGTTACGTCACTTAGTTAAAAATAAAATAAAACGTAACGGCTAGGTTACTAATTAAAAAAATAAAGTAACAGTTACTTTATTTTTTTTTTTTTATTATTATTATTCCAGAACTTATCAAAGGTAGGGTTTTAAAAAAAAAAAAAAAAAAAAAAAAAAATTTTAATTTTAAAAAATGAATTTTTAAAGTGTAATTTTGTCAATTAACACTATCCCGGCGCGCTAAAAATTGGCGCCAATTTTGTCACTTCCGCTCTACCATACAATAAATTCGTCTGACGTAAGTTGTCGATACATTGACATACATCAATTCACACTCGTCAAAACCGGTCACCACGGTTGGAGATATGTCTCTTAAAAAATTTTATGCGGGAAAAGTAAGTAACTGTTCTTTCAAATTACATTAAGTAAGCATTAAATTTTCTAATTATCCTAAAAAACATCTGAAAAATTGATACTTAATTTTTTAAAATATTTTACAATAATTAAATTTAAATTTTTTTTTAAGTTCTGAAAAAATGGCTGATCGGAGCGATTTTCTAGTAAATTTAATTTACTAAGAAAACAAGATATTTGAATCGATTTCTTAACAGGCTAGGAAGGATTAAAAAATCTGAAAAAATATTCAAAAAATACTTTAGTCTTTCCTCTTTAACAATAACTTAAACATTTAGACGTTAAAAATTTTTTTTATCAATTTTCGAAACTTTTTTGTCAGGGTATAAGTTTTTTACGTTATAAATTGGACATACCTAGTCTAATTGTTTATGCTACTATTAAGAGGAAAGAACAAAGTAATTTTTAATTATTTTTAAAAAAATTTTCTGTCTTTATTAGAACATTCTAACTTTTGATTGAAAAACCTTGTTTCTTGTCATCACTGGAACTCTAGTAAATAACATGGCAAATTTTTTGTGTTTTTTTTTTATGACAGACATTAATTTTGAAAATCTTGCAAAATAGAAATAATTGTCAGATTTTAATGAAACTTTCAGAAACTATTCAGGAATGATGGAAATTATTATAAATAAATTATTTTTTTTTAAAGTCATTATAAATATATATATATATATATATATATATATATATATATATATATATCACCACCGCCACCCCCCACCGCTTAAATAATTTAATGAAAACTCTAAAAATTCCATGTCAAAGCAGACAAGTAATTATATTAGTTAAAAACACAACGCTTTGAGGAAAGTAAATCATGTTTTGTTTTTTTAAAAATCCAACCCCGTCTACCTAAAATCAGACGTGAATTGTAACATACAAAACTCAATAAAACAAAGATATTATTTAATTTTAAATGCTTTTAGTTGCTTTTATTTGTTTTTATGAATATGCATAATATTGCCTGAAGGCAAAAAACTTTTTCAATGAAAAATGAATTTTTAAAAGAATTAATTATTTCATAAATTATTTTATTTTTACATTAAAGTTAAATATTGTAAAATTAGTGAAAATGTCAAATCCTGTATTTAAATGTTTTTTTTAAGTACATGTATCTGTACAGATTATAAATTGCACAAGCTTTTTACAATCCACAAACCACCAGTTAGAAAAATCTTACTGTTCCTTGGATTGTGTGTCAATAAAAACGATTATAATTCAAATGTATGGAAGTCCGGAAGAAACATGATACAATAAAAACATCACGTAACTTAATCTTTGACTTGCGTGCGTCAACATTGAATTTCTAGAGTTTCCATTAAATTATTTGGGGCGGGGGGAATATATATATATATATATATATATATATATATATATATATATATATATATATATATGTATATGAATGACTAAAAAAGATTTTTTATAATTTCCATCATTCCTGAATAGTCTCTGAAATTTAAAAAACAAAATAATTGAAAATTAATTTGTTCTTCCCCCTTAATAGTAACAAGCATTTTGGCGATAAAATTCTACTTTCGACAAGTTTCAGGCCATTTTTATTATGCTATGCCTACTTAAAAATAACGAGGTAAACAAGTTGTTCACGTAAAGGTAAACTGTCACTTATGACCTTCCGTAGTATAACTTTCCGCATGTAAGATGTCAGTGCGTGATGAAATTACGCACATGTCACTCATCAATCAACACTGCTGTTAAGACTAACTTTCTCTCATTTTAAAGTACATTTTTTTCAGTGCAGAATACAAGTAATCTTTGTTTCAAAATATAATAAATAAACTTTATAAATTCTAATTTTCTTAATTGATTTTTTAAATGAATTTTAAACAGAGGCTTTCACTTTTGTAAATAAAAGTTAAAAAAAAAAAAAAAAAAAAAAAAAAAAAAAAAAAAGGCTGACAACTGATTTGCTGTCAATTTTGCTGATTCAAAAATGTTCAAGATTGTTAACAAAAATTTTGGATGTGCTTTAAGGCATTTTTTATTCATGGTATGCTAGTTTTTATGGATCTCATAAACATACCTATACACACACACGTTAGTTAAAACTACAAGTTTTGTACCCAGTTTTTTTTTTTTTTTTCTAAATAATTTAAAAACGTCTAATGCATTTGCAAATATTTACTTATATTTCAATAGTAAAATTATATAGACATTTTACAACATTTTTTAAGAGCTTCATTTGGGATACTACATATTTGGTACAAAAATTATCTAGAAGCAATACACATTCTAAACATGTCTTTGATCTTGTCTAATCAAATGAAATTAAACTTCCAAGCTATATCTAATATATACTTTATAGCTCTGTTTAACTAAGATAACTCCACGAAATTGTTACAAAAATAGCATAGCATGATGAAAAAGACGCCAAACTTGACGAAAACAAAATTTTATCATCTATTATGTTATTAAGAGGAAAGACCCAAATTTTTTAATTATTTTTAAAAAATTTTTCTTTCTTTTTAGAAAATTCTAAATTTTGATTAAAAAAAACCTTGTTTCTCTTTGTATCACCGGAACTAGTAAAATAACAGACAATTTTTAGCACGTTTTTTTGGTATGACACACATTAATTTGGAAAATCTTGCAAAAATAAAAATAATTGTCAGATGTTAATGAAACTTTCAGAAACTATTCACAGATGATCAAAATTATTATAAATAAGTTTTTTTTTTTTTTATTAAAGTGATGGTAGAAATATTGTTTTATATTTATTACTTCCCAATAACTAATTTTATGAAAACGCTAGAAATTCGATTGTATCGGGTTTAGTGATTACAATGCATCCTCAAAGCCTTTTAACTATTGAATAAAATGAATGGAAATACAAATAACACAGTAAAATGTAATAAATGTACATAAAATTATAGTATTTTATGTACACTTCTGATAAAATTTCATAAGAAAGGTACCTATAAATTAATTAGATACCTTTCTTATGAAATATAAAATTTAATCTCACTCTTATTTTAATTTTTTTTATAATATATTTTCCATAAAGCATCGTAAACATAAAGGTCAAAGCTAAGTAGAAAAAAAAAAAAAATTGGAGCACTGAAAGTTTTCCTTAAAAATAACGAGGTAAATAATTTGTTCACTTAAATCTAAATAAACTTCACTTTTTGGCTTCTGTAGAACAAATTATGATCACATAAATCTGTCAATACATGATTTATCACCTGTCAAGTGACATGAAAGGTTATGACCTGCTCTGTTTTATTTTTAAATTACATCTTTTTGGTGCAGAAGCTAAGTCAAACTTAGTTCAAAATATTTTAAATAAACATTATAATTTCTGATTTTCTTAAAATAAGTTTTGAAAAAATGATAATTGATTTTTTAAAAGAATTTCAAACTGAGATTTTCATCTTTTTTATAAAATGTAAAAAAATGGATGCCATAAACGATTATCTGTCAATTTTGCTGACTCAGAAAAAAAAAAAAAAAAAAAAAAAAAAAAGAAATCAGATTTTTAACGAAAATTTCGGACGCGCTCAGGACGATTAAAAAATGTAAAAAATACTCCCAAAATACTTTGACCTTTCCTCTTAATAATAACATGAACATTTAGATGATAAAATTTTGTTTTCATCAAGTTTGGCGTCTTTGTCATCATGCTATGCTCTTTTTTAGCCATCTTGTGACGGTACCTAGTTTAACTACATTGAGTACTGTTTTGACAACACCAATAATTAAATACTTATTTGCTCATTTGCATGTGTACGTAATTGCACATATATATATGGTTGCTCATACTTCTTTATTTAGCTCATTACAACACACGTGTGTGCATGTAGTATACATATCTAAAAAGTCAATGTTTATTCTGCTTCCAAGGTAAGCTATAATTCAACTGACTGATTTTATAAAACAATCAATCTGAGACAAAAAAAATGTTTAAAAACAAACAGGTCAAGGTTGGTATTGAATATAAAATCTGCCAAAATCATATTCAATATTTCTGATTCTGTAATTAGACAATATATATATTATATATATATATATTATATATATATTATATATATATATATTATATATATATTATATATATATATTATATATATATATATTATATATATATTATATATATATTATATATATATATTATATATATATATATTATATATATATTATATATATATTATATATATATATATTATATATATATTATATATATATTATATATATATATATTATATATATATATATTATATATATATTATATATATATATATTATATATATTATATATATATATATATATTATATATATATATATATATATATTATATATATATATATATTATATATATAAAGGATGACCGTAAACATTAGCCTTGAAATAGATACCCTACCCAACCTTAGCAAAACCTCTCAGAGGATGATGAATCTACTGATAAGAATTAACTCCCTGACCACTTAAAGAAGGAAAATAGTATAGCCACTCCCACAATAACAAATTCTGTAAAAATACACGTAAACCGAGAGATAGCTTATTCCTAAAATTTCGCTTGAAGATGAAACGTGACTAAACACCTCAATCCAACTTAATTTTATTAATTATTTAGATGATTTCGGCTCACGTTTTTGAAACATGAGAACTCTTATGTAGCGAAGGAATCATATTTTTAAACAAAAAATATTATTATAATATAAGCTCTACTTCTGTATGGAGCACTGTTTTTTAAAAATAAAAACAAAAATTCTAAGGAACCCCGGATTATGCACCCAACGTGTTCTTTTCTATTTTCTGCATACCTGCACAAGGATACATATATATATATATATATAATATATATATATATTATATATATATATATATATATAATATATATATATATTATATATATATATTATATATATATATTATATATATATATTATATATATATATATATATTATATATATATATTATATATATATATATTATATATATATATATATTATATATATATATTATATATATATATATTATATATATATATATTATATATATATATATATATTATATATATATATTATATATATATATATTATATATATATATTATATATATATATATTATATATATATATTATATATATATATATATTATATATATATATTATATATATATATATTATATATATATATTATATATATATATATATTATATATATATAATATATATATATATATTATATATATATAATATATATATATATATATTATATATATATAATATATATATATATATTATATATATATAATATATATATATATATATATATTTGTCTACATTCAAGAGTGATGAGAGAGGAAAAACAAAAACAAAAAAAAACAACAGATAACAGATGGAGAATTTTGGTAATATCACATCACCATATTCCCATTGCTATTTTTAAACTAAAAATGAAATTGGTAAATAAAAAATAGTGAATTTTTTTTCTTTTTTTCTTGCACAAATTAAGAGGAACATTAATTAAACATTTTCAAAAGATAATTAAAATTACTAAGTTATTCTGACATGATCCTCATCTTTATTTTTCTGGTACTGATATCTGTTTGGTATTGATAACTATCCCACTGTAGGGAAACACCATTACAGGATTCTCACCCCTATAACTGAATATGATCACTAAAATTGCCATGACCATGGGTTCAGCACCTATATTAAGGATGGGTTTCCGTGTGACAGATGCAAAAGAAATGAGGACCCTGATCATATATACAGGGTCCGATGGGTAAATTGTCGCCATTTTATATTATCAACTTTGTGCATATTTGTTTTTGTTGACTGCACAGTATCTATGAGAAAAAGGGCACCAGACTCAACACAGAGGCCTATATCAAGGGCCTTAAGGAGATAGTGTTATGCTGGGTCAAGAGGGTGGCTGATGGAAGACCCTGTTTGGCAACAGGACTCTGCACCATGCCACACAAGCAGAAGAACCCAGCCACAGTTGTCAGACAATTTCTGTGACCATATCATCCATTACATCTGGCCACCTAACTCCCCAGACTACAACCCCCTTGATTATTATGTGTGTGGTGCAGTTGAGCAAGAATCCAACAAAACTTCTTGTAATAACAAAGATGAACTGAAAGTAAGGATTTTGGCAGCATTCACCAACTTAAAAAAGGAGATTGCAGGAGATTCCAAAGTTGTCTAGAGGCAATGGTTGAAGTCAATGATAATTTTTAGTGAATAAATTTACTCTTTAGTATTTCAAGATATTTATGTGTAATTTTGGTAAATATATGTTCAAATGAGATGTCGGTGTTATTTAATTTTTGCACAATTTAGATAATTTATCCATCGAACTGTAATGTTCGACTGAATATCTGAGATGACTGAATTTCCCTCAGAAGTAACTTCAATATTCATCACAATGAGTGGTTAGTCCATTTGAACAAAACTGATTAAGATTTCAGAGACTTCTCTAATGTAGATCATTGAAGAACCCAATCACATTTCTGATACAAGGCAGGCAAACTTCTTCGATCTTTTCTTCACATCTTTTGCTCCAAAAAATGCTTTGCTGAAGTTTTATTCCCTCCCTGATCACTTCAAACCATTCACTAGTCAATGTCAAAGTTGGTGCCAAACCAAACATTTTCTGATATGTTGTTCTATAGAACATTTGGGACATCTTCAGATCTTACATGGCAAAAGCTCCTCACTCAGCCTTCTTCAAACATAGTGCCTCCAAAACTGCTGCCCTAGTCTCAGAATGGATCCTTTCTGGAATAGAGTTTCGTATCCAAGAAAAACTTCCAGCAAAAACTAACAGTCAGCCCTGAATTTTCTCCATCCATAGCTCACTGTATCCACTACTATAATATTTATCACAGGAAATAGTGTAGTTGGACACTTGCTGCATTCAGAACTGCTTGCAATCACTGCAAGAAATTTCTAGAAAATGCAAAGCTTAACTATGCACAAGCAGTCCAGGACAAAACTGAAAACAAACAAATTGAATCCCAGGAGTTCTGGAAGATCTCAAACCAAATTTTGAATAGAGGCAAAGCATCTGTGCCCACTATTATAAATGGCCCCGAGGTCATCTCATCTTCATCAGATATGGTGAAGCTCTTCACTTTGACCTTTGCCTATAACTCAATGTTATTTCTTCCTTATTTCCCCAGTGTCACTGAGCACAATATCAGTAATATTTTTTTATTATTATTACAGCCCGAAAATTCACAAGACTTATCAAAAGTTTTGACTCTAAGAAGAACACTGATCCCTGTGGTTGTCCTTAAGAATATCAATCCAGAATTTGCCCAGAACCTAACAAAATTATTTAACTGCTACTTGAAGGAGAAATCCTTCCCAAGCCTGTGGAAGGTGTCAAATGTATACACAGTTTTCAAGAATGCAGGTGAGTGCTCATCCTCCTCTCAGGAAGCTATAATCAACAAGAAGGTTGTTGATCACCTCAATAGTAACAACCTCTTGAGCGACAAATAGTACAGATTTTGATCAGCCTGATCCACTGCTGATATCCTAATTGCCATTACTCACAGAATCAATGAGGCACTAGACAACAAATACATCTCAAGGACTAACAGATTAGACATTTCAAAGGCTTTTGACAAGGTGTGACATAAAGAATTACTGCACAGGCTCTCTAGTTATGGAATTACTGGAAGAATCTTCTCAATTATAAAGTCCTTCCTAACAGGTAGGTTCCTGAAGATACTTGTTAACAGCCAATTCTCCGAGGCCTTAGTAAGTATCCTCCAAGGTTCGCTTCTCAGTTCAACCATCTTTCTACTTTACATAAATGATCTACCTAAGTGTATACTCTGATCATTTGTGAATATCTATGCTGATGATACAATGGTATATGGTTGCACCTTCAAAACTAGATGACCAGAGATTGGCAAATGACCCCTCCTCTGACCTAGCACTAACAAACTGGCTTGTCACATTCAAATGCTTTGAAAACCAAACTCGTGGTGTTCAGTCATCACAAATCACTCAGAACTTTCACTGATTGTGATGAACAGATGTTCCCCCAGGGAGGCCCTGTGCCCTGTCCTTGTGAATGACAAATTATTTTCTACCCTGTAACCCCTTTCCAGTAGACAAAATGTTGCAAAGCTCTTGTTAGTCTATTTCTATAGACATGGAAAGTGTTCAGATGAACTAATTTCCTTAGTTTCACCAGTCTTCACCTTCATGGTAAAGACCCACCATACCATGCACAATGTATGGAACCACCCTCATTCCCATCGTATTCCATTCCAATAAGCCTTCAAACATGTCTCAAAAACCTGTGTTCAATCTGAGATATAAATTCCACTTGATTAGTTTCCTCCCATGAACCACTGTTTTGTGGAACCAACTCCCAAAAGGATACGTCCCCTGATCATTACAATTGTAACCTGTTCAAGTTTAGAGTTAACCATTATTTTTTCCACATATCCGCATAAACTATGCCTCTTACTCTATGTAACCCTCTATCACAAGTGGCTCCAGGCCTTGTACGGGATGAATATCATTGTAAAAGAAATTTAATAACCAAATTATTTTATAAAAAACTATCTTTTCACGTTCAGATTTCAAGAGTTTCTTGCTAAGATTATTTCTTTTGTTCTGACTGGAGGAACTAAGGAACAATTTCTTTATACTTAAGAAATCTGTAGATTTAGATAATTTTCTTTCAGGTTATTCAATAACTTGTGGATGATTGTAACAGCAGTTATTAGATATTAAATAATGACAATTTGGAATGCCTTTTAGAGATTGCAACATGATGAATAAGAATATGAAGGAAAAAAAAATCTTTTTGCCAATTTCCATTGCCACCTCCAATTTCACTACAAACAACTAAAGTATAAAGCTGCTTATATTCATCTCTGCAAATAAAAAAATCTAAGGAATATATAAGAAAAAAACAGCAGTCATTTATGTATAATACCATGTGAAAATCTTCAATCACTTTAAACTATTGTAATATTTTAATATTTGCTATAGTACAAGTGAATGGATCTTTTTCTTTTTTATTAACATTGACTCTATTGCTGTCATTTCTATACAGAATTATATTTTGTAGCACAGATTCTGAAAAAGAGGGAAGATGTGAGATGACCCATAAAAATATCTCTGCAAAGGTTTTCAGCCATTAGTGCTGACGAATGAGTGTGACTTGCTCAATTTGATGTCAGTAGATAGCACTAAGTGCATCATTCAAAAACATAGATCGAAGGGTTGCATTTTAGTCGAGAAATCAGCATTAAGTAAAAGGCATTTGAAGGCAAGATTAAGTTGCTCAATGAGGTATGATCTATGGGATGCAGGCGTTTAAAATAAGATCATATTCAGGAAAGATCTTAAATTGTATTCTAATAAGTGAGAATTTGTCAGAAGGCCTGCAAGGAAAGCAAAATGAATGCCATTGCACAATGATAACAGTCAAGTTTTAAGGTAAGTATCTGATCTTGTAAGGATGCATAAAAAATGATAAGTGGAAAATGTTGGTTAAAATTGACAGTAACTTGAATAGTGTCTAACATCCAGTTACTGAAGGACCATTTGACTGGTACCAGACTTGAATAAAGGCAAGATTTTTCAGCATCATGAGGTTTCATGTCACAGATGGCTAATGAAAGTGTTGCCTTATTAAATGCTTAGCCAAACATAACTAAAGAGAAGAGCTCAGAAGAATCCATGTAATCCTGAAGAATTATCACAACAAAGAACAGGGAATGACATCTGATACATGTGAAGCTGAATTAAAGCAATTATTCAAGTAAAGGGAAGCCAAATGAAATATTAACAATATACACTACTTTCTTGAGAGGAAGACTATCTATCTATCTATATATATATATATATATATATATATAAATAAACACTTTATTATAGACATTTTCTGTTTTAAAAGTGTATCTAGTTTCAGCTATATGAATTGGTTGAAAACAGGCATGGCAATTTTTTTTAGTTTGTTATTTAGGACAAAACTGACATTTTTCAGGAAAAACAACTTGCCTCATGTAGTCATTAGTACATGATTAATTTTCATGCACAATTTCAAAATAAAAAAATATCATTCAACAAAATTTAATAAATAATTCTAATTTATAATCAAATTCAGTTAAAACAGATTTAATAAATAATTCTAATTTATAATCAATTCAATTAAAAAAAAAAACTTAGGTTATTTACAACTAACATTGTAACCAATATTTTAAAAATCAATTTGTAATTAGGCATTTTGGTAGAAAGAAAGCTGAAGTTCTCAGTGATAAAGCAGACAGCCCCAGTCAGCATGCTAATGTTTAAAAACATTTTGCAAGTCATAGCCATTTATATTTGATATTTACTTTCTGTATATTCATAATATATTACATATGCAGAAGTTTTTACTGAATAATTAGTCTACAACTTTGTACTCAGTATAGTTAAAAAAAGCATTTTATGAATTTTTATTTCGTAATTAAAACATCATTAACATTTTAAACAATAAAGAGAAAAAAAATGAAATAAATTGAAACATTTTAAAAGTTTTATAAATCTTGCTATAAACTTAGTATTCTCAAGAAAGTAAAATGCAAGTTTCACAAAGGTGAGGGATATTATTCCATTCCAATAAAATTAAAAAACTGAAGATAAATACAATTCTTTCAGATTTGCATCTTCACTTTGAATATTTTTCATCAAATTTCAATTCACTGTACCCTGAAGCCTCTATCAGTTTTTCCTAGCATATAGAATAACTAAGATGCTGAATTGAACACAGAAGATGGTTAGAGAATATAGTAACCATAATGTGAGGATGTAAATAAGAAAGAAAAACACATTATATAATATTTATTAAAATGTGGTTTAAACTGTTACATCAGTAAGTTTTTGCTGAATTCATGAGTTTTAAGTGATTTTTCCCAAAAAAATAACTCCAACCAGATTCCTGTACTCTAGTTTATCTATTGCATTTATTAATGCACACTTGTATTATAAAAGGTTATTTTTCTTTGCAAAATCTGACATGACAAAATTATGTTAACATTGTGACCTGCTCATGTGATGACACAAAATAGGAGCATTTTTTTTTTAGGTACAAGTTCTGTAAATTTACTATATATCTCAATGTATTAAAAAATAAATTTGCAAATTAAGTAATGAAGGAAAGATAAATGTAACTAGATTCAAACTCAGCAAATATAAGCTTCAGCAGAAGTGAATGCATTTTTTTTCAGCTGGGGCATTTTGCGCTGATGTGGTGAAAACTCCATCTCACAATTGTAGTTTATAGTGACATTCAAGTCAGAATAGTACAATGGCTTGCTAGTTCCTTTTGCACTGGGTGATGCTGAGGTTACTCTATTTTTGAAGTTATCTTCTAGCCTTTGCCTAGAGGCAGGACCTAGAAGGCAGCAGGTAGATTGAATTCAGTTTCCTTCTCCTAGACTGGTAGCTACCCAAGGCTATAGGACTCAGTCTGTCATGCTATTTTATCCATAGTTGAGAAGAGATGGATTCATATCTTTCCCAAGGGTATTAGCACATGAATGTAATGAATTCTACTGGAATTCCTGCTTAGAGAACCGGAGAGGATTCCTCAATCCAAATGCATATGGTTACATAAGGACCTCGGCTGATTTTATAGATGTTGAAGGATCAAAGGTTATAATCAGAACAACTTATTACATCTTTTAAATGCTATATAACTATTGGCATTTACAGAATGGAGATCATATCAATTTAGAAACAACTTTAAAACAAAACAAGAAGTCACCATAAAAAATGCTTTGAACTGAAGGTCTACAATAAAATTTATTAACAGTTCAAATTTTGAGCTTGGATCTCAAAATATAATGTTCATATATAATATAGCAATAAGAAAAGTAACAATTGTAAACAAAAGTGAAGAATGCTAGTTTAGACAATAGGTTGTAGCAAACTAAATGTAGTATGAGAAACAGACAAATGCCCGATAATCATGTAAAAAAGAAAAGATAAGTTTTAGTTTAAGCCATATTCATTTTATTCTATGATAAAAGTAAAAATTTTCCAATTTCACTGGTAAATACTAAGAGAAAAATAGGCCTACATGTGTATCATCTCATTTGAGTAATGTTTTTACCAAAACTATATTTATAAAAGTATCTCAAGTTACTTGACATGTCTCGTATTAGGAAACTATTTTAATACAAATAACTAAGCCCTACTTATTG
Organism: Acanthosepion lycidas; assembly: GCA_963932145.1. Classification (NCBI taxonomy): domain Eukaryota; kingdom Metazoa; phylum Mollusca; class Cephalopoda; order Sepiida; family Sepiidae; genus Acanthosepion; species Acanthosepion lycidas. The sequence goes on from OZ010602.1 coordinate 69,884,570, forward strand.
AAAGTTTTAGTGAAGAATTCTAAAACCTATAGTGAATTATAATTCAAGGAATTTTAGAGAATCCATTTAAAAAACAAAATCATCTATTGTAAATATTTAAAATCAAAAGGTGCAATACATTTTTTTCAAAGCATGCAAAATACTTTGTTTGTCAATGCTGGAAATAGAAGTAATTTTACAATTACAATGATTAAACTAAATGTAAAACTAAGTAAAAATAACAATTGATCCTCTATGAAATTAATTATTAACATAAAAATTTATATAAACAATCTTACAAAAGTTCATTTATCTACATAGCCAATTACAATTTAAGAGTTCCTTTAAAGCAATATTTCTAGAATAAATATTGTAGTATTTCTACTACATTACTAGAAGAGTATAGTACATGTAGTGAAAATTGGCTTGAGAGGGAGGGATGTTGTCAACTTGGTCATCCCATCCCTTTGTGACTGCATTTACCTGCTGCTTGATGAACCCCGTCGCCACACACAGCCAGCCATTTTTCTGTGTTGCAGCCGTTACACTGCTAATACTCACTGAGTATCATATTTTAGCTGGAGTCAGTGTTCTGTGAGAGGGGACCACCACATAAGATACTCAGACATTGACACCATGTTCTGCAGCAGGAAGTTCTAGACCATTACCCTTGGATGGAACGTGCATTTGTGATTCCAATGCACGCATGTCCTGACAGGAAATGGAAAACAAAGTGGTAGCACAGAAGTTTGCAGCCAGGATGAAGTGCAGTGTTGAAGAGACCACCTACTGGTACAATGTAACCCCCAAAGATCACCACTGACTGCACTCACAAATCAAGTCTACAGATATGAGGTTCGGCTTAAAGGGATTGATTCAGTACCTCTAACGATGTCTGTGGCGAGCCACAACATGTATAAGGTGAGAGACTCTGTGTGGGTGAAGGCCCCACACAAATAAGGTGCAACAACTTTCATAAAGGGATGAAATGGAATGCTCTGCCATGTCAGAGACCTTTGTCTTTCCCTGAGTTTACAATCTTTAACAAGTAGTGAAGACATGTCCAACAGTAAGAATGAAATCTTCATGAGCATGGATAGGTCAGATGATCCCATGTAGGAAGAATCACATGGGGATGAGGTGGACAAACATGAACTAGTCCCACTTCAGAGATGCATTCGATGAAAGAGACCCATTCCAAGCTGTCATATCTGTGATCAGGAAATCGGTGTGTGTGTGTGTGTGTGTGTGTTGGAGGGGGGGGGTATGGCAACGTAAAAGATACCTCAGGTCGCATACAGACATGTTTGTCATACATCAGTTACATCCAGGATTTTCCTTGTTAACAGTTTGGCATGTGTACCTAGATACGGGCATCTCTGCAACTGGTCAAGATCCACTTTTTGTAAGATGCCTCATGCCAATAAAAACTGGGGAAAAACAGCAGCTGGCAATTCATGGTGTCTTGAGGAGTCGGTCCCATGGGTATTTTGTTTCACAAGTTGCTGTGGTTTCTAAGACCCTGTTATTTTTTTGTCTCCCTATTATCCCCGTAGTTGTTGGGAGAGTAATCAGTTAGGTGCCCCCCCCCCATCTCTACAGACTCTCTGCTTACATTATAACAGTACACAGAGATGGGCAAATTACTCGTCTGGAAATAGCTACCAATAAAACAAAGATCTGCTTCTGATAATTCCTATGCTAACAAAATATATTTATTCAGTTTTTTATAAAGGAAGAACTAATACCAAGTAATTTAGCTTTTGATAGCACTTTTAGTCATAAACATATTTTAGTATTTATGAAGAATGTCTGTAAATAATGCTGTCAAAATATTAGTGATGCTGTTTTATACAAATAAAGCTGAAAAAATATTACAAATTTCTGTTAGCAATTGATTGAACATTAGAAACTCGTGTAAAATTTGATTAAAATTATTTTCATAAATAATGGGCAAAGAAACCACAAATCTGTTTCTTTAAAATTTCTTCAAAAGAAGTTCATATCACTGATTTATATGAAGAAAAATTTTCCAGTAGTCCAAACAAATAGAGCACAAATAATTTTACTGAATTGATTTTTAACTAGTCATATATTATACATAACTACTTTTAAAGCTTATTAACTAGGTAATTAAACAGCAAATATTTCATTTTACTCTCCACTTGTAATGCTATACCTACATTCAAATAAGTATTTTTCTTTAAATAACCTAGATGTGTCTGTTGATTTATTATCATAAAGACTACAAGTGTTTTATAGGTGATCGAGAGATTTTTTTTAATTTTTTGTTTTTGTAGCAAACACTGAATTACCTCCCTTATAATTTTTAATAGGCTCATATTCTATATATTCACAACCCATGAAACATTAAATGTACAGGGAGGGAGTAGTGCCTAAATGTAAACAAAAAGGATATTGTGAGTTCATTGGACTCAAATAGTATTAAATTTAAATTTAAATATATCCAGGAATTTCTCTTTTCGAAGATTAAATTTCAGTCAATAATAATTTAATTTAGTTAGATGGGTTATACTAAAATTAAAAATCCGTAAGATAAAGAAAAAAATTAAAAATAGGCTCCAAGAAACAAAGTGAACAATACAACTCTAAAAAAAAAAGAAAAAAAAAAAAAAAAAAATATGCTTAAACATAGGTACCTCCACAAAATCGCTAAAAAAAAGAGCAGTTTGATTAAAAAGACAGCAACCTTGCCGAAAAAAAATTTTTTACCATCTAAATGCTTGTTATTATTAAGAGGGAAGACCAAAGTTTTTTTTAATTATTTTTTTTTCATTTTTGCTTCTTTTTAGAACATTCTAAATTTTGATTAAAAAAAAAACTTGTTTCTCTTTGTATCACCGGAACTAGTAAAATAACATAGACAATTTTTAGCACGTTTTTATGACACACATTAATATGGAAAATCTTGCAAAAATAAAAATAATTGTCAGATGTTAATGAAACTTTCAGAAACTATTCACAGATGGTCAAAATTATTATGTATATGAAAATGCTAGAAATTCGATCACATTGAGTTTAGTGATTACAATAGTTAAAAGCACAAGGCTTTGAGGAATGCAAATCATGTTTTTTTGTTTTCAATTGGACCCCCCCCACCTTAAAATCAACTGAATTGTAACATACAAACCTCATTAAAACAAAGATATTATTTAATTTCAAATGCTTTTATTTGCTTTTAGTTGTTTTTATGAATATGGACAATATTTTCTGAAAGCAAAAAATTTTTTTGATGAAAAATGAATTTTTAATACAATTATTTGTTATTTCATAATTATAATAGATTTTTACATTTAAGTTGTTAAAATATTATAAAATTAGTTAAAAGCCGCATTGGGTTTCCTAAGTGTACTTATAGATCTTTTTTTAGCGCCTTCTAAATTGTATCATTTCGACTAATCAGAAGATTTATTTTTATATTAATCTCAGTTATGACATTTTTTCATAAATGAAATATCAAAATTAATAATAAAATGAATGCAAATACAAACAACACAGTAAAATGTTAATAAATGTACATAAAATTATAGTATTTTATGTACACTTCTGATAAAATTTCATAAGAAAGGTACCTATAAATTAATTAGATACCTTCCTTATGAAATATGAAATTTAATCTCACTCTTAACAGTCTTATTTTAATTTCTTTATAATAATATTTTCCATAAAGCACCGTAAACGTAAAGGTGAAAGCTAAGTACAAAAAAAGAAAATTATTAGAGCGCTGAAAGTTTTCCTTAAAAATAACGAGGTAAATAATTTGTTCACTTAAATGTAAATTATTTCACTTTTCTCCTTCCGTAGAACAAATTATTATCCTCACGGAATCCGTCAATATATCATTCATCACCTGTCAAGTGACGCGAAAGCTTATGACCTGCTTTGTTTTATTTTCAAATTACATCTTTTCAGCGCAGAAGCTAAGTTATGCTTGGTTCAAAATATTTTAAATAAACATTATAATTTCTGATTTTCTTAAAATAAGTTTTGACAAAATTTTAATTGATATTTAAAAGAATTTCAAAGTGAGATTTTCAGTTTTTTTATAAAATGGAAAAAAATGGTCAATTTTGCTAAAACTCAAAAAAAAAACAAACATTTTTAACGGTAAATTTCGGACGTGCTATAGGAACGATTAAAAAATCTAACAAATACCACAAAAATACTTTGATCTTTCCTCTTAGTCTTAATAACAGACAGACATTTAAACGATAAAATGTTGTTTTCGTCAAGTTTAGCGTCTTTTTCATCATGCTATGCTTTTTTTTTAGCGATCCCGTGGATGTACCTACTTAAACATGAAAATTAGATAAAAATTAAAGACAAAATATGCTGCTGATACTATCAATAAAACTAGTGAAATCGCTTTTCGATATCGATTTCACTTTATCTCGGTAAATTTGTATTGTTTTTAAATACAATTAAATACATTAAATCTCATAACGAACCGATAAATGAAAATAAGGCATATTTAAAATAAAATTGAAACGAATCAAATTTAAGTCAGATTATAAAAAGAATTAGAGAACTGATGATCATTGTTGACAAGAACTGCGAAAAAAAGAAACTAATCTTTACAATTTACCTCCCTTCAAAAGTTTTAAATTACAAACAATAAATCCAGCGATGAATAAACCAAAATAATGATTGAATTATTTAATAAATTACAATATAACAGGAAATTAAATAGAACACTAAAAATATAAAGGAAATAGCATGAAAACAAAAACGTGTTTGGTGTTTGTTTGAATATATCAGAAATGTAATGAACGTTATTCGATAACATAAATGAATATTAAATAAGTTTTTAATACGCGAGAACATGAATAATCTTGAAACATACGATATTTAAAATTTCTACAACTGATTTTCTAGAAAATAAGATACATAAACAATGTAAGTAAACTAAAAAAGATCAATCTATAACAGAACTTTACCATAGCAGAATCTCATCTTGAAAATTAATTGAATTTGTCAAACTTTATTTAACCATGTGTTCGATAATGAATGCCGATCATCATAAATAAAGACCTAATGAAGAAGACTAAGAAGAGTATTACTGGCCATGCGGTAATACTAGATATTGTTGACAAATATTTTTTCTTTCGTGCTTCTAGCAAACTAAATGAGATGTTTTCGTCTTTACATTGATGATTGATAATAGATCAAAATAAAAAAAATCGTGATTAAAAGATAGGAATTTTTAACCAAAGTATAGTTGACGATTTAAAATCGATATTTAATGTTTTTATATGTGCGTGCGTGTGTGAAGCTTACACAGAACTTAAATTATAACAAAAACATTAAACTTTTATTTTTTAAAAAAGACGTTTTCGGTTTTAGTCATAAAACTATTTAGGTCAAGCTAAAACGACAGACACTTCTCTCAGTAACAGAAAAACACAATAAGCGAATTTTGTAAGTGTCTAATGTGTTTTAAAAGAATAAAATAAACTGTTTCTAACTTAAAAGCTACGATCAAAATTACATTTATCAAAACAGACCAACCGGTCTGTCGAACAGAAAAACCGGAAGGCCCAACAAACACTTAACTAAAAAACTCTGCACAAAACCCGCCAAGTTTTTCATTGCTTTTAAAAATACAAGGATATATATTCATTGAAAATTTAAATAGACATCAAACACATTTCTTTATATAATAAAACCTACAGTTCTGAAACAACTCACGTAAACAAGTGTAAATAGAATGCTTTTGATTAAAAAAAATTTAAATCTTTAAGACAAGAGAAAAATTATTTTAACGGTTTCCTCCTCTTGGGTAAAGTATTTACAATTTAAGAAGCAAGATTTTAAACGTTTATTTCAACAAATTCTAAGTGTCGATTAACTTACGGGAGTTTAGGACATCCAGCAGGTATCCATATTTTTTGTCTAAAATATGAAAATGAGAAGATACTTTTTTCTTCCCTATAAAAGACCGATAGAGAGATCTATTTTTGCTATAGGACACTTTACGCCACGCAGGGTGCCGCCATGACTATATCGAGTACTATACACGAACTGCATCATGGGAAAAAATTAATGTAAATATTATTTACAGCTGCAGCTATTAAATTTTTTCTAAATATTCAAAGACAATTTTAAAAAAATTAATTCTGCAAAATGAACAGATCAGCAAATTATGGAATCATTTTTTTTGCTGGAAAATATAATAAATAACATAGATGAAAATTTGCGCAGAGCATGCCGGGACAGGTAAATGTTGGGCAGGCAGGTAGGAGTAGTAGAACTTGGACCGATTGAACACAATTTTTTACCAACATCATACGAAAACGGAAAGAGTTTAAACAATTAAAGAAATATAACCCGGATCAGTAGATCCTTAAAAATCAAATTAAAAATATAAGAAGTTTCTCCTTTACCTAAATTCGCCGCCTTTTGTAATTGTTGCTACTGGCGTAAGCAGCCGTACACTCTTTGGTTATGGCTCCTTGCACCAAGATGTCGATTAAGGGACAACCACGAGTTACCTGCCCCTGAGTATCATTTGCTTCTGTTGCTGCTGCTGCTGCTGCTTTTGCTTGCTAACATGATTCAAAGCTTTTTGAAATCATACTAGCAGTAGCAGTAGGCATTTTATTAACTCAGTCTCACTGAAAGAGGGACGTAACAATGTTCTGAAATTTACAGTTTTCAGTTTCTTTATAAATGTATCCAAATATTTTCGAGACTTGAACTTGATTTTTATAAGAGACAAAAGCAAATAAATATTATCTTTTGACTATTTCACACCAATTTATTTGTTGTCATTTATAAAGTAAGAAACAAAAATTGATAATTTTACTTAAATTTAAGAAAACATCATTTTAACAATTAAAATGTTTCATTTGTCAATTCTTCTACAGAAAATAAATTCATTAAAATTGATATCTAAGCAGTAAAATACTTTTTAAAATTCTGTCAACATTTCAGTATGTGAATTTAGGAGTAAACTTAATGGAAAAGTGATGTAAGGTAATTTATCTAATAATATAAAACAATTTTATAATGTAATCCAGGAAAGGTAATAACCAGATTATAATACATTTTCCAGTATTTTTACCTTTAATAAATTTTTATGAAAAATATTGTGTAGAAAAAAGGATATACTTTACATATAATATATATTAATAATGTATAATAACTTGATTAAAACAGCAAAAAGCAAATGGTTTATGGCATTTAATTTTGTTAATTTTTTTTTTATTCAGTTATGAGAAAAATCTTTTACATTTTTTTCACAAAACTGTAACAGTATTTGTTAAAATTTTGCGTTTATAAAAATGATTATAACTTATTGAAAATAAGTATATTTGAATTATTCTATTATTACTTTCATTATTAATTATTTTAATAACATCTTACCTAATGAAAGAATAGTTTTGCATTAATTGAAAAATTCAAATACCTATGCTATCATAATGAAAAACCTTTTAACACTAGTTTTACATTACTGTTTATGTATAACGTGTTAAATCATAAATGGTTGAGTAGAAAAATCTTTCTAAAATGGATGTTTATTTATAAGAAGTGTACAAAACTTCCTTGTACCCTCTTTGAAAACAAAAGAATAAATATATAAAAGAAAATTGTTTCTTTTTTATTTAATACAAAAAAAGTAACTGGAAATCTGTGTATGCACTTACTAAATTAATGATGGAAATTTTATTTTACTTTACTTAATTATAGAGAAGCCATGATGTTTATGCAGATGAACAATGTATAATTTACAAATTTTATATTTTTATACTTTTACTTATGATAGAAAGTAAAGAATTATGAAAAAGTATGAAATTTAATCTATTATTAAGAAAGCTATTTGCTTTTGTTTGCAAAAAAGAGAAGACAATGTTTATATTTTGAAAAAGAGATAAAACAACTTATCAAGTGTATCTCAATTATTAACTGAAGTATAAAACTAACATAAAGAATAAAATAATTTTTTAATATCCTAAGCAAAGATCTCAAGTCAAATGTAATCTAAAAACATTATTATGTAAATTATTCAAATTATAATACTACATATAAGAATTCTTATAGAAAATAAAATGATTATATGATGCATTGAAAGTGTAATAATTTTCATCTGAAATATTAAAATTCTTTCAAATTATAATTAAAAATATTATTAGTTATTAATGTCTAAGTTTTGAATCTTCATGTAAATCTAAAGAAATTATTAATTCTTTATTTATTTTATGTATTGTCAGATAAATCCATTTGTATCTTCCAATGTTATTTAAATTAACATACAAAATATTTTTACTGTAGTGTGCTTGGTGTAGCTCTATCCTCATCTACACGTATCATTTTAAATTTGATTTATTAAAATTGTTAATGAATAATAAGATTAAAATAAATGGAAAAAAACAAATTTATTTGACAACAAAATAGTTATAAATATTAAATTATAGAAATAACTTTTAAAGTTTTAAAATTAAATTTCTTTGCAAATACAGAAACATTTATCCTATTAATAATTTAAATAATTATGCAAGTTACTAAGATTATTATTTGATATTCTTATATCAAACATTAAGTTTATAAGACAAATTGCCATATTTACCACAATGTAAAATTACCATATAATGCATTATAATTAACCTGAAATCATAAAATTAAATAAGAAAATATGACAGCTTTTATATAATCAGATGAATGATATAAAACGTGTCATTATCTTTCTCACCTTATTTAATGTTTCAGAAATAGTTGTTTTTTACATCTCAGATATCTCTTAAGAAGTCAATTTAGATCAACACTAGCAATCATTTCATGCAACAAATATAAAGAGAGATAAATCATTATTATTCATCTTCATCTGTTATGACATTTAAAAGAAGCATTAATAATTAATATGGTAGTGACATAAATTAAAAAATGAAACATTTGCCCAAGATTCTAAGGACTATTTAGTCCTTAGAAAATGACAAGTGTGTGTAAAAGCATTAAATAAAAAAAATATTTAAATACTCTTAACCTGAAAAACAGATTTCTACTGATTTGACTTGTAAGTGATTAGCAAGAAATGAAAAAAAAACTACATCCTCACAATTTATTGAACTATCAAGCCTCTTAACACATTGTATATTTTTAATCACGTGTACACAAGAATGTTTTGAAAAATAGATCCTGATCATTTTATTTTCTAAGTATAGTTCAATTTGAACTGAAAAAATAAAATACATTTTTAATTTGAAGCAGATTTTCCATTTATTGTTCGTAAACTCATCATTTTTAAAGCTCTTAAATTAAAATAACACTAAAAATTTCTCTAACATGAAAAATCTATGCAGAGAGTAAAACTGTATACATAGCAAAAGTTATTTTTTTAGAATTGTAAGTTTCATTTTTAAATGACAATTTTTTGAAAAAAAACACAAAAACTTATTTTTCAATAGAAAGTTTTGGAAGCAGGTGCAGTCGATTTAGTGATACAGACGAGTATCCGAGTTCGTTCCTGACGAATTTCATCTTTATTACGTATAATGGAAAACATTAAAGAAACAATATACTAAAAAGATATATTTAAATAATAAATCTGAAGAAAAGCGACTTTATTTTTTCCTCTCACTTATAATACGTAGAGAGGATGGGGGGATTCAAGGGTAGTAACTCTTAATACACCTTACATTTGCAAAGGTTTATTATGGACTTGTTTTTTTCCGTCGTTTCAATCCCGCTTGTAAAATGAGAATAAATTTTAAAAATAAAACTTTTAAAACTATTTTATTATCATTAAATTTGTCATAGTTTTAGTCGATATATTTTAGTAGCTATAGCATTATGTTCCTTTATAAAATGGGCTCTTCTGAACAGAAAAAAAAAACAAAAATCAAGAAAGAAAAAAATAACTTTGACTTTGGAGTCTTTGATATGTGTAAAAAAATATCTCTAAACTTATCAAAAAGCAAGAATAGTTAATTTTCCTTATTCTATCCGGTAAGCTACAAGAAAAAATTAAAATTAATAATTTGACGTGAATAAGTTGACTTAATTTTAATAAAAACTATCTCAAAATGTAACAAATATTATTTTTCTCATTCATTATCAAAGAGAGACGAATTGTTTTTATTTTCAGGTAAATAAGTAACCCTACCTCATTCATTATCAACAATTATTTTTCTCCATTCGAAACCTTCTTACAGTGTTTTAGATATGAACTTACGAACTGAATTGATTTCTTCAGTAAGTGAAGGTAGGACCATTGTAAGAAAAAAAACAAACAATCGTTTAAATTTCTTATTTAATTTTTAAAGAAAAACATATGCGTCGTAGTTTTTTTTTTTTTTTTTAATGTTGTTCAATTTCAAGTTACAAAGTAAATTACAGTTTAATCACTACAAGACAGGTCAGAATTTGCTGATTTGCTAATTAGTCGAATTTAGTTACTATAACATTTTTTACTTTGCCTTTTATGTTCGGACATTCTTTGCTTATCACTGCAACTCAGTAATTACAACTGTTATTTACTTCCCCTTCTACTCCATTAAAAATCCTTCAAGTTTTGTTTGACGCATCGTTTTTCTTCAGATAAAAAAACAAATAGGATTCAACTACCATATAATACTCCTAACACCGAACCTTGCATTTTAGTATTTTTTACTACTTTTTTTTAAGTGCCCATTCTGAAAAGTGAAAATATTAACAAGTCTCGAACACCTAACAAAACGAGAGAATTAATACTACGGGAAGCCATGAGGACCATAAATCTTTCGAGGTTACCTCCCTTCGATATTTTCAGTTCTGTTTTTTTTTTTTTTTTTTTTTTTTCCTTTTTGAACTTTAAAAATATGGTACGTGTCTTATGAGGCATTCGGCGGTGACAAATGCAAAATGCTGTACACTTGAAGCATTAACTCAACACACTCTCTCTCTGTGTATGTATGTGTATGTATGTATGTATGTATAAATAATTGAAGTTTCAAATTTCAATATAACCTATGGTTGTACAAGCTGGTGAAATATTGCATCCACATTTTAAAAAATAAGATGTGAAGTTGATTTTCCAACCAATTTTAAACAATTCCATTAATCATTTCACTATTGGTTACTTACAAATGTATTCAAATTATATGAGTGTTATTAAATAATGTTATATTACCGTTTTAATCAATAATTATAGTCTACAATAAAATTGTTTATAGCATTTTTTCTCTGTCAGTTTATTTGATATTGATCTTTTTAAAACTATGGAATACTTTAGTATAGTTTCTCATAGTTTAGTTTGAAAGCCAAAATAATTGAAGATTAAAGTTATTCCACTCTAGATAAAGCATTTACTTTGTTTTATATATACTGAGTTAATTTATGTTGAGATTTTTTAGATGAGAGGTTATTTAATTATATACCTTTTCATTCAGATTAGGAAACCATTCAGCCATTGTACCTTCTTCAGATATCTGTTGTCAAACTCGGTAACTTTCTTCATAAGCATAAAAAGTGAAATAAAAACAACCTATTGCTGTAAATTGAACGAAAGTTTCATATTCCAAGAAGATTACCAAATACAACAACAGCTGAAGAATGGTGGCTGGTAAAATGGCTGAAGTCTGTGTGCTAGTTTAAATTAAATATTAAATTCATTTTTCAAGTTAGTTGTAGTGAGTTCAGCTTTTTCTGAGTGCTTAATCAATTATAACTGAGAGCCAAATTGTATTCAACATATATTTATATATTCTACTTTGTTTTTATACTCATAATTAGTTGTTTTAGGAAAATCTGTGAAAAGTGGAAAATTGTAACACATTTTGGCTTATAGAACTTCAGACTAAAGTGATGTTTATGTTGATGTGATTACATATGCATAAAAATAAGAGGTTATGTTGAAATTTTAAATTTAAATTATAAATTTATTATTTAAACACGTTTTGGCTTTATAGTCTAGCTGATTTAAAAATAAAATCCTTACATTTGTTTTGATAAAGTCTATCAGAGAACAATATGTGTTGGCTAAGGTAAGTTTTACTCTTGTATTTTTCATATTATCCTTTACAGATATATTTTTAGTTATATATATATATAATCTAATAAATAAAAAAAATCTTGTGTGAAATTGAAATCGGTAACCTTTTTCCAAAACACTGTTTTGCAAATTTAAATTATTTGATTGACATTGCAAGAAAGGGAAATGCATATAAAATTAAGAAACTAATTTTCACAAAAGAATTATTTTAATCATATTTATTGCCGTGTAATGAATTCAGAAAACAATTTTTAGTTAAAAATTCATGGAATGGAGAATGCATAAGTTTAAATTGAATTTTCACTTTGAAAGAAGTAATTTAACAAATTATTCACATATTATTTATGTAACAATGATATTCATTATTTATATTGTTTGTAATTCTGGGAAAAGTCAGTAACATTCCAGATTTTATTTGGACAATTCCTTTGTGTACTATATGTTAGTTTATACCATTTTTTATAAAAAGATTATGGACCTAAAAATGGATTAGCAGAAATGTAACAATAATTATATGAAGAAGTAGAGTTTAATTGTCTGAAGAACATAGAAAATTGTAATGATACTTTCTGCTGTATATTTTGGATTCTAATTGCATTAAATTCACAAGTGGTAGACTCCAATAATGTTTCATGAATGGTACTGAAAAGTTCTCGGCCTAACCAAGAGAGATTTTTTTTTTTGCTTGCTTATTTGTTCAGATTTTTTTTTTTTTTGCTTGCTTATTTGTTCAGATTATTTGAAGTGGGTCAAGCTGGGAACTTTTCAGTACAATGACATGTCAGTATGAAGAAATTTGTAATTGATAATTTTCACCAATTGCTGATAATGACTGACAGATTTATTAAAATTGAACAATAACATTTATATTTTCAAATTATTCCAATTTTTTAATATAAATTTAATGTTTGTTTATTTGGTTGGATTTTAGGAAATGGATTATGCTGAGAATTTTTCAGCACCCACACATGTTTGTTTTTTGAATAAATTTAAATCTTCATGTTTCATATTTTTTCACAGAAAGCATTTGACTATATTTTTAAGCAGTGATGATAAACAAAATTCTTTAGATTGCTATTTCTCTATTGTTGCATTCACTGAATACTTTGAAACCAAGTTTTCATCAGCTTAAATCTTTGCAAAGTAGCGAAACCCAGTAAATATTAATAATAATATGATGATGATGTCCAAGTCTATGCAATACATGTTGTATACATGCAAATGTGTAGGCTTATAGTGTGTCTACCTGACTCAACTGTTATAAAACTGAAAATGTGGAATTGTGTGTATGTGTGCATTCATATATTTTTTTACCTGGAAAAAATATTTTAATCTATTTTACTTCAGTTTCAGTTTGGTCAAAGTAGTCATATAAAAGTAAAACTTTTCAAAATGTCTTTGTTTTCAAAAACCATAAAATAATTTCCGCATTTTTTATGACTATGGTAATGAGAAATGAGGTGGAAGTGCTGAAGAGTTTGTAGTGGGTTAGCCAATCTGTACTGGTAACAAACAAATACAAAATAAGCTGACTTACTATTTTTACTAAATTAAATGCAACAAAGACAACAACAACAACAACAACAAGAGAAATAATCAAATAAGCAGATATTCGTTTTAACAGAAAATATTTTTATATGACAAGTACACACGATATAATAAAGTTGTTGTTCTTGGTTGTGTGATCAAGGGTAATATAAAAGGTGTCATGTAGATCTGGTAAGGAATTAAACAGTTTATGTTGATGATGGGGAAATTGAATGAAATAGATTGCTGACTTACTGTAGAGTTGTTTCACTTTGACTGATATAGTTACGATTTCCTTTATGTTGTTAAGATATTGAGTGAGTTGGTTTCTGTATCTTGTCTTTGTTGAATTTGTCACTAGATGAGTTGATACTGAAAAGAAATTGAATTTCACAAGCCAGGTTGATATTAATAAAAATTAACTTTTAACAATGAAGTTGGCTTTCATGGAGTCATGTTGAAATTTCATATTTATGAATTTTCTTGATCACGTGGGGGCTTGAAAGAATGTTTATGAATTTTTTGGTGCATTGAACTCTTAACAGGTCAACTGGATTGACTTGCGATGACCTTGTGCATAACCGTTATCTTTATTCTTATTGTATGGGTTTCTACAATAAACCTTTACTTATTTATCCACTGTGTTGTTCAAGTATATATTCCTATTAGCACGGAATATAACAAAAAGGTATTTAAGAGCTGCCTGGTAAATGGCAACATGTCATTGTAAATAATGATGAAAATGCAATTGTACTTTGTTTATGAAGAATAAAGTTGGTAAATAAAAACGGAAATTATTTATGATAACCTAATAGTGCACTACTGTGATAATTGTTTGCATTTTATACTCACTGTTGACATTTAGGAGATATTTTTCAAGTTTAACAAGTCAATTAACTTGCCATAATTTTAAAATTGTTCTATGAAGATATTTATCTATAAGAGAGTTTATGGTATCTCTTCTATTTTGTCATTTTGCAAATAAATTCTTTTCTGTCTTCAGTGTTATAACATCCTAGCTAAATATGATATTCATACATTTTTTATTAGCTTATAAATGAATAGGTATAAAAATTATTGATCCCAAGAACATTGACATTTACAAATTTTGAGGATTACCCAGTAGACATTGAATAATGCCAATGCTGGCACAAAATTAAAATTATGGAATATCAGTTTAGGAACAATTCTCCCATATACAAAACTAATATTTTAACCACTCGGTTATGCAACAAACTATTAAAGCAACCTTAATATACAAGACTCATTGAATATAATGTTGTGTGATTTGCCTAAATTTCTTAAATATTTGGTTATGGGAATCAAGTAACTGAGAGATAGTTCCTCATTTTTCTTTATAGATTATGAAGTTGAATATAAGAGTATTTTTGCTGATCTGAAATATTTGTTTTCATTATATTTTGAGATTGATATTTAGTTTTATAGGATCAGAGCCTGTGTATTCAAGCTTTATGCACTCCTCATCTAGAGTGTATCCCACTCCTATCCTCCAAAATGGAGTGCACTCCCCTCCTTGGTCCTTTTATAAAAATTGATCACTCTCCTTTTCCTCCTGCATTGATACATTCTAACATTACATCAGTATACTTTTAAATGTCCTATTCAAAATTAAGTTCCATCAAAAGCAAGAAAAATTAAAAGCAAAATTTGTAGTTTACAGGTGTGATCAATTTTTTTTTAGTGTATGGATACTACTGAAAAAAAATGGTTTTGTCTCCTTAACTTATTAGGGAGACATAGTGGCAGAGGAGGCATATGTACTTCCTAACTACAAACTAGCATAAGAATCAAATTCAGTATTGTGAAATTTTATTTTGTTAAATTATAGTTCAACTTTATCAAAAGTTCTTCAAAATTTGAATCTTTGAAACTTGGTATATTTTTTTCTGAAAAAATATCTTCTCTGAAGCTGAAAAATCTCTCAATGGATGCCACTGAACATATTAGTGTATTAAGCTTTTTAAGGAGAACTTTCAAATGGCTTCATAACTCATATGTATTAGGACATATAAAGAACTTCATCTTCTTCAAACCTTTCAAGTTCAAATATGTCCATTAGAGGGTTTCAGTTGTGTTCACTTTCTTTTAAAAATTTATGGAACCTCTTGAGCACCTTATAAACAGTGTTTTACCTGGTTATAAATGGGACTTTAAAGAGCAATCCCCTGCATTTTTACCTTACTTCATTCACCATCTGTGTGGACCAGTATTGCTTATTCCATACAGTTTGGCATTTTAGCCATTGTGGACCAATAATCTTTTGTACACTGCATTTCCCAAAGCTGCCTCTGCATTTTTAGTGGAAATTAAATTGTGTGTTATACACAGCAGTAGTGAGAAGGAAGATGGTAAACCTCTTCAGTGTCAAACGTCTCACCTAACATCTCCCCTGCACTTTTAATCATGATTGAATCAAGGTCTTCTTCATTAGAAACCTCAGTAGCAGCAGATTCTTTGAAAGCCTTCACAAAGTTGCTGATATTGTCCATCATTACATGCACCCTTATTGTAGACAGTTCTCCTTTAGTGTATTTTCAATGATTTGGGCCAGAACATCATATGTATGACTGCTACTCACTTTAGAACAGCCTGGAACCATTGACTTCCTGTTCAAGCCTTCAACTAAATAGTTGACTGCCATACCTTTTGTTGGCAACTGACCAACAGTCACAGGTGACACATACATAATCCATTTCAGTAAAGATAGCTTTCAAGGACCTCATCATCTAAAACTTTTATGGAAACATTGTCATAAGGGTAAGATAAAAGAGGTCTTATATAGGCTGTAGGTATTCAATTAAATTCTTTTCCTGAACAAAGGTGAAATGGAGTCAAGAAGTCAGGAATCAATTCATTGATCCTGTCATTTACCCCTGTCTGGGTAACCTTTGAAGATAAAATGGAAATCATATCATTGATTTTAGCCTGCTTAGGTGCACCAGAATCAAGTGAAGACTTTACCCTTTTTTTGGCTAAAGCTTTCTCATACTCTGGAAGCTTTGATATATGGAACCTCTGAATATGCCACTCCAAATTAACGAGAAATTATTAACTGATATTATTGTTATTCACCTTGGAAAAGCTGGGGATACACCATCATCCAACTTAGTGAATAAATCTTTAATCAGTCTCACTTCTTTATCTTCAATGAAAACCAACAGTCTTTATGACTACTGAAAGAACCCTTAAACCAAGCAAAATATTAAAATTCATTAAACACAGATTTGACTTTTTTTTTTAAATCTATGGAACTGAGTTGATTGAAAAATGGTCAAATTCATTTGACCTTTGATAATACAAAATTTCCATTAAATTCAAACCTTTTACATTTAATGCTATATAAATCTGTGCTAATATATTATACATATGTTAGTGAAATATATTAGAAATATATTATACATATTATACATAGTGCAGAAGCAGTTTTTACAGTAGAACAATACTTTTGTTTGGTCTGCTGGTTCAAAAACTGGTTTTCTAAATATTTACTCTTTTTTTTCTTATTAGAAAAGTCCTAGAAGACTCCATGATTTAGAAGAGCCTATCCAATATCATGAAGAAAAAAATTGTCACATTTGAGACAAATTGTGAAGAGATGAAAATAACAAAGGGCAAATTAAGCTTTACATTTTAAATTCACAGAAAAAAATGTAATTTTAATTTAGTTTTTAGGAAAACAAGGAAATATTTATAGAAAAAATAAGGTAATGTTTAAAGAAAAAACAAGGAAATGTTTAGAGAATATTGAGTATGATCAAGTGATGATGCAATAATGGTTCTAACAATATTGAAGTGAAACAATTGAATGTAATTTCATGGGAATTTCATTATTTACATAAATTTAATATTATTAATAGTAATTTGATCAAGATGGCCATCCCTAGTTCAGAAAAAAAATAATTTTCCTTTCTGTTACACAAAACTCTGTTCATGTTCCCTTAAAAAAAAGAAACTTAAAATCAAAGTGAGGGATCAGTTTGACATTGTATTTTATTATGAACAAATCAAAAATCTACAAAAGAAAATTAAATATTTTCACTTTTGACAAATTGTCTGAGCAACAGATCTTACTGCTAAGCAGCAAAATTTATTGCAAAAATAGTTTTTTTTTTTTTATGGGAAATGCACATTTCTTTTGATGTCATATTTAATGTAAATGTAAAAAAAATCCAAAAGTTTAAATTCATAAAATGTTTTTTGATTCTATGAACATTGGAACATGGAATACAATCCAAATTTTAGTCTCTATATATAAAACAGAGGATCAAAAGATATATCTCCCTCACCTCTGAATATTTTCAAAATAGTATAACTGACTGACTGACAACGGCCCTTCAAATTTTTTAATTTTAGAGCATCATCATTCCTTTGCTCCTCTAAAATGGAGGAGCTATGACTCCTTATGAAAATAAGTGAGCCTTGCATTCATCGGCTGTGGCAAAAAGGAACGTGTTCCAGGAGCACACTCCTTTTGGGAGGGCTCCTTAAAACCCTGATTTTAGCTTTCTCTCATCATGAAAGACTTCTCCATCTTTGGAGTATTTTTTCCATTTCTTTTATCAGAGTTCCTTTATTTAATTTCATACAGCCTATTAATAAGCTCAAAATGTTGACACTTCAAACAAAAGTCTAGGAAGGAAATCCTCATCAATTCTGGAAGGTGCAATAAGAGCAAAATGA
Source organism: Acanthosepion lycidas (assembly GCA_963932145.1). Taxonomy (NCBI): domain Eukaryota; kingdom Metazoa; phylum Mollusca; class Cephalopoda; order Sepiida; family Sepiidae; genus Acanthosepion; species Acanthosepion lycidas. The sequence goes on from OZ010602.1 coordinate 69,902,763, forward strand.
CTTGAGAAACCTATTTTTCTAAAACCAACCAAAGTAGTACTGGTTGCTTGGTTAATGAATAGCAAATGTTTCCTTATAAGGAAACGGCTAATTACTATTACCATTCCTCTTCAGTCTACCTACATTTGTTTCTAATTTTTGTGGAGTACTAGACCATTCATTGGCACTATTTGTTGTTGTTTTTTCATCATCTCTAGAATTTCATTTGTCATACAATCTTTTGCATCTCATTTTCCTTGGAATGATCTTATTCACCAATGTCACTAGTGCTTCTCTCAGCATTATTCCATTTTGAATTAGAAGTCTCAATCAGGTTGTATTTGTGTCTTGCTGTTTAGGCATTGCTGGGTTTCCATAGTTTTCTCTGACACAATGCCAGATTTACTTATAGGCTTAGTAGGCTGAAGCCTAGGGCATCAAAATCTAGCATCCTTTAGCCAAAGTATATAACATTTTTGACACTGTTATGGGTCTTTCTTACATATGCTGTCTTTATGAGTCTACAGCATTGTAGAATCTAAATAACTCTTCAGTAATTTTAAACACCTGTCATTATTCTCGGCTTTACTCAAATTGTTTAACACTCTTCCATTTTCCTCTACTTGTGAGAATGGGGGATTTGGATGTTAATTCACTTTCACAGGAATGAATGAAAGCTGCTGTGTGGATGACTTTAGTGAGTGAATGTTCTGGAAGCTCAGATTATGTTAATAGGTAACTTTTAGCCTCAGAATGTGTGACGTAGTTTTTAGTAGGTAATTGTGTTGCTGTCACGATATTTATTTGTACTATGGTACAAAATGTGGCACAAGGCCAAAATGGGGATGGGGAAAAGGTCTTCATCTGTTTTAACTTTAAAATTAGCTAGCCACAAATATTGATCCAAACATACAAACAATAGTCTTAACACCAAAACAACACATTCTTACCTCCCTTTCTTACTACATCCACCATAATACCTCATTGTCTCTATGAAAATCCTAAATAGTCCCCATATGTACAATTCATTGTCTGTGGGGGGAGAGGAATAAAACAACAATTTAAGAAAATCCCCAATGAGTATATACAATATGAATATAACCTATTTACAAAATCATGTTAGTGATAAAAAAAACCCCACAATACTTAAATATGGCAGAAACATCAGTTAACTGGACGAAATTGATGCGGGATTATAATAGTATAAAACATTCATTCATCCCAAGCACTCACAGACACGCACGCATACAGACACAACAAATACGAAAACACACACGCGAAACGAAAGGCACCCCACATCAAGCAGAGAACTGACATCACTGACCACCTAACGAGGGAGGAGATGGGAAATTAAACTAAAGAAAAATAGGGAGAGAAATAAAAAGGGCTGATGAGCATACATACCCTAGCTAAGTTAACTGAAAAAAGAAAGATTCAAAAACAAACCTAAAACTAGCCTAATTTAGGGATGGTTTGCCTATGTTCAACCCAAGAAGAATAATATCCTGATGCCTGACCGGCATCAAAATGCCGCTCAAGGTCATCCCCTTTCACTCGACACAATCGCGCAAGATTTACCCACCTTTTGCCAAATTCTGATGAGGTGAACCGCCGCTTTTCCGTACTAATCTTGACTTTAAGCTGATGCTTAAAGTACAAGATCAGTTGGGAAGAAGTGAACTTCTCGCTTCCATAGAATCCCTTCTGACGTGTCGACCAAATCATGACTCTCATAACACCTAGCAAGCAAAAGAACACATATTGTTCAGCCTTCGTCAACGGCGGTGCCACATTACTACAAACAGAAGAGGCCTCAAGGACAAAGAACTTACCCTGCAGCATGCGAATCATGAGGCCTTCAACAAACTTGCACAACGGTGCTACCACCCTGCCATGAAAGAAGGCATGACCCAAGGTCTCGACTTCCTCACCACAGCGTAAGCAGTTTGGAGATTTCTCCAAGCCCGCTGAACAAAGTCTTTTGGCGACCCAGAGGGCCTCACGAATCACCAGCCAGGTGAGAGATACCTCATCGTTATTGAGACATTTCAACCTGGGCGCCCAATGCCATATTAAGCGAGCCTCCTGCTTTGTAAGACCGAGCTCGTCAATCAGCTCATCACGAACGGACCCCCTGACTAACACTTTCGAGACAACGCCTGGACGTTGGGGAGACCATCCGACGCCCATAAGAGGCGTTTCAGAGCAAGGCGACATTCACGGTAAAGGAGCATTCGGATCGGGGTATACGGTCAGCCTCCTCCTCACACAAGTGCACACTTCTCAGGGATGGGAAGTTCTTACAGGCGTCTTCCTTCCAGAAAGCGCCCTCCTCATCCGACTCGCGACACATTCGATCTAGGAACGCGACGCGAAGAATATATTGACGAATATCAATGCTAGGCATACCCACCCAGAGCGCCTTCAAATGGATGAAGGCAACAGATCTCCCGAGATACACTAGCGGCCTTGCCTCCACACCAGAAGGAGAACAAGAGCCTTACTAATGATATTAGTGTGTCATACGGAAGTGATAGTCGGTAAAGGCGAATCGGATAGATGTATGAAACACATACTTCCGCCTTCCTCTTCAAGGACAGATTCCTCCGAGACCACAGATTAACTGCGATCTCGACCTTCCCTTGTACCTCCGACCAATTCATATTCATCTGGATATCAGGACCGAACCAGATGCCGAGTATCTTGAGCGGCCCATCCGTCCACAGGAAAGGTCCAACGCAAGAACATAAAGCATGACGAATGGAGCGAGACAATACGAAAGGTTTCGATCTTACCCCATTCACTTTCAGAAGTGCACCGGGAGTCGCATACAGAAGTCGGATCCAGGTGCGAAAGTCCGGCCCGAAACCGGCCGCCGAAAGTTCAGCCTCCAGGAATCGATGGTCAAACCTATCGAAGGCCTTGGACTGATCTAAATTGATCAGCGGGGTTTCACTGTCGACTTTCACGATGATCAAGCGGACCATATGAAGGATGTCCTGAATAGTCATGCCCTTCACAGCACAAGTCTGTTCGGAGTCAATCAGACTAGAGAGGACAAGCTGCAAACGGTTGGCTAAGATCTTTGCCAAAATCTTTAACTCTTTATTTAACACGGTTAAAGGGCGAAAGTTATCTAACCGATCCCCACCGTTCATGTCCTTGCGTAGGAACTTGATCACACCCCTGGTGAAGCGTTGAGGTATAGACCCCTGCTTCATCTAGTTGTTGTAAATCAGTTCCAGCAAAGCAACAAAAACGGGCGACTGCTTCAAGCAAACTTCGTAGGGAAGACCATCTAATCCCGACAGTTGAGGATGGAGATGAAGGCCTTCCTATCAATCATGGTCTCAAAACTCCACCCAACTCCCGGTCAGATCGTCAGAGGAAGCGCTGAGTATCTGTCCAAACTAGCGCAGATAGGCAGCCAAGTGCTCCCCGATGATCCGAGGAGGAATCTCGTATACATTAAGCAATTTAATTCATTAAAACAGTTTACAGAGAATATTTTCTTAATTTTTTAAGATTACTGAGTAGTCAAAATTATATATTATATTCCTCAAGTATTTTTACAGATATGCCACCATAGAAAAAAATTAAGTTCCGTCTGTTAGTCAAGTTATAAAAATGCATTTTGTTTTTTAAAATGAAACTGTTTCAAATCAGATTAATATTCCTCCAATAAAATTTCAGAAAAGTATTTTTTTTAATTTTTAACACGGAGGTAGGTGTTGACAGATATATTGATTGCTTATAGCCTTCGAAGTAAACTGTAAAACTTTTTATTTTTTAAAATTACTTGACTAATTTAACGTTAACGCCTTTTTTCTATAGTTGTAAGTGATATGTCCCGGAAAGGGATATATTTGAACGAAGTAGCTAAGTGGTCTTGGCTACTATAACCAAGTAGAATACGGTAGCAGTAATCGACTGGTACGCACCGTAGTCGCAGGTAAGGAGTGTAGATCAATGGCGTAGTCCAATGGGCGTCGTTATAGACTTAGCTCTCAAACTAAGGCTTTCTCTTCTCTCTCTCCTACACGTCCGTCGATATTTATGACGGACACCAGTCAGTCACACTCCAGTGAGGGGGAACACAGGTGTACGCATATTCCATTATATCACCTCCTTCTCAGATAAATTTTCCCGTGAATTTTAGCTTTAATACTTCCTCTTCTTAGGTTCTGGACATAAACGATTAACTTTTTTTCTAAGCCTTTTTCGCCTCAATCCTCCTTGCAGTGGTGGCGTTTGACACGCTGTTAGCTCTGGCTTTGAGATCAGGGATACCTCCATTGGCGTATGTTGACTCACTGGCACGGGAATATCAAAAGCGTCATATAAGCCTTCCATTGGAATCTCTTCGGTATTTTCCGCGGCCTCTGTAGTCTGTCTGGGTCTTAACTGATTCCAATGTCTTTTACAAAGGAATTTTTCTCCTTTTATGTCGTATATGACTTGACCAATTCTTTTGGTTATTACACCTCCCAATACGCTTTTCCAGCACTAAAATTTTTAAAGAAAACTATCTCCTGGCTTATATACTTTAGTCATGTAGTTTTGTTTCTTCGCAGTTTTCTTCGTCGGACTAGGCAACAGCCTGTCAAAAACAGAGCGTATTCTTCTTGCAAACATCAACTCTGCTGGCGATGATATTGACGTCGTATTCGGGTTTGGCGTGATTCTGTACACTGCCAAAAATTTCTGAATACTTTGTTCATTCGCGTCCACGCCTTGACTTTTCTTCAAGGCTCGTTTAAATGTGTCCACGAATTTTTCTGCCTGTCCATTCGATCTTAGATGATAAACTGGTGTTGTCACGTGATCGATGGACAATGCTGTACAGAATTTCTTGAATTCACTTCCCGTAAACTGCGTTCCGTTGTCACTGACTAAAGTTTTAGGGAGTCCGAAACGACTAAAAATTTCACTAAGGGCATTTATTGTATTTGTCGCAGTTGGATGTCTGCACTTAACAATTTCCGGCCACTTAGTAAAACTGTCTACCACAGTCAGGTAATACGATCCATTTATGGGTCCTGCATAGTCGATATGCAGTCGAGTTCATGGGACATTTGTCTTTGGCCATCGTTGACTCTTTACAGGTGGATCCCTTGCTGCCAGTTGACATCCTTTACACTGTTTCACCACATTTTCTATGTCCTGGTCCATCCTCGGCCAATACGTGTAACCTCTCATTAGAGATTTCATTCGCGAAATCCCTGGATGACCAGTGTCAAATTCTTTTAGAATTTTTTTCTGTAAAGTACACGACATTACAACTCTGTCTTCGTAAAGTAATACCTGATCACATATTGAAAAAGGTGACACACTCATTCCTTTTTTTGTTTCCTCGTTCAACCAGACTTGCTTTTTCATTTTCTTAATGAAATCATCGTTATCCGCTGCTTTTTTCACATCATCTAGAGTAACTGGTAGTTCTCTAATGGTATTGCATAACAGACCCGACAATTCACTTTCGTCTCTCAGCGCCTCTATTACTGTTTCTTCCAGCGATTCTGTATATTTCGGTATTAACCTCGACAATCCATCGGCGTGACCTAGTTTTTTTGAACGCACATATTCCATTCTGAAATTGTAATTCAATAGAATTATACCCCAACGCTATAGTTGATTTGCCGTGTAAGTTGGTATACCTTTTTTTGAACCAAAAATTGTTAACAGCGGTTTGTGGTCTGTTTGCAGAGTAAATTGTCTTCCATATATGAATCTGTGAAACTTCTTTACAGCGAAGATTATTGCCAAACTCTCTATTTCAATTTGGCTATAATTTCGTTCCGCGGACAGTAAAGTTCTCGAGGCATGTGCTACTGGCTTCGTAGATCCGTCCTCGAGTTTATGTAGCAATACAGCGCCTAGTCCGTCATTACTAGCATCTGCTGCTACAATCATTTTCTTCTTCGGGTCGAAATGCACCAAAGATAGGTCTGCTAATAAACAGTTTTTTTTTAATCTTTTTAAAAGCATCCTCGCATTCTTTCGACCATATCCACTTTGTGCCCTTTTTCACCAAATTGTTTAAAGGGGCTCTCATTTCATACATTTTTGGGATATAGATACTATAATAGCTTACCAATCCTCAAAACGCCTGGAGTTTAGCCACATTATCAGGTGCTGGCATATTTTTTATAGCCTCAACTCTGTCTGGATCCGGTTTTCTTCCTTTACTGTCAATTATCTGCCCTAAATATTTTATCTTCTTTAGGAAGAACTCACATTTTTCAGCACTCAGTTTGAACCCGTATTCCTCAATTCTCTGAAATACTGATCTAATATGTGTTTTGTGTTGGGCCTTGTTTTCACTTTTAATCAGAATGTCATCTAAGTATGCGATCGCATAATCGATACCATCCAACATTGTGTCCATTATTTGCTGGAATAGGTTTGGATCTACCTTCAATCCAAAAGGGAGACGATTTAATTTAAAAATCTCTTTATGAGTATTTATTGTCAGGTACTTTGAACATTATTCACTGACTTTAACCTGAAGGTAAGCCTCTGACAAGTCCAACTTCAAAAACACTCTACCTCCGTTCAATTTAGTAAATATATCCTCCGGAGACGGTAGAGGGTACGCATGATCTTTTAAACAATCGTTCAGGCCTGTCGAGAAATCAGCACAAACTCTGACTTTTCGGTTTGTTTTTCTTTTTTATATAAACGGTTGGAGACGCCCAATCCGAGTAACCGACTTTTGAAATTACGCCAATTTTTTTCCAACCTTTCTAACTCCTCATTTATTGAGTCTAGTGCCGAAAATGGAACTTTTCTTTTCGGTTTAAAAATTGGTTTCACATTTTCTTTCAACTCAAAGTTGACTTTTGGTTTTGTGCACAGACCTAGTCCTTCTGAAAAAACACGAGGGAATTCATTTTTCAACTTTGTAATAAATTTTTCTGTTTGCTTTGTCTTATAATTTTCTCTGACGTTCACTTGGTTACGGAAAGAATTTACTGGTAATTCCGACAAATTGAATACTACTATCCAGTCTGTACCAAAGAGGTTTACTGAACCAGAGAGCACACATACTTTCGATTTGTGAATTTTTCCCATGAACATTTTAATTCATCTCGAAATTTGAGTCTTTTTCCAGACACTCCTCTGGCAATTTTGTCTGTCTTCGTCAACGGTGGGTAACCATTTTTTTCCATGTTAGCTCGTTTATTACAAAGATATCACTTCTTGAATCGAGTAATAATTTTACGGTCTACCCATTTATTTTTACATTGAGGTACTTTCTTCTTGACCCTCCTCAATTTTGTGTTTAGACAAAACTACGTTCGCTTTTGCCTGAGACTTTGGTTTTTCATTTCTCTTTTTTTTCCGACAATGGGAACTTTTATGGCCTACGCGCCCACAATTATAACATTTTTATCCTTAAAGTAGCAATCCTTTTTGCAATGCTGCCTCCACAGACACTGCATAATATTTTTCTTTCTTTTTGTATCCACTTCTTTTGTCGTACAGTTTGTTCTTCTCCTCAATCCGAGTAGTTCTTCAGTTACTTTTTGTAACGTAATCTCTGGATCTCTTTCCATGATCGAGAGGATTCTTGCTCTAATTTCTTTGTTGCTTGGTGTCGTTAGACTTTGCACAAAAATTAGACACTTGAACATGTCGCTTGACAACTCTTTCAACTTAAACGCCTCACACTGTGCGTTAACCATACCTGCATATGTAACAAAATCATCATCATCTTGTTTAACGATATTCAGACACTTGTATGAAACAGGCTCTTTTATTGAAAATTTTCGACAAAATTTCCACTGTTTCGACGAATGTCATTCCTTCTGGCTTCTTCGGGAGGATTAGATTCGTGTATTTCGTATTGTCTTCTGTTCCCAACTTCTGCAACAATAAAATAATTTTTTCCTCGTCGGACCATTGTTTGCATCTTTTCGTAAATATTGTTTCAAACCTACGAAAATAAGCCGGAAACGTTGAACCACTGTCAGGGTCGTATTTAAATTCCAAGAGTGAATTTGAAATACCTTCAGCCGAAAACAATCTAGACCCAGGTTCATTTGTTGCCCTAGATAATACGTGTTTGAATAACTAAACAAACCTTTCTTGTTGTTGTAATTGTTGTTGTTGGAACTGTTGTTGTTGGAATTGTTGCTGTAAAGTGTCTTGTAGCACCTCAGCTAATTCCGCCATTTGTTCCATTTTGCCAACGTATTCACCAGAAAAAATTCCGCTACAACAAACAAAAAAATTCTTATTGCAAACAAGAGGGGAGCAAGCGTTTCACAAGATTTTCTAACGTTCCTCGTCAATAAACGTTAGAACAAACATGAGTTAAAAAAATTACTCTCTGTAAGCGTCGAACAAGTTTTTCTAACGTTCCTCGTCAATAAACGTTAGAACAAACATGAGTTAAAAAAATTACTCTCTGTAAGCGTCGAACAAGTTTTTCTAACGTTCCTCGTTAGTACACGTTGTCGACTGTATCTTTTTTCTTTTGTTTTAACTTGTGAGGTCGTTACGAATCTCGTCGCCAACTGATGTCCCGAAAAGGGATATATTTGAACTAAGTAGTAAAGTGGTCTTGGCTACTATAACCAAGTAGAATACGGTAGCAGTAATCGACTGGTACGCGTCGTAGTCGCAGGTAAGAAGTGTAGTAGTCCAATGGGCGTCGTTATAGACTTAGCTCTCAGACTAAGGCTCTTGACTCTCCTACACGTCCGTCGATATTTATGACGGACACCAGCCAAGCACATTCCAGTGAGGGGGAACACAGGTGTATGCATATTCCATTATATCAGTAAGTAATCTGATTTCTAGGTACTTTGGCTTTATAGTTTTACTTTCGAAGACGTTTGTTGTCCAAATGTAAGAAAATTACAAGTGAATTACTAGTAGTAAATATAGATTTTACTTCTTAACTATCATCTAGCCATTACAAAATACAGTATTTAAAGATTTAAAAATATAAATTAAAATGTTTTTATCAAGATTTTCTAAAAGAAAGTTTCTAAAAAAATTTCATTAATTTGTGAATAAGTCCTGAAAGAAATTTCAAATTTCCTATATTAATTTTGGAGCCTACGGTTAACACAAGTGAAACAATTTTTAACCAACATTTCGAAGGTTCTATATATATATATATATATATATATATAATTTTGATAAAATATTTTGGTCTTAAGAAATAACAAAGATTTTGGCGATGAAACATTTTGAAAGTTTTCGACATTTTTTTTTATGTATGCTAATTCATTGCTGTGGTAAAAATGAAAGCTAATTGATAACTATAACAGAAAGTTTCTCAATAGCAGTGATTGTGAATAAAATAAAAGGAAGTGCAATTGTAAACTGTTGAGGACTTCGAACTCACACGGAAGAAAAAGAAAAAAAATTTTCTCTCTCGTCGACCACAACAACTTGACGACGAGGATATCGAACTCACACGGGAAGAACAAAAAAGACAAAATTCTCCCTCGTTAACTTTGGAGACGAGGAAATTCGAACTCACACAGGAAGAGAACAAAGAAAAATTCTCCCTTGCCGACCACAACTTGACGAGGAATTGGGACCTACACGGAAAGAAACAAATTATCTCTTCTCAGCACAACAGCTTGGGCGACAAGAATTTGCATTTCTTGGAGACTCAAAAGAGAAAATTGCCGTTTTTGTCAGTATCCACAACAACTGGGTAACAAAGGGTTACGAGGATTAAAATACGGAAAATCGAGTTTTTCGTAAGACTCTTATCATGGAGGATTTTAAAAGTATTTTAGTAGAACTTGTAAAATACCAAAATGAACAGCAAATACAACTTCAAGAAAGACAAAATGAACAGCAATTCCAATTCCAAGAAAGAATGGAAAAATATTACTACAAACGCAGGAGGAAAATCATGAAAGACAAATACAACTTCAGGAGCTAATTGTAAAAGTAGCGAGTAATACACAACAACAAAATATTGAAAGAGAGGCGACTTTTTCACAAGACGTAGTATGGAACACGATAGAAACATTCAAATACTCCCTAGAAGAGGATAAAAATTTCGGGGACTTTTTCAGACGTCATGACGACATCTTCAACATCGATTGTCAAAACTGGACGGAAGCAAAGAAGTTACGACTATTACTCAGGAAATTAGGAACGGTGAATACACAAAATTCGTGGATTACATTTTGCCAAAGAAGACAAATGATTTAACGTTTGATGAAGCAGTTACATGCCTGAGGGAGCTTTTCAGCCCGAAAACGTCACTTTTTCACAAAAGGTGGAAATATCTTAACCTCGTAAAGGATGAAAATGAGGACTATTCCACGTTCGCCGCAATCGTGAATAAACATTGCGACGATTTCAAGTTGGCTGAATTAACCCCGGACAATTTCAAGTGTCTTATTTTTGTACTAGGATTAGTCTCAGCAAACGATAGTGAAATGAGCAAAAGAATGTTCAAAACTGCAAAATGAACCTGGATTAACACTACAAAGACTATCGGAAGACTGTCAAAAATGTTTGAGCATAAAGAAAGACTTGAAAGATATTGAGTAGTCAGGAGTATCACATATACGTAAGTTAAACAAAAGTTCACGTTTTTCACCCTCCCCGGAAAGAAAATAAAAATTCTATAATAATGAAAAAAGTACAACGTATAGGGCAAATAATGACGAAAATCAAAGCAAATATAAGCCCCCCCCCCACCTATCTGCCTGTTATCGATGTGGAGGACTACACTGAAATAAAGATTGTCGTTTTAAATATAAAAACAGTCTTGCGTGTGGAAAAATGGGTCACAAGGCATCCCAATGTAGGAACAGAAAATTTACTAGTAGGATAAGAGCTACTAGACTGCATGACGAAGACAATACTAACATAAGGAAATATGTGGAACTTGAAATCTTAAATAAAAAGATAAAATTGCAATTAGATTCATGGTCAGTTCTGACGATAATTAACCTACAAACATGGAGAAAGCTTAATAGACCAACAATGTTACATACACAGAAATTTGCTAAGTCTGTTACAGGAAAGCGTATAAAATTCGAAAAAGTAATCCTAAATGTAAAATTTCACGGGAAAACAAGAAAACTCAAAATATTCGTAATGAAGGATACAGAAAATCTGGTGGGCACAGACTGGATGCAGAAGTTCGACGTATGGGATTTACCTATCAGCTCTTTTTGTAAAAAGATAGAGTGCGAACCATCAGAAGCGACAAACTTAAAGGAAGAATTCTATAATCAATTTCCCGAGGTAGTTTCGAGTAGGTTGGGACGATGCAACAAGTTTGCAGCCAGAATTGAATTAAAAGAAAACATCCAACCAGTATTTAAAAAGAAGGGGAACATGTCGTTTGCTACCATAGAGAAAGTCGACAAAGAAGTAAAGAGAGCTTTGAAAAAATAATTAACAGACTAGGAAACGTGATTTACACAATACAAGGAGGAAAATTTACCCACAGAAGACCAAATACAAAAAAGACGGGTTGAAGAGCCAAGCTCATCATCCGCTGAAAATGATGATTCGATAGAGGCGATCTTTGAAGCTTTTGAGATTCACAGACCACAAGAAGAGACAGAAATTAGAAGGATTAGCAGGAAAAGAAAAATTACAGAGCCTCTGATTATCGATCATAAAAAGGAAAAGATATTAACTCCCTCCAAAAAGGGATCTAAGGAGGGGGGTGTTGAAGGGTTCTCCCGTTTTTACATAAATGGACTCACCCAGTATATACATATACTACTTCTATGTGAAGACCCAAGGGACGAGAACAACAGACAGACCGAACGAACGTAGCGATCAAGAGTTACAGTGAACGAGCACGTAGACTCAGTAAGAAGTCATACAGCGATACTTCAATACCAAAGACTGTATAGATATTTTGCTACTAACCCGTATTCCTGGTACTACTAACCTGCATTACCAGTTTGTATTATTACGTTAAATACATTATTTTCCTATATTCATTCTTGGCGTTTGTTATTTAATGGTACCGGAATCCACAACATAAAAAAAGTGCCTGTCCTATGAAGTTAATTGTTTAGCGGAAAATATGGTTTATTTGTCGAAAGCTGAGGTTGAAAATAGTAATGAAGTCAAGAAAGAGAAAATTATATATATATATAGATATATATATATATATAAGAACAAAAAGAAAACCCTAACACTAAAACTTGTCATTGCTTTACAATAGTGCGCAGTACTTTCGACGAGTAAGAGCAGTGAAAGCAGAAAATAGGCCAAAAAGCTATGATTGCGCTACTGAACCGCGGCGAATCTAATTACACAAAGCCGGTAATGGTGGGCGAATGACAGCGATAAAATCCGATTTTTTTTTTCTGGTCGATAATTCCAAAACAGTAGGTTTTATCATAATTGTATTTGTTAACTCGAGTTCAGCATGTACATTTATACGGGAATATGAGGATTTCGAAAAATTTTAATAGATATTTAGCTCGGGGATTGAAAAGTAAATTTATCCATTTTTCCTAGCTACAAATAAACTGCTACAAGAATCAAATTCAGTATTGTTAAATATTATTTTATCAAATAATAATTCAACTTTATCAACTTACAACTTCACTGAACACGATTGGTCATGTTGTCAGCAGCGACGGAACTAGCAGCAGCTGAGACTAACTATAGATTACACATACGTGTTGATTTCTCCCACGAGTCTTCCACTCACATGTTGATATTTTCCACGTGTCTAGCTCTACTACTACCTTAAACGAACTCTCAGTCTCTTACAACTGATATACGATACACCGGAACAAAACAACGATCAAACCTTGTAGATCACAGAAAATAGAAACTTTCATTTATCTTTCTCCATTTTTGCTTTGTCACTTCCATTTTTTATAAGGCCATCGTTACATCTCCAAAATACTGATTTGGAATTTGAATGAAAGCGGTGATGGCACATACTCTGAATCCACCACAAAAACCCAGAATGCGCAATAGTAAACACCTAATACCTTGGTGTATTGTTCATTTATTATCAGAAATAAGAGACAAAGAAATTGAATACAGAATAGTTTGCGTTAGTAGTTTTGTCCCGAAGCGTACGATGCTGTAGCGACTGCTATGTTTTTCCACGTACACATTGATTGGCTAATAAATCAATACTACCTTTCTATAGGACAATTTAGCCATCGCAGTCGTTGCTTTGAATTTTTTCGGTTTTGAACATACTTGTTTCGTTAGTACAAATTTAGCGATTTTTCTCATATCAATGATTAAAAATGGATTCAATCGAATGAACTCTGTGGATCTTGAAGAGGACTTGCCTTCATCGGATCTCATAGACTGCCGCCCCAGAGTCAAAAAGAACACTACCAGAAAAGAAACCACATCACTTAAAGACTTTCAACAACAGCAACTACAACTAACACGGGTAACACATGTAACTCTAAGAAAAAATAATGACATAAAGATGTTGGCGTTCCACACTACCATTAAGAAAGAAATCTCATAAATACGAGAAAGAGATAATGAACTTGAGAAAACTCTTTTTCTTGAAAAAAATGTTTTAAGATAAGCATTTTATCATTTTCAATTGATTGTTCGGTTAATGAATACTGAATGTTTCCTTATAAAAGAACGTTTGATCTCACCATTGTTAATGTTATATATGCGTGCATGTAAAGTTGAGGAAAGAAAGAATAGAGAGCAGACAAGAAAAACTGACTTGGTAGGGACAATAATACAACAGTATTATTTGCTGGTCAAGCAAAGGTTAAGTCAAACGGTAAACGACAATAAAATGAAGTTAACGAAAAGATGTATTTTATGTACTGAAATATACAGAAGTTTTGGAAAGTTTACGTTGGTTGAATATCTATTTTTATGATATTAAAGTCCTCGGTGAGTAGCCAGAGAATTCGATTACTTGCCATAATCCATATGTGAAACTGTTGCTTCTATGAGTGAGCTGTCGTCGTCTGATCCTAAGGCAAGAGATAAAATCGGTATCTGTGTCTAACGCGTAAGTGAGGATAAAAACTAATGAAAAACCAGCAGAAGAACTGACTGAATGTAGAATTCAGAACATTTATAAGTTCTTGGGGAGATCACAGAAGCATTAATTTTGTCAGTCTGAGTTACCTTCAAATTGGCCCAAAATGCTTTGTGGTCACATGCTCATCATTCCGTTCGTCAATCGATGAATTCGTATTACAGTCCAACGATTGCCCTGTCGGCGCGAATCATGACAAGATTTTACTTTTATTTAGAGTGTAACAAGATTTTGTCAGTTTATGAAAAATAAAACTTGAAATGCTGAACGAACTTCTGAAGACAACTAGAATCATAGGGCGTGTATCAATTTATTTACAAGATCTGTTATCAATAACAGATCCCATCGACGTCAATGAACAAATAGGATAATATAGGACATGAAATTTGGGTAAACATGGATTTTTATACTCGTAAAAAAAAACAAAAAAAAAACGGATTGTCAAAAGGACGGTTTTTCCCATGACACCGCTTTTATTTTAACTACCGTCACACCTCTCCAATGTTTGTTTTAAAAAATGATTAGAATTGTAATAAAACCTAAAAACATGATGAAAGTGAATTTATACATTTTCTTTGTTCTTGAGAATTGACAACAAAAATAATAAGCACTATTTATTAGATTGTTTATCTACACCATATTTATTATATTATTTATTGGAATGTTTACAAATACCGGCCAATTGCCAGTTGATTCAAACTTTAAAAAAGGTAAATAATAAGGATTGGCTGGTTCACATTTATAAAGTTATGAATAAAAAATTTCCTTATTGAAGATTTTATTTTAGTTTTAATTTCAAGCTAATAAATTAAAGTGAATGTTTCCAATAAGCAAAATGCTTTACCGTATTTCAAAAATCAAAACTAATTTAAATTGACCAGGAGAAATTTTTTAAAAACTCTAAAAATCGCTGATTTTAGTCATTTTAGCCATCTATCAACAATAAAAAATACTTAGAAAAACATACTTTTCTGAAACTTTATTTTAGGAATATTAACTCACTTAAAGTTTAATTAATCTGATTTAAAACATGTATTACTTACTTTAAGTTTAAAATATTGTAGAAATGCATTTTTAACAAGGTGGTAGGTGTTTATTTAAGATGTTGACATGTTGACAGCAGAAAGTTTATCTAATTTTTTCTATGGAAAACAAAAATTACTTCAGGGATATAATATGAGCGCCTTTTTATATAATTTTTGATTTACCCAGTAATCTTGGAAAATTGGGAAAATATTCTTCATAATCTAATTTATTGAATTTTAGGTATTTTGACTTGAAATTTACTTTAGTTATTCCTCTTATCTTCAGACAATGTTGTGTTTGGACGACAGTATTGATAAAAATCAGTTCGTTTACACACACACGCACAAAATTAAAAAAAATATTCGTATTAATTGAAATCTTTTGTTTAATGATGGCTTTTTTTATGCATTGCATCCATTTAGATGCTTTTCATATAATATCCTTTTTAATGTTTGAATTAACATATCGTTTACAGATACGTTCACCGCTATCAAATCGCCACGAGGAAAGTTCACCGCGAGCAAAATTTCACCATGAGACAAATTTACTGCGCAGAAAACCCGTCGTATAAATTCATTAGATTTTATAATTTTATAATTTTATAATTTTTTTTAACTTTCCTCGCGGTGAATTTACTGAACGCAGACACTTCAGTAGTAATGACGCTTTCAGCCATTATTGACGAGCTGCTAATTTGGGGCTGGATACATAACCTCACTAGCTTTCTTTGATTTCTTTTGCGTAATTTTGAATGTCTACCAGTCTTTTTCATAGCCAAAACCTTGTCAACCTCGGTATGCTTCTTCTGGTGATAAGCATACTTTAATATTTGAAACTTCTTAGCGGTTTCACGTTGACTCATTTTATTTAAGATTTTAATAATTTTCATCTTCTTTTCCAAACTCACTTCTTCCAATTTGAAATTTAAATCAACTCCACTATAAAGGTAAAGTGAAGGCTCCATATTTTATGCAATCTGTGTTCGATCATTTGTGAAATGTGTATGCGTATTTTAATCTGAGACGATGTTAATCTTGAAGTGTGTCAAGTGTCTCTTAACTTTTACATGGCCTTTTATTAGTATCTTGATGTTTCCAGGTCTGTATCTCCCTTCGTACTGTGTTCACGTGAAGACAAGTTAAATTACAGCCACTACTCTGGAAGTACATTGTCGAATAATTATAGCTGCTTAGTAGAAAATAAGCCAATATTTTTTTGGTCAAGGTGGCTCATTTTTTTTTGCTTGGTACTCTATATTCTAAATGTCAGAGATTACCATTCATGAGAATGTGTGTGTATTGAAATAGGACCTTTTAATTTTGAAAACAACAGTTTAATCTTTGGTTTGCATTCAGTATATTATGTTCACGAGGAAACTAAACAGCTGAATTGTTAACAGCTTATCGCACTTATCACCATTGATAACTCGCGACAATGAAATAAAAAGAACATATTGTTGGTAGTGTAATATACATATATATATAAGAAAACGAGATATATTTTTATATATCAGGAACAGTACTGAGTAATTTTTTACACACACACACACACACACACACACACACACACATATATATATATATATATATATATATATATATATATATATATATATATATATAGTTACCTCCAAAGAAACGCGATAGTTAAGATTTAAAATTAATTCAAAAAAAATAAAAAATCTCTCTTGAAGCGTTTTTTATTTTATTTTTCGTCTCAAGTTAATACATTAAATTTAATATTTCCAATTGAAATTGACTGGAAGATATTAAATTTAAAATATTGTCGTCAAATATTGCATTGTGACCCTCGCTATCTTATCAATATTTGCTTTTCTCTACGTACATTTATATATGTGACAAATTAAACTAAGCACAACTGACTATTAAAGGATGAAATATTTTCGCGGATTTTGACGTCATTCTGGAGTCTTTTTTTTTTTGTCCAAATCCATGAATTTGTTTTGCTCTTGTTAAGTCTCAAAAAACACTCAACAAAATTCACTATTTTTATCCATAATGTTGAATGTTTGAAATTATTCAATTTTTAATAAGAAAAATATCAAGTTGATGTTAAAAATTTCCGCAAAACATTGTTGATTTAAGATGGAATTATATATTATGACATGTATCTACAGTGTATTTATTTTCAATTTTTCTAGTTGAATTGTTCAATTATATTGCATATGATCCATTATTGTACATAATTAGGTTACAATAACATTTGTCTTTTATATGAATACTACCTTATGAAAATTGAGATGTAGTAGAGTGGGTAGCCATATCTTAAATTCGGGGAGGGGACACGAGACACTCACACCAACCGTGTGTGTGTGTGTAAGCTGTCGACAGCATCTTATGAAAGGTTTTGGTAAAAAAGGAGTATTGTATAAACAAATAATATATATTTATTTATTTGACTCAATTGGAGCGAAGATTCAGAGTAAAGAAAGTTCGTTTATAAGTCAGATCTTTGTAGCAATCGGAAGAAAGTCCGTTTCGTTTAGGTAGTTGATAGACCTTGTTAGTATTTGTTATCTTAGAAATAGGTTTGGCTTCAATCTACTGTTTTATCAGCTCTCAAAAGAGCGGAAAATGTCTTACGCAGATGACCGCTTAACTTCTTTACGCGACATGCTTGACTAGTTTCCCCGACGGACCCTACTTTTCTTCTGCCTCTACACTGTCCATGTATACCCTTTTAGGCGGAGATCCAGAGTACTAACGCAAAGTCTTTGTATTTTTTATTGGCCAAAAATCCTTTCCTTTCTTTTTCCTTTTTTATACCAGAAATTATGCGTGAAGCCTCCCTTATTTTAGTAGATTTTTAGTCACAATGGCTAGACCCATGAACCAGGAAATTTTCGCTGTTCAGTCTTTTCTTCTTTTTCCTCTTTTTTATTTGAAGGTTGATTTCTGGTTAGTTGAGAGAAGTATATATATATATATATATATATATATATATATATATATATATATGAGAGAGAGAGAGATAAGGGTTTTAAAGGAAAGTAAATGGCTTATTTTAACTTAATTTTTTTTATTTTTTGTTTTCATATTTTATTTTAAATTTGGGTTCACCACTGTCTATTTACTATTTTTCATTTATAATCCTAAACATGTTTGGCGCGCTATGCTTTAATTGGTTACTTTACATTCTAAAAGTTTCTTAAAATTATCCTGCTATCCTAACTTATGTTTCTTAATTTTCTTCTAAAATCTTAATTATATAATTTTGTTTTTTATTCTTTCTTTTCTTCTTCATTCTTTCGACTTTCTTGACATGTTTATGGCTTTCATTCGATTTTACTTGCCTGGTAAATTTTACTTTTCTACCGCCTCTCTAAGTAATTTACGTTTAAAATCGTTTTCAGTTTTAAATTTGACTGTTTTTGGTACTGCTTACTTTTGATTTTAACATGACTATTGTTCGCGAGCAAGTAAAGTAAGACATAAGGAACTGTTTGAACTGCTAGGAAAACTTGATTCATGATAAAAGACATTAGAATAATCCACAACCTCGACTGGAAGAAGCTGTCTGCACGTGGATAAAGAACGTTGTTCTGTGAGTACACACGAAAATAGAAATAGGAGTAAGACAATAATGCTATTTCTTATGGGATCTATTTTTAGCCTTTGCAGCAAAATTATTCTAAGGGAGCTAGAAGTTCTACCAGGACTTATTATCAGTGGACCTAATCTTACAATATGCGGATGACACGGCATTGGTGCCCCGTCCCAAGAGAACTGAAAGTACTGAAACAAAACAAAAAAAAAAAAAAAGGAAAGAAAAAGGTGACAATCTAAGATATGAATTACATCTGTTCTGATTATATAAACTCTGACGAAGCTGAAGCTGACCAGCAACTTTGTTTCAATTTTGGATGCCAGGCGCACAACATTACCTTTTCAAATTCATTTTTTTAATTGAAGGACAATATCAAGAGTATGAATTTTTCTCAGTCTTTTTTTTTCCAGAACGTTCAATTTTTATTACCCTGAACCAAACATTGAATGTGTAATGGATAGTAGCTCGGAATTAGAAATCGGAGAGTCGAGTTCGAATTCTAATTCCTGTCGAGTTCGTTATTTTCATTGAATGCATTTCTTCACCTTTCAATTAGGGGTTAAACAGCAGAACAGACGAATTCTTTAGCCGTGGTTGGCAATCTGTTTAGAAGACAGTTTTGAATTCAAAATCGTACGTTTGTCTGAGGTTGCGATAGAGATACCATAAGCGAGATCTCTATGAGGCTTTGACCAAAGTGCTTAATTAAAGACAACTTCTTGAATATGTTCTGCATGGATCCATATATTGGATTATACAACTATTATTGCATCAGACAGCATCACCATCAACAGGTTCATAATCAAGGTTTATCAAAAAAAGGGGAAAAAGTCGCGTCCGAACAGCTCATTGGTTAATGTCTTTGTTTGCAGGTAAGGAGGAAAGGGTTGTATTATTTCGCATAGATTTTTATAATTGTTGTTGATCTCTTGATATTTCTCATGTATAAATTGGACTTTATCATAATTCTTTATATGTTTTCAGGCATTCGCAGGAGATCTTGGAAAATATCTCCCCAGTAAAAAGGGAAAGACTATTATCTATTATACTATCTAAACCAAATATATTTTCGGTCCCGCGTTGTTTTTGTATGCAAATATGACAAATCAACTGCATAGCCATATACGTGGGGTGCTGAAAAATTCTCAATCCAAATGATTAAACATCAGAATTTGGACGCGGAAATCCCTTCCTGTGTTTATTCGAGAATTGCTCAGTAACTCTCCATCTTTATCGCACTCGCGCACGCACACGTACACCCTCACACACTTGTTTGCTTCAATAAATATTCATAAACATTTTTCAACACTTGCTAGCTTTATCTAATCGGTGTGTCTAGTAAAATGTAAAATGTGTTGTTTGGCGTGGCTGAGAGGGTTTAAACGTTTACTTTCCGACTATAAAACCTGGGTTTGAATTTCATCATATTGTATTTGTCAGGGAATTGATGTTATCGACATGGGGCTAGGCGATCCCAGTGTCTGGAAACCATACTACGGGGATTAATCCAAGCCTTGTGAGTGAAAAGGGTAAATGGAATTATTCGGAAGCCGTCAATGGTTGTGCTAGCACGATGTTATCATGACCAGGGATTTGTTCAAACTTTTCATCACGCCAGGTTATGCGCTCTCTCCCCAAAACTGTAACTGTGGTCCGATCAGCATAGCGGGCGTCTGTAAAAGGAATTGGCTAGCCTCCCTAGCAGACTGGTGTACTGGGAAACGAGTAACTGTCTATTTTTCTGAATATATATTTTCATTTTATCTCCAAGTTAAAGCATATTATTAAATTTCAAAAATATATTATTATCGCGATGTTCTGATCCCATTCACTGTTATTTTTAGAAAAGTCAATACAACATTGTCGGTGGCTAAATACTGGTCGTCTGATTTCAATTTCGTCGAACGATTAGTTACTAGCCTCATTTATTAACATTGACATAAGTAAATCTTCTATCCAAATAGAACTATTGTCATGGGTCCTTACCTATAATTACAGAATGAACTCTTCCTAACACTATGTGTACTACGCCTCTCAAGAGAGAGGGTCGAATCGAATCGAGCCGATAGTAGTTCACGCCAAACCAGACTAACACCTTCCACATCTTGTATTATTATTTCGTGTATATACTTTCGTTATTTCTACTCTTGTCTTCCTGTTGTTCTTCCTTGGTCCTAACCTGGACCATAACAGTGGCGACGAGGATATTAAAGAAACGAATTCTACGCGGAGGATAAAAAAACAAACAAACAAACAAAAAAAACCCTTTTTGCCCATAACAGAGGCGACGGAGATATTGAGAAGAAAAAAACACAAGTTCTACGCGAAGATAAAAGATAAAAAACTTTTTGGACACCAACCGTAACAGTGGTAACGAAGACACGAAGTTTACCTGTCAGCCAGAATAGAATCGAATTCTACGAATGAAATTTTTTTCGTACCAAGGTTCCAGAACAACAGACGACAAAGACCTGAAGTCTACACCGAGAAAAAAGGAAAAATAGATACACAAGTACACAACTCAAGCTACAAAGTATATATTGCGAAAAGAAAATGTAAGGGGAAAACGTGAGTTTTTTTTCTCCTCTTCTCGTGACAACAGGTAGCCTGTGTTATTATTAAATTACGGTGTAAACATGGAAGACTTTAAGGAAACCATATTGGAACTAATGAAAATGCAATTCGAGCAGCAAAAAAAAAAAAAAAAAATGAGGAAAGACAGACTAGGCTCGAATAAAAAAACAATTAGAAATTCAACAGAAAAACGAAGAAAAGCAACTCGAACTACAAGAATTACTACTACGGGCAGTAACAAATAAAGGAGAAAATTCTGAAAATGAAGTAGCCTTCTCGTAAATGCTATATGGAGCTCAATCAAAGACTTCACTTATGCACCGGACGAAGACAAAACCTTCGCAGCTTACTTCAGAAGATATGAAGATTCATATGAGTTTGATTGCGGGAACTGGTCAGACGCGAAAAAAGTACGTCTACTACTGAGGAAACTAGGGTCAAGCGAATACACTAAATTCGTAGACTACCTCCTACCGAGAAAAACGAATGAGTTGACTTTCAGGGAAGCCGTGAAACTTTTAACGGAATTATTTAGTTCGAACACTTCACTATTCCACAAAAGGTGGAAATGTTTAAATTTAACAAAAATGGATAGCGAAGACTATATAACATTCGCTTCCGTAGTAAACAAACACTGCGATGACTTTAAGTTATCTGAACTCAGCCCTGACAATTTTGATATTCGTCCAAGGCCTGGTTTCGACTAAAGATGCGGAGATCAGACGGAGAATTCTAACAAAACTGGACAGTGAACCAAAACTGACGCTACAAAAATTGTCAGAGATGTATAAGCGTAAAAAAGGACTCGAAAGATATCGAAGAGACTGGCATCGCTCACATACGAAAAGTACAACGACAAACACGTTTTTCTCCCTCCTCAAAAGCAAACCAAACCAATTATTTTACTAAAAAAAGTCAAATGAAACCTCAAAAGAAACCACCAGCCAGTCCATCCTATCGCTGTGGGACTTTACATTGGTACAAATATTGTCCATACCGCTATGAGACTTGTCTGTCGTGCAATAAAGTGGGACATAAAAGTTCGTACTGTAGAACAAAGCCAAGTAAGAGTCACTAGAACTGACCAAGCGGACGGGATAAATATACGAAAATACAAGTAGAAATGTTAAACAAAAAAATCAGATTACAATTAGATTCCGGATCAGATTTAACCATTATTAACTTACAGACGTGGAAGAAATTAAACAAACCGACCATGTTGAGAACAGATAAAATAGCCAGGTCGGTAGCAGGAAGAAAAATCAAATTTGATGGGGAGATTATCACAAATGTGACGTTCAACGGGGTGACCAAGAAATTAAAGATGTATGTTCTAAAAAAGACGGAAAATTTATTTGGAACTGACTGGATGCAGAAATTTGACCTCTGGGAATTGCCGATAATTATGTTCTGCCAAAAAGTGGAAAGGTTATCGACCGAGGCAGAGAAATTGAAGGAGAAATTAAAGGAGAGTTTCCCCGGCGTATTTTTAGCCGGTCTCGGGAGGTGTAAAAAAAATGACGGCCAAAATCGAACTAAAAGAAAATGTATAACTCATTTTCAAGAAGAAAAGAAATGTATCTTTCGCATCATTAGAAAAGATAGACGAAGAGTTGGATAGACTCGTGAAAACCGTTATATTGACAAAGGTGGAATATACTCAATGGGCCGCACCTACGGTTTACGTGAAAAAGAAATCGGGTGAGATACGAGCATACGCTGATTTCTCGACGGGATTGAATGCAGCGATTAAGGATTATCACTATCCGCTCCCTTGTCCAGCGGAAGTTTTCACAAAGTTGAACGGAGGAAAATTTTTCTCAAAAATAGACTTGAGCGAAGCATACCTACAAGTACCAATAGATGAGGAAAGCTCGAGGTTGTTGTGCACAAACACTCATAAAGAATTATATAAGTTTCAGAGATTACCATTCGGGATCAAGGTCGCGTCGGCGATATTTCAGGAAATAATCAACACTATGCTTGGAGGACTGGATTTCACGATCGCATACCTTGGCATCTTGATAAATAGCAAAAATATTGAACAACACTAGGAACACGTTCAAAAGGTTTTCAGGCAGATACAAAATTGCGGTTTTAAGATAAAGGAAAATAAATGTGACTTCTTTATGAAGGAGATAAAATATCTGGGCCATATTATTAACGAAGAAGGAAGAAGACCAGACCCGGAAAGAGCCACGGCAATAAAAAAAATACCGGCTCCAAAAGATTTAGCCGAGTTACAGCTTGGGTTTAGTAAATTATTATCAAGAATTTATTCCTAACATGCACAAATTACACGCACCACTAAACAAACTGTTGTTGAAGGAGAAAGTTTGGGAATGGTCATATGAATGTCATAAAACTTTCGACAAAATCATTAAGACTCTAACAGCAGATTTATTTTTAGCGCCTTATGATCCAAAATTGGAAATAATAGTCGCGAGTGACGCGGGTGCCTATGGTGTTGGGGCATGTATACTTCATAAAATGCCGGATGGGACAGTAAAACCCATCGCGCATGCGTCAAGAACGTTACTACCAGTCGAACAAAATTACTTGCAAATCGAAAAAGAAGCGCTGGGGATTATTTTTGCGATTACAAGATTCCACAGAAATATTTACAGTAGATTTTTCACCTTGCAGACGGACCACAAGCCGTTACTAACAATATTTCGATCAAAGAAAGGTCTACCTGTCTACACTGCTAATAGATTACTAAGATGGGGGATGATTTTATTAAATTATAATTTCAAATTGGAGTATCTTTCATCAAACAACATCGGGCATGCAGACGGTCTTTCGAAACTAATACCAAAGAAAACGGAGCCATTTGAAGATTCCGTAATTGCAGCTTTACGATATGAGGAAGATGTTAGAACATCATTATGTAGTACAATTCGAAACCTCCCCGTCACATTACAGGAAATAAGAAACGAAGCAGTGTAAGATGAATTTATAAAGGAAACGAAAACAAAAATTGCAGGAAAGATAAGCAAAGATTTAGATGGTTTCTACTACATGCCACAAATTACAGGCCTCTAATGGCACTCCGATCACCACGTACGGCGAGTGAACCCTAACACTAGACATCGGCCTGAGACGAGAATTTACGTGGATTTTTACTATCACAGATGTTGCAATGCCGATCATAGGAGCGGATTTCCTAACCCATTACAAATTATCCGTTGAGTTGGCATCACAAACTTTAACTGACACTAGCACTAATCTACAACGTTGCGGTTTCATTTCCAAGTATTCGACAATCGGTCTGACGAATGTTATACCTACAGTCAATGTCTACGATGAGATAATACGTCAGTACCAATCGCTACTGTCACCGTCAACCCATAATGAACCCGTGAAACACCACGCCACTCATAGTATTAAGACCACAGGACCTCCAGTTCATTCTCAACCTCGCAGACTCCATCCGAGTAAACTAAAAATAGCTCGCAACGAATTTGACAATATGCTCAAACTTGGTGTAATCCGTCCTTCAGCCAGTCCTTATGCCAGCCCTCTACATATGGTTGTTAAAGCTGGCTCAGCTAGTTGGCGTCCGTGCGGTTACTACAGTTTACTAAACGCGCAGACCGTCCCGGACAAATACCCAATCCAGCATATTAAAGATTTCGCCCTTTCGCTGGAAGGTGCTAAAGTATTCACCAAACTCGATCTTAAAAAGGCATATTACCAGATCCCCATTGAGGAAGCCGACATTCCGAAAACTGCTATTACAACGCCTTTCGGACTCTTCGAATTTACGAGAATGCTCTTCGGATTGCGTAACGCGGCGCAGTCTTTCCAGAGGCTAATAGACGAAGTTCTACACGAAATGCTCTACACATATGCTCATATAGATGACGTACTCATAGCAAGCAGGTCTCACGAAGAACACCGTGAACATCTACATGCAGTTCTCAAGAGATTACAGCACTACGGTTTAAAACTAAATATTGATAAATGCTATAGAGCTTAACCTGTATATGCCAGTGGATCAAAACCAATGACTGAGTGCACTACATCCTCATTGGACAAGAAATGTTAAAAACATTTCTAATTTACATTTTCATATTAGTTATAGATTTTTGTGCAAGCTAAACACAATCCAGGCTCCAGACGCAAGTTTTACAATAATTGCTTCTGATTGGCCAATATATCTCAAAGTAATAACAACGCCTAGGCACACTTGTTTAAACACAAAATACCGCCAAAAATCTTGAAATGTGTTCGCGAGCCACACACGTGATCAGGAATGTAAATAAATACAATGCACGAACACAAGTTTACCAGTGAGCTTCGTGACGGATAACCAATTGCTAAACTACTCCACGTCAATCATACTTTTGAAGTTGCAAAGTTAAATTTATTTAACACGAAACAACTCAATGCACTCACTCACCAACCTCTGAAATCACTCTTGAACTTTTACCAATTTTAGAACTCACAATTCCAAACTTTATTCTTCTAAATTACAAGTTCAATATTACTTCTTCTTAATATGAACTCCGGTACAACTATTACCAAATCAAAGGGACACGACTCTGTCCTACCTTTTCAGTTCGCATGCTTGTACATCAAACATTAATAAATCTAATTGTTATGTTTTGAAATCATTCAGTTGAGCTTTGGTCACTACATTTTTGGTGACCCGACGTTCAAGGAATATAAAAGCACATTTAAAAAACAGCCAAATTAAAACGTCAGAACTTATACAAGTTCTCATTTTCAATTTACGAGCATGGCTGAAACACACACAGAGGCAGCGATATCTATCAACCTACCAACATACAACAAAACTAATGTGGAAGTGTGGTTCGCCCAGTTAAATGCCATTTTCAACGCGAAGAAAATAATATTACAGAATTCTCGATTCGCCCTTTTAGTCGAGAAGCTTCCTACTGATGTAGCCATTGAAGTTTCCGACCTCCTCAGTGAGATACCCGCCGATAAGCCTTATGATGTACTAAAAGAGGCTATTATCCACCGCACAGGCGAATCAGAGGAGAGACGGTTAGACGACCTATTCAATAATTTGCATCTTGGACAAAATAAGCCTTCCCAACTATTAAGGAAAATGAGAGCATTGCTGGGAGGAAACACGATGTCCGATATTATCTTACGCAAACTATGGATCGACAAATTACATGCGCAGACCACCCAAATTCTAGCTTCGCTGCCAGATGATATCGAACTTCAGAGGCTAGCAGAAATAGCTGATAAGATCGTTGATAATCAGCCATCTAATACTATTTTTAATACTGGATCGTCACCCTGTGTAGCATCTATCAACCAGTCACACGAAGTAAATGAGTTAAAAGGAAAAATATCGGAACTCACCTTACAACTACAAGGGCTACAGAAAGCCGTATTTTATAACGACCGTTCCAGACATTCGTCGCGTCAACACGGATTTAGACGCAGATCGAACTCAGCACCCAGACATAGGCAACAGCCGCAACGCTATGATACTTGCTGGTATCACTTTAAATTTGGTAAACAGGCGCGGAACTGTATACGACCGTGCAAGTACGGTGCAAACCTTACAAACAACTGTCCCCAACGACAAGCGGGAAACGACCCTCCCGGCAGCACGTGAGGACGGCGTCCGCTGCCGGGGAAATAAGGCAAAGCCGCCTGTTTTACATTAGTGATAAAAATTCTGGATACCTTTTCCTGATTGACACCGGAGCCCAAGTCAGTGTCATACCACCCAAGCCAGGCATGACAGCCAAACAAGCTAACTTTAACTTACAAGCCGCGAATGGATCTCGCATCGATACTTTCGGTGAAACTTCATTAACGTTAGATCTTGGCTTACGTAGATCGTTCTCTTGTCTTTTTACTATTGCACAAGTTAATACGCCTATTCTAGGGGCAGACTTCTTGTCTCATTTCAACTTAAGTGTTGACATGGCATCTCGATCTCTCGCAGATCAAACTACAGATTTTTCAATTAAAGGAATTCCGTCAAAATTCACAACTACAGGCATTAGTACAGGCTTGCCTGCCGCTAATGGCTTACAGAATCTGCTTTTGAAGTATCCAGAAATCACAACATCATTTACATACACAGAGCCAATTAGACACAGCGCGGAACACAAAATTCTGACGACTGGACCTCCGGTATTTTCGAAGCCACGCCGACTACACCCAGAAAAATACAAACTGGCGAAAGCTGAATTCTAGCATATGTTGAATTTAGGGATTATTCACCCTTCATCTAGCCCATATGCGTCCCCGTTACATATGGTACCTAAAAATCAAGCAGGATCTTGGAGACCGTGTGGAGATTTTAGGAGACTTAATTCTCAAACGATTCCGGATAAATATCCTGTGCCCCATCTGCAAGACTTCGCTGTTACTTTGGAAGGTGCAAAATTCTTCACCAAGTTAGACTTGAGAAAGGCCTTTTACCAGATTCCAGTGGCTAAAGAGGACATCCACAAAACGGCTATCACTACACCGTTCGGATTATTCGAATTTGCCAGAATGCCTTTCGGTTTAAGAAATGCGGCACAGTCCTTTCAACGCCTCATTGATAAAGTTTTACGTGGACTATATTTTACTTTCGCCTACATAGACGATGTTTTGATCGCTAGCAAAAACGCAGCGGAACACGAGGATCACGTAGAACAGGTTTCCAGCGTTTAAAGTACTTTGGACTGAAAATAAATCCTGAAAAGTGTGTATTTGCAGTTTCTAAACTTACATTTCTCGATTATGAAGTCGACGAGAACGGAATAACACCAATCCCTGAAAAAATTAAAGCAATACAAAATTTTCCACAACCAACAACTCTTCGTCAGTTACGCCGATTTCTCGGTTTGATTAACTAATACAGACAATTTATTTCAAAATGTTCTCAAATTCTAATTCCCTTGACGAACTTATTGCGGAGTCAACAAAAAAAGAATGCAAAAATTACCTTAACTGGTGATACTTTGACAGCATTTACAAACGCAAAGGAAGCCCTTGCGAATTTTACCAAGTTATCATACATCTCTAGTGACGAAAAAGCTGTACTAACCCTGACTACAGACGCTTCAGCAGACTCTATAGGAGCTGTTTTACATCAAGAATATGGTGATTTTAAAAGACCACTTTCCTTCTTCTCTATTAAATTAAATTCCGCACAACGGAAATACAGTACCTTCTCCCGCGAATTACTCGCGATCTATTTATCAATTCGTCATTTTCGACACCTGTTGGAAAGTCGGAATTTCGTAGTCTACACAGACCACAAGCCACTAATCTACGCTTTGCATTCTGGAACGGACAAATACAACCCACGAGATATAAGGCAGCTAGATTACATATCTCAATATACGTCTGATATCCATCACATTCACGGAGAAGATAATACTGTTACAGACACCTTGTCTAGATCAACTTTAAACTCTATTCGTTCACAATCCTTGGGCTTGGAGTGTTTAGCCAGGGAACAAAAGAACGATGTAACACTTGAGAAGTAAAGCATGACACGTCACTACGAATTGAGCAGCGACTTCTTCCTTTCAGCGCAACACACTTGTATTGTGATGTCAGTACCGGTCATGCACGACCCTACGTCCCGCCTTCAATGCGCAAAGAAATATTTGAACATTTTCACTCCTTTTCTCACCCTGGGCGCAAAGCTACGACAAAGCTGATTGCTGAGCGATTCATTTGGCCAAATATGTCCGCCAACATTAAACACTGGACACAATGTTGTACTAAGTGCCAAAAAACTAAAGTCCAGCGGCACACGAAATAACCCCCGGAACATTTCGCAGCACCAGATCGTCGTTTCAAACACATACACGTCAACTTAGTCGGTCCTCTAACTGAAGTCGATGGTTGTCAGTATCTATTAACCATTATTGATCGTTTTACACGTTGGCCAGTGGTTGTCCCACTCAAATCGATCACCGCAGATGTAATATCTCAAGCGATTCTACGCGAGTGGATTTCTATATTTGGATGCCCTTCTGTCATCACTACTGACCGAGGTACTCAGTTTCAATCTGTTCTTTTTACAGAATTCACAAACTTGCTAAGTGCCAAACATGTGTCGACTACCGCCTATCATCCATGTGCCAACGGATTAGTCGAACGATTTCATAGGCAACTTAAGGTTACACTTACAGCTACTGCAGACTCTCAAACATGGATTGAAAGATTACCACTGGTAATGCTTTCACTCCGTAACGTAGTAAAAGATCTACATTGTACCACAGTCGAACTAGTTTTCGGGAGTTCGCTTACACTCCCTGGCCAAATCATTGAAAAAGATATCCCGACTCGGCCAACAACGTATTTCCGATCTTTCGTTTACTCCGACTCGCACACAAGACAAGGAGATTTTTATTCCAAAAACTTTGGAAAATTGTGAATACATATTTGTTTGCAGAGATGCAGTAAAAACCCACATACGCCAACATATTCTGGCCCATACAGGGTAGTCTCCCGTTGCCCAAAATATTTCACAGTTCTTGTCAATAAGAGAGAAACTAAAGTTAGTATTGACAGATTGAAGCCAGCATTTCTGGATGTACCGACACAACCTTTCTCCAGTTCAACTCAAAATCTTACCCCTCAACAGGCACAAACACAGCCCAAGGAAGTTACTACAAGAGCTGGGAGGCACTTTCATTGACCTACCAAGTTAAAAAAAATATTATACATATTGAAAAAATCTTTAAAATTTTTTACAATCTGCGGGAGGGTATTATAGAGCTTAACCTGTATATGCCAGTAGATCAGAACCAATGACTGAGTGCACTACATCCTCATTGGACAAGAAATGCTAAAAACATTTCTAATTTACATTTTCATGTTAGTTATAGATTTTTGTGCAAGCTAAACACAATCCAGGCTCCAGACGCAAGTTTTACAATAATTGCTTCTGATTGGCCAATATATCTCAAAGTAATAACAACGCCTAGGCACACTTGTTTAAACACAAAATACCGCCAAAAATCTTGAAATGTGTTCGCGAGCCACACACGTGACCAGGAATGTAAATAAATACAATGCACGAACACAAGTTTACCAGTGAGCTTCGTGACGGATAACCAAATGCTAAACTACTCCACGTCAATCATACTTTTGAAGTTGCAAAGTTAAATTTATTTAACACGAAACAACTCAATGCACTCACTCACCAACCTCTGAAATCACTCTTGAACTTTTACCAATTTTAGAACTCACAATTCCAAACTTTATTCTTCTAAATTACAAGTTCAATATTACTTCTTCTTAATATGAATTCCGGTACAACTATTACCAAATCAAAGGGACACGACTCTGTCCTACCTTTTCAGTTCACATGCTTGTACATCAAACATTAATAAATCTAAGTGTTATGTTTTGAAATCATTCCGTTGAGTTTTGTATCTTAATCCATGTATGAATATAGAGATTTTTAATGTTAGTGGAAATCGTTAATTATCACGCAGCCTATTCTCAACAAGTATTTACCCATTATAATTAACACATCCACTACAATGCGTTTTCGCAGTACCGAGTTTAACTTTCCTCGGGCATATTTTAAACCAGCATGGATTGACTCCCGTGGATCAGAAAATTACAGCGATCGCTAATTGCCCTCTACCTTCCACTTTGAAGCAATTGAGGAGATTTTGGGGGATGGTTAACTATTATCGACAGTTCATCCTGAATTGTGCGTCAATTTTATTACCACTGACGAATATCTTGTCTCTTCATAAGAAAAAAAAATCGCAGATATCACTATCGCAAGATGAGCTACGATCATTTCAAAATGCAAAAGATGCACTACAGGACTGTGCCAAACTAACTTACATTAATTCATCGGAGAAAGCTAAACTTACATTAACATCAGATGCATCAGCCGACACAGTTGGCGCTGTGTTGCACCAAATTACTGATGGCATCGAAACACCTTTGTCTTTTTTCTCACTAAAGCTAAATGCTACACAGAAGAAATATAGCACTTTTTCAAGAGAATTACTTGCCGTTTATTTGGCGATACGGCATTATCGACACATCCTTGAGGGTAGAGACATTATCGTTCTCACAGATCATAAGCTGTTAACTTATGCACTGCACGCTAAGTCCGATAAACTAAACCCGAGAGATATTCGCTACCTGGATTACATGAGTCAATTTACATCGGACATTCGATTCGTAAAAGGTCAGCATAATACCGTGGCAGATGCATTATCGAGACCTACACTTGATGTGATACAGTCACCCTCACTCGAATTCGACACACTTGCTGTAGAACAGTTGAGTGACGACACATTCCCTTCAGTGCAGGCAGATACTTCTCTGAAATTAGAAAAACGTCCACTACCTTTCACCGACAAGCTTGTTTATTCCGATATCTCAACAGGCAACCCTCGACCCTACCTGCCTCCGTCGAAGAGAAAAACGGTTTTCGACCACTTTCCATTCACCAGCTCACCCTGGAGCGAAGGCTACGCTGCGGACCATATCTGACAGATTCGTCTGGCCCATACCATATCTGGCAGATTCCGACGTAAAACAGTGGTCCCGCACGTGCCAGCGTTGCCAGGCAACAAAGATAAGTCGTCATACAAAAGCACCATCGTCAACCTTTACGGCCCCTGACGGTCGTTTTACTCATATTCACGCCGACTTTGTGGGTCCTCTTGACAGGACCAATGGATACGAATATATTCTGACTATCGTAGATCGCTTCACACGATGGCCTGTGGCCGTACCGCCATCAACGATAACAGCAGAAGCGGTAGCCAACGCTATCTTTCAGAATTGGATTTCAATATTTTGATGCCCTGCGGTTATTACTACCGACAGAGGCCCTCAGTTCCAGTCAACTTTATTCACTGAATTCGTCAATTTGCTCGGGATTAAACACATTTCTACTACGTCATATCATCCCTGCAGCAACGGATTAGTAGAACGTTTTCATCGACAGCTCAAGTACGCATTAACAGCGTCTACCAGTGCTCGGACCTGGGTAGATAAGCTACCATTTGTGATGTTTTGCGCTACGAAATACAATCAAACTAGATCTGAAATGTACTAGTGCGGAGTTGGTATTCGGGAAACCAACAACCCTTCCAGGACAAATCTTTCACAATGTTATGGATTCTACCCCTACCAGTTATTTCGTGTCCGATCTTAAACAAAAAATGACTGACATAATTTATACGCCCACACGGACTTATAAGAAACCATATTATGTGCCAATAGACTTAAATTCCTCAGAATATGTTTTCCTGAGTCGTGACGCAGTTCGGAAACCTTTAACACCGAACTATACTGGACCACATCTCGTAATCTCCAGAACACTTAAGTATTTCGTAATAGACATTGCTGGTAAACAAAATACTGTCAGCATCAACAGACTCAAACCAGCATACGTACAGAGTGATGACATCATTCAAACACCACTAAACCTAACATCTACTACGCAATCAAACACACAAACGACTACTAAAGACATGTCTCCATCAACCCAGTCTACCCGCACGAAGTCGGGCAGACATGTTCATTGGCCAGCTAGATTTCGCACATACATTATGTGGGGAAAAAAGGAATGGCTTACCTCCCAAACGCCCTCGCGTCTGTCTGTCCTGTGGGTTGAGAAAGGAAAGGGTCCAAGATGGCGTCCGTGACTTTTAATATTTACGGTCTCGTGCAGTCACGCAAAGTCGCGTTACACGCATGGTAATGAGGTGTTTCTGGACTCCATAAAAGCAGGTCGCTTGGAAAAATGAACAGAACAGCATTACACCAGTGTTCGGTGTACATGGCTTTGCGTTGCAGCGTGTAAGACATTTTCCGACGGAAAGAGTTGCGTCCCTTTCACCCTTGAATTTGACACCCTTCCTACAAGCTATTTCGGCCATTACTACAAGATGGACAGATTCGACTTGATGTTGATGCCAGAGTTCGACGGTTCCCCTGCTGGCCCGTCTGTGGTCGAGTGGTGGGAAAAGGCCGAGCGGGTCTGCCGGCTGTGTAAAGTTTAAGATCCCGCACTGGTCATCCCTCTGAGGCTCACCAAAGGAGATTACGCCGTGTATCAGCAGCTCAGGGATGACGCAAACTTGGAGAAAATTAAACAGGCTCTATACGTGGCATTCGGTGCGGACCCCTTTGTCTCCTGGAGGCAGTTCACCGAACGGCGGCTTGGGCCAGATGAAACGGTAGATGTCTATCTGGCCGATTTGAGGAAGCTGGCCGCACCGTTCGGTGGAGCAAGCGACCAAATCCTAAGATGCGCCTTTCTGGCCGGATTCCCAGACAACGCCAGTCGACTGCTACGAGCATCGTCAAGGCTCAATGAGCTGGGGTTAGACGAGTTACTGGCCAGAGCCCGGAACATTGTGAAGGACGACGCGGAGCCTGTCTCAGCAGCTGTGGAAGCACCCGCACCGCCAACTGAAGACAAAAGGTGCTATAAATGTGGCGAACTGAACAACTTCTCCAAAGACTGCCGAAGCCGAAGCTGGTGCAAGAGTACGCACTGACAATGGAGGTGTCCCTGGTCAAATCTAGCCTCAACAAGGCAGATTGTTTAACGAGGGTGCCCCAAAGGTGGCTTGACGCCACTAAGAAAGCTATTGAGCCCGTGCAACCCGCCTGCGCTGCGTCCATGAGTCCCGTTCGATCTAATCGAATCAAAGAAGTCCACCAACAAAGCGGGCACCCTGGAGTCAAGCGGGCCCTGTATTTCGCCAAGTTGGTTGACCCAGGAGTACAAAAGACAGACGTCAGAAGAGTGGTCAGAAACTGCGTGGCGTGCCAGTCTATAGACCCAGCACCCGTTCGCTGGAAGAAAGGGCAGCTGAGCGTGAGGAACCACTGGAGCCGGCTGGCGATAGACGTTACTCACTACAACGGCGAGGATTTCCTTACGCTCATTGATTGCGGTCCATCCAGGTTTGCGATATGGCGGCTGCTGCGTCGGCAAGATTCAGCCACCATCATCCGTCAGTTAAACAGTATCTTCCTTGAACGTGGCCCCCCAACGGAGATATTAACCGACAATGGCACCGCATTCACCAGTGAGCAATTCAGGAAGTTTGCGGATGGCTGGGGAGTGCACCTACGGTTCCGGTGCGCCCACGTACCGAGTGGAAATGGGATCATCGAGCGGAACCACAGGACCGTCAAGACCATCGCAGCCAGGACGGGCTGCGCGGTGTCTGAGGCGGTCTACTTGTACAACGTGACCCCGAAGGATGATGTCTCACCCTCTACGACGCCAGCCGACACATTGCATAGGTACCACGTCAGAGTGAAGGGCATAGAGACCAACCCGCTGACGGAATTGAAAGTAACCGGAGAGAGGCTGAAGAAAGGCGATGTCGTCTGGGTTAAAAACCCGCGCAGCAAGTGCATGACGAAATACGGAACCGGACGCGTCACTGAGGTGATCAGACCACAGGCGGTGCGGGTCGACGGTGTGCCTCGTAACGTTAAGGACCTGCGGCCGGCGACGCAGTTGCAACCATCGCTGGACGACGGGAGCGAATCGGAATCTGAGACCAGTGAGGCATCGCTCTGGGTCATGCCAGCTCCATCAGGCAGTGACTCAGATATCAGCAGCCTTCCAAGGCACGCGGTGTTTTTCGACCCTCAGACCGCGGACATGAGCGCAAGCGACGATGAGGCTCGCAGCGTCCCTCTTCGAAGAAGCACCCGGCGAAAGCGATCGCCGCCTCCCTGTCAACTCTGTGATCATGAGATCAGAGGGGAGTGTGGGAAAAAAAGGAATGGCTTACCTCCCAAACGCCCTCGCGTCTGTCTGTCCTGTGGGTTGAAAAAGGAAAGGGTCCAAGATGGCGTCCGTGACTTTTAATATTTACAGTCTCGTGCAGTCACGCAAAGTCGCGTTACACGCATGGTAATGAGGTGTTTCTGGACTCCATAAAAGCAGGTCGCTTGGAAAAATGAACAGAACAGCATTACACCAGTGATTAGACGGTGCTGGTTTTTGATTTGTTGAGTTTTAAGTTAGATTCTTTAGTCCTACCACTACGACAAATCTGTTTTTTGTGACCCACGAGGTTTTGCTGGACGAACTTTTTTTTCAACTTCATACGACACAAGTCTCTTTCTGTTAAGTCATTTATTAAGTTTTATGTTTTTTATTCTTCTATTTCTTTTGTTTTGTTTTATTTTTGGGCTTCGGCTCGCATATTTTTTTTTATTTTAGTCCGGTTTGACATAGTCTTACCGGACGACTGCCTTTTTTCTGTTTATTTTCCTTCTAGTTGTTTTTAATTAGTACAGCGTAAGAAAAAAAGAAGAGAAAAAGAAACCTTTTTATTTTCGTTTTTATTTTTATACCCACCTTCTTACCGGACGACTGCCTTTTTTCTGTTTATTTTCCTTCTAGTTGTTTTTAATTAGTACAGCGTAAGAAAAAAAGAAGAGAAAAAGAAACCTTTTTATTTTCGTTTTTATTTTTATACCCACCTTCTTTTTTTAGCGACTTCGGTCGCATTCATTCTTTCTTTTTTGGTTTGACTAGTTTGTTTTTTTGTTTTTTTTAATTTATTTTCTTTAGCGGCTTCGGCCGCAAACCTTTTTTTTTCTGGTTTTAAACCAGACTTTTTCTTTTTCTTTTGTGAATTTGGTTTTTGAATTTTTGGAAAAAAAAAGAAAGGAGTTTTCTGTTTTTGTTTTTATTTTTTGGCTGCCTTTGGGCGCCATTTTTAATTTTTTCTTCCTGTCTAATTTTTTGTTAATATAGTTTGTCTTTTATTTTAAGTTCTCATTGCATTTATTTTTAAAAATTTTTATTGTCCTTGTTTCTTTTTAATTTACTGGTACATCCAGGTTTTCTTTATTTGTTTAATTTCTTTTTTTTTTCTACCTTCCCCATACTCCTTTCCCTAATTCCGAAGATAAAATCAAGACCCGCAGGTGGTAGTCTCCACTTCCTTTTTCAATATGGCCGACGGTGCCAGTCGGTCTTCGAAGGACCTTTTCGGGTCGGCTTCTAAAGCTGACCCGCCTGATAAATCAGCAAAAAAGCGGGCTGATGATAGCCCTAACGTAGAAAAGCCTAGTAGCTCCAAGAAAGGAGATACTAAAAAGATTGACGTGGTGCCAAAGGAGGCACAAAAGAAGACGGCCGAGGAATTGCCCTCATGTTGGAAGTCCCCACCTAGTTGCATTCTGAACATGGCGGATTTCTTGGATAAGGCGAAGGGGTTCGCCCATCTTGTTAATAAAGATGGGTTCGTCGATATTGTCCAGGAACTTGACGTGTTCGCAAAAAGAATGGTGACCGTTTTTGTGGTCGATAAGAAAACCAAAAAGATTTGTCGCTCCACAAAAGACACCGTGATTAAATCACTTTTGTCCCTGGGGATAAAACCCCAAAGAATAATTAAGGGTACAGGGTTCTTCATGTGGGACATTCTGCTACCCACCCCAGAAGATTGCCTAGCCATGGCGAAAAAAGAACTTATCACTAAAGATTTCATTTTAAGAACAGAATATGAAGGCAGAAGGCGGAACAGGGTGACGTTTTCGAGGTTCCTCCTCAAATTTCGGGAGAGCTTCTGGCTGCATTTTTTATGCAGTTCGGCCAAATTTTAGGGGCTCTCTCGGACAATTTGAACGCGGGATGGACTTTCGATATTATGCTCGATCAGAAGGCCTTCAAGTCCGTCCCCAACTGTTTGGTGTATGGCGACCGGAAAATGCCGGTCATAGTGACCGGTAGGAGACCAACTTGCTGGAGGTGTGGAGAGACTGGTCACCTTTCCTCCTCCTGCCCAGGAAAGAAGGCCCCTGGAGTTCCGGTCGCTGGCGACCAAAATCCCCCCTTGGCCGAGAAGTCAAATTCCGCGGCGCCTGTAATGGGCCTAGCTGCGAGGCGGACCGGTGAGGAAAATCCCCCGGTTGGGCCCAGACCCACATTACCCCCGACACCAACGCCTGCCACAAGTGTGGTTAAGGAGAAGGAAGAGATGGAATGGCGCCTCGTAGTTAGGGGCAAGGGGAAGACCCAAACAGCGGTTCCTCAGTCCCAATATGACCCCGGGGATAATGTCACCTACAGCCCCATTCCCTCTACCAGCTCTGAGGGCGACGCCTCGGCCTCTTATGCAAAGACAGCTACGGATGCCCAAAAATTGAATGAACCCGGATGGCAAAAGATTCTTGACTTAAAAAAACTTAAAGAGAAGCTGGATAGTAAGCGGGGTAAAAGTCGAAAATCGCTGGGGGCACCGGGCTCCCTATCCTCTGCCCCGTCTTCCCCCTCATCAAAAAAAGACACTTTCACAAAACCTCCTCC
This sequence comes from Acanthosepion lycidas, assembly GCA_963932145.1. Classification (NCBI taxonomy): domain Eukaryota; kingdom Metazoa; phylum Mollusca; class Cephalopoda; order Sepiida; family Sepiidae; genus Acanthosepion; species Acanthosepion lycidas. The sequence goes on from OZ010602.1 coordinate 69,940,184, forward strand.
TCCAAAATCGCTGACAAATTCGCCGACAAAAACTCGATCTGCAAAACCTTCTCCTGTGAGGACGCCTTCGGGCATGACACCCTCCTCTACTCCTATTACAACTCCCATTCCAACACCCATTCAGTCTCCAAACAAGAAAAGAGTCAGAAGCCCGGAATCACAAGCTGCAACAAAAAAAAAAGAAAATCAAACCACCATACCTCCCGGGGGAAGACGTCTGCCGCGTATCCCGGGAACAGGCAGAAAGGGTCTTCGGACAAACGAAAAACCCAAAGCCTTTAAAAGTCTTATGGAATTTCCGGCACATCAATGGCGTTGATGTAGAAGTGCCAGAAAATTTCACGAAGGCCCGAAATCTGCTGACTGTAGTTAGAACTGGCCCGGGTACGCGGGAGATTTGGGGCATGATAGAGGAGGCAAAAGCCTCCTTGAAAGTGGTGCCCCCAGCAGCAGTCTTACTTGAAGAAAATCTGGACGAATCCAAGCAGTGTAAAGGGAGGGTCCCTCTTTTTGTTCACCCGTCCCTTTATAGAGCCCTTAAACTAACCTATCCTGCGGACATCGGTGGCTTGTCCCAGGATGATACACTTAATAATGAAATGATATCTGGTTCGATGGGACAAGCTGTCGGTTTCCTCACCCCAGCCATGTTCTATCCTGAAGGACAACCCTAATCGGCTTCACAATGGCTCTCTGGTTAGCCAGTTTAAATGTCCGGGGCCTGAGGTCCGAGTCTCGCAGGGCGAGGCTCACTCGTGACCTTCAGCGCCTCGGGGTGAATATATGTTGTATACAAGAGACCCGGTTTTCTTCTCATGATCGTGAGGACATACTGTCTAGGGAGTTCGCCCTTTATTCAGCCTGTTTTGATGGTCGTTCGAGGGGTGTCTCTTGGCTAGTGAGCAAGTCTTTGAAGGCTGCTTGTACCCTTGTCTTCGCGGATCTGGCGGGCAGACTTTGCGTGCTGGATGTTACCATAAAGGATAAGGTTCTACGTCTCATTGGGGTTTATGCGCCCAATATCCATTCCGAGCGGCCTGCTTTGTTTCGGCAGATCGCGCCGTTCTTGACGACGTCTCGTCGGGTAGTTTTAGCGGGGGATTGGAAAGTCGTCCTTGACCCCGATATAGATCGTATAGGGCATAAACAAGGTACTAACAACCCGGATGTGAAACCGTTTCGCGACTTTATCGATAGGTTTGATCTTGTCGATAAGTTCCGGAATGAGTACCCTCGGGAGGTAGCATGGACTTGGACAACTAGTGGCAACTCGACTCCCGGGACGCTTGCGAGCTACCTGGACCGAGTCTTAGTTAGGAGAGTCGATGTAGGGCTCTTAGGGTGTCCAAGTTTCCATTATATAGTTTATACGGATCATAGGCTTGTCCGGGTCCGTGTAAACTTAGATAAGCCTAAGGTTAGATTGGCTGGTTACTGGAAATTGAACTGTTCACTTTTTGGTGATCAGGGTTTCCGGGACCAGCTGTTACTAACGATCCAAAGGGAATTGACGGGAGCGGTTGTCGGAAATGCCTGGTGGGGCAATTTAAAATCTAAAATTCGAACGTTTGCTGCCGATTTTAGTCGTCGACTCAATCTAGATAGATTAGCGGCGCAAACTGCTTTAGAAGATAAAGTCGATCGGGCTGTGAAATCCCGTGTTAGTGGGGACATAGCTTTAGCTAAGGCAGAGTTGTCCTCCTTGCTTATCAAGAAGGATCAAGCTCTGGTAGTTAGGGCTAGGTTAAAAAGAATGTCTTCTGAGGCAACGAATATGGCCGCTGAACTGCGTGCAGAGGAGAATCGAAGCGCGTCTAGGCGACATATTGCATGCGTCACGTTGCCGGATAAGCGGACCGTGACTACAAACGCGGGCATATGTGAGGTGTTTCGGGACTACTTTCAGGATCTTTTCACCAGGGAGCCCGGTCTGAGCTCTGCTCAGTTCGACGCCTATTTAGCTGACTTTCCCTGCCTCTCGGTAGCTGAAGCGGCTAGGTGCGAGGGTCCCATAACAGAGTCGGAGATCTGGGAAGCGCTGAAGCAGGTTGGCCTGGATAAGTCTCCGGGACTAGATGGTCTTCCCTACGAAGTTTACTTGAGGTTGTCGCACGTTTTTGTTCCTTTGCTGGAACTGATTTACAACCACTGGATGAAGCAGGGGTCTTTACCCCAACGCTTCACCAGGGGTGTGATCAAGTTGCTGCGTAAGGACAAGAACGGTGGGGATGGGTTAGGGAACTTTCGCCCTTTAACGATGTTAAATACGGACTTAAAGATTTTGGCGAAGATCTTAGCCAACCGTTTGCAGCTTGTCCTGTCTAGACTGATTGGCCCTGAACAAACTTGTGCTGTGAAGGGTAGGACTATTCAGGATAACCTTCACATGGTACGCTTGATCTTAGAACAAGTCGACAGTGAAGCCGCGCTGGCTGATCAATTTAGATCAGTCCAAGGCCTTCGATAGGGTTGACCATCGATTTCTGGAGGCTGTCCTTTCGGCGGCCGGTTTCGGAGCCGACTTTCGCTCCTGTATCCGACTTTTGTATGCGACCCCCGGTGCGCTGGTGGAAGTGAATGGGGTAAGATCGAAGCCTTTCGTATTGTCTCGCTTCATTCGTCAAGGTTGTCCGCTCTCGCCTCTGCTTTACGTTCTTGCGTTGGAGCCTTTCCTTCGCAAGTTAAAGGCGAATCCGGTCCTGCGCGGAATTTCCCTGCCTGGGGCTTCCACCTCAGCCAGGTATTCTGCCTATGCTGACGACGTTTCGGTTCTTGTGTCGAGCAGAGCCGAGATTGACGTAGTCAGCAAAGAGATCAGTGGCTATGAGATGGTGACAGGGGCCAAGATCAACCGCGATAAGTCTGTGGGCTTGCGGTTGGGTGCGTGGAAGGGAGTTTCTCTTCCCGGACCTTTCCTCTGGACGGATGGGCCAATCAAAATACTCGGCGTCTGGTTCGGTCCTGATCTCCAGTTGGAAATGAATTGGTCGGAGGTGCAAGGGAAGGCCGAGATCGCGGTTAATCTGTGGTCTCGGAGGAGACTTTCCCTGAAGGGAAGGGCGGAGGTATGTGTTTCACACATATATCCGATCCTCCTTTACCGACTTTCTGTGCTTCCACTCCCGTATGTCATACTAATGTCATTAGTCCGGACCTTGTTCTCTTTCTTGTGGAGAGACAAGGCCCCTTTGGTATGTCGAGAGATCTGTTGCCTTCATCCCTCTGAGGGCGGTCTGGGTATGCCTAGCATTGAGATTAGTCAATATATGCTTCGCATTACCTTTCTAGACCGAATGTGTTGCGGATTGGATGAGGTGGGCACCTTTTGGAAAGAAGATGTCCGAAAACATTTCCCATCCCTGAGAAGTGTGCACTCGTGCGAGGAGGAGGCCGGCCGTAGACCTCGTGCCGAGTGCTCCTTCTACCGCGAATGTCGTAGTGCTTTGAAGCTCCTCTTACGGACGACGGATGGCCTCTCCGACGCCCAGGCGTTGTCTCGTAAGGCATTGTATCAATTGTTAGTTAGGGGGTCCGTTCAAGATTATCTGATCGGCGAGCTCGGTCTTACGAAGCGGGAGGCTCGCTCGATATGGCCTTGGGCGCCTGGGTTTAAATGTCTCAATAATGATGAGGCATCACTCACCTGGCTGATGATTCGTGGGGCCCTCTGGGTCGGCAAGAGACTTTGTTCAGCAGGCTTGGAGAAATATCCAAAATGTCGTCGCTGTACTGGGGAAGTCGAGACCATTGGTCACGCCTTTTTTCAGTGCAAGACGGTAGTGCCGTTGTGCAGGTTTGTTGAAGGCCTCATGGTTCGCATGCTGCAGGGAAAGTTCTTTGTCCTGGAAGCCAGTTCTGTTTGTAGCAATGTGGTGCCGCAATTGACGAAGGCTGAACACTATGTGTTCTGTTGCTTACTAGGGATTATAAGAGTCGTGATTTGGACGACGCGTCAGAAGGGATTCCATGAGGGCGAGAAGTTCCCCTCTTCCCAACTGATCTTGTTCTTTAAGCATCAGCTTAAAGTCAAGATTAGGACGGAAAGGCGGCGGCTCACCTCATCGGAATTTGGCAAAAGGTGGGTGAATCTTGCGCGAATGTGTAGAGTGAAAGGGGCTGACCTAGAGTGGCATTTAGATGTCGGTTAGGTACAGAATTTTGTCCTAACAGGGTTGAACATAAACAGCCCACCCAGATTTTAGGTTAGACTAGTTTTTGTATTTTGAATTTTTAGTTTTCCCTTTTATTCTAGTAAACTTAGCTAGGGTATGCATGCGCATTGGTCCCTTTAATTTCTGTCCCTTTTTTTCTTTTCTTTAATTCCCCATCCCCTCCTTCGTTAGGTGGTCAGTTATATCAGTTCTCTGGTGAATGCGGGACGCCTTTCGTTTTCGTGTGTGTGGTTTTTCGTATTTGTTGTTGTGTATGAATGTGCGTGTGTCTGTGTGAATGCTTGGAGAAATGAATGTTTTTATTTATTTTCTTAGTCCCGCATTGATTTCGTCTAGTTAACTGATGTTTCTGCCACATTTATGGTTTGTTGGGGGGGGGGTTATTACTAACACAGTTTTGTTTAGTTTTATTGTAAATATTTAAGCCATATTTTAAATACTCATTTGGGGATCATTTTAAAAGTTGTTGATTTTTTGCCCTCCCCCCACGAACAAATTTGTACATAAGGGGTCTAGTTAGGACATCATAGAGAATTTGAGGTATTATGGTGGACGTAGTAAGAAAGGTAGGAGTGAATGTGTTGTTTTGGTGATTGGAATATTGTTGGCTTGATTGGGTCAGTGTCTGCGACTAGCTAAGTTTAGAATTAAGACAGATGAAGACCGTCCTTCCCCATCCCCCTTTTAGGCCTTGTGCCACATTTTGTATATATTTATACAAATAAATATTAACAGCATTACACCAGTGTTCGGTGTACATGGCTTTGCAGCGTATAAGACATTTTCCGACGGAAAGAGTTGCGTCCCTTTCACCCTTGAATTTGACACCCTTGCTACACATTACATATGGGGGGAGGTATTGTAGACTCGCCTTTTTCCTATCTATCACCCCTAGTAACAGAACAGTCTATATCTTACGCCTACGTACGGAAAACTTCAACCAATTAAAACCGTACTTGACGAACCAACAAATCTCATTGGTCAACGACACTATAATCTGAAAGTTTCACGAAATTGCGCCAAAACTCCGTGAGCCGATTTCGGACTTTCAGGACTTATAAAAGAAGACGCCGACTGACCCAAGCAGTCAGTGACGAACACCCACAGAGAAATTGCCAACATACTCCACGTCACTCGAAATCACGATTTTACCGCGCAAAGGTACATCAACGCTGACTCACTCACAATTAAAACTCAACCAACTCTGTGGACATCGATTCTCAAACATTGCTTATCCAAAGTGAATTATATTCACTACCTATTAAGTAAACATCAATGTGCGAACGACCTTAAAAACATTACAGTCAAAGGTCCTTAAGAACTCCTACTAAAAAGACACTTAATATTGACAATTCTAATACCAACACAAATCTAAAACGGACTGCAAATGAACGAACCATTACAAAGAGAGACATTCTGAAACCTAAAACATCATACACAATTTGCCAACATAACATATACCAATTATCATGCTTGTATATTGTTTTGAATTGTATATATGTTTTATTAGTTTCTAATTGAATAGGTCTTGTTCTTAATCGTATTTTAAATTTCGTTTATTTATTTGTTGTGGATGCAGAAAGTCACGCAACCTACACAAATTCCTTCTGATTCTTTCAAGCATAATTAATAAATTCTGCACATCCCCAACACTCTTATCTCCAACTCTCAAAAAAATTCCTTTTATTTTTTTCAGACTCATGGTATTTGAAACGATTTTCCTTTTACTCCGTCGTTCAATACCAGCTACTCTCTCCATAGAAGCTTGGCGCTTCACTGTCATTATAATAATACACTTGCAAACGTATATATAGGCACGCGCGTGCGCACACACACACGCACGTTACCCTTTTTAAGATAATTAAAAATGTTTTTCCTTCGGCTTAAAAGCATATCATTCGTTTCATTATTGTTTTCAGTTCTCAACATACCATTGTATAGATATGCACGCGCACAAACAAATTATACGTACAAGAAAGTAAGTTAGTAATAGATAACGAACGCCAACATTAATTTGCCCTTATCTATGGTGTGGTCAATTCCTACCCTTTTAGTTATGGTAGAAATAAATACACTCAATTCCGCAGCAAATTGTTTACTCCGTTACCACAGACCATTAAAATTAATCCCATAAGAGCGAATATAATAAATGTAAACAAACCAGAGATAATATAATTTTTAAAAAATAAATTGAGTTACATGACAGCATGTTGTTGTTAGTTGACCTTTCACCCCCAAATCCTGGAAAACCACGCCATTCTTCAACCTAGTTCTCTTCTCTTCGCTTCTTCTTGCATAATTTCCATGGCTTATTTATTTACTAAGGTGAGGTTTTATTAATTATCAATCATGAATTTATTTTCTTTGGAAATACTAAGTGATCGTTTCTTTTTTAAATTTTTTTTACATTTTTTGATGAATGGTTCATTTTTGTTTTCGTTTTTTTTTTTTTCCTGTCATTTTCGAAACTTAGGTACTTTCTTTATTTTTCCGTAGACTGAAATTTTAATCCAAGCTGAAAATTGTCTGTCTTAGTTCTTGCATATGAATGCTATTTCAAATTTTTTTTACTTGTAATTATTATTTAGTTTACTTATTTTAAGATAAAGCTAAATTTGAATCAAGCAATTAGAGCGATGAACTCCCACATTAAATAACACGAGTGTGACAACAGCGGCCTTTTGAACGACACTTTTTTTTCATGTTTTTTTTTTTTTTAAAACCAAAAATGACCACAGCACAGGTTTTTATACCAGCTTTTATTTATGAAATATTGTAATGCTTTTTTGTCTCATTTTTAATGAATGCATCATTCTAAAAAATGTTTTCAATTTATAGGCTGACCGTGAACATTATCAGTCTGTAGTACATAATTTGTCCCATATATTGACAGTGAAATTTTTGTTTGTTACAATTACATCATAACTGAAAGACTTGGTTACTAAGAACTTGAAGGTCCTCCACAGACCGGTAACATTGGATGCTTTCAAAAAAGAAATTGTAAATTTAAAAAGAAAAAAGTGTTACTGTTTGGAAGAAAATGTAATTATTATTCGGTGAATATTGGTAAAAAATTATAAACTTCAAAAATATATGCTTTTTTGTTTTGTTTTCTTTTACTGTCCGTATATCATCCGACGAGGATTTCTTTTATTTTTCAAGCTTCACATGGGGAAAAAAAAAGGAATTAAGAATACTACACAAAGTCTTTCTACTGTAGCTTCTTTATTTTTTCATAAAGAATTTTATGTATCGCAATCTTTTTTTTTTATACCTTGTTAGTCTCTAAAATGTGCACAAAAAAAAAACTCGGTTCATTCCTAGCACCGGACAAGGAAAACGTCTTATTCGGACCAGTTTTATATTCATGACTCCAGAAAAATATTTAACTCCAAACGGCGATCAATACAAAAATTGACACATAGAGTAGAAAATCAGGTGGGTTCACCATTTTGTTGTGAAGTGTATGAACTCCCGGAATATTTGTCCCGCAAACAATATTTGGTGGACAAAACATGGAATTTAAAACAAACGACAATTAATTCTTTTTATTTTATTTTTTTTTAAAAAGGGAATTATTGAAATCAGGAAAATATTTAAGTTTTAAATATTTTCCTTGTTTTAAATTAAAACAAGCTATAATGTGCTTCTTGTGTGTTACATTACGCACATACACGTGTGTATCACACATTCAAACCAAATTTAATTAAATTGATTAGACTTTTTTAAATTGCTAAAAAAAAAAGTAAAAATTAGCCATATAATTTGCCAATCAGTCATCACAACATGATTCTTTCTTTTTATTAAAAAATATTTCAAGACTAAAAAAATATATACATTTCTGAAACTTTATTTGAAGAAGATAAACTGATTTAAAGTTTGTTTAATAATGTGATTTGAAACATTACTTTTTTACTTTAAAAATATCGCAGAAAAGCATTTTTTTAACACAGAGGTGGGTGTTATGAGGTGGCAACAACTCTCTCGATAAACCTATGTTTGGGAATTAATTGCGGTGGGGGCATAACTAACTTGATGAATAAATATTTATTTTTTATATAATTCTTTTAACTACCCAGTAATGTTTCAAATTTAGGAAAATAATACTCTCTAATCTTATATTTTATTGAATTTTTTTAGGTACTTTGGCATAGTTTTAGACACCTGTGGAAGAAATGGTAGAAAATTACTAATTAATTTACTCACAAATCCAAACACTTTTTATATGTTTTGCTTTCTTGTAAAATAAAACGTTTTCAAGTTACAAAATCTCTCTCCCACTCGCTCACACACACACTTTGAGTGCAGAAAAGTTAGTTGGCTTGCACTACTTCTTCAAACAAAAAAAACTTAGTAAACATCAGGAGTACAGGAAAATTCTTAATCAGGCCATAAAGGTTTGGGGGTGAAAAAAAAAAAAACTTTTGTAGCAGGTTGAGAACTTTCCCTTGTATATTTACTTTTCCTCTTTTATTTTCATTTTTCTCTCACTTTCTTTATTTGCAGCCTTCTTTACCACTTCCTTTACTTACTCACTTTCGCAAATTCCCTCCTGCTTAATATTATGCAGGTTTCTGGATCAGAAAACATAACTGACTATTATTATCAGAAATGTAATATTGTTATATCTGGATGGGGAGAATAATGTGAAATTCGGTGCAGCATTAAGTGTGCACGAACTTAAACTTTGTCCAGGTGAAAAATTGAAATAAGTGTAAGTTATCTGAAAACTCACATATCAATGACATAAGTTAGGCACCTCCAATAATTCGTTGAAAAAAGAACCAATCATGATAAAAAAAATGCTCCAAACTTGATAAAAAAAGTTTTATCAAGATCTTTGCTATTAGGAAAGAACAAAGTATTTTTTTCATTATCTTAATTTTTTTTAAATCCTTTCTAGCACGTTCAAAATTTTGTTAAAAAAAATTGTTTTTCTTGCATCAATTTGGGTCCAAAGAATAGTATAGGAATTTTAACATCTTTTTTTTGTGATAAAAAAACACATTGATTTTGAAATTGTCAGATTTAATGAAATTATTTTAGAAATTTTTTTTTTTTTTTTTTTTTTCTATAAAATCTTTATTTTTTTATTTTTTTTTTTCTCTACATCTGTTACTCCGCTGCCAACACTTACTTAATTTTATGAAATTTCGAGAAATTAAATTTTCATCCCTTTTATACTTAGTTAAAAGCAGAACTTCTTGGAGAGTTTAATCTCTTTTTTTTTTTTTTTTTTTTTTTTTTTTGGTTTAATTTCTGTTAATTTATTATTATTATTATTATTATTATTATTATTATTATCATTAATTTGGCAGCAAATATTGAAATTTTACCGAAAAGGCTCAGGAGCATTCAGCAACTATTTCAAGTAGTCCAAACTACAAACAGGCCTTTCCAGAAGGATGTGAATTAAATTTAAATGGATTTTGATTCTATTTGCATTACCCAAGGAGGACACTTATGGAACTTTAGTCCACTTCAATTGTTTTATATACTTATATTTTTTAGTGTTCATTATTTTTTTTTTTTTTATTTTTAAAAACAAAAAGAGCAAATCATGCAAAAATATAACCTGGATGCTCTATCTTCAACCATTTTATCCAATTTATAAACAATTTAGATTTTTCAATAAAAAAATTTTAGTTCATTGATAGTTACATTAAGTTTGTATCTTACTGATGAAAACTCATCTATTTTTACATGTCTATATAATAAATGTATATGTCAGTGTGTTACTGTGTCACACTTTTTCAATTTTACTCCTAGAGGTCAAACTTCTTTGGTTTTCATCAATGTAGATTCACCAATATTCTTTCAAGTTTTTTAATTAATTATACATAGTAATGTTACTGCCTGTATCTCTCACAAATTTTCTGTTTTGGGCCTCATTCACAACTTTGACTGTATGAAAATGTCTTACATTTTTTCTTTTTGATTTACAATGACTTTGTCTATGACCCAGTCTTCCACATTGAAAACACTTTTTATTTTTGAATGGACAAATATGCCTGAAAATGAAGTCTTCCACAACTGTAACACTGGTATGATGCAGTCATTTAAATTTTTTTTTTCTTCTTTTGCTTGTACTTGAACAATATCTTTTCCTTCAGTTTTTTTCAATATCGTGTCTTAAATTTAGAATTCTATGGCATTCTTCTGTTGATAAAATTAATTTTGGATTCTGCTTAAGTTTTGTTAGAATACCAGGAACAAATTTCTGCATCTTTACTTGAAGATAATCCTTGCACAAAAATTAAACATAACGGAAATAGTTCATTCAGTTTAAATTTTTCATATTTACGATAAACAATACCAGCATAAGTAACAAACAAAATCTTCATCTTTTTGTTTTATTTATTTATTTATTTATTTGTGAGATTTAAGCATTGCCAAAATACATTAAATAGAGAGCTTCTTTCATTGAAAATTTTAGAGAAAACACAATTTTCTCAAATGTAATATTTCCTGGTTTTTCAGATAAAATATAATGACAATATTTTTCTTTGCTCTGATGGACACAATTTACTTAAAAGTAAACATACCTTTTTTTTTATCTGGTGAATGCTAGCAATCTTTTTTGAAAGTTTCTTTGTATCTTCTGTAATACAAGAAAAATTTAACACCTTATGCCAATAGATTTTGCAACTGCATGATGTGTGAATGAAACTGTAGTACTAGTTTAATTCAGTTTCTGTAATATTGCCTCAAACGTCCTTGTCTGGTGTTCCAATATTTGTAGCATATTTATTGTTGTTGTAGTTGTTGCAGCAGCAACTGTTTTACCACAATTTCTAAGTTCTCCATATTGTGATGTAAGTTCAGAACTCCTTACAACGTCAGAATTGTTATTTTTTTTCAACTATGAGTTCTGAATCCCCATTGCCACTGTTAATGTTCTTATAATGCTCATATCTAATATTAACCAGAATGGTTAATAATACCAAATTAGAGAATTCTCAGTAATGTGATCACAGAACCCATCCATTCATCCATCCAGAATGTGATGTCAGCCTATATTGACTACATTTTTGTCAATAAAAGTATAGTGCCAGTGACACATTTAGAAAAACTTGAGTTAATATGAAATGATCTGGAGTGATTGGAAGATGGTGCACAATAAACTTTAATGGGAGTAAGCTTCTATGAGTCTCAGATGTCAACCCTTGTTGAAGCACCTTTTCTAGCTTGTGTCTGACTGGCTCAGTTATCAATAGCATTGACAGTAGTAATCTATTTTATTAACAAAACTCATCAGTCGAGCTGCTCACTGACAATGGTACCACGTTTTCATTAATTTTTAATAAGTTTGCAGATGAGCGAGGCATCCAACTGATTTTGTTGTGCACATGTTGCAGCAGGAAATGTCATACTGGAAAAAACGTCATAGGAAGATGGAAAGAATTACCAGCAGAAAACAATCTTCCATCATGGAAACATTGTTCAACACTGAAGGATTTATTTATTTTATTAGACAAGTACAGTGTTTGGTTACTTATTTTAAAGTGTTAGTTACTCATTAGTTAACTTGTATCAACTGAACTCACAACTCTTTGGGTCTAGTCACTGGATCTAATCAACCATGTGGGTTCAATACCAGACTACAGTAGTGGTGAACCAAAAAACTTGAAAAGTTGTGTTAAAGGGAAATAACTGAGACATCCGGAAGAGACATGGCACATGGAACTAGAACAATATACCCCAGTGGATGAAATAAAGGGTTTGGTTTGAAATTCCAATCACCTGAAGAAGGTTGTAGTGTACAAAAGCTGAAGCATTGTGAATATGACAAGGAAAATGAGGATAGCAGTCCAAATAATGTAAATAAGCATCTTTCAATATTGTTGAAAGTTTTTGAATCTTATTTACTGCCTTTGAATGACCTCCCTGTCTCCCTCTTTGAACAGACTGGTAGATAGGTAATTTGTTACAGTAGCTTCATTGAGCTTTGAGAATGTAGGAAACACACGCATGCATATATATATATATATATATATATATATAGTTTGGTACATAAAAATGAAAAGGCTAGCTATCTGGTTTTGTAGCTCACTCAACAGAGCTAAATTGGTTTAAATTTATAAAGACAAACAATCTATGAAGTAAAATGGAAAGGGAAGATATAATTAAAAATAAATAATCCAAGAGACCTTCCCTGTGATTTTTTTCCTTGGCTCATGTTTCAATTTAATAATTTTTGTTTTCTATCTTCTCTTTTCACTTCAGAGATTGTTTATTTTTTATAAATTTACCTTGATTTAGCAAGGTATGAAACTGGTTAGCTACTCTTTTCATTTTTATTTTTAATTTTGCATTATGAGTATCAGTAAAATATATTGTCTTTTTATTGCCATTATAAAATTTTGTACCACAAAAAAAAAAAAATCTATCTATCTATCTATCTCTCTCTCTCTATATATATATATACACTAGATAGACACAAATATATTATAAAAAATCATTTGTATTAGGACAAATTAAGTTTTAATTAAAGTTTTAATGTTAATAACTAATTTTTTAAAACATTCCCTACTGTTTGGTGATAATACTTGTTTTATTTTTACTTTCAGCTCCTTGGCCGAAATCTTTTGAAACAATGTGTACGGACTCGTTCAGTTGCTGCAGCAAGTCCTGGTCTCAATTTCTGTGAGTTTATCTTTCTGAAATTGTTTTTTTCATCTTAGTTGTAACTTTGACCTTAAATGATCTCTTGCTGATCGATGGGTCGTTAAGTTTTTAAACAAACTCAAACTCATCTTAGTTGTGGATTTATCCAAAGTGTCAAAATAATTTAAAATATCAATATTTCTCAGTAAAATTTAACCAAAATTAAATTATTGCCCCATGACAATTGGAACTGTCATAAGTTTTAGATTATTCAAATTTGTCATTAATAATTTTCATTGTTATTCAGTCCCTTAAACAAGTTTAGGACTAAAGAATAAGTTTCCCACAAAATCCATGGACCTTAATGGTTGGAGAATAAATGTAAAAGCAATTTCATTGTTATGATTATAAGAAACAAATTGAGATTTATGAAAAACTAGTCAAAAATGAATAATTAGAATGTTTTTGTCCTTTTATTTTCTATAGATAAATAGAAATCCAAAAGTTGTGGTTGGCAGAGAGAAATAAAATATCTTCTTAGAATAAAGCAGAAAATAAATCCACTCATTGCAAATATAGCATATCCAGCTGAAAAAAAAATGTTTGTGTAATTACGCAAAATATTTTCTTTTCCAAGAATGCAATTTCTATTCGGTTATTTTATCTGAATAGAGGCGATAATCACTGCCATTCATGAAAAGCAACCAAATTAAAATCTTTCAATCACTGAATTTAATGTAAAGATTTAAAAACTTAGTTTGAAGTAAATCTCCTTGTTAAAAGTTGAACTGTTTCCCCCAGAGTATTTTACAATGGCTTAAGATTTGTCTATTATGGCATATGGAAGAACATTCCTGGTTTTTGTACATGGATTTAAAAAAAAAATTACCCAAAGAACAATGTCTTTTTTGACTTATCACATAATTCATAAACTATTAGGTTGGTGCAAAAATAATGTAATAATGTCGTTTTTTGATGTATTTTTTAACGTCAAAAAACGACATTATTACGTTATTATTTTTGCACCAACCTAATAAAATGGATATTTTAATATATATATATATATATATAAAACTTTATTTATTAAGAATTTTTTTTCTTATGTAAAACTGTAAAGAAAATAAGATAAGTCTAAACTACTGATTTACTTTTTCTTTTCTTTAGGTAGAAAGAATATTTGGTTTTGGACTTTTTAAATGATAATAATGTGATATAAAAAAATTATCTAAAATCACAAAAATTGACTTTTCTTTTTAATGCAGCTTTTACAGATGAACAGGAAGAATTCCGTCAGTTGGCACGGAAATTTGCCCGTGAAGAGATGATCCCAGTGGCAGCACATCATGACAAAACTGGTGAAGTAAGCAAGATCATTTTAGTCTGAATCTTTAATTGATTTGTTGTTCTTGAAAACATAATCAGTTTCAACTTGGCCAGAAGAATTGCTTGAAATTTATATTTTGTGAGGATTGACACTTTGATAAAAGAGGTAAAATCAATTTATCCTTGTAAAAATTTTTGATGCTATGAATTCTATTGGAAAAAAAATTTGATTTACTGTTTGCACAAATAATTCCCTGGCAATAAAACTGAAATGTAACATTTAATTATAAAAGTTTTTTTCTTTTTTTTCAATTATTCACATTTATACTTGCAGTACTTTAATCTTTAAATTGAATTGAAACTAGAGAAGAGACAGTATATCAAATTCAGGAACATTCCAGAAACTATTATGCGCTCCTTATTTTAAATTCAGAAAAGATAAAGTTAACAAAGCAAATAACTAATATTCTGGAACACTTAACACATTTTAAGTAAAATCATTTACATATGGCTTAGATATAAATCAAGCAAATAACTTGAGTTAGCTTTTGGGAATTTTAGAGCATAAAATATGCAATTCTCTCTTTCTATAATGTAACATATCTTAAAATGATGTAGTACACACATGTTCGTTGCACAAAACTTTAAGTATTAACAGTAAAATTTGAAGCAAAAGAAATTATATTTAATGTTGATGCCTATTCATTAGAGCAGATTTGTAAGTTTTTTTTAGTTTTTTTTTTTTATTTCATTATTTTTCTTTATTTTCTTTTGTATTTAGTATCCATGGGAAGTAATCAGAAAAGCATTTAATTTGGGTCTTATCAACACTCATATTCCAGAAAAATATGGTAGGTTTTAATTACTATGTTTTCTTTATCACTTTTCTTCCTTAGCTGAAAGTAGATAAAAATGGCTTTGAATTTTGGATACATTCTATATACAGGGTGTTTCAAAAAGAATACGCCAAAATCATCACGTGATGTGTCAAAAACGAAAAAAATTACAAACCTCTAGCATGTACACATGTGTTGTATATACATTCAAGTTTCATTTCATGTTTTATAAGTGCTCAATGTGGCCACCACTGGCAGCGCGGACAACATCAAGTTGATATGAGAATTCCTCCCAAACGCGCCTCAGCATGTCACAGTCCACCATGTTGATTACAGCTGTTATTCGATCTTTCAAGTCATCGATACTTGCTGAAAGTGCTGGAACATAAACTTGGTCTTTAACATACCCCCACAAGAAAAAGTCACACAGTGAGGTCCGGGGATCTGGCAGGCCAAGCACAGAGAGTAAGATCTTTAGCACCTCTCCTCCTAATCCATTGCTGAGGCACGTTTTCATTCAGATAAGTACTAACCCCGAGATGCCAATGGGGTGGTGCTCCATCTTGCTGAAAAATGATGTCATTCGAATCTGCTTGCAGTAAAGTGAATAGCCAGTTTTGGGTGCTCTGTTCCCCAAATGCACACATTGTGACGATTGACTGTGCCTCTCAAATGGAAATTCGCTTTGTCACTAAAAACTAAACATGAAAAGAGTTTCATCACCTTCCTCCATCTCCAGCATTGACTCACAGAATGTCCTCCGCATCACCTTGTCATAATTAGTAAGTGCTTGGACGAGGCTTAGTTTGTATGGTTTCATGTGTAATCGTCTCTTTAACACATGCCAGACAGAGGTATGAGGGATGGCAAGCTGAAGACTTGCTCGACATACGGACTTACGTGGGCTGCTCTCAAATGCATCATGAATCCTCTCCACTTGCTTCTCTGTAACACGTGGTCTTCCAGGACTCTTTCCTTTGCACAGGCACCCACTCTCTTTAAAATGTTTAACCCACCGTCGAATGCTCTCACGATGGGGCAGATCAATGCCGAATTCTGTTCTGAAAGCACGCTGCACCGTGACAATGGCGTTTGGTTTCGCGAACTCAAGCACGTATAATGCCTTCTGCTGAGGAGTCGCCATTTTGATTGATCTTCCCACAATTCAGCTGCACCAGAAGCGGTGAAACTGACACCCAATCAAACTTTGATAAGTACTCTATCAAATAACCACTGATTCAGTCCACTACAATGCTATAGACCTGAAAAAACAGCGTAATGATTTTGGCGTATTCTTTTTGAAACACCCTGTATTTTATGAATGAATAGTACTTTAATATAGGTATACAATTTTTAGGGATTCTATGGTTGCAAAGTCTTACCAGATTCAAAATTATACTAAAATTAGGACTAATAAATATATCTATGTTGGTATAAATTTTCTATAGAATATAATTTAATTCCTATCTATCTACTATTGTTTTTATACATTAAAAAAAAAAAATTAACAAGTTTGTCTACAATTTCAATTGCACTTTCATGTGTGTGTGAAGTGGGGGGTGAGACATACATACTTAAATTTCATAATACTTCTTCCTTTGAGCTAACATTCATTATAGTTATATTTCTTTTAACTGAAACAACTATTTATACTCTATATTCTCTTTCTGTTTCAAATTCTGTCGAAACAATTTTATTTTTATTTGAATGTATTCACCAGTCTTATCCTGTCTAGTTTTTTCT
Source organism: Acanthosepion lycidas (assembly GCA_963932145.1). NCBI lineage: Eukaryota > Metazoa > Mollusca > Cephalopoda > Sepiida > Sepiidae > Acanthosepion > Acanthosepion lycidas. The sequence goes on from OZ010602.1 coordinate 69,956,865, forward strand.
TTTTAGTATAGAACTTCAGTAATTTGTTTTTTTTTGTATCATAAAAAAATGAGTGTAATTAGGCAGAAATTGTTTGTTTAAACATGTTTTAAAGTATAAACATTCTATGTCTATTATAATTAATAATCTACTTTCTAAATTGTGAATAATTTTCCACAAGACCTGGCTACTTCAGAATTTGAACAAAAACTCTTTCACATCAGTGTGCTTTAGAAATGGACTTAATCTTTGGATATTTTTTGCATCTGCAGTAACTAGGTTTGTGGAAGATTATTCACTGTTTAGAAAAGATAGTTTTAGAAGCTATTGGTAGAGGTGAGTATGAGTAAATGAGACTAATTTCTTACAAAATTGTGATCAGTGATTATGTCAATGGCTATTATTTAAACTAATGTAAGAGTTCCCAGAGTGTCAGTGTATATTTTCAAAAAACGAATTTTAAAATGAATTATTTTTCTCTTTTTTGTGCCTCTCTGATAGTCACAGCATACATCAGTTGTTAGGAATTTTGATATTTAATGTTTTGTTTTTTTTAATATATTTTTCACAAAAGTATTTTTTTCTTAGATTTAAACTTATTAAACAATGTCAGTTGTCACCGTCATTCAAAGAGTAAGTTCCCTTTCCTCACCTTACATGAATAGTTTATAGATTTTATTCTTAATGCTTTTATTGACCCTTTTTCTCTTTCAGTATTTCATCATGAGTTATTTTACTTTTTAACATAAAAACTTATAATGATCAATTGGCCATTAATTGATTTCTAAAATTTAACATGATGCAAAATATCAAGGCCTTATGCCTAGAGACCTGAAATACATGCAGTATTCACTATATCAAACCATGAATAACTGACATAATTTGCAAAGAAAATAAGATTTCAGTACTAAGTATTAATCAGTAATGTATTATGTATTAATCAGTTTTGCAACTGAAATACACCAGTCACAGCAAAAAAAAAAAAAAATGGCAGTTGAGAAAAAATAGATTTATCATAAATATTTTCATTGAATTTTGTTAATATTAAACTCATGAAATTATATATGTAAAGGTGTTCCAATATATTTTGTGTGTAGTATTTATTTCATATTATATCATATAACAACACATTTAGGAACTTTCTAGCATGGTTTGGTATAAATGGTGATCGATTTCAAGAAGAAAAAAAGCACTTTCAGATATGCGGGCTTAAATAAACCTGGGAGATTTGATGATTATACCTGAAGATTATTTTGTATGAAACAATTTGTTCCATTTTTTTGTGTGTATTGAAATCATTCTTACTTAACTGCATACAGGTTACTGTGTGTGTGTATAATAACTTATTCAGAATTAGTGTTTGCAGTATTAAAAATCTTATTGATAACATTGGCTTAGCCAAATAAAACTGGCTAACATTCAAATAGTAAAATGTTTCAATAGGAAAATTGCTCCCTGTTTCTGTGCTATTTGCAATTTGGCAAAAGCACTTTACTATATTTATTTTTTTGTAATTTAATTAAAAAAAAGTTTTTTCTTTCCTTTTCAAGAGAAAATCAGACATTTTATAACAAAGATAAGGCATAATTAAAGAAAAATGATTTTAATTAAACATTTCTTGTAGTTTTTCTGTACAAATACTCATTTTATAAATGAAAGCAAGATTTGTTAAATTATAAGAAACTTATTTCTAATTTTAGATTATTGCATTGATAAATTAACAACGATTTGTTAGCTATGATAATTGCTGATCAATTAGTATTACTAGTACTACTGTCTCATATTTTTTTAAATTTTTAACAAATTTCTTTTAATTTTAGGTGGCATGGGTTTGGGTATTTTGGATTCCTGTATCATGGCTGAAGAACTTGCTTATGGCTGTACAGGTATACAAACAGCAATTGAATCAAATTCTCTTGGAGTAAGTATTAAAAAGAAATACTTATTAGTCTTTGTTCTTGAAATTATTTTTGCTTTTTTTTTTTGCTTTTTTTTTTTTTTTTTGCTTTTGACTGATAATATTGTTGCACTTTTCTTTTTGGTAGGGTGGAGGGGGGGATCCTGGGGTAAACTCTTTATTATATAATGAGGGGTTGCTGAAAGTTCTCAACCCAACCCACTTTCCAAAATCTGAATTTATCATTAATTGGAAAGACTGTTCTTTTATATTGTAAAGTACCAATTTGTAGGATCCTTTTGTTTATTGATTTTCAGTGTGAATATGTGAAATAGGATGTATATTTCATGGCTTCAGGTCATTCTCTTGGTCAGGACCAAAATGTTTCAATGACCCCTCATTTGTTTGTGTGTATGCATGCATATTTATATAATTATATATATATATATATATATATATATATATATATATATAGTCTGTTAATGGATAAATTATCAAAAAATGTTATTTTATGTATATTAAAAAATTTTTTTTAAACTATTTAAAATAGAGCATTCTTATATAGATAAGAAAAAATATACAAATTTATATATATATATATATATATATATATATAAAGATTAATGTAAGTAAAAGTTTGTCACTTAGCTGATTGATGTTACTTTCAGCAGCCTGACTCCAGAGTTTCATAGGCAGACCTGTCTGCACACTCTTCAGTGGGTATCAGCAATTTACTGCTTATATTTTTTTTGATTTTTTTTTTTTTTTTTTTTTTTTTAATACATGGCTGAGATATATTTTGAGAAATACTGATGAAAAATTGGTTTCCTGTAATGATTGCCTGGAAGTGCTTAGATTTTCATTTTTTCTGACTTTCTTTTTAGTGGTAAGAATCAACATTCAGTATAAACATATTATATTTGATTATATTGTTATTAATTTTGCAAAGAAAATGGATTCAACTGATAAGAAAGATCAGTGTTTATGTGGAAGCAAGAAGTAGCATTGCAAGATACAAATTTTTAATTTGTTTTTATTGATTGCTATTTTATTTATCCTCAGTAAAAAAAAACAAAAACTGACAGACTTTCTTCATTTTCGTTTATGTATGTATAAACGTTATATCTTTGTTTTTGTTCAGCAAATGCCTGTCATTTTGGCTGGCAATGAAGAGCAAAAGAAAAAATATCTTGGTCAAATGACAGAAGAGCTTCTTATGTGTGTAAGTTAAAAAATCTGATTTTATACTTTGCAAAAATTCTCGCTTTTTTATGTTCAATATTTTGCAAAATGTTCAGTTGTTTTCCTGTTTTTTTTTGTATTTTTTCTCATACTATTTTCTTTAATATTTCTGAATGTAATTTTTTTACTTATTCATACTAAGTAGTGTACATCCAAATTAGGTGTCATGATTTATTAAACTATGCACATTGACACTTTTACTTTGCTGAAAAGGTTTTTCTTATTTGTTTTATATAACATTTGAAAACAGATTTTAAATTCATAATTTAATTGTGTTTTTTGTTACGTTTAAATTTAGAAATAGCTACACTCAAATAATGATTATCTTTTAGAATGAATGATAAATTTGTAATTTTTGCTAAATAAAAAAGGTTATAATTTGACACTTGAAACGATTTTGTTTCTAGGCATATTGTGTCACTGAGCCTTGGGCTGGATCTGATGTAGCTGGTATCAAAACACGAGCAGTAAAGAAAGGAAATGAATATGTCATCAATGGGCAGAAAATGTGGATCACAAATGGTGGAGTGGCCAACTGGTATTTCGTTCTGGCTAGAACTGACCCTGACCCAAAATGTCCAGCAGGAAAAGCTTTTACTGGTTTTATAGTAGATGCTGATTCACCTGGCCTCACTCGTGGTAGGAAGGTAAGTTAATCTCATTACATTCTGAGAGAGAGATACCAATTAAAGCAAAAAGCATAAGTGAAACTAAAAGATCACAAGAGAGCTTTCTCAAACATGATCCTGATTGCAAAAAGCTGAAAGAAAAATTGACACAATGAAAAGGGGTCATCAAAAAGATGGTGTCAAGATTTTGCATTATTTACCATTGAGCTAAAATCTGCTTAGTTTATTAAATTAAATGGAAAAACAAAGGAAGATGATTGTTTATTATATGACCTATTAAATTGCAAGTGTGTATTTTCATCATTTCTTTTTGATACCAGGAATGGAATATGGGACAGCGAGCATCAGACACAAGAGGTATTACTTTTGAAGATGTCGTTGTTCCAGCAGAAGTAAGTTCATCTTCATTTTTTTTTCTTTCTTGTTTTGTTTTTTTTTTTGACACCAGAATGATTTCAAATCTCATCTACAATTATATTTGTTAATTTTAATTTCTCTCTCAGAAATACAAGATACTTTACTATTTTGGTCTGCAAGGCCTTGATGTAATTTTGCAATCAATCAGTGAGGACCTTACTGCACATATGGGGACTAACACTCTCCTCTGGAATTACTCTGTTGGTAAATGAGATGCAATTATCTGTATATTGTTATTACATTCATCATGACACTGTCACTATCCATGATTTTAGGCAAAGCATCACATAACTCCGGTTAGTCTGCTCCTTATTACAGTCCAGATTTGTGTTTCTGACTATGTATGAGATGGAGGAGAATATTATGAAACAGCTGATATTGAAGACTTTGCTGACTGTTTTGAAAAATGAAAGGGATGTTGGGACAAGTGACATTCCAAGGAATTTTGAAGGAAACTAAAATTCCATTGCACTTGTGAAGCTATTTTTTTCGTTGTTAATATTAAATGGATTGATTCCAATATTTAGATGAAAAAGAATTTTTCACATAAAATACATGGGATTTTTTTTTTATTATTATTTTATTTTTATTTAGAAAATATTTTACATAACTGTAAGTAACTTAATTTTTTTTTATACATACTTTTTTTTTGTTTTAGGATTAATTTCTTAGAAATGTGTTGTTCTTTTATATTTCTCTCTCTTTAAAATTTTCATATTTAAAAATTTTTTTAAAATATATGTATTTTTCAGAATGTTCTTGCTGCAGAAGGAGCAGGCTTTAAAATAGCGATGGGTGCTTTTGATAAAACACGTCCACCAGTAAGATTTTATCATTTCAAATACTATTTTGTTTCAGCATTTTTTTATCTCTTTTTTTTTTTTAATTTTAGAAGCAAATTTGATTTATTAATCTAAATAGTTTGCCTGCCTGTGTACAGAGAAGAAAATCAATAAGTGGTTAGTAATTAGAATTACTTTTGATGAAACCATTTTTTGATTACCATCTTTGGATTATTTGGGATAAAAGCTTCAAATCTTTTGAATAGTTTCCATTTTACAGTTCTACAGTTTGTCAATTTGGATAAAAGTTTGAATTTGCCTATAATTATAGTTGTACATGAACATTGCAAGTGTGTAGATGGAAATAATCAATAAAAATACTACTTGGAATTTGATCATGCTAATATTTTAAAGATTTAATCATTTTTTGTTTTTTCTTATTCTTTTGTTTTTTAAATTTCTTTTGTAACTGTCATGTGAATGTTTGACTGACTCTGCATCAATAAAACTAATACAGTTTGTTTTGTTTATTTTTATCTACAGTCTAAATTAAGTAACCAACAAAATTATCAGAAAGTGATTGTTAGTGTCTTGAGGCAACTTTCAGAAGAAAGCTTATTAAACTTTTAAGAACAAAATACAATATAAAAAGTACCTTTTAACTTGAATGACTCTGGTTGAAAGGAAGATAGATAGTAGCTGTTTAGATAATCCTGATGTCATAGGGAAGAATCATTGAATCAAAACTTCTAATGATTAAATATGTACTAACATAGTAAATTCTAGAAATAATGAGAAGAGACAAACTTTTGTAAGGTTTTATCAAAAATTGAACTAAATTTTATTTTATTAATCTTTAGCAGTCATTATGTATGTTGTGCATTGAAAAATAAAAGAGAATTACAAAGGGTCATGAATATGTCTAATTTGTATTGGTTATTTAAAATTTTTTTGAATTACAATAATTTTGTTTTTACTATTTTTGAAAGGTTTTTTGACATAATTTAAACACAGTCATATGTGTGCACTTTTTTTAATCTAATTTTTTATATAAAAAATAAAATGCTTCACTTTAAAAATATTTTAAATAAATGTTTAATTGGTAAAATAATTTTTTCATAGAGTATCACATTTCCTTTTTATAGATAAAAAATACAGTGTAACACTGTACTAGGCTCAAGTTCATTCTTCCAATTACTAAATATAGCACAACATACTATGCCTTTTTGTGGTAACCTCAGAGTGAAGAACCCTTGGTCACAGTACCAGATATAACATACAATTTATATGAAGATGCAACAGTTTGATGTATATCTCTTTTTGTGGCTTTAATGTCTTCCCTTTTTTGCTTTTAGTATCTTGTGTCATGATTATGCTACTACTGGGAACATCAACCTGTTATTCTGGTCACTGGCTCAGTAACATCCAAGGAAGGAAAATCCTTGTGCACATTGTGTTTAGATGAGATTTGAAGTCTGAGCTCAGGGTCAAAATATTGTCACATTATACAAAAGTATAGTTTACAGATTTCAGAGATTGAGTGAAGATTTTGAATAATAACAAAAAAGAACAATACCTTAATAAGATTTTAATTAGGAATGATATACATCAAAGCAGACTGGAAATGAAAATGAATCTACAGTTCAAGCAACCCTGCATAAAAGCAATCACAATTTATATTCTACCACATGACCTCATAAACCAAAATGAGCTCTACAACCTGCTAGAACAACTCTCTAAACCCTTTCCTCTTATTAGGGGACTTCAGTAATCACACCCATATATGGGGATGCACAAATCTGGACCAAGAAAGAAAAAAAAAACTGGAAGAATTCATTAAAAATAATAATTTATGTCTTCTCAATAATAAATCCCAAACTTACCTGAATGCTTTCTCTGAGTCTCAGTCAGCTATAGACCCAGCTATATACCACTCAATGATTTACATAGATTATATTTGGAAAGTGTATGAAGACACATGTAGCAGCAACCACTTTCCAATCTTGTTTGAGAATCAAGAACAAAGCAACAAGGAAAACCCTATTCATTGGAAACTAAATAGAGCAGATTGGAAGAAATTAAGAGATCTCACTGCTAGATAAAGATTGACACCAAATAGAAATATTCGAGATCAGGCAAACCACTTCACAGAAATACTAATACAAATAGCAACAATGCACATCAAAGAGTCGCCTCAATAAAAGACAGAGCAGGCCATGGTTCAATGACCAGTGTAAAAAGGCTATCCAGATGAAAAAAAGCTGCTCTTCATAAGTTTAAAAACAACCCTCAACTACTAACCTAAGCCAGGGGTCAGCAACCTTTTGGAGAGAGCAGACCAGAAAGCTATGCATTGTCTCAGAGGAGGGCCATGATATCAGATGTATAACAAATTGTCTCAACTGCAAACCACTCTGCCAAAAAAGTGCTATACACCAACATATTATATACTGACTTGAAACCAACCATCTTCAAACTTATTACCAAAAATGGCAGAAACAATTGGATTAATGCAAAAACGACAAACTACAACACATTCAACAAACAATTGGCAAATGGCTACCAAGTTTCTGAAAAATAAGAAAGGATGAGGTAATCCTAACCAGACTATGCCTTGGACATATATCACCCACTCATATCGGCTTAAAAATGGAGAAATCCCTATGTCCACTACATGTTAGGAACTATACACACTGAAACACACACTTATAAACTGTAGCAATATCAACCCAAACTGAATGAACTACTATCAAGTAAATAACTTAAAAGGCTTATTCAAAAATACTAAACCAGATGATATACTGAATTTCCTAAAAGACATTAGACTCTACACCAGAATTTAAATATATACCAGTACAAAACCAGGAACCATAAAAATGCAATCTACCACCTTCACAAATATATAAACAAAAATCCACTAATAAAATACCAGAAGATACTAATACCATTTCAGCATTAATGACCCATAGTGGTTGATATGCCAGTAAAATAACCAATCTATGAATTACTATTCTTTTTGCAAGACCATAATATATGTCTTTGTGTAAACTAACCATAAAAATCCATTGATTAACCCTGGTAGAGATTTTTGGGGAAATTGCCTTTCAGTGGAATTCTTTTGCCTAAGAAATGACACCAATCTGAGGGATAGGTCTTTTGTGCTAGCAATTTAATCCTGAGATTTTAGGGAAGTTTCTTTCTTGTATGATTTGTTGAGTATAGTTGATGGGTACAGGGTCATATGTACTCATACCAAGTTATCTCAAAGTTAATATTCAGGTTGGATTCCTTAAGAATTTGTTGAACCATCTAATTTCTCAAAACTAAATATCCTCACCCCCACATTTAATTACAATAATGACTAAACACAATCAAGTGTTCTCTTGTATTTTTAACCTGATTCTATGCCATGAAATTAGGCCTTTCTTCATTTAACTATATTTACTACTATTGTCAAGCTTCCTTGGGGATCTTATATGGATCACTACTCACATTATACTAAAAATGTTTGCAATCATGAATATCTGAACCTGATTAAAATGTAAAAAGTAAATGATTTTGTTGTTTCAAGAAACAACAAAATCATTTACTTTTAAATAAAATTAAATAAATAAAATAAATAAATAAAATTTTTTATTTTTTTTTTTGCTTATAGGTAGCAGCAGGAGCTTGTGGTTTGGCACAAAGGGCCCTGGATGAAGCAACAAGATATTCCTTAGAAAGAAAAACTATGGGTAAACCAATTTGTACAGTAAGTTTTGTCTTTTCCCTTATTTGGAAATAATGCAACTGGATATTTGAGAAAAACATTAAAATAAAATTCATTATAGTTTTTGTTAATGTAATGTCTACTGCTTATGAAAAATCTGTTAAAATTTAAACATTGAATATAAGTTGGAGACTTGTTACACAAGTACCAGTAGCAAGGAATTCATTTTATATTAACTTATATTGATATTTCAATACATAACATCTTTATAGGTTTTGCTTTAACTCTTACAGTTTTTTGCTTATTTAAGTATGCTCTCATATCTCTATATACACATGCTCCAGAGTGTTTCATTTCTCTTAAAAACAAGCTTAGTTTGACATTATAGATTGTTATCCCAGTTGAAATTCTTACTGAAATAAATTTAATTTTTCTTTTTTTCTTATCATAGCATCAAGCTATAGCGTTTATGTTGGCTGATATGGCAGTTGGTATTGAGTCTGCTCGTCTTGCAATGTATAAGTCAGCCTGGGAAGTTGATTTAGGCAAAAGGAACACATACTTAGCATCAATTGCCAAATGTTTGGCAGGTGATGTTGCAAATAAATGTGCTACTGATGCTGTTCAGGTAAGTTTTTATATCTTATACACACACAAATGTGAATTGATTGGGTTAGATTCTTGAAGACAAACATCATGAGGGAAATATTAATTTTTTTGTGGGGTGTGTTGGATAACTATAAGATGTCATTAACAGTTAAAAAAGAAATAAAGCATCTCCACATGAAAAATATTTTCTGTGGCAAGATGCTGTCAAAAGGTTGGATTGCTATATTTGCGGTAACTTGTTGGGTAAGAAACATTTTTTTGGTTACATGTATTGTTACAAGAATTCAGTATTCAAGTTTCTGTAGTTGACATTATTCAATGAGTCCTTTTTAAGAAACTCAGAATCTTTAGAACAAACATCTTAACTTCTAGAATCTACAATACTATGTCAATTAGTGTGAAGGAATCTGGTAGAACAAAATCAAGATTGTTCCATAGAGAGATCAGAATATCTTTTTTCACTGTTAATTTTCATCTAGTGATTTTCTTAGTCATGAATGTGTGTTTTTATAATTGTTAATATCAAAATACATTTGGTCAAGAAATCTTTGAATGCAGAATCTTTTGTTTCATGTTGGGATCAAATTGTGATGCAAGTATAATTTCTTGAATAAAACGCATTTATATTTTTTATAAAATATTAATATTTTTATGACTGACATTGAAGTGAATTTAAAATCAAAAGCTTTTATTATACTGATAAAAGAAAAAAGTCTAAATGTCTAAAAAAAGATTTAAATATGTTTATGGTGTGAATTATTAGTTGATGTATTCAAGAAAATGTGGTAAATTTGAAATATGAACTGGGTGTGTTTGCAATAATGATCCAATCAGAATTTGAAGTTTTAAGAAATATTATTGCAAACTAATTGATAATTTTCTCAGATGCAATCATAACTTGCAGGGTGCGATGGATAAAAAAAATGAAAATAACATTGACATCTCATTTTAACGCATATATATCTATTAAAAGGAGATGTCAATGTTATTATATAAAAATATCTTGAAATACTAAAGAGTAAATTTATTCAATAAAATCATCATTGGCTTCAAGATGACTTTGGAATCTCCTGCAACTCTTCTGGACAGTCTCCTTGTTTAAGTTGGTGAATGCTGCCATAATCCTTGCCTTCAGTTCATCTTTGGTGTTACAAGGAGTTTTGTTTGTCTCTCACTCAACTATGACCCACATATAATAATCAAGGGGTTTGCAGTCTGGGGAGTTAGGTGCACAGATGTAATGGGTGATGTGCTCGTAGAAATTGTCTGACTGGGTTCTCCTTGTGTGGCATGGTTGCCAGACATAGGTTCTTCCAGCAGCCACATTTTTGGCTCAGGGCAGCACTACCTTCTTAAGGCACTTGATGTAGGCTTCTATATTGAATCTGATGCTCTGTGGGTAGATGAATAGAAGCATAACATTGCCATCACTAGTGATGACTTCATACACCTTCGTAATTACCATTAGACTCATCCAACTCTTTCCGAATCCTCTGTACTGTCCTCAGATTGACATCCAAACACTCTGAACTGTCCGTATTGGAGCTTCTGTCATGAATACCAAGCAGTAGAGCATACCATTTCCAAATTTCTGGTGGAGTAAATTGTCATGGTGCTCTTTTTCGCACAGATAGTGCCCAACTGACCCTACTATACTGTGACATTGACAAAAAGAAACAACACACGTGTGCAAAATTAAAAATTTACCCATTACACGCTGTATTTGTATTAGGTTGGTGCAAAAATAATGTCGTTTTCTCACATATGTTACTATGTGAGAAAACGACATTATTTTTGCACCAACCTAATATTAATTACTTGAAAAGTGTGACCCATTGTAAGACAAGTTTGTAACTGTTAAAAAATTAATTGTAATTATATATTTTAGCTCTTTATTTCCTTCCACATTTTTTGTTCAGTAAAACAATTGTTTCCACTTTTTTTTTTTTTTTAGTTTCTTATGAGATGGACAAAAAGATAAATGCCAAATCTTTAAAGAAAAAATTGGCTGACCATTTCAAGAAATGCTAAATAAACTTGGTTTTAACATTGTTATAGAAATAATTGAATATTATAAGCCTAGTTTACAAGAGAAGGATTTTCTTAAAATGCAAACTAATCCTATATATTGATTTTTAGAGAATGGGGCTTTATTATTGACAATTTTAGACAACCTGATTTGTTTGCTTTAAATACATTTTTGTTTAATCATTTCATCCCAAGCAAGACAACATAGCCACTAGCACATAGGAGGGTTACTGAGCGTGAAAGAATATAAGTAAAATATTGTTAAGGAGTGCGAACAATAAAAAGCAGGAACTAAGACAAAAGATAACAATTGACATTGCATTTAAATTTAGGAAGATCGAACTTGACTGGAAAGTAAGAGTTCTACAAGGAGGAAGTGTGAGAAAAGAAACTGTTAGCTTAGAACTTAGTTACATTTACCAATTCAACTAAAATAATGGGATCTTGTGGCCAATCTAGTATTGTACTTGAAGAATTTGGGCTCTTTACTACCAGTCTGATACAGTAACCAGAAACCTACCAACCTGGTAACCTCATAATGAAAAGTTTCAGCCACTGATTAGTCAGATCACCAAAAGCATAAAACAGTTAAATGATTATGGCCATGGAAGTACCAGTAAATCAAACCTATCCTGAACAGGAAACCAGGGATAAACATCTACTCCTGTTCAATAAACATCCCTTGTGTTCATTCTTTCAGATGCTTTTTATTTTTTTGATGATTATCTCTGATTACCTTAAAACGAAATTGATATTAAATAATTCTGGCTCGTTTCACAGATATTTGGTGGAAATGGGTTCAACAGTGAATATCCTGTCGAAAAACTAATGAGAGATGCTAAAATTTATCAGGTGAGAATGTTTTTATTTACATAACTTTATTCATTTGATAAGATTTTATATTTTTGTTTTTCACTCTTCATTTGTTTTCTTGACTTTTGTATAACTGTAGATATGTCTGTAAACTTATTCATTTTAGCTTTTCTATTTTATTTTTGAAGTTGTATATGGAACACACAGGAAAGAATAAGCATTGAAATTTCAATTAAATGTAAATTTAAATATTTTGATGGTGTGGCAGATTTGCATAAAAGGTTTATCTAAATGAAATAATTTGTAGTTAAAATTGATTTTTGTAGAAATAATGGAGGCTAGCTTGAATTCATTTTCTAAACAATTTTTTGTCTGAAGCATGTTAAGGTAAAATCAAATTTAAAATGAAACATTTTAATGTTCTTTTGCATCTCTCTTTTTAGTAAAAACTTTGACAATACAATTTTAAAAATTTTTTTTATTTGTAAAATAGTTGAAAAAAAATTTTATCAGTTGATTTTAGTTTTGTTTTCTGAGACTTGCTGGAATTTAAACTAAAATTGCCTTTGTTCATTTTCATTAGGTGTGAGCAACAATTTCAAGCAACTTTTTGAAAAATTTTACACATTTTTTTTTTATATTTTCAGATTTATGAGGGAACAGCACAAATCCAAAGGTTAATTATTTCCAGGGAGCATTTAGCCAAAGCTAAGGAAAATTTGTGAAGAGAATCCTTTTAATCTACAAACTATAATATGAAAGTATTTTATGTCATATCAAATTTCTCTAATATTTTCTTCCCTTTTCTTTATATATCAATTCAGATTATAGTAAGAATAAAATATGACTTTGTTTTAAAATTTTCAGTGTTCCAAACTAAGCTACATAGAATTACATAAATGATGTTATTACACAAGACATTTGAAATATTATTGTAATGATGACAGACTGCTAAATCTTTATTCTTAATATACTGAGTTGTAAATAAATGCAATCTTTATTTTTTTACTGAAATAATAAAATTATATTTCAAAAATAATTTAAACTAAAAAAGAGGTGAGTCTTTCATTTGTTGGCTTGATATGAGAATTAAGAAATTCTGTTGGTCTAAAAAGATGGTATATCTATGTTTACAATAAAATTATATACAAAATGAATCTTTTAATAAATCTTTTGTATTTATTTATTTTTAACGGTTACCTGTAATTTCATCCTTAATTCTTTTATTTATATGAAAAGAAAATATAGATGGTGTGCGTGTGTAGATATTGTGTGTGTGTGTGTGTGTGTGTATATATATATATATATATATATATGTATGTGTGTGTGTGTGTGTGTATATGTATGTATGTATGTATGTGTGTGTGTGCATATATATATATATATATGTATAAAATATATATATATATATATATATATATATCATCCACAGACAGTCTGTTTTGCTGGCACCACCACAGCTACATCATACCAAGGTTTCAAATGATTTTTTTAAAAATGAAAAATCATTCTTGGAGCCTTTATTTTCATTTTAATTTCAATCTTCATTTTATTTTCCAATAAACAAAATACTTTACTTTCTTTCAAATCTAATTTAAATTGACTGAAAGGAGTTTTCATTTTGAAATTGCAAAAATCGCTATTTTTACTCATCTGTCAGCACAGTAAAATTATTAACAAACTTAGAATGAGCAACTCAAATGAGGGTACCCACTACAAATAACATACATGAGATATTTTTTGAGTTTTCAGATGAGGTATTGTGCTTGAAATTGTGGAGGAACTGTCTGAAGTTTATATTTTTTGAGCGCAATACACAACACATCTGAAAATTAAGAAAATATAATACAAACATTAAACCAACAAACTTTGTCTATATATAGGTATCCCAGCACTCAGCTTGCAGTCAATGAAATTTTTAACTAAACACTAAAAAAGGCATATATTCAACTCGCCGTGTGATTTCATTCAATATCTCCATAAAAACATAATGCATGCCAAATAAAAACTTATTTCATGAACTTTGTTTCTATCTTATTTATTTTTATATGTACTACAGTGTGCAAGGAATGTTGCTGTTTGAAAATAGACATTTTGGTGATTTCGCAAAATTTTGGCCTTTTTTTTTCACTGACGGCAGTTTAGACTTCCTCAAATTTTGTAACATGCCCACTCCGCAGGGTTTATTACAATTTTGGTAACACGTTAATTTGAAAGTTGACATTCGAAGCTTCATTTTCATATATTTTATATTTTTTAATAAGAAGTTTGTAAACAATTCAAATGAAAAGTTTGATTGTAAAATTCAAATGCTTCTTGCAAAAAGAAAAACACATAAAATATATCATTAAAATGCTCATTTAATAATCTATGAAACTAAATCAAAATCAAATATAAAATGATTGCTCCCTTTTGCGTATGTGTGATTATGTGTAACCATGTGAGACTCGCTCAGCCATCATTTCAACTTCACGCAACAGTCAATACACAGCATCAACACGGACACCCAAGAATTGACCAGCATGTTTTCTATGGACGAAATTTTCAAGGAAACCAATAAGAATTTGTTTTAAATATTAATTTTTCTATATGTAAAATGTAAATGGGATTTAAAAACCGTTTTCGTCATAAAAAACATGAAACAAAAATCGATTTGTTTACTTTACACTCAGATTCAAACCTTATTGATTGAAAAATGTTCATATTCAAAAAATGAGATAAAAAAACATTCTACAAGAAAATTCTAGAATGTCTTTTATGTTTTTGCAGTATTCTCACAATAATTATCAGCACTTCAGTTACCAAGTAACATTTTAATATAATGTGAGAGGAACATTACAGTTTAAAAATTGAGACAATTTGATGATTTCATACCGCTTACGTAGTGATCGGAACTAACGTGTCAGAACTTCAAACTTTTGATCAAATTGTGACAGATAAAATATTTTTATTTTAATGATTTCAGTTACAAATTTAGTGGTTGAATACCACTTCATGATATGGTGAGTTTTCTGTTGCTTTATTATGTTCATTAGTGGGTATTGCTTGGCGTGCATTAAGCTTCTCTCTCTCTACAGTCCAGAAATTGTAAATTGTACATGTTAAGTCAGGACTGTACTTGTTCAGCATCTGCTCCATATACATTCTAATCTGTTGGTTTTAGGTCATTTTAACCATGATAAATGGAAAGAGCACCCCCAGAAATGACTAGATATGAAATTTGGTGTTTCTAGTGTAAGAAGTCTTCATTTTATGACACAATTCAAGTAAATCTAAAATCGACATTTCAAATAGCTTGTGACAAAAGGATTTAAAAGCAATTTTTTTCAAATTTGAAGTGGAATAATCCAGAATATATCCATTCTATCACTCCCCACAAAATTAGACATGCTACTGGTATAGTCATAATGTGATATTTGAAATTTGGGATGAATGTGAGTCTTATTTCCAGTTTTATGAAATTTCAAACCTCAGGTTATGAGTTGTTTGCATGTTGTTACAGAGGGTTTGATTTATAAAATTTGCATATTCAGACTAAATTTATTGAAGAAA
>OZ010602.1:69990342-70017842 GCA_963932145.1 Acanthosepion lycidas
TACGAATGGATAACAGAATTTCAATTATGGGATCTACCTATAAATTCTTTCTGTTCCAAATAGAAAATTTAAACTACGAAGCCCAGAAATTAGTAAAGAAACTTAAGGGAACATTTCCTACTGTTTTTTCTCCAGGTTTGGGAACGTGTACTAAGATGGAGGCAAAATTCCAGCTAAAAGAAAACGCTCAGGCGTTATTCAAAAAGAAAAGGAATATGTTGTTTGCTTCAATTGAACAGATAGATAAAGAATTGGACAGATTAGAGAAAACCGGTGTATTTAAAAAAAGTTGAATGGGTGTTGTGTCGGAAACCTACCACCCCTCTTGAAGATGAACTTATCTGCGTCTGTGAACAAAGACTTTAAATAGTGGCATGTCAGTTGATATGAGAGAGACCGAGAGGTTCTTAACTGAGCTAGTTATTGACTACTCAGGCGATTTCTGTACCTTTTTACCAGCCTATTAAAACCCCTTTTATTGTTACGTGTTATTTGGCGTTTGTCTCTACTAACCCCAAATCAACATCATAACAGTGGCGACGAGAAATTCGTTCATCACGCTGAGTGGAGAATTTTTCAACTCTAGGTGGACTATATAAATATTTTTTTTCTTCTTGCTCTGAAAAAAAAAACAAAATATGTCGAACTTTGTTCTTCACAAAGAAATGGGATTACAACGTGCCAAAAAGAAGTAAGACTTGTGCTTATTGTGGATATATACGTGTTTTTCCCTTTTTGACTGTTTTCGAAAAGTGTTTTGTGTAATCTATTACGCATAATGGAAGATTTGATTGCATTAACGAAAACTCTAGTGCAAAGTCAAATTCAGCAACAAGAGCAACAAAAATTGTTTCGGGAACAACTATTGGATTTCCAACTTCAGCAGCGAAATGACACAAAGGCTTTATATGAAGCGATTTTACTTAAGAATCCAGTAAATTCGTCATTTACGGCCGAAGGTATTGCTAATTCTATTACTGAGTTCAAATTTAACCCAGAGGAGGGCATAACATTTCCTGCGTATTTCAGAAGATTTGAAACAATATTTGAAAAAAAATGTGATGGTTGGACTGATGAACAAAAAGTTGGGTACAGATGAAAATATTAAGTATACGAATTTTGTCCTTCCAAGAAAAACTGGTGACATTTCTTTCGAAGAAACTGTTAATACTTAGTAATATTAATACTTAGTATTTTTGGCGAGCGAGTTAGTCTGTTTCATAATCGTTTCTCGTGTTTGAATATGGTAAAGCGTGACGATGAGGATGTTGTTACGTATGCTGGAAATGTTAACAGAATGTGTGAACGTTTTCTGTTACATGATCTTTCAATTGATCGATTTAAATGTTTGATATTCGTTCAAGGCTTGACTTCTAGCAAAGATAAGGACATAAGGTCCCGAATATTGGCAAAACTCGAACAAAATTCCGAGATCACTTTGCAGAAGGTTACGGAAGAGTGTCAAAGAATTGAAAACTTAAAACATGACAATACGCAAATTGAAGAAAAAGACATATCCCGTGTCCATGCTATTCGACCAAAAACGGGAATAGTTAATAAAAACGTTAAAAAACCAACGTGCTTTGGATGCGGTGGTGGTCATTTTAAAAGTGAATGTTTTTTTTGCGACAAAAATTGCTATTCGTGTGGCAATAAAGGCCATATAAGTACTCATTGTAAAAGCAAAAGAAAAAAATTTAAATCGAAAAAAGATAATGTGAATATTGTGTTGTCACGTCAGGAGATTGAGGAGGGGCAGAAAAGAAAATTCGTACAGGTAAAAATTAATGGAAAAAATGTTAAACTACAGCTAGATACTGGAAGTGATATTTCCATTATTAATACAGCAACATGGATTAAAATAGGCAGACCTTTGCTTAAAAAGACTGAAAAAGTGGCTCGCGGGATTTCTGGAAGAAAATTGCATTTTCAAGGTGAATTTTCTTGTAATATTTCATTTGTTGGTAAGACACTAAAGTCTAAAGTGTATGTACTACAAAATGCTTCAAATTTATTTGGAACAGATTGGATTATACTTTTTTAATTTATGGGAACTCCCTATAAATTCTTTTTGCAATAGAATTAATGTTTCTTCTCCATGTAAAAATCGGGTTACAGAAAATTTGGTGAAAGATCTGAAAATAAAATTTCCACAAGTATTTTCAGGTCTTGGATGTTGCAAAAAGACGAAGGCAAAATTTGAAGTGAAGGAAAATGTAAAAACCTATTTTCAAGCGAAAAAGAAATGTGCAATTTGGTGTTTTGGAACAGATTAACAAAGAATTGGAACGGCTTGAAAATTTAGGAGTTATTTCACGCATTGAATTTTCAGAGTGGGCTTGCCCTGTTGTATATGTTAAGAAAAAGAATAATAAAATTCGGATGTGTGCCGATTTCTCTACGGGTATAAATGATTGCTTAAAAGACCACACATATCCTTTGCCTTCATCAGAAAACATTTTTGCAAGTTTAAATGGAGGAAAATATTCTCTAAATTGGGTTTATCGGATGCCTATCTCCAAGTGAAAGTGGACGAAGAATGTTCTAAATTGTTGACTATCAATACACACAAGGGTTTATACAAATTAAACCGTCTGCCTTTTGGTTTAAAAGTATCCCCTAGTGTTTTTCAGCAAATTATGGACACTATGCTGGCAGGGTTGGACTTCGCCATTGCATATCTTGATGATATTTTGATAAAAAGTAAAGATCGAAATGAACATTTGGAACATATTAATCAGGTTTTTGAAAAAATTGAAGAATATGGATTCAAACTTGGAGCTGAAAAATGCGAATTTTTTATGAGTGAAATTAAGTTTTGGGGGCAGATAATAGACTCTGATGGAAGAAGACCAGATCCGGCGAGGACAGAAGCGATTAAAAGCATGCCAACTCCCAAAAATGTAGTAACGCTACAAGCGTTCTTAGGACTGGCTAACTATTATGGGATATATATTCCTAATATGTGCAGCCTTACGGCTCCATTAAATAAATTGCTTAAAAAGGGAGCAAAGTTGGAATGGTCAGAAGTGTGTCAGAAGGCGTTTGACAAAATAAAGAATATTTTGACGTCGGAATTATCACTAACACATTATGACCCTAAACAGGAAATTATAGTGGCATCGGACGCAAACGAGTACGGAATAGGTGCGGTAATTCTGCATAAATTCAGAGACGGCAATACGAAGCCAGTGGCACATGCATCAAGGACATTATTACCCGCAGAAAATAAGTACTCTCAAATTGAGAAAGAAAGCTTAGCTATCATCTATGCTTGTAAAAAATTCCATAAGTACATACATGGAAGAAGGTTTATATTGCAGACCGACCATCGCCCGCTGCTTTCAATCTATGGTTCGAAGAAGGGTATACCTACTCATACGGCAAACCGTTTGCAACGATGGGTAACCATTTTGTTGAATTACAATTTCAAAATGGAATTTTTATCATCTAAAAAATTAAGCCATGCTGATGGTTTATCTAGACTGATCCCAACGTCTTCGGAACCGCTAGAAGATACGGTGATGGCGGCGTTACAAGCAGAAAATGAATTGGTTGAAGTAATGTATAACACAGTAAAAGAATTACCGGTGACATTAGATGAAATAAAATTAAAAGCAGAAAACGACATTTTTATTAGAAAAATGTAAGAAGTTGTAACTTCAGAAAAGTATAAAACTTCTTCACCAGCATATTCAATATGTGATGAAGTGCTGTTATATGCTGGAAGAGTCGTGATACCGGTTGTACTACAAAAGCGGATTTTGAAGGAATTTCATCAGGGGCATCCTGGTATTGGACGTATGAAAGCCCTGATGAGGAGTTACGTTTATTGGCCAAATATGGACAAAGACATTGAACAGGTAGTTAAAACTTGTATAGGGTGTCAAATGGCAGCGAAAGCACCGCCAGTAAAATACACACCATGGCCAAAAACAGATGTTCCATGGACCAGACTCCACATAGATTATGTTGGACCCACGAATGGTAATTTCTACTTGATAGTTGTGGATAGCTATTCCAAGTGGCCTGAAATTTTTAAGTGCTTCTGTAACAAAAGATTTTCTTACAGAACTGTTTGCACGTTTTGGAGTACCAGAAAAAATTGTCACCGACAATGGAACTCAATTCACAGGAAGTGAATTTAAGACGTTTTGTAAGACTCTGGGAATTGACCACATCACGACTTCACCGTACCATCCTAGGTCAAATGGACAGGCTGAACGGTTTGTTGATACGTTCAAGAGAACCCTTAAAAAAACAAATGGTACTAATACAGATGATGGTAATATACAGCAGTTTTTAAGTATATACAGAATAACACCAAATCCAAACGCAATATTAGGGATGCCTCCAGCTGAACTGATGTTTGCTAGAAAAATTAGATCTGTATTCAATAGGCTGCTGCCGGAAAGAAAAAAGAGTTACCAGAACAAAACGCATCAGGAAAATATGAAATATCTCAGGCCGGGAGATAAAGTTTTTTTAAAAATTACAAAAATGGGAAGGAATTTTGGCAAGATGGAGTGGTAACTCAAAGAATTGGCAAGATGTTATACATGATAAGAAGTAAAAAATGGACGCACAAAAGACATTTGAACCAATTAAGGAAAAGAATCATTGAAGAAATAAGTAAAGAAAATGAAGAACCAATGGAGGTATTATATGATTTATTCGATATACCAACTCCACCATTGCCTGAAACAGTTGTCTAAAGAAGGACAAGCAAAAGAAAAAGAACTAGGGTGGAACGTTTAAGTCCAGATCCCAAAAGAAAAAGATATTAATTCCTCCGGAATTAATCTCAAGGGGGAGGTGTTGTGTCGGAAACCTACCACCCCTCTTGAAGATGAACTTATCTGCGTCTGTGAACAAAGACTTTAAATAGTGGCAAGTCAGTTGACATGAGAGAGACCGAAAGGTTCTTAGCTGAGCTAGTTATTGACTACTCAGGCGATTTCTGTACCTTTTTGCCAACCTATTAAAACCCCTTTTATTGTTACGTGTTATTTGGCATTTGTCTCTACTAACTTGGGGTTAGTAGAGACAAATGGGTAACACCGACGATATATGTGAAAAACAAGCACCAGAAAGTAAAGATGAAACCGACATCGAGAAAAACTGGGAAGCGAGTTACCAGCAGCCAAGGACATGCAGTATTATTAAATGATTTAAGTCAACTGAAGTCACCACAGAAAACGTTAAGAAGCACAAGATCAACAAAAGGGAAGCTAGAGGCTGAACAAATAGAACCACAAGAAGAACCTACAGAAACTGTGACCCCATCCTTAAGAAGCTCAAAGCGGAAGGTTCTTTCTGGTAACACTAAGGAGGTACCAAAAAAAAATAGAAAAGCGGATTGGCAATATGAAGTACTTGGTGAAAGGCGAAAAATTCACGTGCAGTAACCAGATCAGACGACGTTTTTCAGACGTGGTTGACAGCGGTCCCGCGGAAAAAACGCCGATGGGGGTGATTTTCAATACGTTTGATCTAACAACGCCTGCAACAATTTTACCTGAGGTACGCCGATCCAGAAAAAAAAAAGAAAGGCGACTGATCATTTAAAAGTGGATCAAAAAACGTAGGAAATACACTACGAAGTTGCTAGAAAAAAAAAAATGAATTTTTTGTTGTTTTTTCTTCATATTTCCTGTAAAATTGAAAAATAAAGAAAACTGTTTACTCCTACGGAGTAAAGTTTTAGGGAGGGGGATGTTATAGTGGAACACACCTATTCTATAGTTAATAGACTCTCCCACCTATAATAAGTAGGAGTAGTAGGGGTCGCTCAGTGGATTCGGTCAGTCAGTCGATGCCGGACGACCGTTAGTCGGATACTAAAGTATCAGCGACCACAACTAGATTTCTCTGCGTCATTACCTATTATATCAAGTTCCTAACGTTTTGTAGGTCGAATCTATTTTAGGACCGACAGTACAAATACAAGCCTCCACTGTGAAACCACTCCATAACATTATGTTATCTTCTTTTTATATTAATCTCAGTTATGACAAATGTAGTAAATGTACATAAAATTATAGCATTTAATGTACAGTTCTGATAAAATTTCATAAGAAAGGTACCTATAAATTAATTAGATACCTTTCTTATGAAACTTAATCTCACTTTTAACAGTCTTATTTTAATTTCTTTATAATATATTTTCCATAAAGCATCGTAAACGTAAAGGTGAAAGCTAAGTACAAAAAAAAAATAAAATTAAAAAAAAAAAAAATTAGTGTGCTGAAAGTTTTCCTTAAAAATAATGAAGTAAATAATTTGTTCACTTAAATGTAAATAATTTCACTTTTCTCCTTCCGTAGAACAAATTATCCTCACGTAATTCGTTAATATGTCATTCATCAGCTGTCAAGTGACGCGAAAGGTTATGACCTGTTTTGTTTTATTTTCAAATTACATCTTTTCGGCGCAGAAGCTAAGTTAAGCTTGGTTCAAAATATTTTAAATAAAACTTATTTTAAGAAAATCAGAAATTATTTCTGATTTTCTTAAAATAAGTTTTGAAAAAATTATAATTGATTTTTAAAAGAATTTCAAACTGAGATTTTCATTTTTTTTTATCGATTATCTGTCAATTTTGCTGACTCAAAAAAAAAAAAAAAATTTTAACGAAAATTTCGGACGTGCTAGGAACGATTAAAAAATGTAAAAGAATACCCCCAAAATCTTCCTTTTAATAATAACATAATCATTTAGACGATAAAATTTTGTTTTCGTCAAGTTTGGCGTCTTTTTCATCATACTATGCTCTTTTTTTTAGCGATCTCGTGGAGGTACCTAGCTTATATAACATACATTTTATATATGTGTGCACACACATACAAACATACACAAACAAACAATGTCCTGAAGAGTTCTTAGCTTAAACAAGAAGCCCTTTCAAAATATCTGGCTGTCAATGATTGTGTTTAATCAAAACCTTTTCAACACTCCTCATAAATGTTACTTGTGTTTCAATAAAGTGTATATTTTTTAAAATTCTCTTCCATTTATATGTTGTCCTAAATTTTAAAATAATTTTAAATCTTAAAAAAATTCTTCTTGTCAGTAGTAGAATAAGAAAATTGTTTGCTTGCAAAACTGACTATAGTTTTATAGTTTTGGAAATTACCAATTTTGCATATACGTTAGTTTAGCATTGATTGACATTGGCTTTTGCTGCTAGTAGAACTGATGCATATTTTGTTGTTTCAAATAATTATTCCATTTAAATAAAAAAAAACTGAATGCATTGAAATTATTGTCATCATCCAATGAGTTTATTCCTCACTGGGAATCCTATATTCTACTATATATAAGCTTAGTAAATAACAACATACCAGTATAGAGATTGCTATGTTTTTCACACCCACATACATTCCAAGTCATTTTATTCGCCTGCGACTGGCTACTACCTTTGTATAGGACAATTTAGCAATCGCAGTCGTTCCTTTGAATCTTTTAGTTCTGAGCATACTTACCTATTCTGTTTAGTACGAATGTAGTGATTGGATAATTTTGAATAAATCATATATTTTTAATGTAAGATCAATTTTTCCCGCGGTTCCGTGGAAGCCTACCTTTTTTCCTTAAAAGGGACGACTTTTCGCAAGTCGCCAGTACGATCCAGTAAGATTCCAGCCGTCAACACAAATGCACGATCTTGCTCAACGCACACATAGACACAGAATTTCGTAACTACAAACTTACATTTTCTCTCTGTAACTTTTGCCAAGCACAATCAATCAGTTTATTCACAACACATTTCAAGCAATTCTTCGTGTTATTCATTCTTCACATGCAAACTTTGCTCTAACAATTTTTTCGGAACAAGAGAACTTTCTTCAAACAATTAATTACAATCAATCTACAGTTAAATGGAAACAACTTCCTTCTCTTTAATCTACATTGTGAATAACAAATTATTTCATGCTTGTTGTATTTTATTCAATATTTATTTGTTGATTAACAAATTGGAGTTGTTGTTATTATTTCTTGAATCCTGTACGTGGAAGTATCATTAATATAAATATTGTGCCGCCACAACTGGTGACGCTAGACCAGCTTTTTTGTGATACTATGGGCACCCACATAGAAGGGGAGAGTTTTATCTTGATGTCAAGTGTTTCTGCTTGACAGACCAGCAGATCGTTTGGTCTTCTAAGTGGCATCCACTTTCACTGAAGGGTAACGTGGAAGTAAAGTTGTGGATGAGGGATTTTGGGAGATCAAGTGGCAAATGCCTCGATTTCGTATTGCTAGCCACCATGTTGAGATGAGTAGATGGCTGAGAAGTTGGTGACAAAGCAGAAATTATTCCAACTCCCTACCCACCCTGAATAAAACACTTACATATAATATGGGAAACAGGGTTCGTATTCTTAGTGTTTGTCTTTCATCATGTCACCCTGTGAGTATGGCAAACAACGCCTTTCTCTAGCTTTTGGTGCCCACCAACGAGAGCGAGAATTGGAATGTAACATGGGGGTAATCATAAGCCAGTCAGTGGAAAGTTTGGTCGAGGGTCACATTGTATGTTTACATTTGTTTATTTTAAGTAAATCAGTGTGAGAACGGGTTGCAAATTTGGGTCAACAATTTGCATTAATCATTTTATTTAAATATATAGAAACACAGATGTATTTAATGGAACACTAAAGTGGAATGTATATATAGCACTGGCTTCCCATATTATCACTTCATCTTATATAATCTTAATGCTTCTTGTCTGAAAAAGAACAGTGGATTTGTTCACTATTAAAATCTTAGTTTTCATTGATGTTAAACTTGGCAATGACTGATATGAACCATGAGGTTTTGTCCTTTTTAAGAAGGAAAGAAATATTGATCAATGGAATTCATAATTCTTTTTAATAAATGTTTTGTGTTTTGAAATAAATTTACAAGCTAAATTGTTTCATGAGTTTGAAGCATGTTTACTCTTTTTTCCCACGTTCCATCAAAATTTAAAAAAATATCTCTAAATAGGTGAGTCAAATATTCATTTGTAGTAGAAACATTCATTTCTCGAAGAAAATGAATCTTAAATGTGCGTTCTCTAAAATATCTCAAAATATAAAAATGTGTGCGTTAGTGTTTAGTAAAAAAAGGTTGTGATAAAAAAAACAAAAAACAACTTGTTTCTTATCTGCAAAGAATCCTGGAATATGATCAAAGATGGACGTTACAAATAGAGAAAAAATCAAAATACAAGTCGACAGACAGAAATAATACTCTGTTTCGTGCGTGTGACTTTATCACAAAATAAAGATGACAAGACAGGGAGTCGGATAGTGAACGGAAAACTTATCTGCGTACAATCGATCGATTGTCATAAATGATATATAAAACGCTATCGATAACAAATGTTCATGACAACAACAAAAATTATTATTTTTATTAATGCGGCAGTGGGGAAAAAGGGATTGAAGTTTTAGAAAGACAAAAAGATCCCACTTCCATGGCGGTCCTTAACATGTGCTACCACCCAAAAACGCAAAATTTGTCTCCCTATTGCCCCCCTCTAACTCATCTTCATTTCATATTTCAATGCTTTCTTTTCCTTCTATTATTTCTTTTACCCTCTCTTCTTTTCAGTTGATTCGTGTGTGTGTGTGCGTGTGCGTGTGTGTGCGTGTGTGTGTGTGCTTTATACTTTCAATTGTATCTTTTTTATTTCAAGAGTCATTGTGACAATCTGTGTAAGCATGAAAAAGAACAAGAAAATGACTTGCAATATATAAAATGGCAGCGCTGTGCAATAAGGTGTTACTGGTTAGAAGGGGTAGATGGGAAAAGGAAACAGACAAGATTGCCGACCACAACCACCCACCATTCGACGTCTCCTGTTGTTGTGTACCCTCGATCGGCACGTAGTCTAAACATGTTGCTATGTTCAGTCAGAGGCAGGCGGGGGATTCCCACGGAAATCAATCGTGCTAATGCCCCAGAGCTGGTGCCAGTACAATTGAGGAACGAGGGTGAAGAGAACAATAGGGTTTGAGGGTAAAGTCGAGCAAACGTTAACCTCTGCTAGTTTGTAATTACTCGATGATCGTGCCTGTGAAAAACACTGGTGGACCACGAAGAGACAAATCAAAGTAATACTGTTTATTGTTACTCGTAAACAAGGCAAAAAAGTGTTTCTATTTATGAGCACGAATCTCTTATGTACACCATCGAAGTATTCATTGTAACCCCACAAAATTGCGTACATAGACTCCTAATGTTCATGGACTCAAACTCGCTTCCAACCATGTTTAGTTTATGAGTGTGAAAAAATCACTTGACTATTGAAGAGTGTTTATTATATGATCTGTGTGTGTAAAACAAAAATACTTTTTAAAGACAGGCACATAAAAAGAGACAGACAGCGAGATTAAATTAACTCCGATATGACTGTCAATAATAACTAATAATATCAGTGTGACTTTATTTTAATTTGACCCATACACGAGAACAGGAGTCAAAACTCTCCCACACACAGGCCAAATCTGGCTTGCCACGATATTTTATTTAGATCACAGACCACCTGGCATATACTGAAAAAGTCCTTTACATGTTACTATGTATAAAACAAAATAAATGCATCATTAAATGATAAATTTAGTCTAAAAGTAATCGGCCTTCTGTCAAAATTACAACTTGAAAGACAAATAAAAAGATTGAAAATTAAATGATTTTTATTTTTTACAAATGATTCCAAAATGAAGCATATTTCGCTTTAAAATCTTTTACCCGACATTTTTAAACAAAAATCAGTCAGTAACTGATTAACATTTGCAGTCAATTATGACAATAGGAAGAATTTAATAATTCTCATTGATTTTTCTACTGCTAAAAAAGAATTGTATGAATTTATACTTAATGGAAAATACTATTTAATAGTAACTCGTTATAAAATATGGGTCGTCATATAATTTTTTTATTAAAAAATAATACAAAATAATTAATAATAATAATTAATTAAAAAGCGTAAATAAACAAATAATATTATAATGGTATACTGTGGTTAGTTATGCCAGAGGATTCTTGGTTATTATTTTATCAGAAATTTTGGAATAAAACGAACTGACTCAAGAGGCATAAAATAAATAATATATATATATTTATTTGATTTAGATTGATATGAGTCCTTTGATATTCGGTGTAGCAAAATGTTCGTTTATAAGGTGGATATTGGTAACAGTCTGGAGAAAGTGAGTTTCAAATCGGTAGTGAGTAATTCGAAGTTAGACCTTGCTCGTAGTAGTAGACATCTCAGAAATAGGTCAGCGTCAGTATACAGTTTTTTTCTCGGTCCTAAAATGGGCAGAAATTACCATTAGCAGATGATATCTTAACTAATTCACGCGCTACGCATGAATGGTTTTTCTGGCGGTCGCGTCTCTTGTTCCATGGCTTCTCTTGTCGTCACTTCTCATCTAGCTCAGAGCTGTGAGCTTATATCCTTTTGACCAGGCCTCCGAACCTTGGTTTTGGCTAACATCAAAAGTCTCTTAGTGTTCATGTTTTTGATTGTCCAAAATTATTTTATTTTCTAAACTTCCTTTCTTTTTTCCTTTCTTTTTTATATGGTCTGTCTTATTTTGGTACATTTATAATCATAAATAAATAGGCTCTGAATCCGGAAACTTCCGATGTTTTTTGGTTGGGTTCAGACTTTTCTTCTTCCTCTTTTTATTTGAGGGTTGCGAAAGAAGTATATAGAGAGAAGTTTAGAGAGAAACAAAGAGATAAGGCTTTTAAAGGAAAGCGTAAATGCCTTATTTTAATTTTAATTCTTCCTCTTTCTTTTTTGTTAATATATTTTATTTTTATTGGGACTCACTACATGCACGTACTTTTTAGAGAAGCGTATTTTAAAGAAAGCCAGACTGTTTATAGAAAATTATTATATTTGTGTGTGAGCTTTTCTATTTTTAGAATTAACTGTTGAAGGACCGTCAAAATTATTTCGATCAAAGTGGATTGTTCCAATTACATTTTTTAAATTAAAAAAACTATGTACAATTTCTATTTATTACCCAATCAAAAGCGTTGGCCTAAGCCCACGTAAATTTAAAGTTAATGTCTGACTGGAGCCCCTTCGATTGTTATAAAAAGAGAAGGGCCAGCCGATAAGCATCAGAATGTAATCAAATTTCAAGGTAGAAAGGAGTGATAAGTCACACAAAATGAATGGAGGCTGCGGAAAATGGCTTCAAATTTCAAAGAAGAGCAATTCTTCAAACAAGAACCAAATATTTCAACCAAGACGAACTGACAAAAAAAAAAGTTTCATTCAGAAGGCAGAATAAGGACCCGGAAGGGAAATCAATTTTTGCCTATGAGAAGAATACTCAGCAAAAAGGAACTATACCTGTTATAATGTTATTAGAATTGTCTTCTAAACGAAACATAAAAAGTTCCCGTGGCATCGCTAGTTTGAAACTGTCTAAGCCCATTTCGTTTTTTCAAAAAGTATTTTCTGCCTTATACAAGATTTGATTTACCTTTTCAAATTTTTTTTTCGTATATTTTGAAATCTTTCAAAGTCACGGGCATATTTCTTTCTTATCACGTGTATATGCTTTATTTTTTAATGAATCTAAGTTGTAATTTATGCTAAAATATATAGAATGTACCTCTGACCCTGGATCAATTTACAAAGCAAAACCCAATCTCAGAATCATTGAAGCAGACTTTTTTTTACATGGATTTGGGGTTAGATAGGAAATTTTTGTGCAAGCCAAGCTTGTAAAATATTGTATTTATTTTAATGTTTTCTAATAAAAAATGTTTGTTGTTTTAAATTTCACCTAGTAGTTGAGTCTTGTTTGTTTTGACATTCGGCAAAAAGAACGTTCTCTCTTCTTCCATTCATCCCCAGGCAAAACATTTATATTATTTGGCTCAAAATCAAAAATAAGTTGTAAAAATTTTGTATTTTAATCGTTCGTATGAACAGATTTACAATGAACTCATTTCATCTTCCGTCATGCATATCTCAATGATTATTGTCCACAGCGGTAATAAATGAAGTTAATTTTGTTCATTTTAAATACCATCTTCATTTTCATCTTCTATTCTCATTCTACAAATATGCAGTAAAGTACCTTCAGAAACAATTAACATTTTTATGTGGACTCAAAGAGGTGGCTGCTAGAAAAAAAATGGGAAACACTAGTTTAGTACAATTAAATGCGAGTTGCAGGGCTGAGCTTCATCATTCTTCTAAGTGGTAAGGAACAGCATTTAACATTAATGTGTCAGAAATGCACAACTAATAAGCAACATCCATCTTGACTTTTTTAATATTTATTTTTTATTATGAAAATAATTAACTTTTAGGTTTTAAGCGTAGATCTTATTTGCATTTTGCAGAGAAGCCGTAACATTGTCAAGAAAAGAACACTTACTCATTCTCTCTCTCTCTCTCTCTCTCTCTCTCTCTCTCTCTGACACATAAACGCAAACAAACGCACACACACACAAACGCACACACACACACAAACGCACACACGTATATATATATATATATATATATATATATATATATATATATACACTGATGAACCAAAACTTTACCACCCACTGCTTATGCCAGCTGTGGATTAAATATCAGCAGGGTAGACTGGGATCGCTAGCTTTGCTTGGCAACCAGTCTACGAGAAAGACAACTCTGACTGTAAAACTGCAGATAGGAGCTCTTCAGTTTCGGTTAACAATCTAAAGATGGTGACTCAATAAATACATCTGTCCCCCAGCAGTCTGGGTCACACGTGTTGATGAATCGGCCCATAAAATCAGACAATGATTGAAGTCACGTAAGCTGCACAATCTACCGCAAGTGGGAACAGCATCTTCTCTCTCCTTAATAACCTGCTAGTCTTCCATGTATCTGCCAAACAACAATTACTCTATCAGGTATATACTCTAAAATCTCTAACGGTATCTAGTGCCAGCAGCTACTTTAACTGGATGTTCTACACAACGAATTTGTTTGTTCAACATATTTTAGAAGTATTCAACGGGAAGTATATTGTAGAAAGACTGTTTCATGTTTCTGGAACAATTCACTTACAACTCGTGCAGTCTGGTACTTAAGGACCAATTCAAACGCTCGTTACGTCATTTCGGTGATGGACATTTGTTATTAGCATGGGCACCTTGAGAGGCCTGCGGTTACATAGTTTCGAAATTGCTAGAGAATAGTTTTCTGTCCATAACAATTTCGGTTTTATCTAAGTTATGCACACACACGCACACGCGCGCACACGCACGCACACGCACACACACACACACACATATATAAACAACTGCGACATTCAACATATCAAAATTAAGTACTTGATGCCACCGTAACTGCTTCACTAACTCCCTGATATGTGCAGTGGCCACAAGGTAGTATCTGTTATTCTTTCCATATATGTCTTATAATGTCTTGGCTCATCAGTATATATATATATATATATATATATATATTTCCGTATATAAAGATTGCTCATTTTATGGTTTAACATTAATATTGTTCGCATATAAAATTCAGAGCAAATATTCTGATGGTATCCGAAACACCTGAGTAACAAAGTGTGTGAAGATACCAAACTGTTATAAAATATATCAATGAATATTATCTGCAGAGAACATGGAAGTCGAGAAATCAAGTTTCCACTAAAATTTTATTGATGTCATTTTTATCTTTCTTATGGCACAGAAATGTGCTTCTTGCTCTCACAAATGTCTTTTGCAGGTATGATAAAATATGTGCATTTTGTACACTGTTCTATTAGTATTTGACGATTTCTTTGCCTTCACACTTTATTGCGGAAATAATACCACCGAAAAAGCGGTACTCATTAATTGTTTTGTAAATGGATCAACATGATCGTTTCGCACATAATGTAAGCCCAGTTGTCTTTGGAAGCGAGTTTGAATTTATATTATATTGTTGCTCTTCATTGCACCACAGTGTAAGTTATCTCTTGATAAACTGGAAATTATATATATATATATATGTATACACACACACACATATATATATATATATATATATATATATATATATATATATATATATATATATAATTTATATTGTTCGTAGAGCCTTCAGTTTGATTTTAAAAATGGCATCCGTTTGTCAAGTACTTGCGAAACTTCTATGTTAAATGCTAACTTGCTTAACAACATTTTTAGATATTTTATTCTTCTTTTCATATTTATCTTTGCTTTTAAATCTTGTTATATAATAGTTTCATACTGATACATGTTTCATTAAAGGCGTCAGTAAAGGATTGATTTTTTAAGGATTATTTCTTATGTACAAGAGAGTGCTAGTTTGAGTCCAGTATGCAGAGATATTTTTCTTAATGTCGATAATTGAGCGTTTTCAACCATGAGTGCATAACCCTAGATCTTGAAAATAACCAGAAATATAGCTGAAAAATATCTTTGCTATTATGCAAATGTAGGAAGCGCTTTGGACAAAATTTAACAAATAACTAAGATGATAAATGACAAATGATAATGATTTCGATGAGCATCTTTTGTAATTTCCAAAGCAAAATACCTCGTGTCTTCATCTAATGATTTTATCTGCATCTGATCGGTAAAGAACCGACTTGGAAGTCATGGATACGTATTAGCAGAATATAATTAGAAGACGAAATGTTATAAATGTGTTGAATGTAATTCACGACAGGAAAAACAAAATGATGTGAATCGAATTTAAATGTCTTGTTCTCAGAGGAGTTGATCTGTGGTGCCCTTAATAGATACTAGTTATACTAGAGCATCAAAAGATCCAGGTGCATCAGAATCAGGTGTAGAATCGGGCCTCAAATGATGTTAGTGGCTGTCCCGACAAGTAAAAAAGGAGCTCGATCACGCCGAGCTGAGGAAGTTTATATGCGGGACAACCGGATGACAGGAAGATATATATATATATGCACCCCACCCAAAAGTGTAAAAAATTTCTCATGTTTTCGAGAGATTAATGTTCGAAGAAAATCCCCCAAACCATTCATCATTAATACGGATGTCCAAAAGTGAATAAACAATAATTTGACGTTTTAATGATTTCATCTCGTATACTTTATGATGGCAAAGTTACAAATGTATTTTTCAAATTCACTATCGTTGATGCTTTAAATAAGCTTACCAGATGGACATTTTTATAATGTAAAAATTTATACGTCTTTTCAATTAGGGACACTGGAACACATGGGTTACTTTTTTTTATCTGGGAACATCACGTGTACACAAAGACACTGGAGAAAGATGGTCGATTCTTCTCGACTTTGCCTTTTGGCATGTTACAAGCATAAGAGAATCTACCTTTTTATTCCAAAAAGTAAGTGCCAAGAAAGCTTCGTAATTTTTGTCCCCCTACCCTATATACACGGGGGAGGTTTTCGTTTGAAAAGGTTTTATGTCATCCCCGCCTGTGTGGGGAGACGAATAAATACCTGCACTTTGAAACTGAAACGTTAACAACTGTTTTAATGCACAGACATACGCATGCGCCTATATGTGTGTGTGTGTGTGTGTGTGTCTGTCTGTCTGTCTGTCTGTACTATGTATATGAGTGTTCATCCATATTCTCATTTGCATAGAATGTAAAACAAGATCGAAGTTTAAAGTAGCAGTACAAAAATTGATCAAATCTCTTCGGAACTTTTCGTTTTGGCGATCCCTCGGGCTCTATATAATGACTACGACCCGCTTCCAAAGAGAGAGAAATGTCTGCCACCCACCACCCCAAGACATGATATTGATATTCATTTGAAACTGTCTCCGACCCAAAGGATAAATAAGACAATTCAACCTAAATGAACATCAACGTTTGTTCGTCTGTTTCCATGTACAAGAGTATAGTTTTTAGACGTCAAAGGCCAAAGATAATGCCTAGATACGAAGGTAAATGGGGAGGAGAACAGCCATTAAGCACGTCTTTTAAGAAAATAACAGAAAGGTAGAGGATTGGCTGGTGGCTGTGAGAAGAAGCGAAGAAGAGATGACGTCTGTGTCTTTCGCGCCATTGTGTTGTAGCGCCACCTACAATAGGATCAAGTGTCACAGTTCAGAGTTGAACAATAATTTTGTATTCCTTCTTCTATTTACTCTCTGGCGTTTTCTTGATGAAAATAAAAATAAAAGAGAAACTAAACAAATATGAACAATCTCATGGACATATAAGAATGAATATCCGGTCGGATGAAGGGGAAGAAAAGAAGGAAATTATAAAAAAAATAAAGAAAAAAAAATGAACGGAGTAAATAAAGAAAATATCAAATTATTGAAAAGATGACAAAATAAATGTAAAGCGAGAAAAGAGAAAGAGAAAAAAAAATAAAGACGAAAGAACTACAAAGAAAAGAAAAATAGAAAAAATATGGTAAGTAATATGGTAAATATAGAATCAATTACTTTTACTATCATCTGTCTTATCAATTTTTCCCGATTCATGTATTTTGGATTTTTTTATTTTTCCAATTTTTGGAAATATTTTATTTTTTCTATCTCCCAAAAGATTACAACCGTGAAATTGCAAACAATTCTGTAACCAAACTGGCTTTCTTGAAGAAGCAAAACCTTAACAAATTGTGGCTTCAAACTCAAATAAAGATAAATAAATCTTGAGCTATGAGAACAGTGCAAGAGCGTTCAAAGATAGAGAAATTCTAATTAGGCTAAATTTGATCTTTTTTCGCCCTTGGTTCTTGTAGCTTAAACGGTAGGGTTAAGGGTGCTAGTTCGAGTTTCACCTAAAACTTATTCTTTCTGTCCAATCTGCGATATTTTTTAATGATCGTAGAATGACAGTCCGTGTCGTTGTGACGAGAATTGAAATTAATAAAAGAAATAGCATTAAAATTAATAATAGTTAAAAATAGATTCATTGAATAAAAGGTTGCAAAAAATCAAATCTTGTCTTTTCGCAAAGATTAAAGATAATGACATCCTTATGAAGTGTATTAATTCGTTAAAAAATTAGCCCTTGCATAGAAAAGTAAGTAATATATTCTCTCCAGTGGTCTATCGAGGGTCTGGCAAGTAGGACACGTGCTCTTGACGACACTTGGGAGTTTTTTTTTTGTTTTTTTTATTAACCTTTTAGCAAGGATGTTGGAATTTAATTTGAGAACAATATTTTATAAGTTCACATTCTCGCTATTTTTCTATCCTCACTCCAACCTCTCTTTTTACTTTCAAATTCGGCTCCCAATGCGTTGATTCTTATCAGAGATAAGAATATAGTTTCTGACTAACGAGAGGGCCGGAAAATATAAAAAGGAATTCCACCACCATTATTCTTTCCATGGTGCCATAAGGTCTGGGGGAAACCTCACAGCTTGTTCACTCCAACCTGTTTTCATTACTTGCAAAACTGGCTCCCAAAACCTTGATTCTTATCAGAGATAAGAATGTGTTTTCTGGCCAATGGAGGGACTAGGAAATTTGTCTAACGATTTTGGAGGGAAAAGTCCCCAATCTTTCTGAGCCTCCCAAATCTCCATAAATTTGGACAATCTACGCCTATTTGGCAGTGAGAATTCATCCCACCGTCTGTAAGGTTGACGATAGGGAGCTTCAGTCAACTTCAGAACTACTTTCAACCAAAAAAATTCCTGCCGGACTGGAAAGACAGACCGTCAGCCCACAACTAAAAAACCAATTGAAAGCTGAATCCCTTCACCACTCCTTCTGTTGTGCCCACTGGACTTCTGTCGTCGACCAACGAACTCACTCAACTGCAGAGATTCCTATATCTACCAACAATTTTCCTACTCTACAAGAACTGTGAGTGTTTCTAAACCTTAACAAAATTTTACTCGCTTAAAGAACTTTTTAAGCGCTCAGTGAAATATTTTGAGCAAGCCTTTTTTTCTGTTATGAACATTTTCTCTTCCCTTAAAGGACATTTTCTTTTCCCTTTCTTTCACTCCTAATTGTCTTTATCCCTTTAACCTTTCTTTTTCTGTATATGTAAATAAACATTTTCTTCTTTTATTGTTACACACCGAGCAGGAGTTTTTTCTTTATTCGTCCGCGCCTAAAACAGAGAGTTTCTCCGCTCTAATCTTGCTCTTTTTTGACTCGCGTTTTGTCGCGTTTTGTCGCGTTTTGTCGCAATTTTTTAACCTCAACCCTTTGATGCGGGAAAGATTTCCCTACAAGGAAGGTGTAATTGTAATTTTCATGTAATGCCATATTTTTTTAATTAAAAGGTTAAAGAAATTGACTTTCTCTTTTGAGCTGATTTTATGGTAAATTTATCTGAAAAAATGTGTCAGGTGTTTAGACAGCGGCGTAGTGTTTCTTATAAGCGCTGTTTTCTGATTCTCTCTTGCTCGAATAATTAAGAAATATGGACGATTCCATGACTAAGACAATTGTAGCAAAAAGATTTTTTGAAAACTAAGGGATTTGTTCTTGGAAGTTTTAAAAAAACTAAAAACATCAACCCCAGTTCACACTGTACAAACATCTAATTAAATGATTTAATTCATAAGGGTAGAATTTCCACAGATCATGCTAAGACCTGATTTTTATGGAACGCCGAATAAGAAATAAAAAACATTAGAACCTCTGGGTTTATCTCACGAGCTTTCATGATTATTATAAAATTTGAAAACAATTTTATTTCAGCTTTTTTAAGTTTGTAATTTGCATTGGATTAAAGTTAGTGAGACTTGCAGAGCATCGTCCTCACTCTCTTCCCAGTCATTTACTGTAGTTTGATAGTGATAAGAAAATTGTTTAAAATGGATAGAAATAAATCAGAGATCAGGGGTGTCCATTAATTTGAAGACAAAATGTGACACAGGGTAATCAGCATGGGACGTATTGGGATGGCCAAGGACGCATTCCAAAAGATGGGCAGAGTATTGCGAGACAGGAGGATTTCTTTGGTAACAAAGAAAAGAATAATGAACTGTTACGTGACATCTGTTCTTCTTTACGGCAGCGAATGTTGGACGATTTCCTCAATGATGAAGAAGAAACTCGAGACGATGTGGTTCTACAGAAGGATGCTAAGGATATCATGGACCGAGCATGTGAGCAACGATGAGGTCTTAGCGAGGTTGTAAACAAGGAGGAGGCTTATACTTAACATCAGGAAGAGGCAGCTGAAGTTTCTGGGACACATAATGAGGAAGGAGGGTCTGGAAAATGGGATACTCACGGGTCAAATAGAGGGAAATAGAGACAAGGGAAAGCAGCGTGTAAAATATCTGGCGAGCTTGAGCAGGTGGATGATAGAACGTGGTCTGGGGGAGGAAGCAGAGAGAAGGAACTTGCTGAGAGCTGCAAGGGATAGAGGTAAGTGAAGAGCTATAATCGTCTACGTCCTGAAAGGACATGGCACATAAAAAGAAGAAAAGAATTTATAGAGGGTGTTGTGGGCACTGTGTTTCGGCTAAAAGCAGTGGCAACAATATTTATACATGTAAATGGCGGGTGTAAGGAAATAGAAGACAATTTCAACAAGGCTATATTTTATATTTTTATCTTTATATAAATGAGAAAGAGAATACACACTGAAGAAAAAAGACAGTAAAAGTTAGGAATTGTGTGTGTGCGTGTGTGTATATGTTTGTGTGTGTGTGAAAGTTCAGTCACCCAAAAACCGGCTAAATCCTTTGGTTAATGCCATAGATGCTAGGGCAGAATATACTTTGACCCTACTCTTCTTTGTTTTATGACACTTAATTATTGATTTCCGAATATGGATGACCAGAAACTGATACACAGTAAAGTGAAATTACAAATCAAGAACAAGAATCTAATGGGACCCGAACGTATTTTATTTTTATTCGTTTTCATTCTTACTTTATTTCGTTCTTTTCATTTTTCTTTTTCTGATTTTTTCCTTGTCTCTTGTGTTTCTCGTTGTCTTTTTTTTTCGATCAGATAATTAAAGTCTGTAAATTTAGGTTGAGATGCCGATGAGTAGTGTCTGATGGGAAATTTAAGCGCGATGTGGAAAGGTTAATAAGGTGAGAAATGAACATGGGTCAGTGGGATGGTTGGTCGATTTTGAAGAGGAGTGGCACCACAAAAAGAAACTAATCGGTTTGTTTCCAACGGTCAGCATATTTATTATGAAGAAGTTGAAGAAGAGATCTGCTCGGGAAATTTTACGATGTTTATTTAAACATCTGAAAATCTTTTAATGCTTATCTCTACTTTTTTCAGAATCATCACAATCATGGTGCGATGAAGTTGGAGCGATGGGTAGGAAAAATGCTGCAGGATTGATTGAGTAATTTCTTTTTTACGGCTTATCAACCTTTCGCAGGTTATTTAAAGCCAGAATTTTTTAGTCGTACTAATTAACCCATAGCCGGGGATAGAAGAAGTGGTTTCATACCTTTCCCAAGGGTATTTACGCGTAAATGGATATACAGAAGTCGACTGGAATTGGAATATGAAACAGGGAGATATTTATGAAAAGTATGAAAAGTTGATGACCAGTAAACAAAATATGAAAAATTGCAATAATTGCACCAGGAAATTTTTACCCGAAAAACAACTCAAATCTACAAAATTATTACTGAATCTTATTAAAATGTTCGGTATTTATTTAATAAAGGACAAATTTATTTTAAATATGTTGTCATTTCAATATTTGGAGATGATATATTTTGAAACTCCTGGGAGATGGGTATAGGATTGAGTGGGATAGAAGCGGATTGGAGATCTTAATGATCTCTGTTTGGTAACATTAATCTTTATGAGAGATATTTTTCTATCTTTAGAAACGGTTCTGACATTGTTCTTTTATATTAGTTTCACTTTTATTGTTCAAATTAGATTTAATTTCTTGTATAGATTTGGGCCGATTATTTGGATCCTGCTGCATCAATATTATTAGCAGTTTCGTATTTATCATTATTTCTATTTTTGGTGATCTGTGGGAAGGTCCCGTTTTTTTATGTAACCTTCCATGGTTTTGCGTGTTTCCTGATAGGAGAGGTTTCTTCATGGTCATATTTTTTTTCCTTTCTTCATCATCTGACGTATGCTAGGCGGGTTTCGTTGCAGTTTTCGCATTTGTACACGTCCTCGCACTCATGTCATGTGGTCTGCGTTTCGTTGATCGCATTTGCCGCACACGGTTTTTCCATGGCAGGCATCCTCGTGATGACGAACTTTTGACAGTTATAGTATCGGAGATGGGGTTGGGATATCGATGCCATAGCATATTTTGACTTCATTCAGAATTGTAGGCATATTAGTTCTCACCGTTTTTTAATGCTGACTTTTCTTACATCGATGATTCCTAGTTTGTTTTTTTTTTAAATCAGGTTTTATTTCTTCCATGGAGCAATGGGACAGCTCTTTGAGGTGTTCAATGTCTTGTGGGGAAAGGCCTTGATTTTTACTTCATGGAATTTTTTAATCTTCAGAAATGTGTCAGAGTATTTTTCTTTTTCTATTTCAACAAATATTGTGCCATTTTGGGGGCTTTTAGCATTGTTTGGCATTACTTTAGAAAATATTACTCTTTGTATTGAAAACGGGGAGGCTTTCGAGTGTGGAATTTTTCTCTGATTTCAAAATTATGAATCTTGAGAATGATACTCTCTCTGAATTAAAGTTAGGATGCTTGTCTCCGTTGGTAATTGCATAATTAAAAGAAAGAAAAAAAACTTGTAATTCCAACGAATGATTTATTTTTTTATGGAAATATTTCAGTTAGCAGTTGCCAGTCTTGGTCACACCTTAATTTGAGTAAAACAGTACAAAGTTCTTTTTTTTTTGCCTCGACATGCTATTACGTTGTAAACGTAATCAACTCGGTTAGTTTTCCTTGATTTAAATTCTTAAGCGTCTCGAACTTCAGAGATAGGACAATAGGGAAACCCATTCACCTTGGCCTATCAGGCCTACCCAGTCTTACACCGGGGAAGAAAACAGTTTTAAAAATCCCCGAGATTTGGCACTCAAGATTACGACTCACCCGGGGATATTAAGTTATTATCATTCCTTCATCGGCATGATTGACACTACATCCATCGCCTTCTGATTTGGAATAAACCAAATAAGGGTCTTATATGACCAGCCATTTGATCGGATCGGGCCACTCCGTCTGCTCTTTTAGCCCAAGTAAGGGCCAAAGAGGTGTGTTGGGAATCAGAAGTATCTAAAACTGACTTCCGAAGCCCTCAACAACCAGCATCCCAAACATTACGGGTCGTTACTCACGGCAAACAGGTAGCCTCATTGGGGGATACCATTTTGCAGAAATGCAGTCTGCGTATTCTGAAGCCCCAACCGAGAAGGCGGTGATCGAACAGTGTGGCACTGGTTACTGAAATTTCGTAGTGGGGATACGAGTGTTGACGATCAAGGTTGTAGAGGATGTCCATTTGCAATTGACAATCAATATTTGAAACTACTAATCGAACAAAATCCATGTGAAAGTGTCAGAGAAATATTTCAGATAGTTGGTGTCATCATTTCAATAATATCGGATCACCTCAAGAGAATTGACAAGGGAAGAAACTCGATAAATGAGTTACACGTAAACTCAGGTAAGTCAAAGAGTTCGACGTTTTGAAGTCTGTTCCATGCTGCATCTATGAAATTCTAATGATCCATTTCTTGATCGAATAGTGACTTGGGATGAGAAATAGATCACGACTATGTTAAGAAAAAGATTACAACGATACTAAATACTGCTACGGACTTCCTAAAAAAAACACAAAGGCGCATTTTAAATGATTGAAATGTCTTCTTTGAAGTTAAATTTTGGTTTAATTTGAATGAAAATAGCTTGAAGTTAATCCGTATGAAAAGAAAAATAAATTTCCATTGGTAAATAAAGTTTTTAGACATCTTTAAAACATTCTCACGTTCACTCGTTACTCATCAAAACTCCGATCTGCCTTTATAAACGAAAAATGTAAACAACAAATGTAAAAATCTCTTTAAAATCTAATAGTGTAATCTAATCTTGTAGTGATGTGTTTCAGAGTTAATTAGTAAATTTAAGAATTAACTGGATTTTGTAAAAGTAATGCTTACTTTTTGCTTAAAAAAGATTAAAGAAATATGGAACCCCAGCAGTATAATAATGAAGAAATTGGTATTGCTTACATTTAAAAAAATTATTCTTAACCTTACTTTATGAAAGAATAAATATTTTTTATATTACATCAGAAGTATAAAAAATAAATAACTACTTAAATAATAGTTTTGAGTTTAATTCATTGCTTTTATTTGTTGTAATTTTCTTACCTGTTTGATGCCATAAAATATTTAATTGCACCCAATGACATTAAGAGAATTTATTAAAATAACGAAATTGCTACTAATAAAAAAATAATAGAGAAATATTTTTAAAGAGTTAAAGAATTTATAATGTTAATTGATTGTTTTCACTTTAAATTTCTTTCGGACGAATTTTAAGAGTCTGGGAGGGAAGTAGAAAACTACTGTTGATCACCTATGACTTTAATGACAACCCACATGCTACCGGGCAGAAATAAACGATATTTTTATGATAAGCAATAAATAAGTATTTCAAACTTGTCATAAAATTATAAACACATTGCAAAACATGCAAACTTTTGAAACTTTGTAAATGCTAACGGCAGATTTTAATAAAATATATAAATAATATTTACTAAATAAACAGGAAAACACAAACACAACAAAAAACTATACCTGTATCGAAGTATTGGAAAACACAAAACTGATTAATTAAGAACGATATTAAATTGATATTAGGTTAATATTATATTTCGCTTCGATAGGAGAGAGAGTAGTCAGTTAAAGGAGGTAATTTAGAATTGTTTCATTTTTGAAAATTCGTACAAAATAATCTAAGAGTTGAAAAAAAAAAAAAAAGAAAATTCTTTTAAAATGGCTCACACTCGAAAATGACACTAAACTTTACACTTTTCGATTCTTCAAACATGTCTTTATTTAATAATAGAAAAAAAAAAGAAAGAAAACCCTTACGAACAGCAACGGGATGAATTACAAAATCATACGGAAAAATTACAAGTAAATTAAAAAAAAATATTCCGTTTCCTGTCAAATCTGAAAGAAAATAGTATGTTTTATTTTTATAAAATTATGCAAATACTAACTAACACACAAAGATTTTATTCAGTTATTTTTGTTAAGATTCGGGACACACTTGATATTGCATAAATATTTTACTGGAATAACATCTTCAGGGAATTTTATTTATATAACTCAAACTGTAAAAGAAATTTGACGAACACCCTCTAAATTAAAAAGAACACACGGGATATCGGAAAGGGTATAGAGGTGAAACTGATACCCTTCAAATATTTCCACAAAACTTTCTAATTAAATTATCTATTTAGTATTATGGGATTCAGATCCTATATTGTTCTCAAAACTTCAAAATGTAATCAAAACATAGGCTTCAAATTAAATTACACAACTAACGTAATTTAATTGGTTCAAAAATATCGCATGGCATGTTGTCGACTATGTCCGAACGTCTAACTAACCTTAATTTGACTTGATCAAAGGTACAGTTGCGCCAAAATTTTAAAACATTTTCCTCGAGCCTAACACGTGACTTATATAAACAAAAACAATTAAGAGAGAGTGGGGAAAAATCAACCCAAAAAGCTACACATTATGTGACGACAAGCATCATAAAATAACTTTCAACTGAAGTCCTAACTATAAATTAAACTCCTTTTTAACATAACCACAAGTCTATTTTCTTAATTCAATGCAAATTAAACTCACTTCGGCAAACAACGAAGCGACTCAAGATTCACAAACGTCAAACACAACGTATGTCACATTCACATACGCTATTCCCACAAACTTTGGTTTGAATACAAACAATATTACATTCAACTGAATTTTTTCAAATTCACACAGACTAACCTACAACTTGCAGTTTACCAAACTGGAACATTACCTCACACAAAAATCTAAAAAGATAAGTTTATTTCACCATTTTAAACAACATTCATAACTATAGTTTTGTACATTTGTTATATAAAAATCTATTTATTTGTACAATTTCTCTTGTCTGAATCTTCTTGTTTCTTCTTCTTGTTATTATTTTGTTGCATTGTGTTTAATATAAATTAATGAGGACAATTGACCTCCACCCCCAGTATACAGTTCATTCATTAATGAATAAGTACTGAAAATTTCGTTTAAATTAGATAATTCCTTGATTTCTTTTTCATTAAGCGATTTTTTGCTTTCATTTCGGAAACAGATTTATCCATTTTAACTTGATAGTGTCTCCAGACATTTCCAAAGTCCGACCAATGGACCAATTACGGCCTGTGTGGCCGCCCTCTGGCTCTGTCATCTTGACCCTTGCTTTTTCCAGACAATTTCTAAAATCACTGCCTTTGAACCTGACCACTGCCTTTGAACCAGATCTGGTCTACATACTGCAGTCCAGATCACAGTATCATCCTTCAAATTAGTGCAGGTAAGTTATTTGTTTTGGTCATCTGAGATGAATAAATTCTAAAATCTTAGTGGATTAAATTTGTTTTGTGTTGGTCATAATCAATTCTAAATCTATTTGGACACTTGAACTGGTGTCACATTATGTTTTCTACTTCTTAATAAGATGAATGTTGATGTTTATGTTCCTATTCATTTTTTTTAACTTAAAAGTTAACAGACAATATTAATTATCAATAATATGCAATGTTTAAGATTAACCTGAGATATATTATAGCTTACTGGAAGTTGTTATTTTTTGTCTCAGACATATTTTATTTCATTTTATATGGGCTTCAGATATGACAGGCTGAGTGATTTTGGTAAGATGTGTTTAAATTTGTCATCCATATAGAGAAATGAAAATATGCCATTTGCAATAAAATTTTCATTTGCCTTTAATATTAATGGTTCAAAGAATGCCAAGCAGAATAGTTGCGTATTCACCTCATCAAATCTGGCCCCCTTCGAAAAAAAAGTTTGGACACCCCTGAACTAGATATACATATGACACACCTCCAAAGACCCTAAAATTATAAACACGTAC
This sequence comes from Acanthosepion lycidas, assembly GCA_963932145.1. Taxonomy (NCBI): domain Eukaryota; kingdom Metazoa; phylum Mollusca; class Cephalopoda; order Sepiida; family Sepiidae; genus Acanthosepion; species Acanthosepion lycidas. The sequence goes on from OZ010602.1 coordinate 70,017,347, forward strand.
ACACACATGCATATTGCTTGTATTCTGCTCCCTATCGTCAGCATCTTTCACAAATCTCATGTTTGTCTATTTGTTAAGAATACCACACGAGTCAATATTCTTTTCTTTTTTATGTTAACATCAATGTCTGTAAATTAAATAGAATTGGAATATAAAATGCATTCACGGAGAGTTGGTTGGAGATGATTTTTGACAACGTTTATTTTTATTATTATCATTTATTTATAGAAACTGCAACTTTTTCTTTCAAGATTTTTTTAAAAAAACTTTTCCAATTTCCAGATTATTTTCTAATATTCGTCGCAAAGTGTAAGAAATTGCCCAAAGTTTATATATAGACATTTACGACCTTTGCCATTATTTTTCAAGAACTATTGTTGCGGACATGCTGAAAAGTTCCCAGCCCAACTTCCAAAGTTCTTCCAAAGAAAAAAAAATCTGATATTTGATCAGATTTTGAGAAGTGGGTCAAGCCGATAATTCTTCATCACGCTCT
>OZ010602.1:70020342-70139882 GCA_963932145.1 Acanthosepion lycidas
TTAGTGATTTATTCTAGCTTTATGTATTATATTGGTTAGTATTCGTAAATTACTGGTAGTATGCTTAGCCATGAATTGGCTTATTATTTTTTTTCTTGCTGTATTGATAATAGATTTTAATTTAAAATTAACATAAAAATATAAAAGTTTAAAATGTATTTTGTATTCTTGTAAGGTTGGTTTTGTTAAGTATTGTAGCTTAACTCATATCAACAACTTCTCATATGTTATTTTCTTAACTTTCCTCTTCCTTTGTATCGGTTTAATTTTAAATATATTCCTCTCTTTCTTTTGACTTTCTTTTCTTTCTATTCTCTTGCTAGTAGGGTTAATTTCTTGTGTTTTCTTTTGCCTTTCTTTTCTTTTCTCTTCCTTTTCCTTTTATTGATTTCTTATTTATCTTTATAATAATAATTTTTAACCTGGCGCTGTAAATTTTCCAAAAACAGAAAATGAAGTGATGTTACATAAACTGCAATTCTACATAAAATCGTTTATTGCCATCATTGTTAACTGATGAGACATTGTTTATTAAGCGTCGAAACAAAATGTACAAGTTTATAGTAGTAACTTACATGTTCTAATGTAACAGTGTATAACACACACATACACACACACACACACATATATATATAATGTTAAATATAACAGACAATGAATGTCTACTATGTCTGATCATAAGCCGTCCTAATGTTCATATGTTTGCTTTCATTTCGGGTGAAAATAAAGGCAAAAATTATCCAACATTGGGATATTTTTTTATTAAGTTGGTCCTTGATCTAAGCTTTCGGCTCACATGAGTCATCTTCGAAGTAGCTATACGGACATTTTAACATATTCACCATCGAAGACAATATTTTGTTATGTTGACATAGAATTTTACGGTCGCGGAATAGCAGACGCATTTCGTAAGTTCAAGATGCGGTTCTGCGACGTCATACGAAGCGAGAGACCGAAATATTAACAACAGGACCATATGTCTAGTTGCAATGTAATGTGCTGTGACTAGTTTCGAATGCAATTTTGTTGAGTGCGGGTTGCTTTGTTCTAATGTAGATGGCCTCCAAAGGTTCTTTTTACTTTGTGTATGTGTGAGTATTATTGTGTTATCAAGTAATATTTGTCTAATATTTTGTACATAGCTATGTTACGAACATCATGATTAGACATAATAGATAGCTAGTGTATGTTATATTAAACAATATATGTTTAAATAATGATCTGCTGCCCAAATACACTATATATATATATATATATATATATATATAAAGAAATATAGTCTTAAGGTGTGCTATATTTATGGGATAAAGTGCTCAATATCAGAGATAGAGCGTGTGTAAATATAAAATGTTCACTTTTATATATATATATATATATATATATATATATATATATATATATGAGGTGCATTCCAGAAGTTTTGAAATTTTTTAACAGACAGAGGCAATTATAATAATTATTCTAGATTACTGTAATTTTAGTATACCATTACTAGACTAGCCTGCCATGTTTTGTTATTCTAGGGTGAAGGAGCCGATTGTAACAGCTCTTTGAACACAACCTACGAAACACTGCTTGTAATAGCTGACTAGTTTGCAGAATGCAATCAGGGTGAGAAGACAGTTTGGAAGCTCGCTATGCAATAGTTTTGTGTTGACAGAGATAGGCGTCAAAACCCTCCCTACAGTCCAGACCTTGTCCCCATAACTTTTGGTTGTTCCTCGAGTTGAAAGAGAACTTCAAAGATAGTCCTTTTGAAGATACAAGTTCTAGAAAATGCAAGGTTAAAAACAGTTTGAATTCCGGGAGTTGGAAGATCTCCAACCAAATTCTGAATAGTGGCAAAGCATCTGTGCCCACTATTATAAATGGCCCCCGAGGTCATCTCATCTTCATCAGATATGGTGAAGCTCTTCGCTTTGATCTTTGCCTATAACCCAACGTTACATGACATAGGCCATACACTCTCAGTAGTATTTTTATTACAGTCCGGGAAATCTTAAAAGTTATCACAAAAACACTAGCCCAGACCAACCCGGAATTATCCCAGATCTTAGGATAATTAATTAGCCGCTGCTTGAAGGATAAATCCTTCCTATTTCCGGGGAAAGTGTCAAATGTATGCTTCTCACATCTTCTTAGTGTCATTTAGCAAGCTTTTTGAGACTATAATCATCAAAAAGTTTGTTGATCACCTAAATAGGAACAACCTCTTGAGCGACAAGCAGTGCGGGTTTCGAACGTCCCGATCCAGACCTGATGTCATTACTCACAGATTCAATGAGGTACTAGACAACAAATAGCTCTCAAAGACAACGATATCTCAAGGATATCTCACATTAGATATTTCAAAGTCCTTTGACAAGATGTGATATAACGTATTACTCCACAAGTTCTCCAGCTATGGAATCACTTGAAGATTCTTTTCACTTATAAAATCCTTCCTAACGAGTAGATCCTTGAAGGCCCCTAAAGGCCAGTTGTCCGAGGCCTTAGCAATCAACTCATGCGTCCCCCAGAGGTAGCTTCTCTCATCAACTCTCTTCTTACTTTACATAAATTTACCTAAGACTATACTCGGATCATTTGTGAATATCTATGCCTGATGATACAACGATATATAGAAAAATCTAGATGACCAGAGCCTAGCAAGTGATCGCTCCTCTGACCTAGCTTTAACAGATCAAAGCCTCAAAGACCAAATTAGTTCCATTTCATCAATGTCGATTGGACCCTGAACTATCACCATTCACCATGAACAGATGCTCCATCAGGGAGGTCTTGATTGCCTATTGGATCTTAAACTCAACCCAGAACTCAAATGGAACTCGTACATACGACCAATCGCTAAAGATGCTGGAAAATGATCTGTTTACTGTAACGCACCAGTAATTATTTGATTCTTCTTGCTATCCTCTACTTTTACAAAACCTTAATCAGCCCGAAAATGAAGTACTGTTGTTATATATGGACAAGAAATGCCCAGTGTTCACTTTCCAGTCTCGATAGAGTCCTAAAACGTCCTCGCGGGTGACAAATTGTTTCCCGAGTCTGTCTATATTTCTGAGATAAGGTATTATGTACATTATTTACATTATTCGGACTATTGTCGTCATCTTTGTACGCTCCAGCCTTCTTCAGGTTGTTGGAATGTCAGAAACCCTTTATTTCGCTCACTGGGGTAGACTGTTCTAGTTCAACGTGCCATGTTTGATCCTGTTAATTTTCCCTCTGAAAGTTCCCCACGGGTAACCGGGTATTGAACTCACACTCTTTGGGTCGTGTCACTGGATCTAACCAACGCCTTTATCCACTGTGCCATGTGTCCTTGATACCATCTGGGTATGAATTTCTGGGTATTATAAATCTAATGTCTTCAGCAATCATTTTTACCAGTGCTCATATTACAATTTTGTTTCCCACCATATAACCCCTTTCACACAGGCGAAATGTCACAAGTCTCTCACTGCTCTATCGCTATTTCCATGGAAAATACTCAGCTGAACTATATTACTTAGTTCCACCAGTTCTAAACTTCACAGCTAAGACCCACCGTTGTAGAGAACCTTCGTATTCCATTGATGAGATGTATTTTCCACTCGAGCAGCTTCTTCTTACAAACCACTATTTTGTGGAACCGACTCCGAAAAGGATACTTCCCCGAATACTAAAATATTACCTAACCTCTTCAACTCTAGGGTTAACCGTAATCTCCTTCACATATACTGTCTTGTATTCTGTTACCCTCTACCTCGAGTGGCTCCCGACCTTGTACAGGATGAACATCATTATAAAAAAAATTAGAAGAGATGAGACAAGGGAACACTAATTTTCATGTAGTCTTCACGACGTAGGTCGATTGCTACAACAATTGCACTAGATCAGAGAATCCTACTTTGAATGAGATGAGATTTTTGTACTTCTTTGAAATGAATAAATGTCTCTTCTGAAAAAGTCTCCAAACTTCTGGAATGTCCATATATATATATATATATATATATATATATATATATATATATATATATATATATATATATATAGGGGGGGTGTAGGTGTTATGCTATTATTACTTTAAAAGTAAATATGACTGATTAGGAACTTCTAACGTTGACAATATTTTGATTTGTCAATTTCCAAAAGTTAGAATGAAGTTGATTCAGATCACAGGACGTACGCAGTAAACAAACAGATGAAAGCTATGAGATAGATAGATAGATAGATAGATAGATAGATAGATAGATAGATAGATAAGAGAGAGAGAGAGACAAAGATAAGAAATAAGAAGTCTATTTTGATTGGTAACAGTGGTGATGAGAAAGTTGGGAGTGGTCGTACGGTTACGTAAAAGTAAGAACACTTACCTCTCTTTCTATTTACATACCGCCTTACTTTTTTTCGCCCGACCCCGGGGCATTGGCCCAGCACGTGTTAATAAAATATCCTTATTTAATTGTTACATTTATTATTGTTTACTTTTATTTCTGTAGACAAACGTAATGGCACGAACACAAGTAAGAACACATTCACTCACCCCCATTTGAAGACAAACCATAACAGATGTATAAAATCACACATTGGAATTAATATTATTTATTATTATATGAAGGGAAAGTAAAACCTAACAAAGTAGTTGGAAGTGATCAATATTTGATTAAAAAGAAGTGAATTTCATTTTGTAAATATTTCATTGTTTCAAAACAATAGCATATTTCTTTTTCCCAGTCAATTTCTTTTCTGATAAAAGTTTTCGATAGACAGGATTTTATACGCACATGCACGTATTTTTGATTGATAAAATATTTGCTAACCTTCATATTTGTAAATTAAAAAATCCCGATTACAGAAATAACTAAAAAAGGAGACTAGCGAGTAAGAAAATTTGAGATTTCTAGGACACATAATGAAGAAAGACAGTCTAGTGAATTTAACATTCACAGGGCATATTGAAGGTGAGAACAGCGTGTTTGTGTGAATAGATATAAAAACAATGACGAAGCGTTGAAAGGAACAAAAACAGGAAGATGTGGAGAGCCATGGTCGTCTGGGTCCTGAAAGAAGAAGACTTCAGATGATCGAGTGTTTTAGTCAGCAGGGTTAGATGCAAATCTGAACTGAGTTGCTTTCATGAACCTATTAGAATTTTTACACCTTTTAATACTGTGATAATCAGCCTTATGTTGTGTGTGTTCGTAGGATCACTGCGCGGCTGAGTACCTGACCAGCTCCCTCCCCATGTCTCGGTAGCGTGTCTAAGGCAAAGTCAACCTGGCGTGGACCATCCTTCTCCAGAGCCGACTTGAAGGCTCACCTTGGTCACGGATACGTGGCCGTTGATTCCATGGAGGGAACCGTTCGCCTTGTCATTGCGTTCATTCTTGGAAGCCGTGTCATCACCTCTCTGAATATACTACTGGTAGTTCAATCCCATGTGCAGGATTTTGAATATAAACTTTGCCAATAAAATTACAAATGAATAAAGGAAAGGAATTTGTTTAAAATACTATCTCCATAATTTTAAGGGTTGGGCTGAAGAAGCAACCGACATATTTTAACATACATGTTTACATGTATGGAGCGTATCAAAATAGTTTTCCATATTTTTATATATATAAAGGTGGTCACGATCATGCAACCGGTCATATCACCACACACATACATACGTGTGTCTATGTATATACAATTGATCGTGTACGCACGTGGAAATTAAACAATATTCAGACATAAGGTTATATATTTATGTGTGTACGCGTGCGTGTGTGTGATTACACATTCATACACAAGCGCACATTCAGAAATAAAATTTCCATATTTTAATTGTTTTCTTATTTCTTCTGCTCTGTTCGTTTGAAAAATCACACGCTACTCCCGCTTCTCCTAATCCACACCCCAAAGACTAAACCACGCCCTCTCCCCCTGCCTCCTCATCCAGTAGTGATTTTGTCTATTCAGCTCCCACATGAGAACCTAAATCTGTTCATTTAGCTATTTCTTTTTTCTTGTATTAATTCTTGTATTTGCTTCATTTCTTTTCAATTTTGAACGGTGCGTCTGGTTTTGTTGTTGAACGTAAACGGAATCGGCTAGTAGATTGAACGTACAATTTCTTTACGGGAACATTGAACAGACAATGAGAAAAACAGTTTAGGTTGTCGAGAAGTTGGCAATTTATAAGCTAGAGTCATTTGAAGTAAACCTAAACAGTTGAAAGAGGAGAGTTTAATTGAAAAAAAAAGTGCAAAGTACAAAAATGCTTTATTAAATTTAATGTGTTTCTTTTGTTTTTTTTTTGCACAAACATCTTTGTAAAACATGCAGACGACATAAAGAACTCTTGTGTTAAAAATGCGGAAAAAAAGTGTTATATTGGCACATCTCTTAATATCAGGATTCACACCTAAAGAGCAAACCCAGCAAGTGAATAAAAAGATTGTTTTGTTTTTTGTTTAATGAGAAAACAAATTGTGACTTAAATTTAAGAGGGAAAGACATTCAAAGAAAATCGATGCGCACATGTCTGATGGGCACGTCTTTCTGTCGGGAAAGGCTGCAAGAAGAAATCTCACCAGATTTAAGTAAAACTGAAACTATGCAAAAAGAGGTAAGTAACAAAAAATATTTTGTAAATATTCGCTTATAATTCTGAATAATAACTGAATTTTATTAATCTTACGATAACACCGATATGAATAGAATTACAAAGATATTAATGTGATTTTACTCCATTCTAAAATTATAATCGTATAACGTTTTTAGTTCTTCTGGTATAAAGACATACATCCACGACGCAAAATGTATTCATAAATGTCTGTCTGTCTGTCTGTCTGTCTGTCTGTCTGTCTGTCTCTCTCTCTCTCTCTCTCTTTCTATATATATATATATATATATATATATATATATATATATAGGATTAATGTGAGTAAAAGTTAGTCACTTAGCTGATTGATGTTACCTTCAGCACCCCGACTCCAGAGTTTCGTAGGCGGACCCGTCTGTCCACTCTTCAGTGTGTGTGTGTGTGTGTGTGTAAAATCTTTTATAAAGGACACAGACACTGCTCAGGTTCTAGTATGTATTCGCCTCTTCACGAAGGCAAATTTAACTTCGTTTTAATGTCAAATATGTTCAGACATAGGCGATCATGGTTCTTCACAGATTCCTTAGAATTGCTATTACTTTTTGAGAAAGATACTGAAATGGTTTGCCTTCAGTACTGTTTTGAATTCAGAGTTGTCCCTGTTCTAGACTGGCTGCCAGTTAAGGCTACGGAACAGTCTACATTATTATTTATGTCATAGCTACTGCGAGTGAGAAAGGTGTTAGTCCAAAGGGAACGTAATAAACTTGGACGGAACTTGAAGTCGGCTTGGCGAATTTACTTCCCGAGTCGATAATTGTTATACTAACTGCACATAAATAATTCAACATATGGTCAGTTTAACGTGGGCTTAACACACACATATTGTTCAGTCTCCGTGACTAGTGTCATGCTGGCGATTAAATCTTCTGGCCCTCTTACGTTGGTGCAATGAGGAAGGTTCTGCCGCAGGGTTAGATTCTCTGCGGGGTGCCCATACGATTACATATGGGCCAGGGGCAAAAATTCACCAGTTTCCGCGACTGTTGTCAACGCTAACGTTAATATTTCATAATCTTTAGTGTAATGAGGTAGGTGCAGCTAAAAGGGTTGGTATCCTCACGACCAGCATCCTTCATAATTTTAAGAGGAAGGAAGAACTGATTCCTGCTCGAAGTCTGGAGAGTTAGGTTGTTTACTCGTCTCCCCACGGTGGAAAGATGTGTCACAAGGTTCTTTTTAACTCGGGGCCAATCTGGCTTCGGCATTATACGGAGCTTTTTTTAGTGTAAGAAAGAAGGTGCACTGTCCGAAGACAAACACGACAGAGAGGTGAAGAACAGATACTACACTTTAATCCTGTCTCATATGCCAGGAGGCGTGCACCCTGATCCTAGGCAGAGTGTATTGATATTCAAAGTAGAATTGCCGATACATCCGCAAGTAAATTTATCTTCTTTTTTTTTTTTAATGATATTATGCTCGTGTATTAATAAAGCTTGCACCATTTATTTGTCTTTACAATTACTTGTAGATATGTTCCATGCTTTGGTTCACCTGGGAATTTTAAAACGTCTTGAAGACTCCAAAGTTTAACGGTAATTCTTTCATAACAGAAACAGCAATACAGGTAACTTTAATTTGTTCCTGTTGTTGCAGTTTGGATTACAAGAATTTAATTTTTGCAAAAGAGGAGAAAATTTTCTAAAATTAACTCATGTATAAGTCTTCTGCTAAGAAGTATTGACTTTTCGGTTGTTTTCTTTTTTTATATGAAATACTATTTTAAAAATGAAATGATTATCTAATTGAATAAGATCAGGTAAATCACTTTGAAGAAATATATATCTGCATAATTGTGATTTAATTCACCTTAAATATAAAAACGTTTCGGCAGATAAAAAATTGTCATTTGTATTTGGTTATTGAATCAATTATTTTGAGAAACACTAATTTCAGCGTTAAAAGAAACATATTAACAACATGTACTTCATTTCTCATAAACTATCTTTCTAGCTAATATTCGTGTGCTTGTAAAATTCAAAACCCTAGAATACGTTACTTCAAAATATCAATTTATTTTGAACAAGTTCAGATTTTCTCGGTCGCAACAAAGAAACACATGTTCTGGGTCTTGATTAGTTTTAGGTTGAGATTTAAAAGCGCTCAATTCAAAACTGTGGAAAAGGCAAATGTCGGTACTCAGGGTATATTTTTAATAAAACATATTCAAGTCATTTATGGTTGATTATTTATTTATTTTTTATTTATCACTTTACAAATAAATTGTTATACTATTTTTATATACTATTTTTATTTTCTCCTTAGTGTATATACAAGATTCACTGTAAAGGCATTTGCATTCCTTAACATCGATACGATGCCTTTATTAGCATTCCGGAATCCGAAAAATCCGTTTTCCGAAAAGTATATGATTAGAAGGCTTTCGATTAACAAATTGCTTACATGATGCCAGGATTTGATTAAACCTAAATATATTGTTCTGCTTTTAATAAATTCTATAAGTATAAAAGTTTTAGGCAATTAAGTATCAGGATAGATTGTAATTTAATTATTCATCGCTGATCCAGCATTTCACTTTGTTTTTGTTATTCTGAAATGATTCTCAAGAGAGAGAGAGAGAGAGAGAGAGAGAAAGAGAGAGAGAGAGAGAGAGAGAGAGAGAGAGAGAGAGAGTGTGTGTGTGTGTGTGTGTGTGTGTACGCGAGAGAAAGAAAGCGAGAGAGAGGGAGCGAGAGATAAGGTAAAGGGGGGAGATTTTAGGAAGTGGATCAAACCATGACCTTTTCAGCACTTTCTCCAATATATATATATATATATATATATATATATATATATATATATATATATATATATAATTATTTATTTAAAAATATGATTCCAACACGCTACATAAGAGGTCTCATGTTTCAAAACAAGAGCCGAAAACTTCAATATAATTATTTGAATTAAATTGAGTTAAAGTAAGCTCTGTTTCATCTTCAAGCGAAATTTTTTTTCCCCAAAAAATTTCGCTTGAAGATGGAACAGAGCTTGGTACTTTAATTCAATTTAATTCAAATAATTATATTGAAGTTTTCGGCTCTTATTTTGAAACATGAGACCTCTTATGTAGCGTGTTGGAATCATATTTTTAAATAAATAATTATATTTATGCTCTACTTTTGTATCGAGCACTATTTTTTTTAAATAATAACAAAAATACTAAAGAACTTTGGATTATTTACCTAACCAGTTCTTTCCTATTTTCTATATATTTTCACACACACACACACACACACACACACACACACACACACACACACACACACACACACACACACACAGACACACACACACACACACACACACACACACACATATATATATATATATATTCTTTATAATAAGATATTACATTCGAACATATATAGAATAACTTTCATTTACCACCCCCTGATGAAATGCGATGATATGCATCGAAACATGAATGCATTTATGTAGCGGCTTTACATATATTCAAATGTAAAATCCTATAATAAAGAATATTGCTCTATTGTGTTAAGCACTATTTTTAAATTAATGTTATGAACGCTTGAATTTATATTTGATTCATTCTCATTTCATTTGGATATATATATATATATATATTTATATAGAAGTGGACATTGAAGTTAACACCCGACAACGATCGTTTGTTTGATGCTTAAACGCAATATTCAATCTTGCTTCTAAGTATGAAACAGACGGTCGCCGCTGGATGTTAATCTCAGTGTCAACTTTTATATTCCCATATGCTCTATTCCTGATATTGAGCATATTAACCCATATATACAGCACATCTTAAAACTATATTTTTATCATATATAAGACATAAATGTTTTTAGAAAACCAACCTTCCTGCTACCGCGGTTTCTACTAATTTTGTAAAGATTTACTGAACAGCGATACTAAATTGGTAGAAAGCACGATAGCAAGAAAATTGGTTTTCTTCTCTACATTTTATTTTTTGGAAAATCGTATTGAGTACTTGTTCAATAATTTAACCGTTTCTTGTTAGATATTGCTTTTTTGTCAAAAGCTTTATTTTTTGATTGACATGTATATATATTTTGAAATATATATATATATATATATATATATATATATATATATATATATATATGATATTATTTTATGTAGAGTAACAGTACAGTGCTTCTCCCGAATGTCATTGTGAGTAAAAAACTAATATTTACCACGTACTTTTGTAATAAGTGGTGCTGCTAAATTTCTCTTCGCTTAACAAATTTCATTCGGTTCATCAACTGGTATTTACATAAAAAATGTAATGGAAAAATTTTGAAATACGTTTCAGAGTAACATTAATGAGCGAACTCGAGTGAAATGTTAAATCATTGATGAATAATTGATTTAATATCTACTTATATAGTTATTCCAGTAAAATTTGTTACATTTATTTACGTGCGGAAATAGATTTGTAACTCCAACTAGTCTCACCAATTGCAATTAGCCAATCGTGGTGAGTACAGCTGCACCCCTGAAGAAATGGGGTTCCTCCAAGGCCCTGGAATTGGATCTATTCTAATGAGCTACCTGGTACCTTTTTTAAATACTTACTTGTCTAATATTAACTAACATTATGAGTAATACTTAAAACTTTTACAAAAGCAATAATAGAAATCTTTCGACATAATGTTAATATTTTAATTGATAAACCTCTTTGCAAAGACTAAATTATAAGTTAAATTGACAAAGTTCTTAGGTACTTAAAATCAGCGTTTATAAGCGAATACAATTATTTCCATATATATGTCCATGGAATAAAGGTTTCGTAGTTTAATTGTACCCTACTTTAGAAGTAGTCGGCCACTTGCATGCAATAAGGAGTGCAATGATTACCTGTCCCGATTAAAAATGAACCGTACAATGTAAGTTTTATTAGTATTATTATTATTTTTTTTTTAATCTTCAAATATATAATTAATGTTGGTCTAAAACATTTTCGTATTTGAGGGTGTTCCATTTTTAGCGCGTCTACGTAAATCTTTTATGAACAAAATAAACAAACTGTCTGACGCCCATGCTGTTTTTACAACCACCATTGAACTTAAAAAAAATATTCCCTAAATCAGGAATAAATAAAAGAAAACGTATTATCTCGAGCGTTTATCCAAATGATGCGATAAATAGCGATTTCGTAATATTACTTCCTCGGTGTTCCATCAAATTATTGTTGCTATCGGTCGTAATTCTTTCTTTAGACATGTTTCATTGAATTTTTCTTATTCGTGTTTCTAGTGATCTTACAATTTTTCTTTTATGAGGAAAAACAGAGTGGGAAAAGCTCCTTGGGACAGTAATCACTACGGACAATGTAAGCCTGTAAGAACAACAGAATAACGGAATAAAAAAATGATAAAAAATGATAAAAATTATAAAATAAAATTATAAAATAAAATTATAAAATTTGAATTGTCCATCACATTTAATGGACACACACACACACACACACACACACACACACATATATATATATATATATATATAAGTGGACATTGAAGTCAACACCCAGAGGCGACAGTCTGATTCATGATAAACATAACCAGGCAGCTCGACTACAGTTACTTTCTCATCGACGTAACGTTGCTTCCCGCTGCTTTTTCTACAAATATTTTCATAGCAACTGCTTTGATGAGCTTTTTTCCTTGTGCCCCGATTATATGAATCTATATATATATATGAATTGCTACTAGATTGGCAACTAGGTGCCACCCTTTTACTGCTGAAATAACTAAATACAACTACCATTACTGATCCAACAGTTTTTTTTCTCGCACTTCTCACTTATGGGAATCCCTTCCGTTTCCTTACTTCCCTGAATCTTCACAAATTTAAATACAATGTCAATCATGGCGACTGACACTGTCTTTTTTTTTTTTTTTTGTCTGTTTATTTTTTTTGTCCTTTCCTCAACCCCACCCCGTCCTCAGTTTTCTTTTTCACTTTCATTCTCTGTAACCTCTACGTGGTAGTGCCATTACTGCCTTGCATGGGGTGAAATGATTAAAGCACTTGAATATAATAAGAACAAACATGAAATTTGGACAATTTATTCACAACTTCAATGTACGTATTAATTTTGGTGTTTTGGCATATTCCCACTGTGGCGTTTATGCAAACACGGTTTCACTCATACCAGTACTTATATGAGAGTTATTAACCAAGATGTGAATAAGAGATTTCAGTACTCACTGTAGTTGGTTTATTGTTTGTCCAATTCTTCTAACAACTTTTGATGAATTTTTTATAACATCTCTTGTGTGTTTTGTCTGTTTTGTTTTGCGGCATATTAACCTCAATGGGTCATTTAATGCCGAAAAGATTTTTATTGCTGGTAATATTTCTCTTTTTTTTTATCAAATGTATTACTGGTAAAATTTTTTCCTTCAAAAATCTATCTCTGGTAATATCTTTTCTTCAAAATTGTATCGCTTGTAAATTTTTTTTTTTTTTAAAGTATAGCTGGTAATATTTTTTTTTCAAAAATATATTGCTGGTAATAATTTTTTTCTTCAAAAACTTATTTCTGGTAATAACTTTTTCACAAAGTAATTCTGGTATTAAAACCTATTTTTACACTTTCATAGTTTGGGGGTTAATTATTTGTCCATAGCTGGGACCCTAACAAGTGCTACCACCCCGAGTCACGGTGGACTTGGGAACATCAGCAATTAAGAGGTGGTTCCACGCTCCTCAAAACCTCCTGATCAGAGGCCTTGATGGTGGACGTAGTTTATCGTCTTACCCAGGACGCAGATGTAGTTTATCGTCATACACAGGACGGACATCTCTTGTAATTCATCATTTAATCAAATCCGAAATTTCCTTGCCAGCTCGTTTTTGTCCTTAGCCAAACAATTGTGAACCATAATGGTGGAATGAGACTTTCCTAAATTTTTGAGAAATCTTTGCAGCATCCGAAAAGATCTTGGAGTCTCATTATCACTTATTTTTGTTCAATGTAAAATTTCTTTTAAAGCAAGGAAACTCTCTCAGCGTTAGAATTACAGAAAAAAACTCTAATTCACAAGCGTGTTTCTTTCAGTGGACACCGAGGATAGAGCTTTAATTACAAGATTGAACTCATTTAAATCATGGCATAAAATATTTTAGAAGTATATCCGTCGTTGCACATATGTTATTATTATTTTCTGGGCATGAAAAAAATAATTAAATAAGAAATCAGTCATTTTCATCGTGTTCCTATAATTTGTGGACAAAGCGCATGGAGACAATTATTTGTATCTTTCTATTTATTTATCTACAACCTTCGTGATACTTGCAATACTTTTAAAAAGAAAAAATAATTCCGCTTTTAGAAATTAACATATCAATCCACTGATGAAGAGTTTTAATCTACCAATGTGTCTCGCTTAGGAGTAATATTTTTAATATTCCTGCAGATATTATTATTGCAAGTTGGCGTATTCCACAAGGATTCATTAATGGAACAAGATACTTTTTATAACCATTCAATTACAATAAATAACGACGAAAAATGACAATAAAAAGGAGCAATAGAGTAGATGAAAAGCAATATATTTTTACAAGGAACACCGTTCTTATCGTGGAATTGCTGTTATATTATTTTTCATTAAACTCTTTGGTAGTTGACTAATAATAATAATAATAATAATAATAATAATAATAATAATAATAATAATAATAATAATAATAATAATGGATCCTAATAGACGTTGCTATACGATGGGATAAGAATATTGGGAAAACGGAGCAGGTGAAAATACAGAGGTACAAAGCCCTGACAGGAGAAATCAAACAGAAGCTGCTTTTTTGTGGTTGGGGCACCAGGGACTATTTATGGGAATCTTACTGTCTCGTAAGACGCTTTAGGGATACCTGACATCATTGAGAGTGCTCAGGTGGCAGCGCTGCTTGGAACAGCTCGTGCCAGTGAAAGAGTTGTGTATCTAAGCTGCGGGTAGGAGCTGAGATTATTATCTTCCGGACAAAACATCTAAGAGTTGGAGATGATATCAACTCAAATAATAATAATAACTATACATAATAATGGTCTGTTTGTAAAAAAGGAAAATAATAAACTGTGAGTAGAATAATTTTTAAAAAAAACACAACAATATACAATAATCTCTATAATAATTTTTTTTTTTTTTAAAAAAAAGAAGACAGATTTTGCCGACGCACACATCGACGAAAAAATGGCTGACGGAAAAACTGTGAGCATTGTTGATAAAAACATGGTGTCGTCTGTACCTCTCCCTTATACTCGATCAGCCGGTTCAGTTTCATCTTTCCATGTCAGTACTATGCCTCAAGGTCGGATTCTGTCATCTATGACTACCATTGGCACGAATTCTGTCTCTTTAAATCCTGAGGCATACTTGCCGGTCGGTATTCCTGGTCAAATATGTCTACCGACAGAACTTCTACCTCGAATAATAAGTAAGTAGAAAAGTTAAAATTTGTTTATAAATATATTGTTATGTCTTTTAATGTTTCATTTTGTGACGGCCGATCAATTTCATCAACCTATGAAAAGCTGGATGAAGTTGGAATGAACAAAACTACTTTCTCTTTGACATACGTAAAAAATGTTGTAAGCACTTCATTTATTTTAGGTACATACGATAGCGGCTAAGTAAGTGGTTACAGTGAATTCCGACGTATTTGTTCATTTCAACATGTATCCAGCTTTTCATGGATTGATGGAGTTGATCGGCCGTCACGAGAATTCGTTATTCTAAATTGTGAATTTTTGCCTTTCGGTAAATTCCTTACCATATGATTTTATAGGTCATTCGTTCGTGATTAAAAGGAAAAGAGCAAACAAAACTTTCATAAGATTATAAGTTTGAATAGATATTTTTTCATATGACTTCTTTTAAATATGACAATTCTGTATATATATATATATATATATATATATATATATATATATATGTTATGTGTGTGTGTGTGTGTGTGTGAGAGTGAGTGTGTGTGTGTATAAATAAAAAGAAAGAACAGTAAGATATATAATCCGGTGTTCTTATAGATATTTTTATTTTACAAAATAGTGCTCAATGTAAATTTACAGAGCATTAATATTATAAATTAATTGATTTTAAATCAATTAATTTATAATATATATATATATATATATATATATATATATATATATATATATATATATATATATATATATATAAGGCGTATCCAAAAGACTTTTACAATATTTGGGGGCGGGTTCGCCCCCAAATATTATAAAAGTCTCACACCAAAACAAGGACAAAAGTCCATATAAACATGTGCGCAAATCCTTCATTTTTTAGTTATAAGTTTAAAGAAAGTTTATGATAGATAGCACTGTGTTGCCATCTATACTAGATTATATTTCTCATTCGTGTACATTTGTGGCTAGTCTATCTTCAAATTTTAACGTGTGCAGTAGTGAGTTAACTGAGAAGTGTTCCATTTAACAATGTCAGGATATTCCTATCCTGAGCAGATATATGATTTTTACATACGGCCGTGCGAATGGTAATGGACGCGAGGCTACACAGCTGTATCAGATTTCGTTTCTAGACAGAAGACAGCCGAGTCTTGCTGTTTACCGTCGCGTTGCTGAGACAGGATCTGTGACAGTATATACTATAGATCGAGGAAAACCAAGATCCTCTCGTACGCCTGAGAACGAAGAACACATTCTACATGACATTTGGGATATATGTTTGTATGAATACTTTACCTTGTATTGGTATCAGCAATCCGCTCCCAATGTTTTTAAAAGTATTTTTGATAGACCATATATATATATATATATATATATATATATATATATATATATATATATATATATATATATATATATATATAATAAGGAACAATTAGAAAATCCTTCATAAACTTCATTTAATTTATTTAGTTTCATCAGAAATTTGGGAAGTAGAATAATGCAAAGTTAGGTTTCCATTTTTAAATTCTGTGTTGTTTTGCTTTCATTGGTTGTGCAGACGTCACGTGTTCATTTATGGCGTTAGTATGGCGTGTGTATGTACGCATTAATTTTGCTGTTTTGGCATATGTATGTAACTGTCTATGTGGGCGTGTTTAATTCTTCAAATATTATTGCAATTTAAGTGTGTATAAAAATTGGGTTTTTTAGTGTATTTTAATTGCATGATAAATATGAGCAGTGTTGGAAGAGAATGTGTACGAATAAGATACCTCATCATCGACAAATATTTGGATCTTAAAGGATTACAGATTCACTTCCAATAATCATCATATTTATCACGCAATTAATTAATATAAACTCTAAATATACAGTTTTTAATAAACACTCAAATATTTGAACATAGAATTTAAAACTTGTTTCAACTCTGCATATCTTTCGCAATTTCTGATGGTGCTAAATAAATAGCATGTAAATTTTTTAAAGATTTTCTTGTTTTTTCCTTATTTATCATTCTGTTGGACTACATCCACATTTTCAACTCATATATATATGTGTATATATATATATATATATATATATATATATATATATATATATATATATATATATATATATAAATTTTTACGATTAATATTACACCCCCATTTTTAATTTTAATCTAATTTCTTAAATTTGTCTACATCATTTAATGAAATTTTTTAAATAGTTTTAATTTTATTTTTAATTTTTAATTAGCTTCTTTTTAATTACTACTGACCATTTATTAAGTTTTTAGTAATATTGTAATTTCCCTCTTTAAAGAGCTCTTTAAATTTTAAATTTTAAGGGCCTCTTTTAATTTTAAATTTTAAGGGCCTCGTTAAATTTTAAATGTTAAATTTTAATCTAAATTTTTATCCATAATCTAGATTAATACATAATTTAATCTATATTTATTATTATCTTATTTTTAATTCATTCATATTGTACTAATTTGGTCTTATTAATCTATTTAGTTTCTTGTTATTTTATTCATTTATTTATTTATTTAATTATTTTGTACTTTTATTTTTATAATTTTATTTTAAAAAATAATCTAATATTTATTTAATATGAGTTTAAAACGAATACTCTCTGTTTATTTATTTAAAAAAAAATCTATTATTTAATTAATATTCTGTGTTTTACATACTAAAAATCTTTTTAATTAGCGTTTATTACGAAATTTCTATTTTAAAATTTAAAAAATATATATCAATTATTAAAATTTCCTTAATTTTATCTAAAATCCTTTTCTTAATTTTTAAAGATTGTGTGTTATGATATAAATTCTCATTTTGAATAACAGTCAACATGTTAAATATAGGTCAAAGTCAGACCATGTCTAGAGGAATCTGAAAATTTTTCATCTTAACTTCTCTCTTTACTATTCATTTACTCTATCATCCTCCTTAATTGATTCATTTCATTTCTGTCTCTTTTTTTCTCTTTTTCTCTTTCTATTCTCCTCCCATTTTAAATCCATTTTTTCTCTTCCTATTTATAAAAATATGATTCATTTTTTTTTTTATTTAACTTGATGTTGAAAAGCCTAAAATTCAATACCCCAATATTTTAATATATATATATATATATATATATATATATATATATATATATATATATATATATATATGTATATATATGTATGAGTATATATATATATATATATATGAGTATATATATATATATATATATATATATATATATATATGAGTATATATATATATATATATATATATATATATATATATGAGTATATATATATATATATATATATATATATATATATATGAGTATATATATATATATATATATATATATATATATATATGAGTATATATATATATATATATATATATATATATATATATATATATGAGTATATATATATATATATATATATATATATGAGTATATATATATATATATATATATATATATGAGTATATATATATATATATATATATGAGTATATATATATATATATATATATATATATGAGTATATATATATATATATATATATATATATGAGTATATATATATATATGAGTATATATATATATGAGTATATATATATATATATATATGAGTATATCTATATATATATGAGTATATATATATACTCATATATATATATATATGAGTATGTATATATATATATATGAGTATATATATATATATGAATATATATATATATATATATGAGTATATATATATATATATATATATATATGAGTATATATATATATATATGAGTATATATATATATATATATATGAGTATATATATATATATATGAGTATATATATATATATATATATGAGTATATATATATATATGAGTATATATATATATATATGAGTATATATATATGAGTATATATATATATGAGTATATATATATATATATGAGTATATGAGTATATATATATGAGCATATATATATATATATATATATATATGAGTATATGAGTATATATATATATAGATATACTCATATATATATATATATATGAGTGTATATATATATATATATGAGTATATATATATATATATATATATATATATATATATATATATATATATATACTCATATATATATATATGAGTATATAAAAACAATTATACGATGTTTAACGGAAACAAGTTATTCAATGAATATGTGTCAGTCAGGATGATGCCATTGGAGGCGACTGTGAATAACGTAGTCTTCGTTCATATTGTGGAGCTGTTAGTTGGTCTCCATCTCGTTGACATCTGACAGTTCAAATCAGCAGAGCCAATTTCTGCTTTCTGTTATGTTATCAAATGTGGCTTATAGCAGCGTCCACTGTACAGTCTACATATCGTGACGCATATTATATATATTGAGGTTGAAACGTACGTGAATTAGTCCTGTATGAAGTGGATTACAGTCGGGATCATCGAGTCATTGTAAACTTCACGATTATTTTAGAAGAGTCCAGCCTACCCTACTATTTAAGACATAGCTGGGTGATTCATAGATGGATACCTTTTCCCAAGTGTATTTGCGCGAAAGTTAATATAACATAACTCCACTGGAATGCGAACTCGACTCTCCGATTTCTCGTTCCAAGCCTCTATCTATTATTCCAGCCGCACATCCTTTGTATAAGATGAAAGTGAATTTAGTGACTTCAGCTACAAATGTAAAATGAATTAGAAATCTTTTATACTTTATATGTACCATTATCATTTTAATCAGGGTAGGTACTGCTTACTTTGAATCAATCAATCTATATATATATATATATATATATATATATATATATATATATACTGTCTATATCTCCGATATTGAACACTCCTCCCCGATAAATGTAGCATATTTAACAAGGCTTATATATATATATATATATATATATATATATATATATATATATATATATATATACTACTACTACTACTACTACTACTAGTACTACTACTAATAATAATAGATATATATTTATTCAACTCTGACTTACATGCACGTGGAAATCGTCAGGCACAAAGTGAAAATTGATCGTAATCAATATTAATATTTATAACCTACAGTTAATATATTGGAGCAGTCACCTTACCCATAGATTATGGCGTTGTTGTCTTATTCGTTCATCTTTCATCTAAAAAAAAGTCAAAGACAGCAAGTGCAGATTATATGTGGGTGCGGTAGGTCCAACCAAAACTTGCAACGGGATTTATGATGTCTACACCTTGGCGTTGTCTTGTTGCAAAGAAAAAATATGACTCTTTTGGTGAACAGGTTGTACCCCTATTGCTATGTCACTATCATCCGTCCCTGTTGCCATAAGGTAACATAATAAAATAGGAGGTATTACTTTCGGTGCTAAACTCGCCTATATATACATGTTAGTGATTTGCTGTTAATTGTTTGTCTATATTTCTAATATAAGATATTGTAATTATTTGCCCTATTTATGTCGTTTGGACTGCTGTCCTCATCTTTATTGCCATATTCACGACGTTTCGGCCATTGTACGCTCCTGCCTTCATCAGGCGATATAAATTGGAATTTCGATCCGAATCTTTTATTGTTCTAATTCCATGTGGCATGCCTTTCGATAACTCATGGGCCAGTGGATAAAGACATTGGTTGAGTGAGCCAAAACCGACTTGAACCAAAGTTTTGAGTTCAATACCTGGCCACAGCAGAGGGAACACAAACTTGAAGAGTTGACTTTATCAGGGATGAAAGTATTTTTTGAATATTTAATTAATTTTTTTTTACTCCTTTTTAAAAACATTTGAAATTTTGATTAAAGAAATTGTTTTTCTTACGTCAACGGTTGTACTAACTTTTAGCATAGCAAATTTTAACCTCTTTTTCACGGTGACAGACGCAATAATTTGGAAATTCTTGCAAAAATCAAATAATTGTCGAATTTTAATGAAATTTTCAGGACTTATTTACAAATGAATGAACTTATTTTTGAAATCTTTTTTTATTATAAAATCTTGGTAAAAATATATTTTTTATATGTGTTGCACCTTCTTATTTAATTTTATGAATTTTAATTTTATTTAATTTTGTGAAAACTTGAGAAATTCATCGAAATAATTTTTAGTTAAAAGCAGAATTTTTAAGAATTTAAATCACCAAATTTATTTTGCAAAATCGGACCTCGTCTTACCGAAAATCTGTTCTGAATCGAAAAATAATAAAAAACGCAATAAAACTAAGACATTATTTAATTAGAGAAGCTTTTAATTGCTTTTATGAATAATAATATAGTAAAGACAATATTGTCTGGAGAAAAAACAATTTTTGATGAAAAATTAACTTGTACAAAATTTGTTTTTATTTTTCAGAATTTTAAATTGAATAATTTATAAAGTTTTTAAATCTTTTAAAATGTAATTTCAATATCATACCTCTTAGGAAATATTGTTATCAAGTAAAACTATAATTACTAATTATTACAATCTGACGACTCCGAATATTTTTAAAAGAACTTCGATTTGTTTTTGTATATGTGATGTACGTGCAGAATTTCTATGTATGGCTGTTCAAACATTATCATTAAAAGGTCACGTGTTTTAAGAGTTTGTCCTTCCTTACGGGAAAAACCCTCATATAAACTTTATCGTCTACTACATCATACTTAACTGTGAACACGTTTGGCTGTCAATAAATCAATTAACACGCAATGGTTAAGAAATACCTGTATACAACATTTTATGCTATAAGTAAGTAATATTTGTTTCAAATCAGATTAATTTAGCTTTAAATTTGCTAATTTTCCTCAAATAATGTTTCGGAAATATATATTTTATTTTTGCAAGATTTTTAAAATCGAGAATTAACTTTTGTTTACAAATATATCAAAATAGCCGTTTTATCTATTTTACTGAAAAAATCGATTCCGATCAATACAATTTCTGTTTGAAATAAGCCACAGAATATTTTGCTTACTGGAAATACTAAATTTTAAATCCTTTAGCGTTCAATTAAAACTAAAATGAAAGCTTCAAGAAAGCTTTTACACTTTTAAAAATTCATTTTTAACCTTACATATACAGAATTAGTAGACGTACCTAAACTAATATCACCTGAAGATGGCCGGAGCGTAGAACGTCCGAAACGTCGTGAATATAGCAATAAAGATGAGGACAACGGTTGGAACAATGTAAATAGTATAAATAATTACTTTTAATTGAATTCTAAGAGAGGATTTGTGAGAAAAAATGTTTGTAAAATTAGTTAATTTAGTCCCTTGGAAACTTGTGTTGAGTTGATGGATTATACGACATACAATCCCTTATTAGGTTATTTAAAATCAAAATTAGTTATGAATTTTATTTGAGCATGATCGCTCATACCTGAGTCTGCAAGCACCCATCCAGTAGATGTTTCCTCTTGTCGGGGAGGTTGGTTCTTAACCCTCGACACTGATACAGTCGGTGTATTCTAGTATGATGACAACGCACTCCAACGATAACGTTATTAAATAAAATAATAATTACCCAGAACGATATATATTTAACAAATTTTCACAATAAAGAGACGGATTCTTTGTCATTAAAGTAACAATGGTGAAGATACAAACCAAAGGTGAGAATGCTAAATCGAAAAAAAAATCACTGAATGTTACAAATAAATGCAAATTTCAGGAAATTCTTGTATTTAATGTTTCATAGACTGTCCTTCATTACTTATATACACTTGCTTTCTCTTCCTTATTTTCTTTGCTTGTTTGTTGTTGACACAGTAGTATCTTTATATTAAGAGAGTTTATTTTCTCTACTTTTTTCTCTTGTTGGGGGCGGACTCTACGACCCAGCGATATTCTCTCGATACGGTACGATTGGTGGCAGCAAACCAAAAGTGGCCACTCCAAGCGTTGTGGCCAAAATCGAAGAATACAAATTAGAGAATCCGTCAATATTTGCCTGGGAAATTCGTGAAAAACTTATGTCAGATGGTAAGTATAAGCGACAACCTTCCAAAGACACTGCGTATGCAGCCCATCTCTGACAATGAATAGAAACATGCAAAACAATCACTTATATATACAAATAGATGTGTCCGTTTGTTGGGGTAGGTAAGTGCCAGTACTCATGTTTAAATAAAAGCCAGAACCTCAATTTTCAAAACAAGTAGGTTGACTGTTCCCCTGTGGTATTATGCTGGAATAAACATTTTCCTCATATTTCAAACGTTAAAGGAAGCCAGGTGCCAAGATGACCTGGGGTTACTCCCGGCTACTAAGTGCAGAAGCACGTAACCTCGCACCTTTATACGGTATTGCAGACGGATGAGTATATAAACAACTGCCCCAGAGATATCTAATACATTCTTTCATACATGGCAGATAGAATCGAATGGGAGGCATTCGATGCCGCTCGCAAACCATAGATTGGACTAGAGTAACTACGATATATTGTAGTGAATTAAGTAATGAAAATTCAAGTCTCGTGTTAACATTTTGCCGGCATCCTCATTTCATTACATCTCTCTTTAGTTGGAAGACGAAGTCAACATAATCTTTCTTTCTTCATTTTCCTTGTGCTATATTGCCTATTATGAGGCATAGGTTACGCTGGCACAATACTATAGTTGTAAGGCACAGCACTAGCGAATTGGTTTGCGATGTCAGCTTGTTAACGATTGCACTATGGTAGGCGCCCATTATAATTGCTAAGGTTAGTTTAACCTTGTAAGAAATTACATGGATCGAATTCACAATAAGATAAAATTGGTCTGCTAGTTGAACAGATTATTCCTAAAATAAGCGCCTTGATTGGCCACGTGAAAACTTCAGTAGAGTTTACGTTAAATGTTTGTCAGATTCCATCAATTATGACTGGAACATCAATACAAGAAAAAATCACTCGCAAAGACTTGCGACAGTAAAACACAAAACATCGTTCTATGGTAGGTTTTCAGAAGTTGATGCTTTACTTATGTTGGATGCTGGGTATAAGCGACAACCTTTCAAAGACGTTGATAATGAATAGAAACAGGCAAAACAAACACAATACAAAATAGATACAAATGTGGGGTTGGTCTGTTGGGGTAGATAAATGTATATTTACCTCTTACATTTTACATTGCCTTACTGGTGGAAAATGGATTAAAATCCAAAAGATTTTTGATGTATTTGTTTAAACGTTATCTATTTTTAAATGGATACTCATATTTGAGCATATTTCTCTTTCTATTTATTTAATAAATAGTATATTTATTTATTTGCACCTACCGGCCTAAATATTCGAGAAATCTTGTTAGAAAAATATCCGTACCTCCGCATGTTTCGCAAAATATTTGAAGAAGCTGGTATTCCAAATGGAAAGATGCAGAATTTGAAGAAACATTGGCAAAAGACATGAAAGCAATCAAAATAGATTTAAATAAACATATGACACTTCTCATTCTGGACCAATTCCTACGCTGGTCAATACGACCTATGTGCTTATTGATCTCGGAACTGACAAAGACTGAGTAGTCGTCAGCAATCGCAGCGGTGGTTCGAAGCTGTGTCACAAAGTAAAAAAAATGTTCTTTGTCGACGAAATAAATGAAGACAGGAAATCCTTCGGTCAGTTTCCAATGTAATTTATATAGTTCTTTGTTTAGAAAAGTTAACCCTTCTCACCTTGAATTCTACCGTAACACTTTGCTCATTTTAGTTAAGTCTGGAACAAGACATAAGTCAGGAATTCTCTTTGGTAGTAAGTTACGTGGGCTTCGGTAGTTTGGTCGTCTCTCGTCGTCTGCTTCACCAACTGCAACTGATTTTGTCGCTTAAGTCTTCTGATTATATTGACTCTTACCAAAGACTGGCGTGTTTGGGGACTCAGGAGATCTTTGTTGTTTGGCTTTAATTATCTCTTCAAATTTGGAAGATCCCGTTTCCTATGGGCAGTGGTCGCAGGTACTGACCCGCCCATATACCCAATATTTATGCCTTTCATCATAATTTCCCAATGGACGTTGGCAATTCCTCCATCTCTCTTGGTATCTCATTTAAACCTTTCACATCGGTTGTCATTTTGATAAATCCGATTTTTACACTCCATGGCGTAGCTTAACTTTTAGTCATTAATTGCAATTATCACTTTAATTTTCTTCAGCACATTTTCCCAGTTTGGGGTCTTGTCTTTATAATCAGAAATTTATCTGCTGTTTCCTTCAACAGCTATTTCCATATCGCGTTCGCTCAATCTGACTTATGAACCCTGGACTGGGTCTTTATATAAATAAATTCTATTTCTCGATTCGTTTACAATTTTCACTTTTTGATAGGTGGAATAAATCAGTTTCTCAGTTCTGCCTCGTCTTTATAAATTAACAAATATTATATTCTCAATCGACTTTCATTTCCGGCTGGTCCTTATAAGTTCCATCAATCAATTGTCAACCTAGCTTTTCAAGATAACCTCTTGCGTAATATCTTTCCCCAAAACAACAAAGTCACTTTCTTCAAGTCGTCTCTACTAATAAAAAAAATTTAGAATTTCAAAATAAAAGCAATTTCGCCTCTTCTCTTAGTTTATCTATTGTTTTATTCGTTAATCACTTTCTTCTTGTTCCAAGTTATATTTTAATTTTGACGCTTTCTTTCCATTTACCAATGCCAAATAGTGTCACAAACATCACAAAGAGAAATATCTAAGACAGGCGAAGAAGTACGTGGAAATTGATTCCTAAACAAAAAGATTGTGACGAATGTAGAGCTACATTGTAGGTTGTGTCCGTCATGTTAATAGTCGGCAACAGGTGTCAAAAGACAACAGGAGAGGTTGGGTAATGTTGATTAGTATTGTAGGTAGTAAAATTACCATTAAAGTTTCCATTAAAGTTGATGATGGTAACAAGATAAATAAATATGGATAATTACAGAAAGTTTTTGAATCACATCTAAGACTCTTTAAACTAAAGAGAATATTCATGTAAAACAATGCTCTTACACGTTCTGTAAAGCTTACAATTTCCCACCTTGCCAAAAAGGGTTTAGAGCCACTAAATCAATGGGAACACAGTCCTTCCAATGGAAAAGTTGGGATCCATCATCAAAAATGATTTGTTAATGGAAAACAAAATTCAAGTCGATTAATTTATATATATACCTTTGGGAAAGGTATGAATCCATCCCTCAGCTATAAAATAGAACAAGTCAATTAGTCAATTATTCTTTCTCTTTGTCACGTGGTATGGTTCTCTGAAAGTGACTTTGAAATTTACATCAAAGCATCTGATCAGAGGTTTTGAGGTGCGTAGAACCCCCTTGATGTTGTCCTCAGGTTCACCCTGGCCGGGGATGATAGCACCCGTTAGGTCCCAGCTATGGGAAAATAGTGAACTCGGAGGATATAGGTCACTCATCGACATCCCAACGTCACCAATAAGAGCCATTGGGAGAGAGAGAGAACCCCTTTAGTTCTTGTTAGGACATCTTCCTCGAAGAGATAAAACTCTGATTAACACCTCGCTCTGATTAACACACTAGCAACCGATGATGACGATGTCCACTTCTTTTCTAATCATTGCTTGTGTTGCTCAGAGAGTGGGACTGGCCCTGTGCACCGTCTTTTTTCACATAAAAAAATTTCAGACACAGGCATTGCACGATATTTTGAGGCATCTTGTTGGGTTGTGCGTATGGCTGGGTGTATCCTTAAAAAGCATGACTATTATGATGAATCACAACAGTATTACAGACTCTGGCAATAAGGGCTCTGCAACTATCAGATACCAGAAAACATACCTAATCATAGCTGCAGAGTCTGTGGAAAAAAAATGCAAATCATTGTCCGTGTTTAAAAGTCATGCTTGTGAGCGTGGCACCGGTGGATACTTGCTGGATTCTACGTGATGGCCATGCTCGAGAAGGCGGCTATCACACACACACACACACACACACATATATATATATATATATATATATATATATGTGTGTGTGTGTGTGTGTGTGTATAAAAACTAACACCAACTTCGGTTCAAGGATATTCTTAATAGAGGAATCTTGAAACAACTAGCTACTAACAAAAGACGTGTATATAACCAATTAACAATATAAAACATTATAACGGTTGCTATAAGATAAGATTATATACGCTAAAAAGTCTCATCCGAAAGCATAATAATCTGTTTCGGATCTTGAAAGAACATTGATTTGTTATAAAATAAAGCGAAATAACAACAACAAAGAAACTTGTTTGAATCTCTATGGTATTTATTCGATATATCAGGAAAACCATATCGATTCATTTGTTTTTAGGTGTCTGCAGTCAAGCGACATTACCAAGTGTCAGTTCAATCAACAGGATTCTTCGGAACAAAGCAGCCGAACGAGCGGCTAGTGAATACGCCCGATTGGCCAGCCATGCCTTGTACTCTGTATATTCACCTTTGTGGAATGTAGCTTCGTATGCAACATCGGCGACATCATCTCCGGCCGTAACCGCAGCCACTCTACAGTACCAATCAGCTGCATCGACCGCTGCAGCTACAGCAGCGGCCATGAATGCTTCTACAGGACAACTTCAGCATTTGTATGCAGCCCCAACGCCTTATGATGGTAGAGGAGGTGGTAATGATAGTAATGATGGAGGAGACATCCCTGTGTCCCCGATTGATCAAAGCTTAACGTTACACCCAGGTGAGTTGTGCTGAAGACATTATTTTTTTTAAATATTTTTATTGCATTGTTTTGCCTTTGATTTTTCTACCAAATATTATCATTAAATTAAAAATAAGAAGAAGAAATGCTTCAAAGAATATAAATATCAGATCGTACAGAATGTGAAGGACATCGTGGCTTCAGTCCCTTCCCCCACTGCCGTAACATTGCTTCCCTCTGTCTTTTCTACAAATATTTTCATGGTAATTGTTCTGATAAGCTTTCCTTTTTTTGGTACCTCGACTTTAAGAACTTACACGCAGTACTAGATTGGCAGATAGGTGTCATCATTTTACATTTGAAACTGCTATATATAACCGTAAGTTCTATACTAACAGTTTCTTCTCTCACACTTCCCGCTTCCGGTTTCTTGCTTTCTCATCTTTAAAATTTTAAATACATTTTCAATATCTTCTGTTTTCTTAATTCCTATTCTTTTATTGTCCTATCTCCTTCATAATGTTTTTATTTTTCTCATATTCTTTCACGTACAGAAAACCCTTGCATCTTAGTGGCTTTATTGCCTTGCTTGTTTGGAAATGATTTAAAAAAATGTAGAGGCCCATTTAGATTAACCATGGGTCTCTTAGATAGATAGAAAACTTCAACCATTTCAGGATAAAATAATTCAACGCATACTTGGATTAACAGTTGGTAACAATAATACGGTTCAAACAAACAATTGCGATAAAAGAAAACAGCAAAGTAAATTGTTATAATTTAAAGTTTGTTTAAGTGCATGAATAAGAGAGTGAATTTACACACACACACACAGAAAGAGAGAGAGAAAGAGAGAGAGAAAGTGAGAGAGAGAGAGAGAAAGAGGGGGTAGGTGGATTTTTTTGGTAAAAGTGTGTAGAAGTTTGAAAGCAGTTCCGTTGAAGTCGTGAGTAGCAAAGCGGAATCCTTCTGACGCAAATGAGTCTACTGACTTTTGGGTGGCCGATTTTGCTTATACATTACTTTTTTCCACAATAAGGTTCACCCTGTACAAGGCCCAGGGGTCACTTGAAGTAGAGGATTACGTTAAGAGGTAGTTTATATGGATAGGAGGGGAAGATAACTGTTGACTCTAGACTTGAACACGTTAAGAGTGTAGTGAGTGGGGAAACATCCTCTTGGGAGTCTGTTCCATAGGGAAATGGTTCGCGAGAAGAAGCAGTTTGAGTGGAACTTACTTCTTGCCGTCGAAATACGGAGGGAATGTGGGTGGTTTGTTACTATGTAAGTGTCATGGTGGATCCTATCTGTGAAGGTCAGACCTGGTGTAACCAGGAGATGCAGTTCGTCCAAGCACTTTACATTGTAGTAGCGATACAGCAGGGAGAGACTCGACACATCCCACCTGTGAGAGAGAGGTTGGAGGGTGGAAAATAATTCTTCTCTAACAATGACTCGGAGAGGCTTTTGAACTCTATCACGACTGGAATGTGAGGACTGGGCACCTCCAGCCCGAATATTTCAACATTACTCCTTTTTTTGGCCTTATCTGGCTCTTATAAAGGTAGAAGAGAACATGAGGAGCCATGTACTTACTGGAGCGGTACAGGGAGCCAATCATTTTACCTGCACTTTTAGCGATGGATTATATATAGGAGTTTCACTTGAGGTCGGGTGTGACTTTGAGGCCCAATATCCTCTCAAAGCACGTGGCCTGCTCGAGAGGACATCCATTCATCGTGACTGGCGGTAGTTCGGGGTCTGATCGTCGGTAATGGAATGTAGAGGAAGCCATCTTAGAACTTTTGTAAAACAAAATAGAACGAGTCGATTGGTCTATTATTCTTCCTCTTTGTCACGTGGCATAGTTCTCTGAAAGTGACTTTGAAATTTAAACAATCGAGTGTTACTACTTGTGTGTGTAGCCCATAAATGTCCTGATTTATTTTTAGGCTAATAATTGACGTATATTTAATGATCATTTACAATTTCAATGAAAAATAATTTCCCCCATTTTGGATCCCACAATCTCAGTGAGCAGGCAAATTACTTACGAGTTTCTTTGGTTTTCGAAGCAGAAACGCATATGTGCCTTTTATTTATTAACCTCATCTCAATTGATGTACCGTTTCCAGTTCTGGAAATGCTGTAATGCAGCCTATTCGGTAAAGTGAATCAGATAAAATTTCCATAATCAAAACAAAAATCTTTTCCTACGAGCATTTTTCAATTGTGTGGTTTTGCGTTGTTATGTAAGAGTTATACATCTTTCCAGCTGATCATTAAATCTACTTTTTCATCAAACTCGTATAGTACTTCCAGTTGGTAACAGGGTATCTTCAGGATATATCTCAGGAGTAACTGTTTCATTATAATTCAACACACGTCATGATAGATAAAAGCTTTCATATCCACCGAACACAGCATTAATTTTTCAGGGTATAATCCTGGTTTTGACTTTGGTTTAGGCTTTTCTGTGGTTCATAACCATTGTCTTTTTCGTTGAATATGATTATTAAAGATTTAATTTTCATCACTGGTGACGATCCAGTCCAGAAATTGTTTGGTAGTTTGTCTCATCCTTAACGATGAACAGATGTTAAGTCTCTAGGTTGTGAAACCAATTGGCCATCTTATCATATTTTATAATATTTTACTCAGTTCGTATAAGTGGATAAAGGCTTGTCTTATAGATCGTGTATTGAATACATGCAACATTTCTCTCGCTTGTCATCTTCGGATTAATTTTCAATTACAACAAATAGAGGTTGACTATCGATTGAAGTCTAAAATGAAGGGAATATTTGAGAGTAATATTCCCTGAAACTGAGTAAATGGTCGACGGAATTCCCGGAAATTTTATATCTAGGCAGTAGAAATATTCCCTGTCGTTTCTGAAGTTAAACAGTTTTCGAACACATAAAGAATGCAGTATTTCAATTGCATTCATTTTTATAGTTCACATGAATTAAAGAATTATTCCAGTTGATAATCAATGTTAACTCAAAATATGAGATTAAACGCATAACTATGCCTGACAACAACTACAGATACACAATCCCATATTCGAAACCTTTGGGGCCAGTTATGTTCAGGTTTTCCGATTTTTCGGTTTTTAGAAATTGCAGCAAAAATATATGAATACTCGCACTCCAAATGTTATTACAGTTTATCTATAAACTGATAAGTGAAATAGAGGAATAATTAAGATCATAAGTAATTAATAAATTTTATTTCATACAAAAAATGCTCTGTATAACTTAACAATCAAACGATAAACTAAAAATATATGTTGCGCTCTCTTGCCTCTCGGTCGCTCACTAAAATATACGTACCCCTATTACTAAATACTGTCATTTACCTGACAGTAGCGTACGATAGTTTTCAAAAGGTGGGAAAATAAATACTATAGACAATAAGTATTGTAATTTATTTTGTCATATGTAGTGTTTTCCTATTGTCTATAGTCTTTCACTATAAAATTTAAGTAACTTGTCTTTCTGTTTCTATAAATCATACACAATGGTTGTCCACCGACACCATATTCCCTAGTCAGACGCTGCACATGAACACTACTATTAGGCTCCTGCAAAAGCTCTGCATTTTGTGTTATTGATAACGAGAGATGCTTCCTTTTCTTTTTCTCACTGTTATACATCAGGGTATCTGTAGTTCTTTTTTTTTCTTTTTTTTTTTTTTTGACATTTTTACTGTATAATGTCACAAAAATTACAAAAAGGAAAAAAAATCAACGAACAGCATAGTTAGGTCTACACAATACGAGCGCTGAGGTTTGGCAGGCTCAGGTCGTTCAGCCAGGCTGTGGGAGTGGCAGCACGCTTAAATGCATGCAGTCGACGCACCAAGCAGGAAAGTTTATCAGAACTGTTGACAGGAAAATATTTTTTCAAAAAGACAGAGGGAAGCCATATCACGGCGGTGGAAAAATTGTCACTTGTCAGAAGGTATCAGCAAAAAAAAACAAAAAAACTTACGAGAATAGACCTTGGTATGATTCAAAACCTGGTCTCATGGTCACGCTAATGTCCTAACCGCTTTCGAAATAGACATAGCTGCTCAGTTTCGTATTCTAACGTAAACAAAGCAATTTCTAAAGAAATGGATCGATATTTTATTTATTAATGCGACAGATTTTTATTAAACGTTATTTTTAGTGCATACTCATATTTGAGTACACGCACTGTTTATTTACTAAACAGTATATTTATTTATAAAAATCTATCCCATTCTTTAGAAATTGCTTTGTTTACGCTAGGATATGAAAATGAACAGATACATCTATTTCGAGAGTCAGAAAAAAATCCGTGTTTAAAGGCACTATTCAACTTTGCTTGGTAGCCGAGAGTTCCTAAGCACGACAGATCCAAAGACAGTTTCCCCTTTGGGAATGCAGGTTCGAATCCTTCGAGAGAGCGCATATATTTCACTTATAGGATTTCTCGAATATTCAGGACGGTAGATGAAAATAAATAAATATACTGTTTAATAAATAAACGGGGCGTCTATTCAAATACGAGTATCGACTAAAAATCACGATTAAGTAATAAAAATAACGGCCTGAAATGTAAACGAAATAATTTGCGATTTAAAGTAATCGCGCTATGCGAACAATGGAGGTAAGTATTCAAAGAGAAATTACAGTTGATAAAATAGAAATATTCGGTGTTCATATGCTTCATTTTCAAAAATATCTTTTTAAAATTTCGAACCTATTCACGGATTAAATCGAAGATTTGAAAAATAAAATACAATACATCACCGCAAAAAGAAAAAAACAAAAAAAAAACATCTTAATTGATTTTCTCTTACTTTCTGTATAGAGCCTGACGGCATGTCTCCTCCCCCGTCATCGGAGGATGCGATCTCTCGTCTTCGTCGAAACAGGACGACATTCACTGCAGAACAACTGGAGGTTCTTGAGAAAGAGTTTCAGAAAACACATTATCCTAGTGTCACAACCCGGGAAGAGCTTGCTCTAAAAACAGATTTATCTGAAGCGCGTGTTCAGGTAAGGTTGCCAGAATATATATATATATATATATATATATATTGTGAAACTGTATAAACTGCATCATATCGACATGTTACTTTTATTTCTGATTATGTAAAATTTTCATTAAAATCCCTTAAGATTATCCTATGGCCTGATTGAGGAGCACTGATTACATTTATTATCCCAAATTCGTTTAAATTACAGTTAAATGTGATCCCTTTGTTTAGTTTGTTTTTGATAAGATTATATTTTAAGAATAAATAATCTTTATAATATTTGACATTACCTTACTTTGAAAAGAGTCAAAATTAACAAAACTCAGTGCACAGATATATTAATGAACTTCATAAAAACGAAAAATGTAGATTGCAAAAAGAACGATACAAGAAAATTCATTTTGTATCGTGTTAAAGAAATTGTTTCCTTGTTTTGTTGATCTAAAGTGTTTTGGGGTTTTTGGTTTTGGTTTTGGTTTAGTTTTGGTTTTGGTTTAGTTTTGGCTTGTTTTCACCGACTAAGGAACAAATGTATCAGTTTAGAAAAGAGTAACTGCTTTTATTTACCAGTTCTAAATTCTAAAGAATTTTATAAAAATATTGCAAAGCGCGTTTGCCATCAAAGATAATCTCTTAAAAATCGCGAGTGAGTTCGTTTCTCACTGGGTACTCTATAAAATTTGACTTATGTAAAAGTTTACTTAGTGTAGCAAATATTTGAGGGATATGACATACGACTCAAGCAGGTTTGTTTAATTCTTGCTTTTTTTTGCATTTTTAATTTAATTTAATTTATTTATTTCTATTATCTACCGAATGTCCGGATCAAATTTTAAATACTCTTGAATATTACTTGAATATTGTCAAACTTGATTCAGAATTCTGTAGAGTTTCTGCTTCTTTTCAGGATCAATTCACATACTTTATTTATTTATTAGTTTAATCGCACACTCGTGTATATATATATATATATATATATATATATATATATATATATATATATATATATATATATAAGTTTAAAAAACTTTTTATAACTTTTCTATACATCAATATATTTATATTTTAGGTTTGGTTTTCGAACCGACGGGCAAAATGGAGACGACACCAACGCCTTCATCTCTTCCAGTATCCGACATCTTTGTTAGTTCCCTGGACAGCTGCTGGGACGTCTGTAAGCCAGACCGCCCGTAATAACCAATTAGAGTCTGGGTCTCCATCTCAGCCTTATTTTTCTCGTCCTCCGCCAGCACACCAATCAACCACAATCCATCGTTATCATCCTGAGCGGCATTTTTCAAGGATCGACAGATATCAGCGCACTTCCGATTCCTGTAGTCCGACAAACAATCTGACATCACGCTCACATGTCGCGTTTGGTAGCAAACAGTCAGCGTTCCGTCCCATTGAAAGATAACCCTACAGGAATTGTGCAGATGAGACCAAAATAATTATTGGTGAAAGAGAAGAAAATGAAGAGTATATAAGTAATTTACTGGCATACACTCATCAAGCGTATGAGAATATTCATCTACAAACGCAGACAGATATGTGTATGCAACTTTACAGACATTTCAATACATGACATGCTGACGATATCACAGTTGGATGACTTCATTTTGTAAAAACCTCAGAGAGTAAATTTTAATTTGAACACGTACCAACATCATTTAAAAACAAAGCTTCAATTATCAAATTCAAGAAAATTTTTTAAATTCCTAAGGTTTAAAATTATTAAATAAAACCATTTTTTTTAAACAGAATGCAGTTTGTACAAAATTCCGCCATTTTAGCAATTTAAAAATAAAATCATCGATTTCGTTTCCTGAAAAGTCAAAACAAAATATACGCCATTGTCATCACAAAATAAAGATATCATAAAAACAGAAACCATATGAAAATAAAGTTTGATATAAACTCCGTTTCACGAATCCAATCATCGTTACATTTCGATTATTAATTCTCTTGTCTCTCGCTATCTCTTTCTCTTTCTCTCTCTCTCTCTCTCTCTCTCTCTGTTCACTTAGTCAGTAGTGGTTCGGATCAACCGCCTTTTCGAGCGATCTGTTCTGAAAAATTGAACATAAAATATCAAAACACATTGAAAAACAATCGAACAATACGTGCTTTTATTTTGTAAACTCCAGAGAATAATGTGAGTAGAGTTTAACTATAAATTACTTTTCGTCAGATTTCATCTTTAAAACATTTAAATTTATCTTTAAGCAGAATTAGTAATATTTGTTGAAAAACGCCGCAT
This sequence comes from Acanthosepion lycidas, assembly GCA_963932145.1. NCBI lineage: Eukaryota > Metazoa > Mollusca > Cephalopoda > Sepiida > Sepiidae > Acanthosepion > Acanthosepion lycidas. Next base: position 70,055,278 of record OZ010602.1, read on the forward strand.
CTCTCGCAGCTTAAACACACACACACACACATACACACACGCGCGCGTGCGCGCTTACTCACCGATAATGGTAGTTAGAACTAAAAAATAATTGATGGTGTTATGGTGTCACCATGAATTATTTTCTTGTTCAAACTACCATCATAATTATTGTTACTATCATTCCACCATCATTATTACGATCACTTCTACCACTTTACAATAACTATTTGCTGCTACAATCATCACCCGCTCCTCCCACTATTACTACCACATCACAATTACCATTGCCGTATTAGCCCACAATTATACTTAATTCTCCCTCCCCCAACAAAATTAATACCACCAAATAAATACTAATAAGTATTACAAATTGGAATTTCTACCAATTACATATGGGCAATCGCCAAAAACAAGCAAATAACCGGCTTTAAAATAATAACAAAACAGCCTTAAAAAATTAAAAATAATAGCAATTTCCACCTATCATAGTCTTACACGGACCCCATCATACGTGTGTGCGAGTAAACATAATTCAGCGAACAAAATACAAAAACGGTCTGCGCGTTGACAGTACAACAAACAAAAAAATATTCGCTACACAATTCAACATTGAATACAGTGACCAAATGCGTACGTATGTACGCAACGACACATGCATGCGCATATATGCCCAGTTCCACTCTGTTCACATATGTCTGTTTGTGTGAGCTCCGGTGAGTGAGCGTGTTTGAGTGTGTGTGTCTGTGTACGTCAATGAGTGCACATGCGTGTATGTATGTTTCGTAAGTATGAGTGGCGTTCTGACGACAATTTTTCCTCCCACGCAACCATATATAAATCCAAAATTTAAAAATTAATTAGTTTGTCTGACGATCGCAAATAGCGTGAAACTCAGGGCCACAAACATCAATCCAACTAAATATGTTAGCTCTATCACAGATATTGAGCGTTTTCCAGTAAGTACCGCGCATATATAATATATATAAAAAATGCATACATATATATATATATATATATATATATATATATATATATATATATATATATATATATATATACCTACACATTTCACACACACACACACATATATATCAAGCACTACAGTTTATGTATCGAGCACTGGTTTTATAAAAAATAATTATTAACAACACCAGATTGTAAATCTTACTGTTCTTTCTTATTATTTTAATATATATATATATATATATATATAAATTAAATTTTGAAAATTCATGACAAAGTAGAAAAAATTTCGTGTTACCACGTTTCATTTTTGAGGACTTCATGTAACTAAGGTGATGTCTAAGTTGTTGTAACCACACACACACACACACACACACACACACACATATATATATATATATATATATATATATATATATATATTATATTCATCTACAGACAGCCTGTTTTCATCAGTATAAACTCTAAATGAACAATCAGAGAAAGAGGAAGAGAGAGAGAGAGAGAGTGAGAGAGAGCATGTGAGATAGAGAGAGCGAGAGAGACACACACACATTCAAAAGATTCTATAGAAATACCTTTATTAGAAAAGCAGATACTTCCATAGAAAGGTTAACATTTTTTGAATTATCTATGGAAGATCTCAAGAATGTGTTGTCAGTGATGGTGAACAGGTGGAGACTGAAATTTAAGGCCCTTTATTGATTGCAATGCGACTTAACGTTGTAGCAGTGGCGTAGCTAGGGGGGAGAGGGGGGCGGACCGCCCCGGGTGCCAGCACAGGAGGGGTGACACAATGTTACCCCCAACAAAATTTTTCAACCAAGCCAAAATTAGTCTGAAAACAGTGATGGAGACACAGGGTTTCGCAGGCGGGCATATGACCCCCCAGAAATAATTTATGACCCCACAGTTTTGTCCCCACGTCAGAAATTTTCTAATAAATTGTCGGGAAATTTGTGAGTAGGAAAAATAGCAATGTTTTCAGCTTTCATGTGTTTCAGTTGCTACAATCTTGGTTACTAACAAGAGACATTGTTGTAACATTTTATCGGATGATATGGTGTTTTAACTCTGCATTATTAATATTAGGTTGGTGCAAAAATAATGACGTAATAATGTCGTTTTTTGACGTTAAAAAATACGTCAAAAAACGACATTATTACGTCATTATTTTTGCACCAACCTAATAACAACAAAGCGAAATACGAAGCTAAAAGTGCAACAATTTCAGTCTTGCCTGTGTATCAATTCGCTGAGATACTTTTGAATATATCTACTAGTGTTGGGACGATTAATCGGAATCGGAATCGGAATCGAGAATCGGAAAAATCGGAACTTTTTGGGGTATCGGAAACGGTATCGGAATCGGAAAAATTTGTGCCTATTTTCCGATTCCAAAAACAATTCCTTTAAATTTTTAAATTAATTTTCCATTATTGGTACTAATGATAAATATTTATTGTTTTTAAATTATCACTAAAACTAAAATCATAATAACATCAAAATACGATGTAAATTTATTTTACTTGTATAAAGAAAAACAAAAAAATAAACTTTGCATAAATTCTCTAGGTAACCTTTTTTTAATGCAGTTGATTTACAATGTTCCGAAAAATGCTTAAAAATTAAATAGAACATTTTTGTCAAGAAAAAATACTTTCAAACATCATTGATAATTAAATGGTACCCAGAAGATGATGCAACGGAAAATTGGACACCGGAAAATTAGCAACAGAAAATTACGTCAACCCTGAGCTAGTCGAGACTGTCGGATCTGGCTGTGCTGTCCATTGAAAACGAGCTTACAAGACAAACAGATTTTGACGATGCCATTGACCAGTTTGCCACAATGAAAACAAGAAAACATTCATTCTAAAGACCATAGTATCGAATGTCATTCTTTTGTGTATTGTCGTGTTTTGTATTTTAGTTGTTCTGAAATTGAACAGTTGCATTTTAAAAATCTTTTGATTTGATTTTGAACTGATTATTTTGTGGTATTGGATTTTGTCTTGGATCATACATGTAAACAGTAACGTACCGGTCAGTAGAGTAAAGTAGAGGTAGAGCATGTTATGAAAATTTAGCTACAGCTAACCATTCAGCATAGGGTGAATCGGGGTCATTGGGGTGACATTTGAGCGGACCGCCCCGGGTGACGTTTACTCTAGCTCCGCCACTGCGTTGTAGCGCTAATTTAAAGTTTTCTTTTTTACTTTCAGTCTTTATTCTGTGGATATATAGTTTAAGTGTTCACACAGCACATTGTCTTCTAGTACTACAAATTCTATCACTAATCTCTATAAATGCCTATATTGTGTTCTAGTGTTCATCACTTACGAACGCTATGCTCGTATTATTCAATGCCGTCAACAGCGAACTGACACTCAGCACGTTTGAACAGAACTTTATATACTGCTAATTACATGTTCAAATACGTTTATGATAGAATGTAGAAAGAAATCCTATCCACATTATTAGTAACGCCACGTGGTAGGAAAGCGTTGTCCTATCAATAAACGCTTGATTGTTCCCTTGTCCTCAGAGGAACGCCCATAGACAATGTTATCGATTTTACTGATAATAAGAAAAAAACAATTCTAATCAATTTAAATTCGGTTTGATAACTGCAAAGTATTTTACTTATTGAAAATATTAAATTGAATCTATTAGATTGGAATTAAAACTAAAATAAAAGTTTCAAGAAAAACTTTTCATTTTTAACGTGCATAAAATCAAAAGTTTGTTAAATTGTTTAAAAATCAACTGGGCCAGTTCATTTTCACTTTCAATGTATCCTGAGGAATGGCTAGAAATTAGATCCGTTTTCTTAATTATTTTATTTTATTTTATTTTATTTTTTTTTGTTGCTGTTTTAATCAATATTTAATTTTTTTTTCCATGTCTGACAGTCTTAAAAAGCATCTTTATTTCACATAAAAAATCCCCGTTGTTGGAAAGAGAAAAGAATTAATCAAACGAATATTTAATCTCTCCCAATGAAATTTAAATCAAGAAATTAGCACAAATGAACGCACACATATTTATAAAGTTGTTTTTATTGAAATCAAATATTGCCAATTCTACGGGCAATTTTCCTCTGAGTATAAGAATTGAAAAATTACGATGACGCCAATTTCTTATCGTAATCGCTGTTTGTTGTATCGTATACGTCTTTCTGTATGTAATATTGTGTAGTAGTTTGTTTTTTGTTTTTTTTATTCGTTGTGTGAATTTTCATTGTAATATTTTATTCTTCAAGTCACTGATAAATGTAGTTGTTGGTTTTAATTTAAAGTTGTATTATTGCCCGTTCGCACACAACTCAGACTATTATTCATTAAAAACTAAAAAAAGTATTAAACCCTAAATGTAAGAAGCTCTTTCCAGATACAAACGTTCATGATTAGCGCGTAATCAGCAAAACGGATCATACGGCACAGTTCCGGAACCAAGGACACCGGAAAATCGGTGTCTTACTTATTATAAATATGTGCTGTTTGCGTATTTGTCTATGAAACCGTCCAGTATGGCCGTTTTCGCATGGCTGAGATGATTGCTTGCAACTGTAAAAAGCAGGTTTAGGGTTTTTACCGATTACAGATCAATAGATCAATACAATTTCAGTGGGTCTTGTGTTTTTTGTGATGACATCATTATCGAGAACTGAGTTTAAACTTAAAGAAAGAAAGTTGTTTGTAGTTGACAGTAAAGAAGTTATGAATAAGAAGATTGCCTTAGTGTTTGACTCGGGTTTCACTATGGTATGGAAGTGTGAATTGATTTTTTCGTCAAATATTTAACTTGTGATTCCTTCATTTATGTCCGATAGCAAAACCTGTATTTATAATTACGAGAAACATATTTACTTCCACTTTTTTCTCTCACTTCCAGCTTAAAAGTATCAAGTTTCGTGTTGTATGGAACAAAAAATAATGGTGCACCAATGACAAGATGTTTGTATAAAAGATGATGAAGTGGCCTTAAACAAAGGTTTCAGATTCAAAATGTAAAAATGTCTTTTCTTAAAAAGAGAATTTTAATTCACTATGTAAGACTGTCTGTACTTAAATATTTTTTGCAGTTTAGAGATTCTGAATATTCTTGCAAATTTACAATGCTGAGTGATGTTTATTCCTGTGCAAATATAGCGAACACATTTCATAAGTGTTTCAAGGCTTTCAAAGGCTAATCTTTTGAAATTTATTCGGATCCTTTCATTAGAGTAAAAATCTTTGAAACATTCTTTTTAAATTAGAGATCATTTGACGACAAAATTAAACTTTTACATTTGTTAATCATTAAATTAGAATCTTGTCCACTCTTTTGTTACCTGCATTTTTTCCAATGGCTACATGTTTTATGCTAATATCATAAGCAGACGGAACAAAAAAAAAAAAAAAAATGACAACAGGAAAAATTATTCGTAAATAATTTGTAATTCTCAATTCCTAACCATGCAAAATATTTTTATGAAAGCAAAATATTTGGCAAGGGAGGTAACTTTTTTCAGTTAAAAAACGCTATTATTAAATTTTTACATTGATATAGTTTTAAAAATTCTAGAATAACAGGCATATAATAACAAAATTACATGAAATTATTTTTTTATCTGTTTAAAATTATTTTTTGACGTACAACTCATAACAAAGGATTCAATAACTCGGAACGGGATCATCTTGGTCCTGTCAGTTGCCGGGTCGTTGCTCTCTCTCTACCGACAACTATATTCATTTGCTACAATAACCACGAAAGCTTTATTCAAAGATGTTTTAATGCAATTGTAATTACTATTTCCCATCGTTTTTTAAGAACAATTTATGCACAACACAATCAATTATTTGATGACTTACTTTTAAATACGTTTTCAAGCGCATAAAACATCTTCATACAATTAGAGACTTACTGACCCCTTTTTATAAGTTTCCATTAAATTTAAATTTAAATCAACCAAGGCATTAAAAAATGTGGATGTATTGTAATAATACAATTACTCTATGTTGTTATAAAAGGGAAAAATAAAGAAAACATAAGGAAGAAATTTTTTAAAAAAGGATGAGAGTTTGCAATAAAAAGAAAGAAAAATGTTTTTTAAAAAACGCCACATGATAAGAAGAAAGAAAGAAAGAAAGAAAGAAAGAAAGAAAGAAAAAAAGAAGTGAATTTCAATCTGAAACAAAGAGAGATAGTAGAATAAGATGGACTACATATCAATGTTAAAAATCTGTATGAACAGGCGAGGGTTGTTTTTACGCGTACGGCGATTCAACGAAACAGTTATTTTTTTTTTACTTACATTCAGATCAATAGAGAAGATAATCTTTTATACAACTTATCAATGAAAATTATCAACCGATAATAAATCAGAATTTGTTTTTAAATTTCTATAAAAGAAGAGGGATATTTGTATCACCCTGGAACACATTCGACACATTTAAAAAATATCATAGTCCAATATGAATACCTCGTTGAGGCAAAGGTTTGCACTGCAAATATCTTTTACTATTATTAATTTCTTTATGCAGTCTTGACATTTCTTTGGCAGATTTACAGAAAATAAATAGCAGTTTAGCGTTCACACATATATTTGTAGTTTTCATTAGAAGGTGAAAGTTTTCATCCCAAATCGGACGTATTTCTAGTCGATGGCAAAGAAGTCCGATATAAGCATCTTCCACCGCGATTGGAAAGACGAGTCTAGTAACGTAAGCCATCCTGTGCATAACATCAGCAGAAAATAAATACTGGGGTCCGTTTAAGTAATCCGGAAATACGAAATCTTGAAAAGCACTTCTCGGGACGTATCTGAGATCGTTCCGGTTTCTAACCGGTTCGTCTCTTCTCACAACTCGGCCAAGATAAAGGTTTTTGGTCATTGGCAGCTCGTTTTTTATCCAGTAGCTTAGAGCCGCCATGTTGATGTAGATATTGTCGGCTGTTTTCAGAACATACCTTGGAACTTTGCAAACGTTTTGCAGTTGACTAAACCACATTAGAGCCATCATAAACTTGGTTGTTTCGCTTCGTTTCTGGTCTTTGAAGTTGCCGATGAGAATATCCTGAAAATTTTCGAATTCCTGGTTAACATTTTCTATTATTGTGTCATCTGGTTTTCCCATGACGAATAACATAGCAAAATCATTAGGCGTGTTTATTATCCAAGACTTGCGGGCAACAAATCGTTCGTAGTTGTGTTCTGGTTTGGTAAAGACCAAAATCAATAAACGGATTCGCTTTTTGTGGCACCACTTTATATCAGGTTCTTTTCTGACACTGACGGAACTTTTCGGAACTGGTTTTTGGTTTTGTCTGTCGGAAGGTGACGCCCTGTTGTCGTTATTAATCTTTGAATCTTTCATTTTGTCAACAAGAAATGTGTTTGCTGTTTTTTGTACAATTTTTATTTTATTTTCATATTCTTTATGAAATTTACCATCGACATTCGGTGGTATATATTCAGTGGAATGGTCAAAAGAAAAATCTTCGACAAAATTGTTAGGCAAATCTATTAAATTTTGTTGAGTTAATTTTGTAAGCTGTTCCGATTTGTTTCTTTTTAGTTCCTTCTTAATTCTTTCTAAGTTTTCATCGTAATGTTCTTTTTCTTGCTGCATCAACAAATGCTCGGGGATATTCCAATTAGTAGCAGCTTTAGGGCCTATCATTTGCGAATCATCTCGGCTCCTGTCTCCCCTTTCAAACTGTCCACTTATGATTTTCGTATGACTAGCGAAGCTATCTTCATCTTTTAAGTAGAGCGAAATTGTTATATAAATCAGCATAGGGCCGATAAACAACACAAAATACTTTGTTAGTTTGTCCATCGCCATTTTGGTTACTGCTGACGTCAACGTCGTAGTCGTTACACTGGAAACAATATTTATTTTACACTTTTTTGCAAATTACACATATCCACACTGCTATACACACGTGCATGCACATATGAACTTAGAGATCAAGTAGAGATCGATGATCGAAATCAGTTATTGACATATGTTTGTAAAAAGAGATAAGCACAAAAGAAAGCAGATGTGTCTTTAATGTTCTGGAAATCATACACAATGACACATGCAACGGATTTTATTGACTAATAAATCAGTGACTAACCTTCATTTTCTTCTTTCTTACAAAGTTAAATTGTGAAATTTAGACGGCGTTCTTGTTTTATTTGGGAGGTTAAATAACGTGATAATAATTGTGCGAATTTGCAGAGAAATCAAACTGGGTGCAAAACGAAATAAATACCTGACAGGTTCATATGAAGTTAACACAAACGACAAAACAGCTGATAATTTAAAAAACTGTCATCGATTATCGTGGCTCAGAAAGAAAATCGACGACAAACTTACTTCTACTGAAATAGTTTTTTTTTTTTCTTGTCAAATAAGATAAAGAAAAACGAGGGTAGAGTTTAAATCTTTCATTTAAATTTGTTTATAAATAAATTCTAGTTAAAGGTACGAAATATTATTATGACCAGACACAAAACACAACGCAAAATGTCGTCCAGTGGCTGAAATAAGTGGAATGTTAAAATTTCCAGCAACATGTTTATTATATCAACGATACAAACTTCGACATGGTTTGAAACTGCAAAAAGGAAGAGAATACATTCTCTGAAACGAATGCGAGAAGATAAAGATCCAGACATTGAAGTGCATGAATAGAATTAAGAAATAATCCAGAATTCAGAGGGATTGCATTATTTTATGCGAGAAGATAATGAAAGCAACTACTCAAGCAGCTTCTCTCGCATTTCCCGTCTGTGGAACTACCTTCCTCTTGCTTTCTTCCCTGATAACTATAATCCTCAAATATTCAAGTGTAATGTCAATCAACATCTGATACCTCGATCTTGCTCCCCGTTCTTCTCTGTATTCTTTCCTCAAACACTCGCCTCTTTACTCTTGTTCTCAATCCTCTGTAACCCCTTGCGTGCTAGCGGCGTTTCTGTCTTGATTTGGGTGGGGGGTGAATTACCTTAAAAATAAATAAATAAATAACAAAACTTCACTGATTTTGCCCATTTGAAATCATTTACGAAACTATTAATATAAGGTAAACTATAATTGTAATTACATAATTAATATAAAAAATATTCTTTTGTTAAAATTATCTCAAAATGTATTCATCTTTCTTTTTGTTTAATATTAAAAGTCTTTAAAAGCGATAAAATGGCGAAATTTATACAAAATGGCTGCGTGGTTAATTGCTAGAGCGCTAACATCCCGACTGTGAGATCTGGGTTCGAATCTCACCATGGCCGATTAGACATTGGGACTTATTGACAATAACGTTGTGAGGACACAACCCCAGCGTGCACCACTGTTGCTAAATGCCTGAAAATCATACTACGAGTTGGCGCAAGTGATATTGGGTAAATGAAATTGGTCGGAAGCTGTCAATAGTTGTACGTGCACGAATTAACCTGTCCTTAACTAATGGGCAGATAGAAGTTGTTTAGCCTTATTTGGTGATCTATCTAGAAATGGTGTCCCACGCGGCCTGTCCATTCGCTGTTATGCATCGATCTGAAAAACTCACAGTGAGTAAAATTCTAAATAAAAATAAATATCACGTGTTTCAATCAATCCAGGTAGAAATAGCGAAATGATATTACTTGATGCAAAAGCTGAAAACTAACTTTGAACAAAATGTTACAAACAATTTAAATGGCGGCATTTTTTCATTGTACTCATTTACATTGTTGCTTTGCTTAACTGAGGCAACCGCTTGATTCAAGCGAAATAATTTACTCTCTTTGTGCCGCAAATTAACAAAATTTACACTACTCTGTCTGTCTGTCTGGCGTCTCTCTCTCTCTCTCTCTAGATATATATATATATATATTGGGGAAGGATGTATGACAAAGTGCAAAAAAGTTTTCATGTGACGTGTTCCGTCCTTTAGGATTTGATCGGATTAAGTTCGTTTACGACTACGCATGCGCACGTACGAGAGACGCTGGGAATTTTAATTTTAAATTATTTTTCGTTTATTTTTTATTTTTATTATATATATATATATATATATATATATATATATATATATATATATATATATGTGTGTGTGTGTGTGTGTGTGTGTGTGTGTGTGTGATCTATCTGATTTCATTTAGATTCTTTTTCTTTCACTTTTTGTTTCCGTCACTTTTGTTATTAGATATCCCACATGAAGGACAAAACGCGACACACAAAAGCTTTTTCCACTTTGTCATATATCTTTCTAACAAAATTGTCGTTAGCCGGTTCCCAATTCACCAGCCAAGAACTCGACAAAAATAGATTATAGAAGCCAGAACACAATCTGTCCCATATATATATATATATATATATATATATATATATATATAAACCCCGTTGGATGTTGATCAACTGTGGTCTTCTCCAACAAATAGCAAGAGAGGTAGAGTAGCAAAAGTGATTCAATGCCAATTATGCGTCAGATAAATAACGATAATACAAAGACCTCCAAGTAGAGTCAAATTTAAAACACTCGTCTTGCTAATATTGGAGTGAGTTCGTTCCTCACTAGGTGTCCTCGCCTTATGTCGTAATGAAGTGAGCTTAGTAAATTTTAATATCTATGTGGAGCGGTAGCTAGAAGGGGAGAAGGAGGGCTTTAGTATCCCATATGCATGCGTTCACATATTTATTGATACTAAAAAAAAAACAAGGCAACATTTACAATTGTAGTCCAGTCTTAGCATATTTGTTGTACTTATCTCTCACGACAAATTGAATATTTTTTCTCTATCATCTCTTACGTTTCTATTACTTGAAACTTATCATTTCACGCCACGTTTTCAATTGTGATTGGGTGCAGCGCGGGGCCCGCCACCCGAAAGGTCAGTGCGCTGTTTATTCTGAATTCGTTGTTTGTTCATATTGATTTGTTCACACCGCACAGATGGACTCCGACATCCGCTCGCGATACCGGTTTCTTTTGTTCTCGGTTATGAGCTTCCATACATGAACATCAATAGAGACGAAATTATACCCGGATGTGGCTTTCCTACAGTAGAATCCGATTACCGTAGAGATAAATATTAAACAGACACACACAGTACACACACGTGAGTGCGCACAGACGCACATATACTATAGTTGTGTATGTTGGCAACAATCCCTCGCTAATGCATGTTTCATTGAAAATTACTAACAAGGTACTTCTGTTAAGTTGTTTTATTGCGTTTTCTTGTGTGCGAACAAGAGATTTTTTCTTCACGGTGTATGTAGAAGATGATCAAACAATTGTTCATTTCGGCTGTAGAGACAAGTTACCTTGTCAGTCCTTTTCAATTATACATACATACATACATACATACATATATATATATATATATATATATATATATAAACTCACACATTCAGAACATTTTTTCTTCTGTCTATAAATACTTGTTGCAAAATAAAATGCTGACATTTACGCGTCGTAGCTAAATGTTATAGCACGTCAAGCTATATGATAGTACTGTGTAGGATACAGGTTCGGTGGGCAAATATTTTATAAGAAATTTCTCGAAGATTCAGGCAAGTAAATGTTGTTAATGCTGTTTATTATAAACAGCATTTACTTAAATATCTGTATATATTAAAATAACCGTCGGACTTAGTCCATATCATAATGTATAGAAAAATACTATGACAAATTGTAAAAAGGTTTTTGTGACGCATTTCATCCATTAGGATTTCATTGAACTGGGCTTTGTTGATGTGTAGACGTGGCAACATCAACAAAAGCTAATCCGATGAAATCCTAACGGACTTCACAAAAACTTTTTCCCAATTTGTCATACTATTTTTCTAAATAATGTTGGCTGATATATAAAATTATACATTATTATATTATTTTTTTTTATCGCTATGCGTCATCATTATAATTCCAAAAACCTATTTACTAAAGATATATCTTTATATTATATTTGTATTATATATTCTGCTCAGACATAAGCATGCATAAACATTCATACCGGATAAATCTACCCGATTTTACAAGTACACAAAGACCGGAAAGAGATAAGGAAATAAATATTTGTATATGTTAATAAATTCATCAGTGTCATATATATGGTAGAGAACAATAGCGAATCACTGTGGAGCAATGATTAGCAAGATTGGCTCGCAGATCATGACTATTACAGTAAATTCCATTCTTGTTTTCACTGGATGCTCCTTATTTATGGCCTTGTGCATGACTAAGCTAATTTGATAAATTCCTATAGAGAATAAATGTGCAAGAAAAATACTGATACATTCAAACAGTTAAACTTAAAACGGTCTTTACAAGTACATGTTGGTACTACTAAAACCCAAATAACGGATAGTAATATTACTTAAAACCAGCGTTCGAAATCTTTTCATTTGTCAGACTGGCTGTTTTGTACATTTTTTGACTAAAAAGTCATCAGGCAAGTTTACCTTGACAAGAAATCCCACTCTTCAACGAAAACGGAACGATGGTTGTCAAGGTGACACAAACTGGTTTAATTTTAGGCTGGTTCTGCAAATAAACTTTCGAGACAAAAAAAAAAAAGTAAAGAAATAATAATCTTTTCTGACCAATCAGAAAAGATCCACCAGTTCGTTTTCGAGTCATTAACACTATATAAACCGCCATCAAATTGATCTACTATAGTTACTCTGCCATTTTGGCCGGGCAAACGTCGAAGGTATCACTTGAGGTAGCATGAGTTCGATGTTACCAGCAGGTCACTACGTGATGATTGATTGATTTTTTATGGTTTATTAACCCTGTGTGGGTTATTTAAAACCGAGACGTATTTCGGATTGTAACAGGTTACTTAAAGTACCCGGTGATCCCCCATTTATAAGTACTGACTATACTCAACGTTGCTTAACTTAGGTGATCGAACAGTTGGGATAGTGCAACAATTGGCTTTTCTTATCTTCCAAGCTATTGAGAGTGCCCTAAAACTCAATCAAGTATTAATGAACTGTGACCTTTTCCAACAAATTGCAAAAGAAGACAGAGTAGGGAGAGTAATTCATTGGAAATTTTGCAAGTGAATCGATCTCGACGTTAAGTAAATGACAATACAAAAACAGCCATGTAGAGTAATGGTTAACACACTAGTTGCTTACTACTGGAGTAAGTCCGTTCATCACTAGGTGTACCGTGGTGAAGTGAAAAGAGAGAGGGAGTGAATAAAGAGAGAGAAAGCGATCAAAAGAGAAATAGGTGGGTAATGCAGATTTTGAAAATGGAAAATTTGCTGACAACTAAACACAAACTAGACGATACAATTCCTATTGTGAAAGTCAGCATTTGAAACATATTATTCTTTTCTCTGAACTTGGAGAAACCTCAAAGGTGTTGAAGGCAAACACATTTACGTCTCGATTATCAAGCATAACTTTCTTTAAAAGAAAGTGTAAGCTCTTCTTTTCTGTCATAATTCTTTCTTTTTCTAGTTTTCTCTCCAATTTACCCTTCTTTCTCACAGTTTAAAATAACGTCACCAGAAAAAAAAAACAGCAGCCATTTTGGTTGATCAGAAATCGTTTTTAAAATTATTCGACCTAGTTTGCCTTTTTAAACGAATCATTGGTTTTTTATTGGCAGATGTTGCTCAATGTTCGTTTGATGACAAAGACCAAATCGCAATGCCTGCATCGGGCTCGTATCAAAGAAAACAACATCTGGATAATTATTACTGTCGATGTTATTATGGTCGTCATTGTGCAGCCGTAATCCCGTATTCCTCCGTCCCACAACGTATCGGCTTCCTTTTGTATTCACATTTCTCTTATGTTCGGACTCTATGCTAAAAGGGCTTAATTGATGAAATGACATGTCAAAATAAGGAAAAATGAATGGTGTTATTGTATATGAGAAAATGAGAGGATGACGTTGGATGTTATGATAAGAAGAGGCTATTAAGAATATATATCCCGTCATACCTTTTTTGTTGTCTGCTTATGAGGAAATCTGTTAAGCATGCTCGATTTTCACAAGCATTAGCCGAAGGTAATGATGATACTTTTAAGAGGAGTGGGACATTCATATCTTATTAAACTATAAAAAGAAAAGATCATTTACTTACTATCTGTTCAGATTCTGATTAAGCTAGCTTCTTTATTGTTAGATCAATAGAAAACACATATTGATGGCTAATGGGGTTTGTAAACAGGACAGTGGATAACATATCGTTAACGAGAAGTAGCGGGGTAAAACAAATCAGATACAAATTTACGTATAAAGAAATTATTTTTAAAACAGGGGAAATCCTACAAAATTCTTTTTTTTTAACTTGAAATGCCATTACTTTAACGAGTACAGAATATGGAATATTTTCAACAGAGAATTGGTCATATTATTCTAAAAATTGTCATAAGAAATTTGGTAAATGTTTAATAATTTTTGTAAACAAATGAAGTAAGAGATTTCACAGTATTAAAAGAAAATAATATTAATTATTTGCTTCGTTTTACTGCGTAATTTAAAATAATTATCCCTTGCTATTGTTTTGGTTTGTCTTGGTCGAGAGTAGCCACTAGCATTCTGAAGAGCATGCATAGCAGCGAGCTCTGGTCGCTACCTTTAAGGAGAGAGAGAGAGAAAACGTCTGACGCTAGTGTGGATTAGTTTTATTGATGGAAGGGTTAGGGGTTAGTATAAATCGAAATTAGAAAACTAACAAATGTTCCCTCTTCAATATAAAGAAACAGAAACAATTTTTCTTCTTCTTCAGATATTTAAATGAACGAAATGTCGGTTATGAAGAAAACAATAAAACATTAAATTTTCGAGCAGCCGGCGAGGAAAATAGGCAGTGAAGCTGTTATGCTGATGCGTTTATTTAATGATGATTACTTTCTATCCAGTAAAGAAGAAGAACATTATTTACTATCAGAGTCTGTCTATATTTCTGAGATGAGGTATTATGTGCATTATTTACATTATTCAGACTATTTATCACAACGTTTCGGCCGTTGTACGCTCCAGCCTTCTTCAGGTGGTTCTAACTGAATTCTTTATTTCGCTCACTGGGGTAGACTGTTCTAGTTCCACGTGCCATGTTTGATGGATGTCAGTTATCTCCTGATAATTTCCCTCTGAAAGTTCTCCACTGCATTAATCGGGTATTGAACTCACACTCTTTGGGTCCTATCACTGGATCTATCCCGTGCAGCTGCGAAAAAGAATATAAAGGAGAGACAAGCCGCCCCCTCAAGGTAAGGCTTCAAGAACACCAGAAAGCTGTAACACGAGGGGAAGTAGAAAAATCAGGCGTGGCTGACCACATATGGAGAGAGAAGGGAGATCACCGCCCTCTGTGAGACCATGTTGAGATCACAGACAAGGAACTCCATTGGAAAATTCGTAAACTTAAGGAATCAGCACATATGCTAGGCCACAAAAATCTCCTGAGCCGACCAAGCATAGAAATAAATACAATATGGGAACCAGTAATAAAGAGTAGCAGAGAAAAGCAATGATAACAACAACGTTGCAATATGAGCTCTGGTAAAAACATGAAATGATAACAGCAAAATTGCAATATGAGCACTGGTAAAAATGGTTGCTGAAGACATTAGGGTTATAATACCCAGAAATTCATACCCAACGGCCGAAACGTTGTGATAAATATGGCGATAAAGATGAGGACAATAGTCCGAATAATGTAAATAATTGTTTACTATCTTAGACAAAATCGCTATATTATAATGGCAGGATAAATATCGCCTTTTCAGCGAACATTTTTGCCTGTTCGGGAGTAAAATGAAGTTTTCAGAAACACACAAGAGTGAAACACCAAATTCCATTTGGACATAAAAATTGATGCAAAAACATTATAACTAGTCTTTATGATGGAAAAATATCATAAATATTCTCCATTTAAAACATCTGTTGTGTGTAATTCAAGGTTTCCTACTTGAATGTCCTTTCCCAGTAGAAGAAGGTCTATATATACTAGTCTACGTTCTCATATGTAAATGAGGTAAGACTCACTTACAAACATTACTGAACACTGTTGCGGAGTCAAAAAGGGGATAACCTGAAAGGCAGAACCTTGTTGTTGTTGTTGTTACTGCTGTGGAAGTTAATTCCTTCTCCACCTCAGCAAACGTAAATCGAATCGACAAACAAAAGAGGACATTGAGTAGAAGTAAATAAACGTATAATTTATTTACATGTATACAAAGACTGGTAATATCTATTTGTTGGGAGAGAGAGTGATGAAATTAGAAATAAATATGCACTTAGTGGTAGCTGCATCTACTGCGTGGTCGTCGTCAGCAGCGTCTCGCTCTGAGCGTGTCGGTGTTGATATCAAACGCTGATTTGTGTATGGTCTGTTTGAATTTGGGGATATATAATTCTTAATCAGCTCAAAATTAAGCTTTTGTTTTTTGAGCGGGAGTGGCTATGACTGATCATAATATATATTAATTTTATTTTGGTTAAAGCGAATGCATGCGTTGAGTCCAACTCAGTCAGATTTGTTTTTTTACGACTTGTCAATTATTTGTGAATTATTTAAAACCGAAACATTTTTCAGATTGTAAGAATATTTTTTGCGAATGCATATTGCATTAACATTTTTTTAGATATCAAAGCTTTTTCCAGCCTCACAAGACTTGCAAACTTGACGGCATCTTTGCAATTGTCCTAAGAATTTATGCTATCGAACTAGTTCTTGTTCTCTCCAAACTCTACAGCAAATGTCTTGCTACTTCTTGACTTCTAGCTCGTTGGAAATCCACTTTTATAGTTTATGTCTTTAAGAAATCTGGCGAAACTTTTGATCCTTCCAATTATCGCCCTATTAGTCTTTTACCCTCCCCCCCCGCCTTTGGCAAAGTACTAGAGGCACTCTAATCAACTTCAAAATAGTCATCTCACTTCATACGGCCTCTTCTTTCTGATAAATATTTCTGGCTTTCATTTCTCTAGGTCAACAGCCGATGTTTTTACGATTATTACTGAAATTGTCTATCAGGTTTTAAGATAAAAACGGCGAGAGGCTCGTTTATTTTAGATATCTCGAAGGTGTTTGACAGGGATTGGCATGCTAGCCTCCTCCATTAGCTGACGTGCTATGTTGACTCTGGACGAATATTTGACTTTATCTAAATATTCTTAACAAATCGTGTAATGAAGGTTGCGTTGAACAGTCACTCTTCTAGGTCATTTCACGTTAATGAAGAGGTCTACTATTCGATTTTCAAGTTAAATTTGGAACTAATCAAAGTCATTTTGGGACTAAGCAAGTTCATAATGAAATACCCAAGTTCAAAATGGAATAGTCAAATTCAAAATGGGACATAGCAACTTCAAAATGGAATAGTCAAATTTAAATTGGGACATATCAAATTCAAAATGGAATAAGCAAATTTGATTTGGGACTTAGCAAGTTCAAAATGGATTGGACAAATTCAATTTGGGACAGAGCAATTATTTTGCTAAAAAAGACTAAAATTAAATATTTTTATGTTAAATAATAATTTTCAACTAAACTTTACTGGTATTTATTGTATATAAAAATACAATTATGGCACAAGGCCGAAAAAAGGGGAGGGGTTGAGGCTGGTTTTCACTAACTATCTTATACCTAGCTAATCTGATTCATGACCCATTCACT
Organism: Acanthosepion lycidas; assembly: GCA_963932145.1. Lineage (NCBI taxonomy): Eukaryota > Metazoa > Mollusca > Cephalopoda > Sepiida > Sepiidae > Acanthosepion > Acanthosepion lycidas. Next base: position 70,072,835 of record OZ010602.1, read on the forward strand.
CATTACAATTTGCGCATTCACCACAAAAATTCGTCCGTCACCAACCAATCCTCCAGACACCATAATACTACATCCTTTCGAGAGGAAAATATAAAACGCACCCCATGCCATAAAAATTTAATGATAATAAATTATTATATACAAAATTCTAAAGATGAAGAATGAGAGGGAAGGGAGATGAACCCAATAACAAACTAAACATGAACACAAAGTAAACTAACTGATGTTAGTAGGGACCGTCCAACCCTCAAAAAGGAGAGGCCGCTCTATTCTGCCGATTGGACAAAATCAAGAGGCTTTCTCGCTAAGGGAGTGGGAAAGGAGAAAATTATACAAACATGGGAAAGAAAAAAGCTGACCCAGTCGAGATAAAAAGGGGCCAAAACAAATTGGGGAGGTTGGGAATCTCAACTTAGATCATAACCAAAGATGCAGTCGGGAGCAGGCCAGGAACAACACTTTCGGAACCAGTTGTTGAACACGACAGTCAAAATCGGGACAAAGATGTGCGACAGCCTCAAGTACAATTCATAGGGAAAACCATCCAGACCGGGCGACTTGTCTCTGCCGAACTTCTTCAATGCCGCGTAGACTTCGCTCTCCGTGATCTCTCCCTCGCAGCCAGCCGCTTCAGTCGGCGAAAGCCGAGGAAAGTCAGCCAAGTAGTTGCGAAACTCCTCCTCACGGAGACCTGGCTCCTTGGTAAACCGGTTCTCGAAATGCCGTCGAAACGCCTCGCACATGTCGTCAGTGGCCCGAAGAGAGTGCCCCTCCGGGGTTTTGACTTTACGAATGTACCGATCGGGCCTTCGATGAACCTCTCCCTTGCGCAATTATGCGTCCATGTTCACCGGTTCGGAAGACATCTTGCTTAGCCTATGTCTAATTACCTGGCCATGTAACGCTCGCTATTCGAACAATCCAGGGCCTTCCTAGCTAAGTTCAACTAAACTTTACTATTGAAATCTTTTATCTTCAAGGTGCAATCAATAGATTAAAAAAATCATGAAAGGTGTATGTTTTTTGGATGCAACTTTCAGCGCTTAAAATCTCTCACAATACCTATCTTTTTTCAAACTGTCTCTTGATATATACATTCAGTATTTCCTTGCTGCTTTTTTTAGGACTTTCGAGATTTTTGCTTGTTGTCCCCCAAAACATTTCATTATGAATAACTCTCTCTTATTCTCTCTTTTTTAACACTATATACAGTCTATCCATCTTTCTTTCTTCTTCTCTTTTTCCCTGATTGTCTTATCAATGAAATTGCCAGAAACTGTAACTTTGACACAATTTTATCCATTCAAGAATAGCCTCTTGTAAGGAATTCATAGTAAAATCTACGCAACGCTGCTTTCCGATTTTTAATTATCTGATTTACCTCCCAGTTGATAGTGAATGGAAATTGACTTTTTTAATAGTTAAACAGCAGTGATACACAGCCTACTATTATTATTAGGTTTGTGCAAAAATAATGACGTAATAATGTCGTTTTTTGACGTATTTTTTTAACGTCAAAAAACGACATTATTACGTCATTATTTTTGCACAAACCTAATACAATTCAGATAATGAAAGCATTTAATTCAGATGAACAGTGGAGAGAATTGTCGGAACATCTTGGGAAAAAAAGTCAATTTCCAATCACTATTTATGGAAAAAGATAAATTGTTCCAATTTGAACTCGCCTAGTCCATAATGAATCTGCTTAGTCCCAATTCAGACTTGCTTATTTCATTTTGAATTTGCTACGTCCCAAAATGACTGATTAGTCCCAAATTGAACTTGAAATGGTCTAGAACTCTATGCTTGTGCCTATGCTGTTTCTTAAACTCATCAACAACATTTCCCGGTGTCATCAGTTCCCTAACTAGGTATTTAGTCCTGCTTTAATAGCCGATAGGGTCTTGACAAAGTAAAACTAGAAGCTGTTCTAAAAAAGATCCTTGGGCTCTCCTCGTTGGCACCATTGACTTGCATGAATAAGCGTATGACTAAATTCGTTGTTATATCTCATCATTTTATTGTTGAAATTGCTAAATATATAACCTTAAGTTCTATTCTAATAGTTTCTTTTGTCGCACATTTCGGCTTTGGAATTTTCTTCTAGTTTCTTGCTTCCCTGCCATTTACGTTATTCAAAAGTTTAAATGCAACATCAATCGCAATCTTTTTCCTTCCTGAATCTTGTCCTTTTATTGTTTTTCTCCTTACTAAAGTTTTCTCATTCCCTTCCACTCATAGTAATCCCCGCCCCCCTCCTGGCGCGCTTTAGAAAACCAGGCTGGTCCATTCTGTTAGTCACCAAAGAACTAATTAGGACGACAAAAAAAGTACGAACTCTCTCTCACAAGAAGGATACAATTTTTGTATTCATAAAAACAATAAACCTTCCAAAAAATGTTTGCTCAGCGTTCATTTTGAATGTACAAAGGCCACATTTTGTGACAACAAACACAAAAACAATGGACTCGGTTCACCAGTTCCACTTTCCATGCCGACATTCACTATACGACGCGCATATTCTATCCTCTGTATGTAAGCATTTCCTAAAAGAAAAGAGCCATCTTTTGCAAATCTATTGCATGTGATTTACATGGAATATTACAATGAGAAAGTATGTGTTCCTTTTTATTATAGATTTCTGGCCAATTAACTTCAGTAACTCTGTTGATAGCCATGTCTCGAATAATTCTTGACAATATTAATGATCGCATAGGGCTTATGTTAAAACCACAATATGATTTATAAAAATAGCCGTCAATTTCTCACCTCGTGCTTTTGAATATATCAGTAAATTTGATTATTTATAGAGACCTGTGTTTCGAAAGCAGGCAAAATACCTTTCTTTATTTATTAAACATTTATTTGTAGAGAAAAGTTTGCTTTTAGTTTTTCCTCTCGTGTACTTCTGTATATAGTCTTTTTTCTTTTTTCAACGAATTACAACGTCGCGCAATTTTTTTCAAATGCAGTCAATGATTTTTCGAGCTTCTTCTTGATCACACATCGCTAATGAACACGTTGTTTTTTTGTTTGTTTGTTTTGTTTTTTTTTCAATCTAGAATTTCTGGTAGGTATCTTTTTTTACCTGCAAGTTGATGTTAATAAATTTCTCTCTCTCTTTCTCTCTCTTTCTCTACTGTACTGTAACAAAATGTATGCTGTCACTCACTTATTGACAGACCTGTGCTAATTCATCGCAACAGGTTGACGTCTGTAAAGACGGGAGAAAAAGATATGGGGTCACTTGCATAATAAAGGGTTCAAGTTGAAGCCGGAATTGGGGCGTGAGTTTGCATATTGAATGAAACTCATGAGGCCATAGTAGATCGGTTGAGGCTCGAACAATATGGCTCCCTTCATGTTTGCTTATGACAGCTGTTATGAACGAGACGCGATGTACGACATTAGTGCTTCAGTTTTATTTATTTTTTATTAACCTTTTTTCTTTTGTTGCTGGTCCCCCCCCCCCACTCCCAACAATTTTTGGGCTGTGAAATTAGTTATCATATTCCCCACCACCTTCAGCCCCTAAATTTTAAAATGGTATTTGCTAAACAATCGCGATATCTACAGCACTGTCAATGAAGAGAGAAAAATAATTCGGTTTTTAAAGAAATTTTTTTAAGTAAAGAAAAAGCATAAAAGACGATTCAAGAAACTTGCACACCTTTATTTTCATTTCATAGTTCGCTCTCTTTTTTTTCCCTTCTCTTTGCTTTCTCTTATTCACTTTTCTCCCCTTTTTCCCTGTTTCTCTCGTTCACTTTTTCTCTGCTTTGTCTTTCCTTCTATTTTTTGTCTTTGCGTCTCTCTCTCTCTCTCTCTCTCTCTCTGATTCTATCTCACATTTTGTTTGGAGAAGGAAAGAGAGAAACAGAGAAAGAGTGAGAAAAAATCTTTCACTTTCTTTATTTTTGCTTCTCTCTCTCTCTCTCTCATTTTTCTCCTTTTTGCTTGCTTCTTCTCTCCCTCTATTTTTATCTTACAGCTCTCTTTTTAATCTCTCACGCAAAGGACAAGCAAAGAAAGCCATTTATGAGAAAACGTCTGAATATATGGGTGAGCATGATTGAATGAGAGTGTGTATTTGCCTGTAAAAAAAAAAGCAATTATATGCGTTTTCTCTCCGCATACATATCCCCGATAGAGATTAATGTATTTACCAAGTTTAGCTTAGTATGACACAAGGCTGCAAATGAGGTACATTTAATGGGAATTGAACTTATTGCAATAGTAATGAAATTTTTAACCACTGTTACATTGCAACGTGTTTGGGGATCATAGAAAAATGGAATTAGTAAAGTAACTTACTCAGCATCGCTCCTTACTTTTTTACCAATATTCTATTGTAAACACTAACTGGAAGACTAAAACATTTCATTTGCTGCACCCACCAACTGAGTTCTTAGGCTCACAAAACTGATAATAAAATCACTTTGCAAACTGTTCTTAAATGATTGCTTCTTACCTTCCTTACTTTAGTGAACATTGTCAACTTGCTTTATATCACTTCAAAAGCCTAAGGTGGAACAAAAAAAATAAATTGCATTGCTGGGCATTGAATTAGTGAAGCTGAAATCATGTTATTGTGGTTCTTACAAAGAAGAATCGTGACTACGATCAGTTAGTGTTCTTGATAAAAAGAAAAAAACGGTAATATTTGAAAGCAGCTTTACTTTAAAATCCTGACTTACCTTTTGCTGTTATTCAGCCTTTGCATTCAAATTGGTAACTTCATCCAGAACACTCTATCCAAGTTAACATCGTTTTATTCTTTTCCTTCCTTTATGTACATTTGTGAAGACATTTTTCCACAATAAAAGGGGTAAAATTGTTCTAATTTTTCTAATTGAAGACATTTTCTTTACCAGCAGTGATAGAATTTGGTAAGAGTGTGTTTCTAATCTTGTCATTGAAATATTCTAAATAATTTAAAACCTTGGACACAGAGGAGCTGTATATGACTACTTAAGTTAGAAACTTGGAATATTCTTGAATTATATTGTTTTTTTGTTTTTTTTTTTGTATAGATAATTATTTATGTTGCTTGATGTCAATTCTAGAAAGAAATTTTTAAAAAAAAAAAACTAAAGGTCCAGGTTTGGAGCACACAGTGAGCATCAGATTCACTGCTCAGAATGCTTAATTTGTAAATAATGATCAGCTTAATAATTGTTATGCCATGATTAGAAACCCTGACAGGATTAAGAATGGGTATCTTTTGTCCAACACGAATTTTCACAAATGTATTTTTTTATTACTTTTATTATTTTTATTTTCCCTCATATAAGAACATATTTTCTTTTTACTTCATTTTAATTAATTTGATTAAAAATCAGAAAAAAACCTTTCATATTGCCTAAATGATAAATTATTAATAATAATGCTAACAGTTAAGAAAATAGCATGATTTCAGAAAAGAAAAAGATAAGAAAAACACAGTGTTTGACAATGTTAAACAATATTTTAACAATGTGTCTTCAAATTATATTTTTAAAAATTTTTCCAGTATAAAAATATATAAATCTACAAAAAATTCTAAGTCTTTGTATAAATGTTGCTTGTCTTGTAATGAAAAAAAAAAACCAGTTGTCCTGTTAATGAACACATCAGAATGAATGAAACAATGTCAGTATTGAAGCATGCAATTGAAACGTGTTTAATATGATGATGATTTTGTTCATCATGGAATTTTCTGTTAGTTGATTATTTACTAAGAGCAATTAATCAAAGAGCTTAGTATAAATCTTATGGAACTCTCCTGTCATTCTGTTCATTCCTCTGAGCCAGGAAGTTAGTAATTTGCATACATAACTATCCTCATATGTTTAAAGGATTTTTGTAGATTTATATATTTCTATACTTGAAAATATTTTAAAAATATAACTTGAAGAAGACAGACATATTGTCGATATAGTGTTTAACATTATCAAACACTGTGTTTTCTTTTCTTTTTCTTAAATCACACTCTTCTCTTAATTGTTGAAAAATATTGGAAGAGTCATTTTGTTTAATAATAACAATAAAAATACATTGATACAGTCTTTGGTCAATTCCAATCAGCTCATGAACTCTATGATTTTAACGATGACTGCATAATATTTGCAGTCAGGATTACATATGGTTTTGAATTTATGGTTGTCATTCTTAAAGACTGGTTGAGATAGATAGCAAAACACACTGTCTTCTCTAACTCATAGTTGGGGGCGGGGGAGAAAAAATTTATACATGCTTTTCCCCAAGGGTACTTGTACAAAAGTGAATGTGACAAACCCTGTTTGGTGATTTCTTATTCCAAGAAGGTAACAATTATGCCACCTGCACATTTGAGGATTACATTAGATATGAAATTATTTATGCATAAAGTAATTGTCAAATTTTTGAATATGGACAATGTTTTTTCATTTGTTGATAGCAACTTTTTTTTACTCTATTTATGGTTATTTATGGCTTAAATGCTACATAAGGTTCATTTGTATTGTTACAATAATGAGGTTTAAATGTCAATCAATCACATATTATATAATACAATAACTCTTGCTTATTTATATATATCAGTTGTTGATTTTTATATTTTTATATTTTATCATTATCTTTTCTGATAACTATTTCTTTAGTCATCAAGGAGAGACAGTCATTCAAAGTGGGGGAAGATCAAATTGACTGTCAGATGAAGAACACAGTCACTTTCTCTTATGAGTAATGGCAAAAAACTCTTCAGTCAAACCTATATTCATTTTAATGCACTATTTCAAAAGAGAAGGACTGAAAATTAAGAGCTTTGTAAAGGTGTGACTCTTTGCTATTTTTGAGATAAACAACAGACAATAAAATATCAAAAAGACAATAAAAAACAAAATAATGTTAAGCAAAAGAAGAAATCCTATTACTAATAATAAAAGATTAGATTAGTATTTTTGCTTTAGAAATACTTGGTGAATGTGCAGATGCTTTAAGCACTAAACTAGATGGCTTTGCAAAAGACCAAACCTAACTGATAACTCATTACTCTGTTCCACAACAATTTTCAGTGTCAAATCTGTTTTTGCTTTTACACTAGTTATATTAATAGTCACAGTATTATTTTTGTTTTATCTATTTATTAGAAGCATTATGTACAGGAGTTCAAACCTCACTAAGAGTTTATAATTTACTTCACATTCCACACTGCCTACTCAATTTCATCTGCATAACCACAATAAAAAGCAACTAAAAAATTAAGAAGAAATACTCAAAATTAATAATAATGGCTTCTTCATCTAATAAAACCAATAAAGTTTATATTTGGTACAATGAATATTATGACATCTCAAAAGAAGTATTTTTTTTATTGTTAAAAGGTTTGTATTTGTGGGTAGCATAAGAGTTACTGGTGCAGAAATTGGTATTATCCAACCAAGTTCAATTCCCTGCTTAACCTGTTATAATCACTTTCACACATATATTCTAGGGAAAGGCATGAATCCATCTCTTTTCCACCCACCAGTTGTGGGTTAAGTAGCAGTAGAACCTAGGCTCTCTAGCCTTGAATGACAGCCAGTCTAGGAGAAATACTGAATTCAAAACCATAGCAAAGGCAATGGAAAACCACTCTACTATCTTTCCCAAGAAGTCATGGCAATTCACAGATAATAAAGAAAATAAACTTGTAGAGATCCATGACTCTTATCCGGAAGAGGCATGGTATTTAAATAAAAAGGAGAAAAGCTGTTGTTCCTAATCAAAACTGTTCTTCCTTCTTGAAGGATTGTCATTGTAGAAAAGGACAATAAATTATTTCTGTGTTTCTTTCCTTTGAAAGTTAAAACAATCAAAACAATTCTTAAGGTTGTTATACTTTTAATTTAATATATTTTGTCAGAATTTGGATGATAATTGCTCAAGCCTGAGAAAAAATTTAGGATTGCATGTGAATATATACATTTTCTCTCTAGATTTCCCTGCCAAGTTGATATTGGCCAAACACTGAATTATCAGCTATCAATGGCTCTTTAAGCAAAAGAGAAAAAAATTCTAACTTGTCATTTTACAATTGAAAAGAGTGATTCAGGTTAAACATAGGCTTTGTGGGCAAGTCTCTTCCTCCCCTTACCTTGTGCAGTCTATTTTATTTTCAGATTTCGTTAGACACAATTATATATATATATATATATATATATATATATATATATATACCTAAATAAAAGGTATACTTAAATTCACCTTCACAAGCACACAGTTCAGTAATAACTAAAAAGAAGTAAAAAAACAACCTCAAACATAATCGTTTTTCAGTGACACTTGGCCTTTAAACTAACACCAAAATAAAAACTATTTGAAGCATATCTTACTGTAGATAATACATTTATACCATAAGCAAACTTTCTTTCCTGCTTTTCTCTTTCAATATATTTCAATATTTACTTTTGATTACTCTACTAAGCGAAACTAAATCTTTTATGACAATTTATCACGGCTTCTATTCAACAGGCTTATCTTCTTCATTTTAACTCTTTAGGGCAAAAACAACTAAAATAAAAAAAAAGCTTATTTGGAGCAACATATTGTTTTTGTTTTTTCTTCTTCCTGATTTCATATTATCTTGCTAACAGAGCAGAATCACACATATTCTCTTGCAGGTCATGTTATTTTAAAAATCCAGCACTATTTTGGAATACAGTAGATTCAAACTAATCAAATAAATTGAGTCAGGTGGTCATCCTGCTTAGATAAGGTAACATAGAAACCATTTTAATAAATACATTTTCTAGCTTTAGTATAAATTATGTAGAATTGGGAGTATAAGCAATTTTTTTTTTTGTTTATTCAAGCAGAAAAAATAAATTTTTACTATCTTTACTATATTGCTATTCCTATGGCAGATGTTCAGACAAAATACATTCCTAAGTTCCATCAATTCTGATTTTCACAGTAAGGACCTGCCATGTCATTTTCACTACATTCCATTCCTGTTTGTTTGATAAAGAGCAAGTCCCATTCAGACAACTTCTTTTCCGAAATTGTTACTTTGTGGAACAAACTCCCAAGAGAATGCTTCCCGGAGAACTGAAAATCCTGGTCTCTAAGTCCAGGGTCAACCAGTATCTATTGTACACATCTTCATAATACTCTCTTACTTCCTCTTTTTGAAACAAATCTCATTCAGTAAATTGTTTTCCTTTTGTGGCCCTTGGACTTTGTATTGGATGAAGTAACATTAAAAAAAAAAAAAAATTAAACAAAAAATAGAATAAATCCAATGAATTTGTAGACCCAAATTCTTAACTCTTTTTATTAAAATGTGAACATACTAGACAGTATGCAGTATTTTCATTCTCATAAACTCCCGAAAGTTTTAGTTCTGTTTTTCTACTTACAGACAGTGAGTGGTTGCTTTGAGGCTCTCACATTTCAATTTTAATACCAATACAGTGATTAGTGAGAAAACCATGCCCACTTGACTACACTGGTATTCTAACCAACAAAGTAATGTAATTATTGACATTTGAAGCATTTATCAAGCATACAATATCCCTGTTTCTTTAGTGATTACAAATGAACAAAGCCAATGTAATTATCTTGTAAAGATAATAGGTTGCTTTCATATCTCTTTTTGTGTCCATCTCATCATTGTCTTCAGCTTCTTTATGCATAATACATTTCTAAAATACTTTTATAATTAATACTTTTACACTTTAAACTTTTATTCTTAATACTGTTACATGTTGATAATTGCAACAAAGGAAAAAAAAATGATTTACCACAACACAGAGCTAAATCACAAAGAAATATTTAATTTACTAAAACAGAACATAAAATATATACAGGATAAACAATTGTGGCCTACAAAACAGAAAACACAGAGTTACTGGCGAAGTGTTACGAGGGAGAAGGAAAAGGAATCAAATATGTTTATCACTTTAGGGCTAGTGAAGTAATCTAAGTGCTATATTTGGAAATCCACAAAGGTGTGTAAGTAAATATTAATTTTTAGTTTGGTCAATGAAAATTAGTCAAAATTCTATTTACCAAATTTGTTCCATGAAATTCTCTTTTGGGTTTTGGTTGGTCGGCAACTTTTTATAGAGATTCTTTCAGCTGGATATAATAGTCCTTGAATCAAAAGCCGGAGTTGATAACAGAGAAATTACCATTCATCAACTGACATCCCTTTTCCAAAATCCCATTTTTATAGGGTCTAATACCTAATTTGCATATTTCTAGATGTTTCTCGAATCATCTAGATTCTTCTCGAATATACTAGAATGATCTAGAATCTTCCAAACATTCTATTTCTAATTTCTCTATTTTACAACTACTTCATCAATGAAAACTTTTTTGTAATAAGTAGAACTCAGTGGAATCCCTTATTATAGAAATGCATCCTCGTAACAATACTTTTATACTTAGGTTTATGGCCACATCCCATTGAAACACTGGTTCCCATACAAAGACCGAAGTTAAGCAACACTGAGCCTGACTGCGATGGGTGACTAGGTGCTGTAATGGACAATGGCTCAGAATTGTTAATCAGGGAGAGCTGAGTTCCAATTCCAGTTGGGTTTGTTATACTCACTCATGTGCCAATACCCTTGGGAAAAGTATAAAGTTACCTCTTGCCCCCCAGCTATAGGTTAATAAGTAAGACTTGTATCATTAAATCATTATTATTTTTAAAAAAATCCTAACAAGCTAAAAACATTTTCTGGCTTTGAATAACCTACAGAGAGTTGAGAAGCCATAGGAAATGAATGAATCTATCTATCAATCAATCAATATTTTATACTTAATACTTTTATTATAGCATAATAAATTCAGAATATTAACAAAACTGGTTAAAAAACGCTAACACTCAAAATATTCCCAGGGTGATAGAAAGATGCAGAGTTTGGTGAAGTAAAAAAAGGGAGCAATGCGGAGGGAGGGGGTAAAAAAAAGGTGGTGGTAGTGGAATAGCATATAAAATTCTATATAACAAAATCTAAGTTACCAAGAAATGTGAATATTTTACAAACAATAAAATTAGCATAACAGTTATAAAGAATGCATGGTTTTGTTGTTTGGAGTTAAAAGTTCAAACATTTCTTTTGTATCTTGTTGATATTATCTAAACAAGAAGCATCACGTGCCAACCACATAAAACAGCTGACATCTGTAAGGGTCAATGCTCTAAGCTTGTAGGTGTAGCAATATAGTCATAGATGTTCATCTGGTGACAACTTCTCTAATGATATCTAAGAAAAGCTGAAATGCATATGTGTGTGTTTACAATATGGCTGTTTAGAATTTGTATTTTACCTTTTCCTCGAAAGAAGTATTTCTTTATGGATGTAGGAAGAAGGTGTCAGGAATGTGACTTGGAAGCCAAAGGGTTGGCAGTTAAAAAAAAGTTTGGGAACCATTGATTTAGTTTAATATTTCACTGAAGCAATGAAATTATCAATAACTTTTGGTTAATGTTTAACTTTCCAAAAAACAGTGTGTCAAAAGGATGCTTATTCTCTTGATACCAATATTATTGCATACATTCTTGCCTCCCTTGGCAAATAATATACTTTGCATTGTAGTTGGCTTACATATTTTGATAATTTTCAAATTTTTTATGAATTTTTAAATAAAAAGATTTCTTTTCAAATTTATTTCCTTATAAAATGCTAAAAAATAAATTTTTCTAAAAGGTAAACAATAAATATCACATTGTACTTGATTCACATATTTTTATAATCTGGTTAATAAACACTGCCGAGGGAGTCAAAAGTGTATGCAGTAATAGCAGTGCCAAGAGAATAACCATTTTTTTGACACACTGTTTTTGCTGGCACAAAGGTTAAACATTACCAACTTTTGTAATTTCTCTTTAGAACACAATTTTATAAATTAAGTGTGTTTTTTCATATTTTATTTAAATGCTTTAACTGTTCATTTACATTAACAGTAGATTAAAAAAGCACTTTACATATATGCATGTATTTATGTATAACAAAGTCCGAACTAAACTTATTTTAGCATCTTAACAATAAAAATAAGCAATAATTAATTTAAATGAAACTTCCACTTTATATATTTTTATTTCCAATTTTATTATATTTTTTTATTTCCAATTTCAAATACTCAAATATCTATCCAAAGACCTCTCCACTCAAATAAGCAGCCATTTTGTAGGGATTCATATAAGATTATGGTTTTTGTTTCACTAAAGCATGAAAGGAAGGTCTGCATTCTTCTCACCATTTCCAACATAGAGTGAACCAAATTTTGTTGTTCCCGGCAAGAGAAAGAAAACATAACCAGGCCAGAGTAAACTTCGAAGAGTTACTTGGCTACAGCCTCGTTCAAATTGAAGACTCCAGCAACCTGAAATGTTACAAATAAATTAAAGACATTTCAGGAATAGCCTCAGATTTATCTGACTTCAGTTAAACTCATTAAATAATACAGTGAAATTCTCAGACAAATGTGTCCAAGATAAAAATTTTAAAAGTTGGATGTTTTTTTCTCTTAATTTAATATCAAAGCATAAAAAGTACAATCACAATATTTACAATTTTGATAACAAAAATGACTTAAATGTAAAGAAATATGAGAAGAATCTCTTTTTCTTATTATGAATTTCTGAGTATTTGTCTTGTGTGTGTGTGTGTGTTTTGGTTAAAAAAATAAAAGATGAAATAATGAATCAATTAATTTTTTAGTATCTGCCTAAAAGCTAGAGTGTACTTTTTCTGAGAAGGTTTTTTAAAATATTATTATTATAAAATGTACATTGTATTTATATTGCTAAAAGGCCCTTAGTGGATCTTACCTGAACTAAAAAAATCTTTTATCACAATGTTGTGTTCTCTTCATCAGGCATATATTGATCTAAAGTAGCCTAATAATAAATATCTTGTTAATTGGTGAAGAAAAATATCAAGTTGCAGTTCTACTTTGAACATTACCTTTTGGTATATCATCTTCGATTGTGTCCATGAAGTCAATCGACCTGTCCATATTGGCTCGTTCAATAAGAGACTTTAAGGGCAGATTGGTTGCTATTCCAAAGTGCATATAAGAGTATAGTTTGGCAGAATCTTTTGCTGAAAGACCTAAAAAGAAAACTTTCTAACAATATTAATTTTTCTAATGATATTTACATCATGTCAGAGTTTATTATGCAAGTCAATTGTAACAAAGCAGGGAGAATCCCAACAACACATTAATAAAATGTATCCCTCTGACTTGCTGAACAAGCTCTTCAGATGTAACACTATAGCTAGGTAGGAGGGGGGATCACATATATCCTGGTATATCCTGGCTACAGTTACCAAATGTAACATTATAGGCTGTGTATCTTTCTCTGTTAACCAAAAGCTCAGGCTTTTGCATTTATCAATAAAAAATTATGTGATACATTGTTTGCATAATAAAATGTGACAACCCCAAAATATGTTGTTATTAATATTTTTAATAAGGATATATAAGTTGAAACTCATGCAGTATATTACTTAAATAACTATATGTTTATCCTGGTAAATTAATCAACAGTTTATTTAATACCAATTTTATTGTAAAAACATTGACTTGCATAATAAAATCTGATGCAGTACACAATTATCAAGCAGGAATATAATTTGTAATATTGCATTTTATTTTCTGCTATTTTAGTGCATGTTAAATTCAAATTATAGTCTTTACCATACAGATAATTTTTCTACTGTTGTGTTAAAGTCTGTTCAGTTATTAATAATAAAACTATATTTAATGTTTTTTGTGAAAGTTGAAAGAACTTATACCAAATCTATTCCAGGATAAATTTTGTATAATTTCTTCTCAAATTTTACAAAAATATTGTTTCTTCTTTAATGCAGCTACTTTTTTAGTAATATCAAAACATTCTCAAAGTTCTGAAAGTATTTTATTCTCATTTTTATTACTTTGAACATTTCATTCTTATCTTTGATAAATTTGACAAATTTTTATGTAAATTTCATCAACTTATCTTGATATTTTCTTTAAAATTAATTCTTTCTTTTTTTTTTTTTTACCTGAATAACTTCGATTAGGAACCACTTTTCCTGTGGGCGTTCTAATAAAGGCTCCTCTTGGAACAATACGTACTTCATGGTCAATGTCTGCCACAACTGCTGCAAGACGGTCTTCTTCTTTCACAATTTTCTGTCAAAAACCAAGAATTGGACAAAAACAAATGGTCATTTGTAATCACCAGAGTTCATTACAAAGCTTGGCATGCAATTTCTAGTAAAATGAATTAAGATATTGAGTGTTCTATGGTAGTGAGTTGAGGACCTGATGACTGGTTAAAGAAAATCCAGCAGCCAAAAATCTAGTAGCAACAGCAGCTGCCTGGCAACTTTAAAAGCTCAGGCTTTCTAAAAGAAACTCTCTCTTCCTTTTTCCTTTGTCCTTTGCAGGAGGGAGCAATTGTTTTGACTGGAGGGCCACATTGTCAGAGAAGAGGGCAGTGGAGAGCTCCACTGATTGTATTCATTAGTGAACATGAAGTTTTATTTCTAAAAAGGTGTAATTTCAAGTATAAAAATCAATAAATAAAACTTAAACATTTGAGGTAGTTTTATTCATTTATGAGCAATTTTTACATTACATTTAATTATTTAATGGGACAAGTGTAGTCTATCATAGCTTTTAACAATTCTTTTGAAATCTGGAGTGAGTTTGCTTATTGAAATCCTCATTACTGCTTGCAAATTTATGTCTGTTAAAGAGTATCTATATTTATTCTTGTTAATTTTCATGCAAGAAAAACTTTGTTCACAAATGTACATTGATCCAAATATACAGAACATTTTCACAGCAAATCTCTTCATACATGGAAATTTATTAGCTGACAATGATTTATAAAAACTCAATTAATGTCCCAGCAGCATATATTTCTTTCAGGGTATGATCCACGTGTATGTCTATTAATTGAAGCTGCAGCTCCTTATGTGCTGCATCAACATCAGCAGTGAATAGATAAGACAACAAATTGAATTCAGGCTCAATTTTCTTGAAGTCCTGAAATCTTCTTTTCATTTCATCCTCCAAATTCTGCAAATAACCCCTGATCTTAGCAGAAACACTTTCAGGCATTTTCCTTTTTCCTAATAAAGGGAAATGGCAAAATTTGCCCTCACCTGCTTGCCTTACAAATAAGTGTATGTTTGTGATGAAATATTTTACATTTTTCCATATTTCATGCATAAATAAGACCTTTCCCTGCAATGTCACATTCAATTCATTCAGTTTGTCAAATATGTCTGTTGTAAACATCAGCTCATATCTCTACTCCTCACATTTGGTCACAAAACCACATGAAATTCCTTTCATATCTAGAAATAACAGAATTTCATTCTGTAATGTCCGGACTCTTTTTATCACTTTACCCAGGCTCAACCACCTCACACTGTTGTGATAAATCAAGCTTTCATATTCTGACTCTATGTCTTCAAGCAGAGATTTGAACTGGTGGTGGTTGAGTACTCTTGTTTGTATGTGTTCATGACATTCACAACTAGATTGATCACATGCTTTAAGCCTATTGTAAGACTTTCCTAGTGTAAAATGCAATGGAAAGTCAATATATCATTGCTCAAGTCTTGTGCTTCTAATTTGTTTTTTAAAAGTTTAATCATTTCTAAATTTTTTCCAGTAAAAGCTGTGACCCCATCTGTGGTTATGCTTGCCATTTTATTCCATGGCAAGCCACGTTTCTTAACACAATCCACAGCACATTCAAACAGGTCCTGACCAGTGGTTGTATTTTTCATGGATCCAGACCAAGTAATTCCTCTTTAATTATGAAATTTGTATCAATTCCATAGATAAATACAAATAATTGTGCAGTGTCTTCATTATCCATGCTCTCATCGAGAGCCAATGAAAACCAAACAAAGTTTTTGTTTGCTATGTTCAGCTGTTCTTTGAGTTCTTCACTTATTAAGTCAATACACCATACTATTGTCCTTCTTGGTAATGAAATATTTTCAAATTTCCCTTTAACTTCAGGACACACTACACATGCACAATCCACCTTGAACTGCTTCACAAACTCACTATCTGAAAATGGCTTGTTGTGTTTGGTGAGGTTGTAAGTTACAATGAAACTGGCCTCTGTAGTCATGAAGACCAGCTTGCTTAATGAATATTCATTGTTGTTTCTTAAGCTTCTTAACATACCCTGCAGCTTTTTTCTTACGTTCTTCCTCAGAAAAATTGTTGCAAAATTCTTAAAGTTTATTTTGGTGGTGCTGTTTCAGATTATATTCCTTAAATACAGCAAGTGTTTCATTGCAATTTAAGCATACTGCTTTATGACCTGTGTTGCAAAAGAAGTATCTGTGTATACCATTGTCATTAAATACACAGAATTCATCACCAACTCTGTGCTTCTTTGAAGGATTCATGGTTCCACAAGGAAAGAAATTTACTGAATTAACTGTCATAAGGACAAAACTGAAAGAGAAAAGGAAACGGAAAAGTGGGTAAGTTGAGGTAGGTTGACTCATTGTGCATGTATAGTGTGTTGTGAAACACAGGTCCAAATCTACTGCACAAGGAAGGCAAGGCTCAGACTATGGTAGCAGTTTACTTTGACCAGGTTAGGAAATTTTAGATGTGCTTTTTTTTTTCCAAATGTCTCGGTGGGCTGCAAAAAACTCTGTGCCAGGTTGCAGTTTACCCAGGCCTGGCTTAATGCATAGGGTCATAGACCCTAATAAAAAGCGCTCCTCTACCTCTGATTACATAAGTTATGCTCTTCTTATTTCAGAACATAGACACTGATACCATGATTTTGTTTTCTTTTCTTATTTTATGAAATAGATATTTCATAAAAATTTAGCCTGTTTGGTATTTTGCCTTCATTCTGTATTGTTTTGTTCAGTAATATATATATATATATATATATATATATTATATGTATATATATATATACACACACACACCCACTTCACTATGAAATAAAAATATTTTTTGAATTCACAAATGCTGGGCCTGATGAGACCAAATTCAACATCCTGGGTTAGCAGAGATCATTGTAAGTGGAATTAGTTTTGGGCTTTTTTTAAAAAGAACTTTTCAAAAGCTAAAAACATGAATTTTCTCCAATTTATTTGTAAAATATTCCACAACCCTGAAAAAATTTTATGACAAAATTTCTAAACTTCTCAGAATTAAACCCAACTTTTTTTTCAGCTGTTTAACTAATAAAAAAAAAAAAATGACGCTAAACTAAAGAAACTACTAAAGAATGATGTATTCTGTTGTAGACTGTTAATAAGAATTGACCCCATTTGTAGATGTTGTCTGTTTATTAACATGACCACATGATTTATATTTAACATAAAATATCACTAAATATGAAACACAAGAAGGAACAAAAGGTTTTATAACAAACAGCATTTATATTTATTTTTGTGTAAATGATGTACATGCATAGAGTTTACTATTGTGTTTGACTAAATTATGAAATTGAAATATTTTTATCTGAACTCACAAAAGTTGAATGAATTATAAAGCTGAAAAATGCTGAATAAACTGTAGCTTTAGAAAAGTATTTCAAAGAGAAAAGTTCTTGTTGCTTGTTTGAAATGTTCTGTATGTTTATAATGTAGTTTGGAAAATTTCGTACGTAAGTGCATGCATGAATATGTTTTTAACGTCTGACCGCACATAATCGAGACGGAAATCCTTAAGGTTACATCTTCTTAGAAAAAAGGAACAGAAAAGAGAGAGAGAGCTTGTGTCTGCTATTTATAATTAATGTAACCACATGGCAGGATTGCAGAAAATTGTCGGGAAACTTGATTTGGTCACACGCTGGAAAAATGTTTGTACGTGGATGGATTGCAACGCCCACTTGTTTTTTTATTGACTAATTAGAAGTTGATATTTCCTGAAAATCTGTATGAAGCTGAATAAAATTCAACATTGATAAGAAAGTGGTAGCAGGATGCTAAAATTCAAAGAAATAAACTCAAAGATATCACAACAGATTCCCGGGAAGATTCAACTTTAGAAGACAACTGAAATGATTCCAGACATTCCAGGAATGGTTCAAAACCCAACTGATTTTTCTATAGTCTTAAAGGAAGTTTGGAAAAATTGATAAACCTAATATTTCTTAAATTAACAAATTAATGGGGAAATATTATTTTTGTAGTGGAAATTTTATCACGCCAGCAGCTTTTAATTGGAATAATTTCTACTTACAAATTTCTCTTCATCTTTGTCATCTTGATCAGAAATTTTAAACTCATGGCTAGGATCTCCTGTAAATCTGCCTTTGACTTGTTTTGCATTTGCACTGACTTCATTAGAGACTGTTGGCATCAGTACCCAATTGACACAGTCCATACTGAAAGAAAAAAAATTAGATTAATATGGCAGACAAACAGCAAATTTATTACTATTTCATTCATTTCTAAGACAAGGCAGTTTAAGATTTTGCATGTATGTCAGAAACTTTGAATTTTGTGACAAGTAAGATTCAAAAAACTGCCCAAATGATATTTAAATATGACATTTCATATGAGAGGAACAGGATAGAAAAATTATTGAGTTATAAGCAAAGTGAATTTTTCCAATCAGCAAAATGTTTATCCATTTGGACTATTATCCTCATTTGTGAGTGTGCACTTTTTTGAAATCACTACCTTTTTTCTCTGATAAGGAGGAGAATTAATCTGAGAGTTCCTGATGTGGATGTCAGAAATTCCTACAGATTGCACAGATTTTTTTCTTTGCATATACTAAATACAAAATAATTTAACATAGATGGAAGATACCAATAATGACTGATTTCTGTCAAGGTTACTAACAGCAGCATTTTATTGTTACTACTACTTGAGTAAGTAATGTAGTTATTGAAGAGTGTTTTTCCTATCTGCTAACTCATCCACACTCTTCTCTGTTAGAACATACCAGTGGTAAGACTTTTTTTTTTCTCAAGATATTTGCCATAAAACAGAGCACAGGAATATGCATTCATGCCTTTTTCAAGAGCATGTCTGCAAAGTGAAAACAATCTGCCTCAGGTGAAATTGTCTTGACAACTCTATTTTTGTTGTGGCTTTTTTAAGGCCAGAAATAAAGACACAAGAGTGGAAATAAGTTAAATATATTAACATAAAAACAGTAATACAAACTAGAGTGTTACAGCAAGAATATTCGGTCTGACTATCAGAGCTGACTGCTAGAAAAGGCAGTACCTGCATGGGTAAATTACCATAACAACCCCGCTCTTAACTATTAATTCTGCAGGAGCCTCAATATGTTTTTCTCTTTGGGTGAATGAGGATTAAGTGTGTCATTTTCCTTTTCCTCTTTAAACTGGATTTTGTTCCACAGCCGTTTGAGGCACGTCAAAAGTATCATAAATGACATTCATTACTTCTTTTTTCTTCAGCAGGAATGCTGTCAGCATTATTTGCTTCAAATGTGTCTTGTGAGTAAACTGGGGACCTTTAATTATGTAAATCATATTTCCTACTCTTTTCTTACTTGTACCTGTTTCACAGAAAGATTTATTATCCCGAAGCATCCAGAAAAAAAACTTTCTCTCCAGGTTGGTAGTGTTTTATTTATTTATTTATTTTTGTACAGGGTTTGTTTGTTTGGGGAGTAGCTTGTTGAACACAGACGATTTTACATGCAAACAACTGGAGGTAATGATGATGGTGTGTTTTCATTGGGCGTAATTCTATACACCTGAAGGAACTGTTGTAGGGCTTTTTCTTTAGGTGTGTCCCTAGATTTCTTTTGGGCTCTTTTCAGCATATCAACAAAGCACTCAGCCTGTCCGTTGGACCTTGGGTGATATGAAGCGATCGTGATATGATTGATCTGGAAGGTCTCACAAAAATCCTTAAAATCGCTGGACGTAAAGTGTGTTCCATTGTCGGACACTACATAATTGACTACCAAACAGTTCATGAAGGAAATTGATTGTAACTTCTGTAGTGGTTTTGCTACACCTAAGAACTTCAGGCCATTTCGAAAAACTATCTACTACAATGAGATGTATATGTATTAGGGACCATTGTCGATCTGTTTTAGGCCAAGCACTATATTTGATTGGGAGTGCCTTATCTGCCAAGGCACAGCCTTTACAGGATTTTACGATGTTTTCAGTATCCTTATCCATGCTTGACCAGTACATATAACATTCATTTTCATAATCCCTGGGTGGCCTTCATGGAAATCTTTCAGAATTCTTCTTTGTAGCATTGTGGAAATGATGACTCGCTCACTATATAGCAGTACTTCATCGCATAGGGAGAAAATATCTGAAGTCTGTTGGTCCTTTTCACGAATTATGATTTGGGTTTGCCTGATAAACTCATCGTTTAGAGCTCCTCGTTTGATTTGGTCAAGAGTTACAAGGAATTCTCTTACTGTGTTGCATAATGTGGTTTTAATTTCTCCTTCTGTTCGCAGTATCTTCAAGGGGTTCCCTGTGTCTCAGGATTAATCTGGATAGTCCGTCGGCACGACAGAGTTTTTTAGACGGTAGGAACTCCATCTTGAAGTTATAGTTTAAGAGGATTATTCCCCATCTCCATAGTCTATTTGCTGTATGCACAGGCAGACCTTTTTTAGAACCGAAAATGGTGAGTAATGGCTTATGGTCCGTCTGCAATATAAAATGTCTACTGTGAATGTACCGGTGAAACTACGTTACTGTGAAAATAATCCCTAATGACTCTTTCTCAATTTGGGAGTAGTTCTTCTCTGCAGGAAGAAGTGTTCTCGATGCATGAGCAACTAGTTTGTGAGATCCATCTAGTATCTTGTACAAAATACATGCTCCAATGCCATATGAGCTGGCATCACTAACAACTATAATGTTCAGGTCTGGGTTATAGTGGGTGAGAAACAAGTCCGACGTCAAGACATCTTTTATTTTGACGAATGCTTCCTGGCATTCAGGTGTCCACTCACAGTCTTTGTCTTTTTTTCAGAAGTTCGTTTAGAGGAGCACCACATAAGTTGTGCATATTAGGTATAAACACTTGGTAGTAGTTTGTCAATCCTCAGAAACTTTGTGATGAAGAGATGTTTTCAAAAGCTAGCATGTCCTGGATTGCGGTAGCTCGTTCTGGGTCTGGTCTTCTGCCATCTTTGTCGATAATGTGTCCCAAGTATTTAATCTTCTCCATAAAGAAGTCGCATTTTGATTCTTTCAATTTGAACTTGCACTCTTGAATTCTTTAAAAAGACTTTATGAACATGTTCCTTCTGTTGTTCATCATTTTGGCTGTTTATTAATATGTCGTCTAAATATGCAACCGAGAAGTCAAGACTGCTCAGCATAGCGTCCATTACTTGTAGGAAGATTGCCGGTGCGACCTTGATCCCAAAAGGTAGACGTTGGAACTTGTACAAACCATGATGGGTGTTGATACAGAGCAACTTAGAACATTCTTCTTCTGCCGGTATTTGAAGATATGTGTCACTGAAGTGGATTTTTGAAAAAAAAATTCCCCTATTTAGTTTCGCAAAAATGTCTTCCGGGCTTGGTAAAGGTTAGTGATAGTATTTGAATACAGCAATAAGCCCCGTCAATAAATCGGCGCAGACACTGATCTCCTTTGATTTCTTTTTCACATAGACGGTCGATGAAGCCCATTGACTGTACTCAATTTTCAACAAGAACCCAATTCTTTCTAGTCTGTCGAGTTCTTCATTCATTTGTGGTAAAGAGGCGAAAGGTACATTTCTTTTTTTTCTTAAACATTGGCTGGATGTCATCTTTTAACTCGAATTTTTCCGTCATCTTATTATACCGACCAAGGACCCCAGAAAAAAAAAACTTCTGGAAAAGTTTCTTTTTAAATCTTTTATTAATTTTTCTGTCTCGGTGGTCAGGTTCTCGAGTTTTTGGCAAAAAAAAAAAATTAATTGGCATGTCCCACAACATAAATTTCTCCATCCAGTCGGTGCCAAATAAATTTTCTGTATTCTTTAGTTTAATATGTACGTTTTTAGTTTTTAACGTCCTTCCATGAAAAGTTACATTTGTGATAAGTTCTCCCTCAAACTTGATTTTCTCCCCTGTCACGGACCTGGCCATTTTATTAGATCTTAGCATGGTTGATTTTCCAAACTTTTTCCAAGTGTGTAGAGATTTATGATTGTCAAATCTGACCCAGAATCCAACTGTAATTTGATATTTTTATTTAGGATTTGTACTTGCACGTATTTCCTAATGTTTGTCCCGTCTTTTTCATCCGATTTTGTGTTTTTTATGCAGCTATTAGCCTTTTTTCTTGCTCAGCAGTGTGTGCTCTTGTGCCCGATAAAGTTATAAGTTAGGCACCCCTTATTCCGGTAAGGGCAATCCTTATATAGCGTAAGTACCAAATATAGCGTCGGGTCGATTCACTAAATGTAGCAGGAATACCAAATATATAGATACTACTACTATTTATATTAATGATACTTCCACGTACAGGATTCAAGAAATAATAAAAACAACCCCAATTTGTTAACCAACAAATATATACTTAATAAAATACAAAAACAAGCATTAAAATGGTATTCACAATGTAGATTAAAGAGAAGGCAGTTCTTTCCCTTTGACTGTAGACTTATTGTAATCAACCGTTTGAAGAAAGTTCTCTTGTGAGATTAATATTCCGAAATAATTGTTAGAGCAAAATTTGCATGTGAAGAATGAATAACACGAATAATACAATTGCTTGAAATGTGTTGTGAATAAACTGATTTGAATAAACAAAGTTCTGGTTGATTGTGCTTGGCGAAAGTTACAGAGAGAAAATGTAAGTTTGTAGTTACGAAATTCTGTGTCTGTGCGTGCGTTAGAATGTGACGAGCAAGATCGTTGATTTGTGCTGATGGTTGGGATCTTACTAGGTCTTACTGGCGACTTGCAAAAAGTCGCCCTATTTAAGAAAAAGAGGTAGGCTCCCATGGAACCACGGGAAAACTTACATCTTCCATTAAAAATATGATTGGTTAAAAATTAACCAATCACTACACACGTACTAAACAGAATAGGTAAGATTCAAAAGATTCAAAGGAACAACTGCGATTTTTTTTTTTTTTTTGGCCTGGTTTGATTTAGAGGGAGAATTAGATTGTTTTTTTCTTTTGGCATAACTTTCTTGTGTGTACTATCCCAGATCCCTCAATGTTTTTCGAATCTTGGCGTACGCTTACAAATCTCTGACAGTCTTCCGCTATTTGTTGGAGAATAAGGTTTGGCTCATTTTCCAATGACGCGAATGTAGTGTAATCTTCACTATACTTTCTGGTTAAATTCATACACTTCCATCTCTTACGAAAAAGTGAAGTTTTAGGACTAAAAAGTTCTGTAATAAGTTTAACCGGTTTCGGTAAATGTCAGTTCGCTTGTTTTATGAGATAAAAAATATAGTTCACAAATTTGGTGTGCTCCATGGTGCGTAGTTTTCGCAGTAGTAGGCGAACCTTCTTAGAGACTGCCCAATTTGCGCAATCTGTAGCATATAAATCCTCGTAGCTTCTAAAATAAGAAGCGAAAGTTATATCCTCGTCCGGAGAATATACAAAATTGTCTAATGCGCTCCAGATCGTGTTTTGTGAGAAAGCATTTTCACTAATTTGTCCCCTGTTTGTCAGTTCAAGCAAGTTTCTTTGCTCCTGTTGAGTTTGAAGTAGAATTTTTTCAAGTTTTTGTTTGTCTGATTTCCGTTTGTTTTTGTAATGCGAGACTTTCCATTTCAGTTTGCTTTTGAATTTCAAGAAGCCGTTCTTTTTGTAAATCCAACTGGAATTGTTCCATTCTTTTTTGCTGTTCCAGTTGGTTTTCTTGCCATTTTAGTTCCTGTTGATTTTGTTGTTCATATTGGAACTTAAGAAAATCGAGCATGGCGGATTTGAACTTGCCCTTGTTTGATTGGGTCTTTTTTAGTATTAAAACAAAATAGAATTTAATTGAGGAGAAAAAAAACGAAATAACTTTAATTTCTTACTCACTCAGGTAATCACGAGTGCTTTTTTTTTCTCTACCAGATATGAATTCTCAGAAGTTCAGTGTAAGTTACACTTTTTTCGTTCAGTTTCCTTTTCTGGATAGCCAAGTACTGTTGAGTTGAATCAATATTGAAAATTTCCATGAAGTCCTTTTGGGGTCCTCAAAGGTCCTTGTCTCCAAGTTGTTGTGGCCTTGTTAGGGCCAGAAATAAGGACACAAGAGAGGAATTGAGTTAACAAATATGTTAACAGAAAAACAGTAATACAAACGAGAGTGTTACAGCAAGAATATTCGATTCGACTATCAGAGCTGACTTATGAAAACTACATTCCTCTAAAAGGCAGTACCTGCTCTTATTTATAGCTGGGAGAGTCCATGCATGCATGGGTAAATTACCATAACAATTTTCAATGCTGATAATCATCTTATATATCCACATTGATTATAAAATGGTGTTCTAAAGGATTTGTAACATTGGTTGTTTTTTTCAGAATTAAAAAAAAATTACATCAAAAAAGTTTGACTTCTGAATGAGAAATATATGACCAAAAATTGTGTATAATATGCCAGGCAATTGTGGTAGAGATTTTACAAGTTATTTTTTCACCAAATGATATTGGTGAAATGTTCAGGTCATATTTATGATTAAAAAGATTTGGATGTACAGATGGTGTAATGGTTAGTGGCTTGAAATGAGAAATCAGCAAGTGGAGTTCAAATTCTGGTCAAGTTTGTTACATTCACTTTCACACAAATACCATTGGGAAAGGTATGAATCTCTCTCCTCTTCCTCCAGATACTGGTTAAATAGCAGGGCAGACTGGGCTCACTAGCCATAGTTGGCAACCAGTCTAGGGGAAGGACAACTAGATTCAAAACTCAGTTACTTGAAGCTGTACAAAGACAGTTAGCTATAGGGTGCATATACTATGTCATTAAAACAATAACACAACAGATTTCAATAACTATGGATGATTCCATCAGAGTGTGAATTTCCAGAATATTGTTGACACCAACAAGTATAAAAGAAAAATAAATAAAAAATGTTGCTTATGATCATAGCATTTTTTAACTTTCAACTAATAATACTAATAATAATACTAATAATAATACTAATAATAATACTTACCCTTGTTAAAAATATTGATAATTACTTTTTCATGTGTGTCAGGTTACATTAAGTACAACATAAATTTTTATTATATAAATTCAAAAGCTGTAGAAATATGTATTTGATTGACACAATATCCCATATATTTGAATAAATTATTATTATTCTATTATCATACATGTTATTATGGGCTCCATGTCATTCTATAAGCTTCATTTGTCTTCATTCAAAATTACATGCAGTAGGCTTATTTTCTTCCAAGAGATCTTCTCTGCTTGAATATTGTTTCCCATTTTCATGTCTTTTAATGATAGACCCCAAGTTTTCTATTGGATTAGTATCTGGAGATGCTGGGAGTCATTCCATTGATTTGGTGTCTTTGAAACCACTTTTGGTTTGGTGAACAATAGTCAGCTTTGCAAAGTGTGAATGAGCTTTGTTCTGCATAAATATACAATTTAGCTTAAAGCTTCTTAGTTGTGACGGCTTATGGCTATATCACATTGAAACATTGGTTCCTATCAGATCACCAAAGTTAAGCAACAATGAACGTGGTCAGTACCTAGATGGGTGACTCCTTAAGAAAATCAGGTGCTGTAAGCTTGGATGTGTATGTAGTGTAATGGATTATGGCTCAGAATTGGAAATTAGTTAAGAGTGTTTAACACTGAAATGCTGACAAAGTTTGATTATAATTGCTTTAATCAGTAGTTAGCCACAAACAATTTTTTATTACCTTTTTCTCAACAAAGAACAGAAAGAAAAAGAATATTGTCTATAAAAAATGTTTTTTTTTTTATGAAGTTCTTGAAATTAAAAAATTACGTTTTCCTCAATTGTCTATAATTTTTAATGAATAAATTGTTTAAAACTGTGAGCAATATAATTTTTTGTTTTGAATTTTCTTTATTATTATTTCTTTATATTCACAAACAAATTGCAAAGATGCAGTGTGGATTCCATATGGAATGTTATTTCTGTTATAACTCACATATAAACTTTTGTTTTATAAACCTTGGGTTGAAATATTTGTGTAGCATCAAATTCCTATAAAATGCAGTTCTAAGTTAAACCTTTATAATCAGCATTTTCAGGAGTGAAAATGGAAAAAATATTCCAGAAAGCAATCAAAAACTACAAAAAAAAATTCCTTAAATAGTGTATATGACAAAATTCATGGCTAGAGAACAACAACTTCTGCTGGAAACAGAAAATATAAAATAGATTATCAAAAATTTATTTATTATTGAAGTATATTCCTTTTTTAATTATAATTCAGTTTTTTTGTGTCTGCTTCTTTATTTACCATTGTGTAGAACATGTATCTGGTTTTCTTGTTTATTCAGTTGGTGTGTATTTGATTTATGGATGTGAAAAGATGATATAAAATATTATCAAAGTGACAAACATGTAAAAGAAATATTAGAATCGTGAAGGCAACAAATCTTTCTTACAAAAGAAATCAAGGCAATTACCTTTAGTTTTTCATGACCTTTATCAGAGAAGTTAGAGCCTCATTTAACTACTACTGTTTGACAATAACAGTTTATACCAGAAATAAGGCATTATAATTGCTATTTTTATTATATCTGACACTTGTCTATTGAAACCAGCAAAAGGAGTTATAGTGGGTATATTAAACCTGAGACCCAGAACTAGAAGGTTTCAGAATTATTGTGCAATCTCAGAAAATGTTTACATATATTATAGACTAGCATTGTTATTTTATATGAATCTTACAACTTATGGAGAAAAAACTGTAGTAGATAAAAACATGATGTTTAATTGAGATAGGAACATACTGAAATGTAATTTTGAACTGCATTAATAAAATTCTTCCCAGAAGTGGGTGGGGAAATTGGTTGAGATATTATTGATGTAGAAATAGATGAAATTTCAATTCATTGTAAACTTGTTTCTGGCAAATGATGAGCAAGAATTTAGATAATCATGTCTACTACCACGATATTTAGTGGGTTAAGGAGTAAAATCAAGGGAGATAATTCATGTCAACATCATCAAAATAATTACTATTAGGTTGGTGCAAAAATAATGTCGTTTTCTCACATATGTTACTATGTGAGAAAACGACATTATTTTTGCACCAACCTAATATATCTATTGTTATGGTAGATGAAGTGCTGGTAACTGTATAGTCTGTTTAATCACAAAAAATTGATAAACTATTTTTTATATCTTGCTTTTATTTCTGACATTTAAATTTTTTGAATAAGTGTTCTAGAAATTTGCAATTTTCTTGTTGCAAAGGTGGTGGGGACAGATTATTTTAATTTCAAACTATTAGTAATCTGATAAACAATTTTTTTAAAGTAACCTCAATATATATGTGCTGATGTTCAACATATTTCTATTTCTAAAAGAAGGCAGGTATTTTAATCTTTGTAGGTGAAATATATCTTTTTTCTTCAAATATAAAACTTTCCTGGAGGCATTCAGATAAATATAACATTACTGAACAGGGCCCCAATGTTCTTTACATTTGAATCCTGGCCATTTTCTTTTGGATTTTATATTATTTTAATATAATTGAAGCAATTTAATTTTTCTTCTTAAAACATTCTGAAAAATAATTTCAGTTAACTTCCAATTTAATTTTTCTTATTTGTGTGACTTGGGCTTCACTAATTTAATACCTGGCATAATCATTTCATATTTGATAGAGGTATTTATTTATGAAAGTTTTTGCACATTAAAAGCAAGGATGATCTTATCTGGTTTCTCTTGAGCAGTGCTGGGTTTTTCCCTACTCAATTCCTCAAACTTCATTTATTTGAATCACAAATAGCCTGATGAAGTGACTGATTATCTCCCTTGACTGGTAAGCTAAGTTTAGAAGGTATTCAGATTTTTCAAGTCTTTCCAAGAAAGCCAAGAATTATTTCAAAGCGATTAGATTAAAAAAAAAGAATTGTGCTTCATTTAATTTTCAATTCGCCTTGTACTGATTACCCATCCTTATCTATGCACAAACAACTTTTCATTCATTTCTTCCTTTTTTCCAAACACATAAGCTCATTTAATATTATAATATAGCTGAACTCCCACATCAAGTATTGAAGGTCAGTCAACACGCAATAGTACCTACTACATTTCAACTTAAAACGTAAACTTTCGATCATTACATGTTCCCCAAACTTCTTCTCAAATTTCTTATTATAACAGAATTTAAACTTTTCTTTGTTCCTGATTTTAATATATGAATGCTATACTTCAGTTCTTACTAAGTATCTCCACACTTTAGTAAATGACTAAATATGAAAACTGTATCTTTGTTATCCACAGAATACTAATAAACATGAATGTATTATAATTTATGAATTCTAAAAATGCACACATTTTCAAGAGCACAGGGTATACGTTTGGGGTGGGAAATTAAAGTGGTTTAATCACTTTGAAATAAATTATTATAAAATTTTTATTTAGTTATTTTCTATTTTTAAGGAAGGAGTGAAAATATCTTAATATATATATAGAATGGTCCCTTTAGTATTGCTATGGCAAAAAGAAAATCTAAATTCAAAAATAGCTTGAAGACAAATAAGTTTTGTCATGTTACCTTGTCCTCAACATACAGTTTGCTGTATTAATCAAGAAAATGCTTTGTAAAATATTCTTCCCTATACGGTCTTTTTTTCTTAATACTATGAAAATAAACTTATTTTTTGTTTTGCAAAAAATTTAAAATACTTTAAAAGTAAGTTATCAACTAAAAATACTAACCTTTCATTTTAACATTTTTGTTGCTTCTGAGGAATATTTTACAATTACTTTTACTATAATTATGAATTTTAAAAAAATACTTTCAATTTTTAAAAATTTTATTTTTAATTTAATTTTGATTAAAAAATGACAATAATGCTAGAAAAATAATCATGCACATAAGATACAAATAAAAAATATATAAGTATTTCACGACATGACTACAGAGAAAAAAAAACTATCAAATAAAAAAATACTAATCAGTTTTTAATTGTGTATGTTTACTTTTGAGAAATACTTGAAAAATCAACAAGTTATAAATTCATGAAACAGAAAAATACTTTCCCTTATAAAAAAGGATTTTTTTCTTTTTGCAAATATAATTTAATTATAATTATTTTACTATTTTCTCAAAACAAAAGCAATCAAAAAATTCTAAGTGAACAAATGTGTAACTTCTTAAAAAGGATTATTATTACACGGAAAA
Organism: Acanthosepion lycidas; assembly: GCA_963932145.1. Taxonomy (NCBI): domain Eukaryota; kingdom Metazoa; phylum Mollusca; class Cephalopoda; order Sepiida; family Sepiidae; genus Acanthosepion; species Acanthosepion lycidas. The sequence goes on from OZ010602.1 coordinate 70,102,115, forward strand.
TTTTCGGTCTCCATCCCCACCGATAAAATAAACATTCCTAAAAAAGAAAAAGAAAAGATCTATAAGGAAAAAAAAATTGTTACCAATAAAAGCATTTTTTGTCTGGCCCAAACTCGTCTCTTCCGACACCCAGAGCAATTAAATACGATGAGCGGGTGCCTTTAATTATTCCCCAGAAATACAGTTTCTCAAATTTATTCTCATACTGCAGGATGACAAGTGATGATTGTAGAGCTGCCTTTTGTTCAGGACTTAGAAGAATTCCAGAACTACCAAAAAAATTTATATTCGTCATCAATTCTGATGCATCCATTTTCAAGAATTGTCTTTATTTTTGTTCAGGTTTCTGAATGAAAAAAAAAATAAACAAAGCGTTACAAGGTTACTATAGAAACTGACATGCGCAGAAGTAACCTCAGAAGTTTAATTAGTTATCTCCCTTACAAAAGTTGTAACACATCTTGAAAAAATATATGTAAAAGAAAAAAAAACGTACTGAATAAAAAATATTTGTTAGCCGTATATCCGTGGCATTTTGTACGTGTAGAATAATTAATTATAATAAGGTTTAATGAGTTCCAAGAAAGGCTAGAATTTCAGTTGATGATTTGAGACAAGCAAATGAAAGTTGGAAGTCACACAATGTTTCTCTTCTATCTGCAAGAAGTTAAGATCAGTAAATAAATATATCCGTTTGAAATAGATATAAACACATAAACTGACAATATTTCACAAACATTTATCTTGTGTAAATTTGAAGCAGAGTTGTGACAATTTTAAAAATTTCTGCAAAACACATAGGATTATAAATTGTAGGATTATAAATCTGTAAAGCTGTAGAGGTGCTGTAAGAATTGTTGGCTAGGGTCACCGTGAATATAATCAAGAAGGAAAGCTGTGTTCTTGTAAGCAACACCCCACATGAATCATGTACAACAAACACGAGAGAAAAATAATCAAGCTCAGTGAACATTAATAAAATATTGTATTAACAATGGTATACAAATTTCAACAATAAGTATAAAGAAAGTTGCTTCCCTTTTTCCGTAATAAAAATGGTAAGTTTAGCTAATTAATGTTGAGTACAATATTGAATGTTAACTACAAAGTTCAATTGATGTCTTAGCTAAATTAAGAATAATTCCACAGTGTGTTACCAGTGTAGAAAGATGTAATGTTCATGAGTGATATCAATAGAAATTAGTATGATTACTCAAATGAGTAATAATTAAGAATTAAAATGTCACAAGAATATGCGCTGTGCCGTATTCTCCAAGAATTGAACTGCTACTCTACTGGCTGTTGGCTAACAACGAGAGGGTTTATATATCTACTCACAGGCCCCAGTGAGCTTGGTGCTAAAAATATAGAAAGATACTAAAAAAAATTTATAGGAAAATTCATGGAAGTTTTTATACATAAAATATTCATAAATTTTTTTTAATTTCTAAAGAATCACTTTGTTGCATACTATAAGTCATTTCACTTAATAAAAATCTTAAAAAAGATTTTAAAATTATAAATTGAGTTTACAATGTAAACAATTTAAATTTGCATAACTTTTCACAGAATTAACAGATTGACTTAAAAAGGTAAATTTTAATGCAGTCATTAATCTGTTTTCTAAATGGGATAGATTAGTTTGTATTTATACATTAAAAAATAAAATAAGAAAGAGAAATACAACCTTTAATACTGGGGCCTGACATAGTTTCAGCCTTAACCATGAAGTTCTTTCTTGTATAACAATTGATATTGCTTCTCAAAGATCAATATTACTAAAATATATTAATAGAATTATTTCACTGAAGTTTGCTTTTTAAATGAATAATTTTTTAATGTAATGAAATATTCCTATAAAAAATGCATATTAGAGGACAGATATGAAAAAATGTTTTTTTGGGATATGGACAACTTACTTCTAGTGAAAGGACTCAACAAATCAAATAGTAAATAAATTAATTTAATATTTCAACTTTGATTTAACATTTAATTCCCTGAAAAAATTCCATGATTGAATATTTATTAAATAACAGATTTATACTCAAAGTGAAAAACACAAATTTAGGATCTATCAATTTTGCTCGTTAAAAAGTAATTCATAAATTTCTTATTAGAGCAAGAAAGAGAAAATATCACTGGATTGCTCAAATTGCATTAGGTAAAGTCTTATGTTATTACATAAGCCTTTACCTTATACAATTTGAGCAATCAGACACCACTAGGACTTGTGGAGATTGATGCAGAATGTTTGTTTTTATATTCAAAATGAATGCTTAGCAAATGTTTTCGAAGTTTTATTTTTCTTTTGTATACAAACTTGTATCCTCCTTGTAAGACAGTTTGTAGCTTAAGTATTTGAAATGGAGCAAGACCATTCCTTTGCAGCAGGCATTTGTCCTGATTAGTTTATTGGTGGTTAGAGTAGTGGGCCAGCTTGTCCTCTCTTCTGGCAAAAGAGTAGAGAGAACTGATCTTAAAGCCCTCATTTCCTGGGTTTATACTGAGGTCAATAAGTGGTCAGGGATGCAGTGTGTGTGCGTGTACGTGTAGGATTGTCTTTTGTGTTCCTGCAGTCTGCTACAGACTCATGATATGTTAAGTTTTTGGCAATGATAATAGTAAAATTAGTTGTTTCCATACAGGAAATGTTTGGCATTCATTAACCAAACACTTACTGTTAGTTGAAATTTTTAAAATATTTTTCTTAAAATAGTTTTTCAGGATATTTGACCTCTCAACTGTTATTGCTCTTTCTAATATTGTTTGGCATTTCTTTCCAATTTTTTTTTTTTTTTTTTTGGCAGTGTGGAAAGCTAAGAGTTTGCTTTTATCATTATTTTCTCTTCTGTTCATGTTGCTGTTAGAAGTGTTCAAGTGATGTGGTTTTGTTATTTGTGATTTTGCAGCACCAATCTAGAGTATTCGAGAATGATTGTCTTTTAAAGATTTGTGCAATTAATTTCATTTGGAGCCATTTTTAATTATTGATCTAAGAAAAAAGTTTTATACAGATAATAGTTTAGACACCTTTGAATGAGATGGATACCATGCATGACATCCTTATGAGAGTCCAGATCTAAAACTTTCAGGTCAATATATGTAGCATCTTACCATTCTGGACAAAATTAACCCCAAGTACAACTTAATCTGTAATCAACTTCCTTATCTCCTATAATGAGTTATAACTGATCCAGACACTGGAGTATTTAAAATATTCATAATTTATCAATTTAACATTCTGAACTTTTATAATGGATTCAGGGTCAGTGCCATCGCTACTCACATTCCAATTACAGATCATGGTTTCTGTTTTAAAAAAAGATTTATCTTCAGTCATAATTCTTGGAAAATTTGTTTTAAAATATTGACATTTTGTTTAAGATTATCCAAATTCCAACTATGAACACATTCATTTTTCAGTTTTCTATTAGTAGATTTGCTTTGTTTATGAGGTAATGTGTATTTAAATGTTCTAGACCAATTATCTGACTTTTCAAATCAGCTATGATTTTGTTCATCAATAGACTTTCATTATCAGATTTGTCAGCAGTGTCAGAGTTTGGAAGAAAGTTTCTTATGAATAAGGAAAGAAGTTTTCATTACTGCTGAGACATCAACATGATAGCTATTTTGTTTGATAAGTACTTTATTTCATGTAATTGTTTGATGATATATCTTCAATCATTGCACTCCTTACCAGAATGAAAGCCAAACTACATCATTATAAATTGAATTTTATAGAATAGTCAGAGTCTGGTTAGTAAAATATTCATTACTGCTTTTGAAATACAGTATAACCCGGATATAAGAGAGTTGTCGGGACCAGAGAAGAAGTCTCTTATATCCGGGTTTCTCTTATAATCGGGTTTCTCTTATATCTAGGTTTGGTCTATTTTGTTTAGGTAAGTATGGCTCTAATTTGGGACCAGAGAAAATCTCTCTTATATCCGGGTTACACTGTAATGGATTCATTTTCTGTACATGACTGTTTTTTTTTCCAAAGTGTATTTATGTGCGACAGACTACATTGATTTGGGTGTGGGGGTGTTTCTGATTCCAGCCTTCCCTTAAAAAAAAAATTGAAAGATTTACTTTCAAATAATAGAGTAAGCTACTTTCAAGACTTTAGCCTTGATGTTAAGAGTGGCTTTATTACCTTTCAAGTTTTTTTTATTGCTTTTTTGCTTTGCTTTTTGAGAGGCTTTCTAATGTTTGAATATTAGGTTTGTATTCTATTTCCTCTAACATATTTAGATTGGTGTAGACAGGATTAAAATATGACTGACATGGTTTTTTGAAACCAGGATATTTATTCTATTTTGGCTCAGATTGTACGATGTTATCATGGGTTTTTGATTTTTCTATACATTCCAATACAATACAATATTGTCTTTTGCTCGATTTGGTTTAGTTTCCACTTCCAAAAGGCTTGTTTCGCTGAATATTAACTAGTTTTTTATTTTATTGCATTTTATTGCCATCCCATAGAAAGATCTTTTTTTTTAAGCTTAAAAATAGTCTCATGTCTTTTAGTGATTACATAAATGTTACTTGGGACAAAATTTACAGGTATTGATTTGAATTCTAATTCCTCACAAAATACTTTCTTTACATCATAATTTTAAAGAGTTTGGATTTTTTTTTATTTACTTATACATAAGTGAGCTACCTTATTTGCTGGGGCTTATTTTGTAACCAAAAGTCTGAATGCCTGAATCAGGAATCTGAAATGATGAATCAACCTTTTTGGTCACTTTATATAGACAATGCCAAAATATACAATGTTTTATATGATAATCAAATCATGTATCCAAAATTGAAAATACTTTGGAATAATTTTTTTCTTAAAAAAAAAAAGAAAAAAAAAAGAGTTCCCTATTGCTGCTAGATGTCTCAGTTTTAAAGGGTGACATCTTTCCATCAAAGGAACAATGATGTCCAAAACCACTTGACGTGGCATTAAAATCTCCATTAAGGCAAACTTTTAATTGGTTTCTACTTCACAAAATTTAGTTAATCTCCTATGAAAGTTCTCTTTTGGATACATTTTCTTCACTTGGAACATGGACGGATATCACCAATTTTACAGTTATGCACAACTGTATCTGCAATCATCAGCCTTTCTGACAGGGAGGGGGGGGTAACATATGTGATTATTTCTGTATGGCAATTCCAACTCCATGTTGCCTTTTATCCTTCAGACCAGTATAGAAATCATATCTTAAGTGCAAAATGGAGTCACTGCTAAAAAAACATACCTCTTGCATACAAACAACAAGGTTTGTCTTTTTACATTGCTATAGGAGATTTATTCTGAAGTTGATTGGATGATGCTTAGTCAATAATTAACCTTCTTATCCTACCTGAAAAATCAGTAAAAGATAAAAAGTGGATAATAATTGGAAAAAAAAAAACGAAAAATGGAAGTGATATTTTAATAAAACTGTATTATAAGTGCCATGCCAGAAATAATCAACAAGGAATTAGATTTGAACCAGACTTAAGGTTTACTAATACAATTAAGTGAGACCAAACAATACCTTCACACTAACACAGATGCAACCTGGATAAGTGTCTTTTGCAGTTTGCAGCAAAAACTAGGTCCTTTATCAATACAGAGAGCACACCAGGGCTGATAATTGCAGAAGATAAGATGCAGAAGAGGATTTTCTTAAAGATAAAGTGGAACTGCTCTCCAGCCTCCTACAAAGAACATTTCAAAAATATAAGGCTAGTGTAAGCTATAGTAAGAAATAAGAGTAGGTCAAAAAAATCATCCGTAATAGCAGAAAAAGAATGTTTTGAAAAAAACTCTTTTCTGACATTAGGGACAATTCTTCTTTATAACTTCTTGTTTCCAGTAAACATGTGAAATGTCAACAGAACTTAGGAAAAATATAGATAAATAGTGAAACTTTCCAAGTGTAATGAAGTCATATTTTACCAGCTTTTAATGAAAATATGTGCAGAATAATGAATAGTAAAAGACTTGAATCTTTCTTACTTAACACTACATTATATTTGTAATGGGGAATTGGGTTAACCTAACAAGAGACCCTAGAGTTGGTTGCATATGGTGAAGTAAGCAACAGGTGTTATGTCCTCTTCCACAATTGGCTGTTGAGAGGCATTCTACTTAGAGTGAGTGGTACTGACAAAATTTGCATATGAACAATACTGGGCAGGTATTAGCCAATAGTCAGCATGGGGGTCTGGAACTGAAAGAAAGTTATGTAACACCAGCTTTTTAATCAGTTCGGCAGAAGTGCTCCCATATGTGGAAAACCAGACAAGACAAACACAATATTTCACCCCAATACATTATCAATTACTCCTAAACATTGCATGCATGAGTTGCCCACCAAGCCCCTTGTTAAATATGTGAAACTTACATATCATAGATAAAATTTTATCTTTAAAAAATTTATTGAAAATTAATCTGCAAACTACATTTATTATAACAATAAAAATGTCTGTTTTCATACATTGGGAAGGTGTTGGAAAGGAAAGAAGAAAATAAAACACTGATCTTGTAATTTTTAAATGTGGGCTAAAATTTCAATTTATAAATAAGTTTTTCTTTCAAATTTAAAAAAAAAAAATAAATAAAAAAACATTTTCATTTTAATTGAATATCCTCCCACACTTTAACTCTACATTGGAATGGGGTTAGCAATGAGACAGAAAGCACCAAGTAATGAAAGGAAGCAATATATAGATACATGGAGCTGTTTGATAAGGTGAAAAGACAAAAGCAGAAAGGAAGAGTATGTTAAGAAGGAAAAAGGTTCCCTGAAAGAAAGAACTAAATAGATTTAGAGTGAATAGTCAAAGAAATTAATGAAGTGCATTATGAAGAAAGCCAAGCAAAAAACAAAAAAAAAAAATATAACTGAATACACTAAGGAAAAAGAATGGAGAAAGTGATCAGCTCATTTGTTCATACTGAAAGAAAAGAATGAAAAGAAGTATAGACAATTAAGAACCAAGGGGAAAAGTAGAACATATCTCAAGTCCACTTGACATTTATAGCATGTTCATTTGTTTTTGTCTGGACCAACTCATTTTAAAAATTTAGTTGTAAACACATTATTGCTGGTTTCTAAATAATAAAGTCTCTGGTTCTAATTATACAATTTTTAAGATAATAAAAACAAAGTCCAAATTAAAAGAAATCATTCTTATTTATTTTACCATTTAATTTATACAACTTTACTACTATGACTGAGACTCTCTAACATCTTCCCTTATAGAATACAGACAAACAAGGAAACAACATTGACCAAGACATCTAAGAGTTAAGCCATTAAGAATTTGAAAGCAGTTCAAATGTTAGATGTGTATGACAAAGTACAAATAAATCATATTGAGAAATTTCATTGGTGGGTCCATGCAACAAGCCAGAAAATTTGAGATAATTCTCAGTGAAATTATCTTCAAATTGTTGATGGAGCCAGATCATATGGGGTTAGATTACACCTAGCAACAAAGACTTTCCAATTCTGTGCACAGAATTGTTCTAGAATGTTGGAATTTTGCATTATGTTATGATTGGGGTTCTGAATCTGCAAGTCAGAATTATTTGAGCAAATCAGATTTTTCAGACATTCCATATTTATGTTAAAAGTAAATATATAAACAGCATATTAACATCCATTTAAACTTGCATCACGGGATTCATTCATGTTGGACAGACCTTTCTTGAATTTCATACAACTAAAATCTAACAGCATATCAAAGAATAAGATGCTAAATGTCTCTTAATTGCACTTTCTCAATTCTCATCTCAATTTTTTTCCCAACAAATCATGGGTGCCAAAATTAATAAAAATGGTGAAAGGTTTCTCTACAACATATCAGAGTTTGGATCAAGAAATCAAAAGCAGCTCAAATGAAACATGATAGACAACCAATGCTAGTTCTTACAATGGGAGACTTCACCTCACAATCATGAAAGCAAGTATCTCAGACATTTCTGAAGATATCAGAGGTAAAGTATTTTAGATTTGATTATTTTCACATCACCATCTAAATTTTCCTTAAATATAAATATACTATTTACTAATATATTATTTACCTTGAACATATAAACATACTATATAAAACTACTAATGTACTATTAATATAATCTTTAGCTTGAACATATAAACATACTATATAAAACTACTAATGTACTATTAATATAATCTTTAGCTTGAACATAAATATGTTATGTGCAGCTTGGACAATTCTGAGTACAGATTCACAATCAGCATTCTCAGTATGGCCTTGTTCAACATAATTTGTCTGAAGGGCAAGAAAAAGTTGTTTTTATTAATGGTCCAGTGTTATCAGTAAGTTAAACTAATCCTAACATCTCAAAGATGATTATACTGTAAATCACTAGTTTTGTGCTGAGGAAGAGAAACTAATATCAATAATTTTTTTTTAATTGGTATTTGAAGTAGAGCAGATTAAAGATATTGAATAGCCAATCATTGTCTGAGAGGATTTCAGTCTACTTTGATAAAATATTTTTTTTTATGATGAAGGGATGCTGAAAAGTTCTTGGCCTGACCCACTTCCCAAAATATGGCCCAAAATCATTTTTTTTATCTCATCTTGGTCACACCAATAACTTTTCAACACCCTCTCATGTAAAGTGATTTTTAAATGTTTAATATTTTCCCTGAGAGTCTGTAAAAATGTTAATGAAATAAAATGATTACAATGTGTTTCCCCAAATAAACATCAGTCCTCATTCTCCACTTGAACAAAAAGAAGCTGATCCTAGATGAAGAAATGTTCAAAGATCTTAAAGATCAACCCTGAAGATCATTCCCTGTTTTTCAAAGGTGAATGAATGTTAATGGAAAATGCTCCAGCTATATTTCCTGCTGGATGGTAAAATGCAACAACAACAATAGCACCATCAAGACTCTTAGATTTTCCAATTCCAACTACTTTACTGTTTCTCCAAATCATCTGCGTGAAGTGACCTGAAAAACAAAAGAACAGATTTTTCAATATTTTTCTTTTCTTTATAAAGAGATGATAAAATACCACATTTTCCAAAGAAATGCTATATAAAAGGGAAAACAATTTGTATTTATGGTTGCTACTATTTGTAATAAAAATACAAATGTGATAAACAGCTCAAAATGAAGAAGTGAGACCAAACCTTCCAATAACTGACCTACTCTTAACTAGCCATAACTCATTAACAAGTAAATCATTTATTCAGGTATACAGAATACTGTGCTAATCAAATTTGTTTCTATTATCTTTTGAATTAATTTATTAATAAAAATTGATGTTACACTTTGCATAATGAAACCTTCTACAAAGGTTATTAATATTTTTATTGATTGATTCCTTTTTTATGGCTTATCAAGTAAGTTATTTGTAGGTTATTTAAAGCCAGAAAATATGTTTAGATTGAAAGAATTTTTTTTGAGATCATGATTTAGTGATACAAATCTTACTAATTAACCCATAGCTGGGGAGAGAAGAGGTAGATTTATACTTTTCCCAAGGTTATTTGTGCATAAGGCATTATAACAAACACAACTGAATGTTGAACTTGACTGTCCAATTAACAATTCGAAGCCATTATTCATTACACCACCTGCACACCCTAGCTTATAGCATCTGGTATTTCTGTGATCATACAGGAACTGGTGTTTCAATGTGATGCGGCTGTAAGCCAATCAATATTTTTAATAAAGAGAGATTATAAATCACTTGATATATTACGAACACGCACACACATCCTGATCATTTTGCCAAAATAGATTGGTTAGTATGAATTTTATTGTGAAAACATTGTAAGATTTTATTATACAAGTCAATGTGGCAAATCAAAAACAGTTTTTTATCTCAATATTTAGGAAGCTTAACTTTAATATTACAAAACACCAACTGCAACAAAATACAGACAGGAACAATGTTCTAAGGGGTAGAGGGTATTCCTAGAAATTCAAATTCTTTACTTTTACCTAAGCTGTTTACTAAGTCTGGTACAAGGCCACAAGTATGGTAGTGCTCAGTATGAGTGGTCTGTGTAAATCATATATATGTTTAGTTATTTACTAAGCTTAGTCTAACAAGGCCAAAGTAGCTGCACACTCAGTGACAAAATACATTATATTCATAAAAACTTCTACAAGATGAGCTACAGGAAGTGCTTGTCATAAAAAAAAAAATAAATAAATTTGTTGCCATCGAAAAATAAGTAAAATCCTTCCAAGATTTTTAGTTTATTTTTTTTAATAACCGACTTTCTTTTACTATTTCAGTCAGTTAGTTTTATTGTTAGAATACATTCTTATTTATTGTTATTAAATAGCATAAAGTTTTCCATCCCAAGAGTCTTTAATGGATCTGTGGGTAACAAGGTAATCTGTGACTTTAGAAGTGTTGAGAGCATCTAAAAAATTAAATACATTACAAATGTATTTGTAGTTACAAACCTTTAAAATATACAAATAGGATTAAGAAATTTGAAGCCATAAAATACTTACCAGTATCCATACTGTGTTTGGTGTGTGAAAAATCATATTTAGACATTTGACTGTACCAAGCGTCGGCCACTTGAGCACCTGTAAACAAAACAATATAAAGATATGAATGTAATTTATGTTATGAAATTCTCTTGTTTCACTCATCTTCAAGTGTTAAATCTAGAAGCCAAATCAGAGAACCAATATATTGATGATAATACAATACAAACAATTTCTAATAGAGTTATCAATGAAGTCAATAAATTTGATTAAAAAATTACTATTGATAAAAGTAAAATTGTTTAACTTACTGCATTTGAAATTAGTAACCAAAGTCATCCAGTTGAACAAAGAGAGCTTTCCTTTTCTACCAAGGTCAGTTTTCCTAGCAAATTGACTACAAGCTATCCACAATGCATTTAACAAACAATATGGCTTAATAAACACTAAGCTAAATTATTTACAAGTATTAATTATTAGGTTGGTGCAAAAATAATGACGTAATAATGTCGTTTTTTGACGTATTTTTTAAGGTCAAAAAACGACATTATTACGTCATTATTTTTGCACCAACCTAATAATTTCATCCTGTTCTATATGAATGATATTTCACCAGAGGAAAGTTCATCTTGTACTGAAAATTCTTTGGTAAGACAAAGTTATTAATTATAAAATGATTAAAGTAAAGACTAGAATGATCTTTTAGCAATTTTTTTGATCATGAATTGAAGAATGACAATTACTAACAAGATACATCAATAATCTAAGGAGTTTGATATTTCTCTAGACTCTTGGGAACAGCTGGTAGATTAACAAACTTAAAGGCACTTACAATTTCAAACCATAGCAAGAGCATATGAAAAAACACAAGAATGAAGACAATGAAAGAGCAAAACTGAAAACAGTAAAAAGAAACGTTTAATTATCTTTAATTTGAATTTTCCTGATATAATTGGAACTAAGACATGAGAAACAAGCATTAACATATGTTGAATTGAAAAAAAAAAAATGAATGAATATGGGGTGGGTGCAGATATAAATGTAGATTTGTTGGTTGGTGGATTGATTTTGACGTCTCAACCTTTGTTGAGTTATTTAATGTCAAACTTTTAGATATGAGTACCCAGTGTGGATGGAACTTTGTATTCATTGGTAGTGACCAACCATTACCCCATGCCAAGATATCTGGATGAATATGGGTAAATATTTAATAAATAACAATTTTAATTTTAACAAAATCTTTAAAAAAAAAAATTCAACAAAAATTCAAATGGTATTAACTAATAGCACCTGTGAAAATTTCATGTTTTTTTTCCTATTTGTATTTTCTGATGAATCATAATTCTTTGTGATCAAATAAACTCCTTGCAAGTTCTAGGTCTATAAAATAACTGTAAAAATTCCCCTTTCAGATTGCTAAATAGTTGAGCTTAACAACTTTTAAAAAATATTGCATTAACAGTTGTAATTATGAATGTAGTTCATTATTTAAAGAATTAAGAGGATACAAATGAAAAGATTAAAAATTAATGAGGTTTTCCATTTCACTGAGACAGATATTAAAAACATAAGAGCATTATCATCTCTTCTATTTTTCCTTTTATGTCTGCTTTTCTTTTCATCACTAAAACCAAACAGCATCTCTGGTATGTGTTTTTCTTCTGACTTTCCTTGCAATCATAATGGAATGGTCCATTATTTATCTAAGGTAATGGTAGGGTGTAATGCACATGCTAACAGAAGAACAAGCAAAACTATATGGTTGTATTTTAGCCTCAAACCCAAACCTTTAAAAACAATATCATACAATATTATCATCAAATTAATTTTTGACTAACAGCATCATGTTAAGAGTCAGAATTATTTTTTTTCCTTACCAGTCAGATTTCCACTCTCTCTACACCATTTATATATGAAATTTTCTCCAAGATGTTGACCCTTATAAAGTCTATTGTAGTGCTGTATTTGTCCATCTTTGGTAAGTTTCTCTGACCATTCCTGGGCTAAAGCTGTTAAAGATCTGCAAATTTTTAAAGGAGGACTGCTATGCAGGGTTCGATACTTGTTGTGTGATTCAACGCACTCTCTCACAAAAGTTTCTAAACTCTGAGGAAACAGTTTGAAATGTTGAACTGCAATGACTGGGCTTAAAGATTTTTCAACCAATTCCTCAAGATTCTTGTGGTCAGGTGGAGAACAATTGGGAACAGCAAACTAAAAAGAAGTTAAAAGATACAACCAATATTTACAGAAATTCCTTTTGGAAACTTAGAACAATATTAAGTACTGTTTAGTAATTAATTCATATATTTTAATTATGCAGAAACAATTTAATTTTAAATTTTAATATTTTCTACATTATTGAAAATAATAGTTATATATATTTATAAAGTTATATAGAGTTAATGAAAAAAGTTTGGAGAAAAATAAATATTCTTTTTTGCACATTCACCTTTTTTTTTTTTACTGTATAAAAACAAAAAAAGGTTTATGTGGCTAAATACAGGTTGTTTATTTCAACAGTGTCAAAAGTTTATAGCATTGGTTTTTGTTTGCCCAGTGCAAAGGGGAGTAATTGTTACCAGTAAAGACATTTGAATTGACAATTTAAGTTCAAGCTTTGACTGAAGACCCTGGGAAAAGACATGAAGACATTACTCCCTGCACAGATCCATTGTTGTATAAATGGGCAAAATACCACAATGATGGAAAAGAATTGGTAAGCATAGAATTGGTACACATAGTAAATTGTTCTTCCATAATAAATGACCTTACCATCTAGACAGTAGTAACAGTAAAAAAAAAGTTACACCAATAGAATAACTTGTCATGTTTAAGAAAAACAAATTCACAAGAAGAACAATTCAAGTGCCTACAAACAAACTATTTCAGAAGTTAAAAAGTCAAGAGAACATAATTTGAAAATATTCAAAACAGATTTACATTTTTAGTTGTTATGTAAACATACACACAAATACACACACTTTAGAATGTAATTCTTTGTATTTTGAAATTGAAAAGATTTCTTACATTATCAGGAGGTTCGGGTAGAGCAGACTCGATGCTAGTCAAATCAATATTTTTTGCTTTTGGCTCGTCGTCATCTTTTACTGAAATATCAAGAAATAAAAAAAAAAAAAAGCAGCAAAGGGAGATAATTGTAATTGACACGACTAACAAAAAAATAAAATAGAAATGTGGCAAAATTTTAAATAATATTATTCATTATATAAAATATATTATAAAAATAGCATTAGTAAATTTTCACTTCATCTAGATTAAATTGATTCCATTAAAGATTTTTTGAAATATCAAAGTTATTCAATAGTGAAATTAATTGTCATTAATACTTATACTTCAGCGCTGTGAGAGCATTCATAAAAAAGTATGGAATAAATTCTTAGGAAAAAATTGAAAATTTGCTTTTAATATTCTTTTCACATTATAAATTTCACTGTGAATAATTAGCACACATGCATGTATATAAGTAATGTTGGGGGAGACTAATTGGTAACAAAATAAAAATTAAATTAAAAAAATGTAGAATTTCCTAAAAAGTCTGAACAGATTTAGTGAATTCCTAAAATATCTTTATCTCTTGGAGAGAGAAAAGGAGGGAAGGAGAGAGAGAGTAGAAGAGATAGAGAGAGGGAGAAGTAAAAGTGACACAATCTGTCAATTAAACCCATAATATAGCCAAGAATATGTACATGATTAACAGCAATTACCATGTTTATTTTTTCGTACTAACATCTGTTTATTTTGAGCTCCTGTTGAACATAATTTCAACAAACATGAACCTTCAACAAATTTCACTCTCACATATGTCAGTTTGCTTTGATTAATGCCTACCATCTAAGATCACAAATGATTTCTATAATATTTCACAATTGAGTTAATTTACAAACTGCATTCATTCTATCAGCATTTTTGCATTATTTTTGTTTAGACAGCTTTAAATGTTTTATTTGTTTTAATATCCAACTATCATAACTGACAATGAATATAACAGCAACAATCTCACCCAATAATTATACAGAAATGTGATTTACTATGCAAAAATTGTATTTAGGAATCTTGGTCTTGTTACTTTGAATTTTAAGCTTCTTTAACATTTTTCACTTACACCTTTATTTAAATAAAACTTTTATTTAGGTTTTTCTCAAAAAAAAAAAATTGCTTCTTTCATGAGGTTTAGATTTTACGAAGAACTTTTTTTCTTTTTTACTGTGAAATTTATTTATATAAATTTAAAATAAAATGCCATTATTAGTCAATGGTCACAAAGTTATTTTAATATTTTTCATTGATATTTTTACTCATTAGAAATATTCATTGATAAAATTTAATTCTTTTATGAATAATTTGTGTTTTTATTTTAATTATTAAACTATTTTAGTTTAGTTTAAAAATCTACCATTAAACAAAATAGAAGCAAATGTAATCTTTTTCCATTACATAATGAATGAAGTAACATTTAAGAATGTTTTTACATAAATTTAATGATATATAATTATAATTAAATTATAAATATTTAATTCAGTATTTAACTTTGATATTGTAAAAATGCTGTAATTATGAATGAAATTAATCCTACTGCTCAGTCATTTTTCCAGGGTCTTTAAGATTTTAATAAAATAAAAAGTATGGTAAAAAAGTTAGCTTAATAGACTCAATATTTTTTTTCTGTTTTTTTATTATTCAATATTTTTCTGTTAAAAGTATGATTCTTTTTTTTAGCACATTATCTTTTCATTATTGAGAAAACTGTAATGATTTACTTATTAAAATTAAAGAAAAAAATTACATTAATAATTAATATTACATAAAGTTGTCTTGTTTATTTTAACAGACTTATGTCTTTTCAAAGACTTTTTTCTACACTTGTTTTTAAATTTTATACTTTGAAATTTATTAAAAATAAATTACCATTAAATTTCACAAAGTTACTTTAATACTTCTATAATTTTATTGTTATTCATAAAGCACAAAATTAATTCATAGAATCATTTTTTTTATTAGTTGTTTTTTTTTTAAGGTAAAATAAACAAACAAATATTAATGCTTAGTTTAAATTTCTAAATTTTCTATTAATGTGTAAAATAGAGCTAAATGTCATTCTTACTACAAAATTAAAGAAAAATAATTTAAGAATTTTTTTTACATAAATTTAATGTCATATAATAAAATTTAATACATTTAATAAATTTGATATTCTAAAAACATGGTGAATGCTTGCTGCTCAGTCATTTGTTCAGGTTCTTCTAAAGTATTTATTTATTTACTCAAATTGAGCACAAAATTAATTTTTGACACAAGAAGGTTGAGATTAAAATGCACTGCAGTGGATTGTCCCACCACAAGGCATTGTCTCAAAAATAGCCAAAGCTCTCTCTCCTTTAAATTGAGGGGGAGGTTTTGCCTGGAGGAGCAACACTGTGGGAGAGAGGCAATAGCTGATCTTATGTTGACAAGTGCTAGAAATTTAGATACTTAACTCAATAATTAATTAAAAGATCATGTAATATTTTGCAAACCTCAAAACCAACAACAAAAAAAAATCAATTTAAGAAGTGGATTCTCAGGCTTAAGACAATCCTGTAAAATTTCTGTTTTTAACTTATTGGTATGGGAGGAGGTAAAATTTGAGATTAAGAGTATAATTAATTTGGCTAAAATGTTACCCCTAAATTGAAGCAGTAAAAGAAATAATTGTGGTAATTATTAATCTGCCATTTCAGATGTTACCTAGTTTCCAGCAATTCCCCCAAAGTGTTGTGTCATTGATTGCAAGACAAATTACAGAAACCAGCAAGATAAAACCGTGTGTAAGATGAATAAAATATCAGTTTGTTTTCCAAAAGACAAAGATGAGAGAGAGTGATGAAGAAAATCAGTTCCAAATGCCAATCTGAATGTTACAAACAATACATTTATTTGTCAACTACATTGGCCTTCAAATTTTGATACCATAGAAGTTCATGGAAAAATGAACCCCAAAAATCCACCATCTGTATGGCTAGGTGTGCGAAAGAGTCAAATACCAATACCCCCTGTTGTTCAAAAAGATATAAAAAAAATCAAATTGATGATAAAATGAATACTTTTTTTTAGAATTAGATAAGATTAATTATACAAATTTGAAAGAAAGTCTAATCAACAACAAAAAAGACTGTGTCCATTTATAGCATTTTTGGCTGAAAATATTTTAACTATTCAGTTATCAAAAGTTATCAATGGTATCCCCATCTTTATGTTGAGAATTTATGAAAATTTGTGGCTTGAAACCTTTCATTATGAAGTGAAGTGTTAGCAGCCAGTCAAAAAACGGTATAAATACAGTTGATACTTGGTCAACAGTGGAAGAAATTATCCGATATTTAAATTCTATGACTTTTAATCATAAGAAGTATATCTTGAGTTAGCACTTTTCAGCAATGACTGCCAAAATGGTAATATGTGCTTTTGAGTACTATGCAACATCACAGTCATTGTATAATAGATGAAGACAGGATATTCAATTACCATCATTAGCAACATTAAGGATAACATCAAAAAGTTTCAAAACTTAATGAAAAATATTTTTTTGCTATCTGTATTTAATACTTTTAATTCTAGTAAAAAAAAAAAAAAAAAAAAAAGAAAAAAAAGAAAAAAAAAAAAAGGTGCATAATTCTCCATGATGAAATATATATCAAGAAAATGTTACTATATCATGGCAAAACAACTATTTGGTAAGTCAGTTCACATTCCATATGTACTTGCTCAAACAGTACTTGGTATAATGTTGATATGTCTTAATGTGGATACAAAATATCTTACAAGATTGATTCCAATTTCAAAATTAACACCAGCCTTTTTATTTGAACAAATTGAGTTAACAGTTCAGGTCATCATATCTTCTGACTTCCAAAATTTTGTTTCTTTATCACCCTTTCTTCACTAAAACTTTCTCATTTATCTTTCACTCTCTTGTAACCCCAGTGTCCTAGTGGTATTATCACTTTGCTTGGGATGAAATGATTAAAAAAAAATTTCAGATTTTCCTTATCCTATATAACAAGAGTTTCTTTAAAAAAAAAAAACAATGTATGAAAAATAAAAAAGCATCTCACCAAGTGCCTGGGTGCTAAGAGGTAGGACGTTGAAAAAATAGCGACCTGGAATGTTGCCTTGAGGAGAGTAGTTGGCTACAACAATTGACCGTCCATTTTTGGACATTGCTTGGGCTATACCTATTTGTTGGGTTTCTTTCCAAACCATTTGAGTGAAATGACCTGTAACATAAGAAATTTCATAATGTCTGAGAACAGAACTAAGTATTCTTTTGATGACAGAATCATTAACAGAGTGAATTTATTTTGCTAAGTCATGAAAAATGCAAACATAAAGCCTTATCTTTATAATAAAAAAAATAATCATTTATCATTTAAAATTTAATTTTATTTAAAAGAAAGATGAATGAAATTTATATATCATAGGTGTTCATGGATTACCCACTATCAATTAACAAAGTCATTGTCATATTAAAGAATAAACTTATTTATAAAGCTCAAAGTTGTCAATGGCTCTTACCATTAAGTGAAGCAATCTGACTTGAGACAGTGGCTATGAACTGACAGAAAATGAATTAATTGTAAAAATAACAGACAAGCCATTAATGGAAATAATAAAACATTTTTTCACAATCAGTACAGAAATCAAAGTTGAATGAAAGTTTATAGCAAACATCATAAAAGAATTAAAAATACATTCTTTACATTTCACATTTGTTTTACTATTTGTAAATAAAAATAGTAAGTAGTGCATTTTTATATAGCTCTATAAATGTCTATATTTGAATGTGGACAAAATTTGAAAGTTTTGAAAAGATTTAATTTCCCAGACTGAAAAGTTTTGAAAAGATTTAACTTCCCAGACTGATTATTATATGAGGGAGAGCAGCTGAGCAAGAGACCAACAAAATTCTTTGTAACACCAAAGATGAACTGAAAGCAGGGATTATGGCAGCATTCACCAACTTAAACAAGGAGACCATCCAGAAGAGTTAGAAATCTTAAAGTCATCTAGAGGTCATGGTTGAAGATAATGGCAATTTTATTGAATAAAATTTACTTTAGTATTTCAAGATATTTTTATGTAATTTTGGTAAATATATTTGTTAAATATATTTGTTAAATTGAGATGTCAGTGTTATTTTTATTTTTGCATAATTTAGACGATAATTTATTCATCGCATTCTCTATGTGTGTGTGTATGTGTGTGTATATATATATATATATATATATATATATATATATATATATATATAGAAAGAGAGAGAGATAGATATGCACACACACACACACACACACAGAAGCAATTTCTTAGTGGTACAAAATTTAAGTATAGCATGAAAAAACAGAGACATGTTGGAAATTATGAAAAAGCTGTTCTAAATCCTATAAAGCAGCAAGATTCTAGAGTTGCTCTAGAAAAAAGAAAATTGTTGATAAATTTAAAATATTAAACAATAAAACAAATTGCCAATAAAGCAAGTTAAACATTCTAAAATTAATTCTTGCCTGAGAGAGAGAGACAGACAGACAGACAGGCAGCAGAATAGTAGTTAATTAACCCCAGATGATGCCAGGAGAGACTTTATACTCAATATTACCAAAGAAGCCAGGTGAATCAGTGAGTTGTTCTGCAAGATAACCTCCTAGCCAGAAATGAAGATCTGCGCTTCACCCAAAGTTAGTGGCAGCCCCAATATGTGAACATGTGACTGACCCAGCCACATTTGGGGCATGCATGGGAAAGAAGTGTATAACAGATATATATATAAACACCTATCTCATAATGTAGCAAGAATATAATGTCCATATTCAGAAAGAATCACAGGGCCACACCCCCACTGGTTAATGGTAATTCACAAAGTTGAATAAAATGTTACATATAAGAGGTTTAGTCTTTTCTTTAGTAATGTATAACTTAAGTTATACCAGGTAATTTTAAGGAATAAAGAAAATCCTTTTGCTTGTAAAGAGACAGTTGTCTTGAAGAAATGAAAAGAGATTCAAGAATGTTCAAGTGGAAAAATAACCATACAACACTTAGAATATTAAAACAGTCAGATGATAAGAGTTGATCAAAAAGCTGGTTGCTTAAGAGGATTTACCTTTTTGACATATCTGCACTTCTTCATGATATATCTATGAAAGCCTTGATTCGACCAATATTTTTATCTCATTATTGAAGAACACATAAGAAATATAAGTAAAAAAATAAGTACACTTGTATACTCAAGATGCAAAGAAACAGAATTAAAAAGTTACCCTTGAGTAGACAGGAGAAATTAAAAATGGAGAAACAGTTCAAATGTTCCATCTCATTTTTTAACTTTTTGCCTTTCATTTTTGTAGGAGGGAAAAGATTACCTACTGGAACAAAATGTGCTTGTATGTGTCTTGTGTGCAAAATACATCAAAGAAAATATGGTCAATCCAAAATTTGCAATTTAAGAACAACTTGATCTCAGAGCTCAGAGATATTGCAAGATGAATTTGTGGCTTATACAAATTTCTGAGCCTCAACCACTCAATAAAATGAGCATGAGTGAGAGAACATCAAACGGGGGGGGGGGGCTGGGCAGCTATCCATACATTCATAAGAAATATTCAAATATAGAAGACATTAAATGGAAGATGTTTCCTGTTTCTTCTTTAAGTTAAAATCATTTATTTTTCAACCCAATTCGCATTTCCTTCAGTTCAACATTTTCCACATTTTTGTTTTTAGTTTCATTCATCTTTGTCTTAAATGAACAAGCAATAAAGTTGCTTAAACTTAAATATAACAGTGAATAAAGTGTGATCAGGATAAAAAAAAACAAAAAACAATTCAGCTAGTGGGTAAGAAAATGTTATAAAGAAAATATTTTCATTTATAATATGAACGATCACTAAAAAGATGTGGCCAAATAGAATGTGCCCATTCAATACTTTTAATAATATTTAATAAAATGTTAGATTTAATTTATAACAACGAATTAAGTAATAATTCAAGAAATATTTTAACCAAATGTTAACAACAGATCTTATTTAATTTATAGTGATTAAAGTAATATATTAAATCAGTTTGAGATATTATTTTTATTAAAAAATATTTTTCAATGAAAATATTTATTTTCTGATATTTCTTCCACTTCACAAGCAAAAGTTATTTTAATTGAACAAAATAAGATAATCAGCTTAATCATGTTTTTAAATCTTAAAATGTTATCTTGCTTTCAGTAGAATTAAAAATGTAAAATTGCATTATTCTAGTATTGAAATATAAAAATATATTTAAAATAAATGTTAATATTTCAAGGCTGATATTTTAATTTTTATTCTCTTTTAACAGATAAATTTTATTCTGCATATTCTATTTATCCATTTAGTTTTTTTTGTTTTTTTTTATTTTATTTCTGTGCATATATATTATTCTATCAATACACATCACAGCATAAGTCAGTCTTTACATTATAATGGAGTGTATTTGTCTGCTGTCAAAACTGTCTCAGGTGATAAGAGATTTTTAAGTTAAGATTCCAGGCCTGAATTATTTAATCAAATATATACATGTATATGTATAAGCTCAAGATCTTACCAGCATATTCTGATCCATTACCAGTTTTAAAGTCATACAAATCAATCTCACTGTACCATTTGTCACTGACTTCTTTACCTTGAAAAACAAAAGAAACATTTTATATATCTCCAAAGATTATATTTTAAATGATTGTTATTTTCAAAGATTGGTTACAAATGTTTTTATTTTATTGGGTTTTTTCTTCAGATGGAAAAATTAAGGATCATAAGAAAGATTAATTCCTATGTTTTATTTATTATCCCCATCATCACTACTTTCATTACAAGTAGACAAGTCAAAGCTAAGAGGATTATTTATAGATGGATTAATACAGCTGGCCAAGAAAAGGTTATGTTTTTTTTTCTATCTAGGACCAATGTAGTCCAACACTTCTGGCTATGAGCTGTGTAATATATATATATATATATATATATATATATATATATATTGGAGGAATCGAGACTTTTATCATACAGTCTCAGTTACGGTGGATTGGTCATGTCTTGAGAATGTCTGATGACAGGATACCAAAGATTCTAATGTACAGCCAGTTAGATCAGGGCTACAGGAATGTAGGACGCCCATGGCTTAGCTTAGCTTTGGAGCAGGTAGAATGGAGATCAACTTGTTTTAGTGGACTTAGCAATTTTCACTCTGCTTGTCTGAATCATCAAGAAGTGAGAGCAAGATCTAAAAGGTCAACCAATCTAACAGTGATCTCATCTCACAATCCTCACACTTACTCCATATGTGGCCTCCTTTGTAAATCACTAGCGGGTCTTAAATGCCACTTAAGATTAGAGCATAAACTTTCATAACTTAATCAATAAGCTGACAGATCCTCATACGTCGAAACCAATGGGAGAGTCCATTATTATATATATATATATATATATATATATATATATATATATATATATATATACACACACACACACACACACAGAGGGTGCAATGGGTAAATTATCTCCATTTTATATTTTTAATTTCATGCATATGTACTGTTATTTTTTGATTTTGTTGACTGCACAGTATAGTAATATCAGTTGGGCACCATCCGTTAGAAAAAAAGATCTACATGATGCAATTCACTCCACCAGAAATTTGGAAATGACATGCTGTACTGTTTGGCATTTGCACCAGAAGCTCCAATACAAACATTTCAGAGTGTTTTGGGTGTCAATCTGAGGACAGTGCAGAGGATGCTGTGTCCCCAAAAGATGTACTGAGAGTGATGAAAATCAATTATCCAGTCAACATCGTGGTGTTTTGGAGTTGATCACTAGTGATGGCAACGATATGGTCTCCATTCATCTTCCCACAGGGCCTTGGACTCAACACGCAGGCCTACATCAAGTGTCTTGATGAGGTAGTGCTGCCTTGGGTCAAGAGGGTGCCTACTGGAAGACCCTATGTCTGGCAACAGGACTCTGTCCCATGCCACACAAACAGGAGAACCTAGTCATGCCTGTCATAATTTCTGTGACCACATCACCTCTTACATCTGGCCACTTAACTCCCCAGACTGTAACCCCCTTGATTATTATTTTTTGAGCAAGAGACCAACAAAACTCCTTGTAACACCAAAGATGAACTGAAGGCAAGGATTATGGCAGCATTCACCAACTTAAACAAGAAAAGTTGCAGGAAATTCCAAAGTTGTCAGGAGGCCTTGGCTGAAGCAATGGCAAGTTTATTTAATAAATTTATTCTTTAGTATTTCAAGATATTTTTATGTAATTTTAGTAATTATCTGTTTAATTAAAATGAAATGTCAGTGTTATTTTCATTTTTGTGTAATTTAGATTATATATATATATATATATATATATATATATATAGAGAGAGAGAGAGAGAGAGAGACAGACAGACAGAGAGACAGACATCAATTACTTATTTGTTCATTTCCACAGGACAACAGAATCGACAAGGGAAGGAATGGAAAAGAGAGAGCCAGGAAGGAAAGGTAGGAGTTAAGAAAGTTATAGAGAACAAAACATTGGGGGGATGAAAGGGAAGAGATGGAGTCAAAAGACAGACTGGCTTTATGTCTTGAGTTTTATTACTCCTTTACCCCTTTGATCTTTTAAAGTGGATGAAGCTTTATGTAAAATTTCTTTCCTTTGAGGGCATAACTTAAGTGGTAAGGTAGGTAGATACTATACTTATGTAGATATTTTTGGTTCTATGCTCACAGATTTTTATTGTGACTCACATTATGGAGTTTTATTCTTGTTTTTTTTTCAGTTGTTTCAAAAAAAATAAAAATAAAAGATTATAAAATATGCATGAAGACTGAAGAAAATACATGAATATTTACAAATTAATAATTTTATATATTAAGATTTTATGATGAAAAAAGATTTTTAATTTTTAGGGGTGTTTGGATTTTAAAATATTTTGATTAATTAATTTTGTTTTTAACATGGACAATTTTTGTTTCTTTTAACAAGAAAATAGCATTTAAAACAAGAAATATAAAATTATAAGTATTTTACATGGGACAGATATGAGAATAAAAATAGATACAGAAAATTATAAAGCTATAAATTGAATGGAAATTTTTACAAGTACACAAATGCACTGATTACTTAACTTTATGAAGTACTCAATGGACCAGTAGCATGCAGAAGGTTTGGGGTGGGCAGTGTGTGTGTGACAACTCCAGGCATCCAATCAAAGATTGAAATAAAAATTTAGTTTTTGAAATTGTTTGTTAACTTGGTTGTATAATCGTCCTACAGTCCCAAAAGCTGGTGTGAATGTAGATCTGTGTTTTGATAAATGAGACTGGAGCAGGTCCCCTACTTGAGTTTTAGAGGTATACAATCAATGAGTGGGCCCCGAGTATCACCAAGCCTCTGCACATCACTGCAATGGACATTTGTTTTTCCACCTCAGACGAAAGCTACTGGGGATGTCATTTTTAATTCAGTTTGCTTTATCTACATAGAACTTCCACAGGGTATGGCAGATTGTACAAGTAAACAAATTTATCAATAGATGAGAGAGAGAGAGAGAGAGAGGATAAGAATCTACCTACTTAAAAAGAAAATGTAATCCTTGTCCTTATACAAATTTGAACACCAAATGATATCTCTAAAACAGACAACTTCACTATTTTAGTTATCAAGTAAGCTAAAGACTGAGGTACATCTACTATTCTAAATGTTTATTAATAAAAAACACATAGAGATAGATAAATAAACATATTTTGATAAAGATATTTGAATATATAAAAAGGTAATTGTGTACCTACCAGCAATTTCTTTAGGATCACCTGAATACATCACTGCAATGTTTTCTCCAACTTTCACTCCATCAACAAGTTGTCCACTGTGATGGATGTGGTTTGTATTGGCCAAATACTGAGCCCATTTTTTAGCATAGTCAGTGAGCACTTGATTGAGAACTAAAGATGGGCAGCCATGTTTCATTCGGTATTCATTATGCCTTTTTAAAGCCTCTTCTTGAAAATTGTTCTTCACCTGCACCAGAACATAGTATGAAATACATGATATATGAATTCACTCATCCAGAAAATCCAGCAAGACATATAAACTAATGAAAAATGACTTCATAGAAAATTTAAAATGGCATATATGTGGACAGAGTAGCTAATATCAACACAAGAGATGTATTTGGCAAGCCAAATTCAAATTCTTGTTTAGCCTGTTGTGTTAAATGCCCTTGAGAAAGTTATTAGTTCATCACATTAATTGCTTCCCAGATATGGGTTAAATAGCAGATTAGACAGGACTTTCTAGCACTGAGTGGCTGTCAGTCTAGGAAAAGACCAACTTTCAACTGGAAACCATAAAGAAGACAACAGGAAAAAATCCCACAATGTTTCACAAGTCCAGACAATTATCAGACAAAAAAAAAAAAAAAATGCAAAAGAATAGCCATGATCGACTGTATCCTGATGGGACATGGCATTAAGAAAGAAAAGAAATACGTTCAAATCTATATTAGTAAAAATTTCCAGCATATTTTTGACAAAAGCTATTTTTTTTAGGAATAATTATTTGCTCATTAAAGTATTTTCTCTGGCTCTTTTATCTTTCAGCTAAATTTTATATTTCATAAGAAAACAAACAATTCTACTTTAATTTACAAAGAATTTTTCGTTATCATGAAATTGTTGAAAGTGCTGACTAAAAAGAAGTTTTGCATTGTAGAAAACAAGAGAATATCTGAGAGCTGCAATTAGAAAACCATTCTAGTTTGGTTCCATGAAAGTTTTCATTTGTAACAAAGACTAGCATTGTCATGCACAAAATTAATGTTTGACTTTCCATGACTAGAAAAAGGTTTTTTTTCTTCCAATATTCCATTTAAAGTTTTTTCTGAAAATTTATATTCATGTGGCATCTTCCTTACAAAATTTCAATAATTCAGTTTTCCAATTCCAAAATCTTCCAAAATGTTCTTTGTCCTTGAGTACATCTTTTTAAAATTTTTCCAACCATTCCTGATAGATGTTTCCACCTAACATTGTCACACTCTACCCCCAGCAATCCACTTCCATCTGAACCCCCCAGCAATCCATTGCAGATCGTCCACTGCATTTTTTTATCAAAGTGTAAAAAGTATAGAATGTGCAGTTCATAGTTTGCCATCATTTTCAAAAATAATGTCTAATTATCCCTTTTTCCACAAACAATCCTTAACCTTTAATACTCTGCATTATTCACAACTATCCTTTCCACTGCATTGTTTTTCAAGCCTCCTCTCGACTACACTACTTAATTTCAGTCATGGTCATTTTCTGTTGCCATAGCAGGATATGACAACACAACAGCAAAATTCAAACACTATTACACATTTATCTGAGTCATTTGCAGTGGCAGGATAAAATTTTTGTTTTGTAAGTAAAACCACCCCCAATATTTTAGTGGTTTTAAGGAATTACACAAGCATTAAAAAGAAAGAGAGGAGTAATGCAGAATAACTAAATTTCTCGTCTTTTAATGTACAAAGGTGCTGCATCTTCATATCATTTGTCCATCCTTACAAAAAAAACAAAAAAAAAACACCTTTTCATGTTACAAAAAATAAAATTGTGGTCTTCCCTATTTGTTTCCCTAACAAAACCAAGCAACATGCTTCTCTATTTGATTTATTTCTTACCCTCCCCTCCCCTCTCCTCACTCTTGCCAAGCTTCCCAACACTGTCCTCTTGGTAATTTTGACTACTCTGTGGTAGCTATTGATATCTCAGTCCTCTATTAAACAGGACTCCCCACCAGTCCACAAGACCTCCTTCCATTACCAGCATGCTGACTGGGACTCACTGCGTGATTTTTTCCATGATGCCCCTTGGACTTCCAACTAGAAATTGCACCACTGAAGTTTCTCCTTGAATCAAAGCTGGCATGGACACTTTCATCCTTTCTCAGAAATACCAGGTGAAACCTCACTCCTCTTCATAATTCATACCAAGATACATGGCCCCTATAGCACACAGAAATCACTATTTTTGGCTATACCAGTGTGATGGCTTTCATCACAACAGGCACCTATTTGTTGCTGCTAACAATAAATATAAGCAAGTCCTCAAAAGAGCAAAGTCCCTGTTTGCCAAGATAATAAGACAACACATAGCCTCTAACAATTACTGGCAGCTTTGTAATTAGGCATTAAATAAGTGTAAGGTTTCTATTCCTCCCCTCTTCAATCAATATGAAGTTATCATCCTCTGCTGATAAAGCTGAATGCTTTGCCCGTAAATTCTCCTCAAACTCTACTCTCGATCCATCCAGAATATTCCTGCCTAACTCCTAGAACTGAGTCTGTTGAGTGACATGCATATAACCCCTTCCATGATTTCTGCTATCATCTCTAACATAGATCCTCACAAAGCATGTGGACTCGATGGTATTCCTGTAATAGTCATTAAAAAGTGTGCTCCTGAACTGGCTCCTATCCTTTCTAAACTGTATAATAAATGCCTTGCTGCCTCCTGCTTTCCTGCCATCTAGAAGTAATCATCTGTTGTTCCAGTTTTTAAGAATGCTGGTGAGCTGTCAACTATTGGCCTATTAACCTTTTACCTCTTTGAGGAAACTCTTAGGGGCCCTAATCAATGTTGAATTGGTTCATCATCTCTCATCACAGGGCCTTTTCTCAGACAAGCTACATGGCTTTTGTTTCTTCAGGTCATCTGCTGATGTACTGACAATAATCGTGGAAAGAGTTTATCATGTTCTAGATAAAAATGGCAAAGCCTGGACTGTTGCATTGGACATCTCCAAAGCCTTTGACAGGGTCTGGCATTCAAGTCTTCTCCACAATCTGAAAAGTTATGGTGTCTCCGGACACTTTTTTGAAGTGATCCAGTCTTTCCTATCAAATAATGAAATGAGAGTTATCCTGAACAGCCACTTTTCTAGAGCCTTTCATACTAACACAGGTGTCCCCATGGCTCTAACTTTGATCCTACTCTATTTTTAATTTTCATTAATGACCTTCCTGATGACATCAGCTCTCAGCTTGATATCTATGCTGACAACACAATTTACTCCTGCCTCAATAGTAAGGCTTATCAATCTGACAAGGTCAAAATTACATCAAGCCTGTAGTTAACTGGAGCAAAAAATGGCTTATTAATTTTAACACCTCCAAAACTAAACTTCACTCCAAAGATCCCTTGCTGTATGGCTAGTTGTTTCACTGTGTTGGGCAAGACAATTTTTCTCTCCAGGATGTATCTTACATACCTATAAGTGTACCATTCATCCATGCTTAGAATATTGCTGCCACATATGGTCCAGGGCCCCAGCTATTTACCTTGTGCTCCTTGATAAAATCCAAAGAAAAATCAGCAATATTATTGGTCCTGATCTGGTGGCTCAGCTTCAGTCACTTTCTCATCACTGTAAGGTTGCGACTCTGTACCTTTTCCATAAATACTTTCATGGTAATTATTCAAATGAGCTTTTTGTTGTGGTACCTAGACTTTTTGAATTTAAGTGAAGCACTAGACTGGCATTGAGATCTCATCAATTTACAATTGAGCTGGTTAGATTTAACCATAAATGCTACCAGTGTTTTTTATCACTTGTAAAATTCTGTTCTAGCTCAAGTTTTCCTGCAAACTTCAATATTAAAAAATTTAAATGCAATGTCAATCCCTATCTACTGTCCACCTACTTACTCTCTTCTCTTTCTGCTCATCATTAATGTTTCTGTTCCTAATTCTTCCACACCCTGTAACGCCTTGTGTTTTAGTGGCATTACTGATTCCAATGCCTGCCCCAACCATAGAAGAAACAATGACTCTCATGGGCTTAATTTTTGTTTTAGACCTAGGAATTGTCCATGTTGATATGTGTTCACATTGTGAATAACCATTTCAAAATTTAAAGAATATTCTCTGCCCAAATTTCATTACACTCTCACAACCTACAGATCCATTCAGTCAGTTATGTGCCATATGTGATACACGCTTAGGCGATCCTGTATCTTTCAATACATGACTGACGAGGCGGATTTTTTTTCCCCACAGTAGGTTGCCATTTCTTTCTGCAGTAGACGAGTTGCCATCCAAGGCTATAGAACTTGGTCTGTCCTGCTATTTACCCATAATTGGTGGATTCATACCTTTCCCAGGGGTATTAGCACATAAGTCAATGTAATGGATTCAACTGGAATTTGAACTCGGATCTCCAATTCCTCACTCTGAGCCTTATTTGATGGTGAAGAAACAACTCACTGAAAACCTTTCTCTATCGTTCTCATGCTCGTTCAGCCAATGAAAATTGACTTCATTGTTTTGTTTTCCATCTGACTCCAAAGGTCAACCTTAGGAAGTTCGAACTAAGATACCATTCCCCCCTAAAAATAATAGTCTGCTAAACTATTATTTAACAAATACACTGACAATATATTAACAAAGTTCTGCTAATTGCAATTTGTGGCGGTAACTATATTGTGTGGCATATTTTAAACAGTTGGGAAATGATTCCATTTAAATGGAAATCTGCATCTAATAAATCAACCCAACTTTTCAACCAGTTGGATTGATTTACTACAAACTATATTTAGCTATATATTTTTTCAAGTAGATATTTATTCCTGCAGCTTCCTTGTAGAGCCTGAGGCCGTAACCACATCAAGTGATGCTTCCTTGGTTTTAACAGAATTATTATTATTCAAGAGTTGGTAATTTTTTAAATTGGCCCAAAAAGTACTTTTTTTGTACTAAGAGAAAATTATTAAACATGCTTAAAAAAAAAAAAAAGAAGAAAAGTGAGACATGATTTTTTTATTAGAAATTTTATTATGAAAAAAAAAAAATGAATTTTATGACTAAATTTTGCTCTCGTCAAAATATCCTCCTTTAGCCTTGATTATTATAATGCAAATTTTTTTGCAAAAGTTTCTCAAAGTGTAAGTTTGATAATTGATTGCATTCTTTTTTCAAACTCTTAAGAGCTTTTTTCCATTTTTGGGGTGGAAAGATTTCACTCTTCTGTCAAGTTCATCTGGTGGTCGCTTCAAACTTTTGAACTGCAGTGTACATGGCCAAGATTAACAGCTAAAGAGCTCTAACTGGCCTACTGTTTACCTATAGTTAAAGTGAGAGAGTGGATTCATACCTTTTCCAAGGGCATAAAAGCAAGATGAATGTTCCAATTGGACCAAATCCAGTTTCTATGCTGTTAACCTTAGGCTACCCACACTTCCTTTTTATGCAAAGAGAAATTTGTAAACAGTTTAGCTATTATTTAAGACAATATATTACTGTTATATTATAAAAATATACAATATATCCTGTGAGATTTTCAAAATGTCCACTTAGTATGTTTATTTATTCATCACATCAGTACAATTCACATCTAAATTAGTGTTGAAAATCATACTGTCAAGACTTGTAATTTATTCATATTGTTAATAAATTTCCAAATTTCATTTTCATTAATCACTACTATCATTAGTTACTTGATATTTTTGTTTTCAGTTTGTTTTAGGTCTTTTAAATTCTTATATAAAAGTATATAAAGTTTATAGAAAACATTAAATTTTATGAAATGAAAGCTTAGCTTATCAATATTTTTTGTTCCCAAGAAACTGATCTCCATTTACATTACTCAGACTGTCATCCTCATTGCCGTATTCACAACATCTCACCTTATTGTATGCTCTGGCCATTTTCAGGTGATTGAAATTTCAAACCATACCCTTTATTTTGTCCACCAGGGTAGATTGTTCTAGTTCCAAGGATACATGGGCTAGTGGATAAAGACGTTGGTTAGATCCAGTGACTAGACCCAAAGAGTTGTAAGTTCAATACCAGGCCACAGCTGTGGTGAACCAAAAACTTGGAGAGTTGAGTTAAAGGAAAATAACTGAGACATCTGGAAGATACATTGTGAATATGGCAATGAAGATGAGGATAACAGTCCAAGTAATGTAAATAATGCAAGTAATCATAATACCTCATTTCAGAGCTATAGGCAGAAAACTGATTTCTGTTTTATATTAAATATATTTTGGGGAAGAAAAGACTGAAAATTAAATTAAATAAAAAAAATAGAGTCTTTTAGAATGATCACCAAAAATGAACAAATACATAGACAATTATCTTTCGGTACATTGTATACTGATACTTTTAGATTATTCATTTTGGAATGTACTGATGCATCTTGAGAGACAAACAGACATTTAAGCAGAGATTCCTTGAGATCTAAAAGTTATGTCAAACATTCATTCAAATCTAAAAAGTTTGAAAATAACCTTTTATTCCAGATGAGCCTTTCTGATAAAAGAATCAGAAAAAAAATGCAGGTAAGCAGAATAATGTTTATTAATCAGTAGGTTATTTAACCAGGCACAAATTTCAAGCTATTATAAAATAGACAAAAGGATTCCTCAATCATATTAGACCTCCATTCCAATGACTAAAGTAATGAGGCATGAAACTGAATGCTTGTAAATGAAATCAAAAGGACATTTTGATTCTGACCACACCTTTTATATTCAGAGATCATTTATTGTCTTCAATGCTGGCTATGCTGAGTCTGAAAGTGAAATTATGGGGCAATATTTGCAACTGTCCTTGGTTGTTTCTGAAATTGAAAATTGAAAGATAATCTTCAGTATCTACAACTACATAACTGCAGCAGCAGAGTGAATTCAAAACATTTGTCAATGATCAAAATTCTGAATGATTTTCATAAATAAAACCACTCTTTGAAATATCCATACCACAGTTGCTTCTTACAAGATGCTTTTGACAAATGATTCCATTTATAATATCCTGTTCAAATATGAAAAAGACAAGCAAACATTATCCTATCCAAGACAAGGTTTCACAAAATTAACAGGAAGTCCAGTTGGAAAATGAGAAAATTGAAAGAGGCAGCAGTTATCAGTTAGGTCGCATAAGTTTAGTATAAAATTTCAGCAATGTGCGATTTTCTTTGCTTGAAAAAAACTTTTTGATAATTGTGTATATAGACTGGAGTTTTATTGACTTATTTATCATTACTGAAATATAGTGGATCTGATTTGGTATAAATTGACCAATTCTCAGATACTGTCTTCAAAAGAAAATTTTTCTTTTATTGATTATAAACCTGATATGGATCAACTGAAATGTAACATTAACAGTACAAAAAAGGAAATTAATGATTTTAAGTTATAGTCAATGTTTTTAAATAAAAAGATCCTAATGATAAAATTGACAAAGGGATTTGCATTCTTTAACTTCAAGGTTGACTTGAGTCAAAATTTTCCATGCACACCATTGGCATTCTGAGTAGTAATGATTTATGCCAGGCAGAGATATTCAATGCTGAGATATTTGATATATGATTAATGGATAAGAGTTGGATTAAGTGCTTTGAAAAGGAAGGAGATTATGTTGAAAAATGTTTGTGTAAAATAAAAGTTTTTTTCATCATTAGGCTGCAGACTTATGGATGTACATCCATAAGTCTGCATAGTCACCACTGAATTAAGTGCATTGACAAGGAAGGAGATTGTGTTTAAAAAAAATTTTATCATGTAAATGTCCACCAAATCATGATATATATACATATGAGAGAGATTTCAATTGTTTCAGTTATTTTCATATCAGACACATATTTTGTCAAGAGAGATTAGCCATGTGCTTGAGAATTGGTAGATAGTCAATGCTGGTTTCTTCAGAGAATTAGTATCACCCAAATAGTTACCCTCAAAGGTGTGTAAATTTATAAAATTCTGTGCAATCCAGAAAAATGTGCCATTGTTATTTCTAATCCCTATTGAATACTACCTATTGAATCCCTATTTGGATTTAGAGATTCAATTAAAAAAAAAATTTATATGGCAAATTAAAACTTAAGTTTTTTTGGGGGTTTTTTTTTAGAAAATTTTAACAGACATTCTATCAGTATTTTAAACATTAAAACATTAAGATACATCCATAGGCATGAAAGAAATCAGATTTATAATGAAAAGCTGAAATAGTTACCCATTTTAATGATCCTGCTGATGGTAACAACTTACTGCAATTCCTCCCTCAAATTTAAAAGGAAAAAAACAAATACAAAAAAAAAAATCTTTACCTATTTCCATTCCATTATAATGCGAGATTTTTTCTTTTTCCTTTCAACAAGTGGAAGAAAAGAAATCCGCAGAAGAGAGAGAAGTAAAAAATGTTGCTTGACCGAACTCAGATACAGGCTTCTCGTTTTGCTACTAATTTAAGATGTGGGTTAGTATTAAAAATATCATGAATGAATTACAGAATGAAGGATTGAGTTTCTAAATGAATGCATTCAGTAGGAGAATGATTAAAGAAAGAATTAAAAGGATTGTTGAAAGAGTAAAATAAAAAAAAAAAAAAAAAGAAAATCTGAAATGAAGCCCATCAAAAGTACAAATGTGAAAATATTTAATTCAAAAAAGAATTTCATATTCAGTTTTTGTCTTTGTCATTAATTTTAAGATTCAACTTCAGTGATTATGCTGAAAACTAGGAAAAAATGTTATCCTTTTCTTTTTTAACAATTTTAAATTTTATTTACTCATCCATACCTAAAAATCTTGAAAGTACAATATTTTGTGCATTGTTTATTTATAAAGTGTATAAGTAATCCCGTGTGTGTGTGTGTGTATATATATATATATATATATATATATATATATATATATATATATATATATATGGTGTATATAAGTAAAATCATTCAGTTTAGTTGCTGTATTCAATGATTTATCTAACCCACTCTTAAAAATAAATAATGCCATCACAATCACAGTAAAAAAACACCCTAGAAAAAAAACAAAACATGGTGAATTATTTCTAAATGGAAAACTGAGAAAATAATTCATCCCTACTTTTGAAAATAATATGAACTAATTGTAGTGTGCAAATTCTTACTTGCAGACCCCCAACTTAAACATCGTCCACCACTTAAAACACTGACAACAGGCTGGGTTAAAAAAAAGGTCACTTTTAACAGACTTAAAAACAAAAACAAAACAAAAACAGATTATTGTTTAGTATCACCAGAGGTATGGACATTCTTTCCAATGTGGGATCAGATATCACAACTAATATATTCAGACTATATGGAGTCTCCAAGCCTTCATTATCACACATTAAATATTATTATTGCAAATAGAAAAGGTAAATTTACAGTTTGACCTTCTACTAATCAATTGACACAGGTTTAATTAAAAATGATAGACAAGCAATTTTTGTTATTGAACATTTCCATACAAGAGAATATATGTTTGGTTCAATGAGTGTGGATATTGTCCAAATATTTGTGATCAAACACCTTCAGCCATACTTCTGTTGGTTTTCAAGATATACAACACATGTACATAACCCAAGATCTGGAAAATTACCAGAAGCAAGGTTGAAAATAGTTGAAAATGCTCAATCACAAACATTTGGCAGTGTCTATATACTTAATGAACTCAAGCATAGACTCTTTTGTATGCAAAAAAGCTAGCTTAAAAAAAATTAATGAAACATGTATCAATAAAAAACTGTTGCCTAAATACACATTTAATCTTTACATCCTTATCAGGACCACCATAATATTTCAAATGCTGGCTCATTTTAGAGTCACAGAAACTATTCTATTTTTCAGCAATATATCATTAAACATTAATACAAGTAAACATTAATACAAGTATCTAGTAAAAGTGGAGAAATTTCTAAAGCTGTAGAATAAATGAATCCTATATTGAGGTCTTGATAATATACTAAGCTTAGTTTGGCACAAGGTTACAAAGAGAGCACCCAACAATAATTCACTACTCAGTAATAATGGCCAACCTGATTAATTGACTAAACTTTATATCATTTCAAGTCAGCAGAGTTTCAATAATATTATCCAAAGACTGAAGCTGAAAGACAAGTTATAGATTTAAATCCTGACAAACAAAACATTAAACAATAAAGCACCTAATAACCTCTTTCCAAAAGTTGGACATGTTTAACCTGACTTACAAATGTGAATTTGTATTCAATTCCATTGGGTACATTTCTCATTATTTACAGATTAGACATGAGAATGTACCCCCAACACCCACCCACCATGAAAAAACTAAAAAAAAAACCTAAGAAATAGTATAATAACGATACTGTAGTGAGAATCTCATAACAAGTTTTTCTGTTTGAGGTTAATGACATTAAAAATGTTTTTACTCAACATTTGATAATGACTTTATGAAAAAACGAAAAAGAAACAAAGATATAACTAACAATCCATTGCCTCGCTCCATCTCCAAGCACGTCAGTTTTATATAGTATGATTGATGCTTCAAAAATATGTAATTATTAAACTATTTTATGGAATAGCTAAATATAAAATTTTAAAATAATATTCCATAAATCATGATGTGAACAAGATGGGTTTGTGAGGAAATGTGATTTCCATGAATTGATGTTTTGGTAAGATATGCAGTTGGATAATTTTCTTTTAACAAAGTGAAATAAACAATTAGTGGAGGAAACTTTTAAAACATTTAATTAAAAACAAAAAAAAAAGGTTTTATATTATGGTATTTATTTACATATATCTTTAAGAATATTTAAATGTTTTTTAAGCTGTCAGTATGATAAATAGTAACCTGTGAGGCTTACTTAATGAAATAAATGTTTGTAGATCTTCTGTGTAGGTAATGTGTTTCTACTAGTATTGCAATTATGTCGTCATGATGATCCCCACCCCACAGTCCACTGAGATATGGAAAATCCCATATTGCATTAAAAGTCTGAATAAAGTTATCCACACTATATTGAAATGTCTTCTAAAATTGCCTAACTGAATAATATCAAATTGACAGTCTACAATTCTTCCCAGGTTTCCACAGATATGGTATTAGGTTGGTGCAAAAATAATGACGTAATAATGCCGTTTTTTGACGTTCAAAATACGTCAAAAGACGACATTATTACGTCATTATTTTTGCACCAACCTAATAGTTTTGTACTGAATTTTTTCAATTTTTGACCAAAGTTTTCTTTTGCACAAGTTTTGACCAAGTTGTGGATGTTTTACATTAAAAGAAATGAGGAAAATTACTGTAAATGTTACTGACAATGTACAGTTATTTTTAAATCATATAAATAAACTTATTTTCTCTTTTATGAGTAAAACTGAAATACTAAAAGACATTAAATAAAATAGCAACTGAATGTTAATTCTAATGATAAAAGTTAAATTGAATTAAATAAGACCAATACATTTTTAACATTTTCAGCACCAGTTTTTTTTTTTTAATGCATGAAGGCCAAAGGTCGAGCAGTGGGGTTTTCTGAGACTAAATAGCATCAATGGAAAACCAGTATATATATGCAAATATGCATACAATACTGGCCAGAATTTTCCAAATTAAATTCTAAAAAAGTTTTTAATTTTTATTTTTCCATTTATTTTCAGTTTTTGAAACTCTACTCAAATAAGCGATCAAGTCTAACAATGCTAAAAATTTTTTTTTTTCTTCATTGACCTTAAGATTTCAGCCAGCAGTGTAATTACATATAGTGCGGGTACAAAACTGCAATTGTACTTTAATGATTAGTATTATCATAGTTCTTTTTGCCCAGAAAAATAAAAACATTATTTTCTCTTTCAATGTGGCATTCAAATGATTCAATTTTTCATATATTTGTTCTGCATCTTTCATTAAAACTTTCTCCAGTTTATCAGTTTTTAAATACTGAGGCTTTTTGAATTATTTTTACTCCTGAGCTTAAAATCTCTTTAATGTCTGCAAACAATTCCTGGTACATGCATAATCCAGAAAGAATTGAGTAAGCTGCAAAATTTCTTAATATGTGTGCAAAAGTTGGTGCTGGGAACTTTTGCATCAGCATATAATATAACCTTGACTACCAATTTTGATACTGAATTCTGACAGTTTTTCATAAAACAAT
This sequence comes from Acanthosepion lycidas, assembly GCA_963932145.1. NCBI lineage: Eukaryota > Metazoa > Mollusca > Cephalopoda > Sepiida > Sepiidae > Acanthosepion > Acanthosepion lycidas. The sequence goes on from OZ010602.1 coordinate 70,138,604, forward strand.
TGCAGAAATATGATGTGTGTGTCTGTATGCATATATACAATGGTGTGTTGAAAACCAAACACAAAAAAAAAAATTAAAGAATTTAGTCAGATTTTTGGAAGCCGAGAACTTTTCAGCACATTATTATTAACTATATATATATATATATATATATATATATATATATATATATATATATATATATATATATATATATATATATATTGTGCATTTAGGTAGCAATCCTTCTTTCATAGACATTTCATTGAATATGACAGACAAGGTGCTTTTATTTAGTTTTTTATACAATTCTTATGTGATCTAATAATCTTTTTCTTTTCAGATGATAAATTATATAAAACTGTCCAAATGTTCTTTTTATCCAAGTGCTTTCAGCAATATATTTAGCCATTTTCAAGGATTAAATAGTTTAGCTGTTAAATAAGAAATAGTTTGTTGCATTTATGTATTTATATAGTGTTTCATTTTTCAAAACACGGTCAAGATATTGTGTCCATGTTCATAGTTGATATTATTAAGCGTTGGTTTGTTTTGCTTTTATTAATAAGGCTTCCTTTATTTTTAGCCTTTTTTTACATGTAGATGATGCTATTATATTAGTGTTGTCAACAAGTGTGTTACAAATCATGTCTGGTAGTTCTCTATGAATATGTTCGTTCGAATTCCTATCAAATACATTACATTCACTTACGTGCTAATACCCTTGGGAAAGGTATGAATCCTCTTCTCCCCACCCCCAGCTATGGGTAAGTAGCAGGACAGACTGGGTTCTATAGCCTTGGATGGCAACTGTTCTACCACAGAAAGGAATGGCAACCTACTGCAGGAAGAAAAATCTGCTTCGCCAGTCATGTATTAAAAAATACATGATTGCCTAAGCATGTATCACTGACTGAAGTAAGTGTTTACACATTATTATTTAAAGACATTATTATTTAAAGACATTATTATTTAAAGACATTATTATTTAAAGACATTATTATTTAAAGACATTATTTTATGGGAACATCACTGAGTGGTTACAATGTTCACTTTCCAACCATGAAACCTGGGAGGTGACTTTTTGATGTTACTGGCTTGGGGAGGCGATCACAGCATGCAGCACCTTTCAAAAGCACCTGAAAACTATACCATGGGTTGACCCAAATGTTGTGAGTAAAATTGAGTAGACAGAACTATTTGGGAAACTGAGGGTTGTGCTAGCATGAAGTCACAAGTCATCATGATCGAGGGTTTGAGTGTACTGGCTTTGTTCAGACTGTTAATCACACCAGATAAT
>OZ010602.1:70147582-70227582 GCA_963932145.1 Acanthosepion lycidas
ACATTTCAGTGATCTTTTTTCTGTCTGTTATGAGCAATTTGTCTACAGTTTCTACTCAACTTAGAACTTCCTTATTTCTTTATTTTTTTTTTTAAATAATTCATCCCAAGCAAGGTAATAAAGCCACTAAGACCCAAGGGGTTACTGGAAGTGAAAGAGAAGGAATAGACTTTAAATCATAATATAAATTTCAGAGTTTAGATGGAGATGTTAGAAGTAAAGAATTGAAATAGAATTTAGAAGGAACCAGAAACCAAATCCTAAACAGGAAACAAGGGATAAGCTTCTACTCTTGTTTAAAAGACAGTGGAGGAGTGTGAACGGGATGATATACAAACCATGCACTGTCCATGATATTTACAAGATTCATTATTTAAAAAAAACAAAAAAAAAACAGATGTTACTTTTTTTTTATTTGTGATAAGAATGATCATGCATTCACTTTAGGTGGGTAAACACTAAGTTTTAATCTTGCACACTTTTCTTCATTTAGAAATTAGAATAGAACTTACAGTTATAACTATTTCAGTAGCATAACAGTGAGAGCAGCTAGTTGCCAATCTAGTAGCATGCTTTCGTTGAGGTACCAAAGAGGAAAGCTCATCAGAACAATTGCCATGAAAATATTCATAGAAAAGATGCAGGGGTGGGGACCGGATCATGTCAATAAAAAAGTAACTGAAGTCGAGATGCAAGGTCATTAACGATGACATTACAGACCCTTCTTTGAATTTTGTTCGAAATCTACAGATACATAGCAAGAGCACCAATATTCAATGATGGAAGAATGATATATTTATGCTTAAAAAACACATTGTAAAACTGTAGGACATAAGTATAAAATAAAATATCAGATCATTTATCTAATTATGTACCAGCGACAATTTTATAACCTCCTCCATAGAATAAGGAAGATGTGGGGAGGGAGAGAGATTTATGATGACTAACAAAATCAAACAAATTAAGAAACAGATGCTTGCAAAAATCAATATTTATTAATGTTGACTTCTGCAATAAACAGTGAAATATGCATGTACTACAGAATTGTACACTAGTTTGTGGGAAATATAATTTGCAAGATTTTTAAAAATTTATTACAATTGTTTTAAATTAGTAAGTCTCATCTCAACCTTTGGAAATCATACTTCCCATAAACTAAAGAATATTTAAAAAATTTTATTTATAAACTGCTGAGTGCTGAAGAAGTCATATGACTTACTGCTGGTGGTGACTTATGCAAGTTTGCACTACATTAATGTTCTAGTGTCCTCCCCCATACTTTTTTTAAAATTATACCCGACGGGTCATAAAACATTGTTTGGCACATTATGTGGTAATTAATAAATAATTTAAACATTTTATGATAAAATTTTTATTACTAATAAAAATAAAAAAAAGCAACTTTCTTCAGCTCTTTAGTTTTTAAGCTGTTGACCGTGAAAAAAAAAATACTAAACTTTGTCTTTTTGAAATTTGAAAAAATATTTTTTCAAATATAACAAGAATAAATAAATGTTTGCTTAAATTTTACCAGAATTTTACCACCCTCCAAGACTGCAAAGAAAAATATTTTTAAAAAAGAAAAAAATATAGGTGGAATTGCAAAATAATCGATTAAATTTAATTTAGTTATTATCGAAAGATTTTTTTCTCCCTTCGACTGAACGACACAAGAAGAAGAAGAAATAGATTTTATTTTTTAAACTCACCAGATTTTTTTCATGAGTCATAAACGTCGTCTTGTGTCGGCGCCGGCACCAGGTTTCCATTTTGACTGGCATCCCGTCAAGTTCCAAGTTTAGCATGATTTAAAGTTTTACTGTTTTCTCCTTATCAATTTTTTGTAAATATTAAATTAAATAAAAACAAATCTTGTAGATAAGGAATAAATTAGTTTTTTCTGCGTAATTGTTTGCTCAAACTTTATGCAATTATTTTTCAACGAAAATCTAAAATTTAATTTTCGTACAGTGATATTTTTTTAATGAATCCGCTCCAAAAGTTATTCTTAAGATCTCTTATTTGCGACTTAATTAGGATGAAAGTAAAAAAAGCTGTTTTCCTTTTCTTTGTTTAAAGTGAAGAAAAGGAATCTGGCTAATTAAAATAATTGGTCATTTGCTATCATGGCTTAATTATTTTTTTCTTTGGCTTTCTATTCAGATCGTTAAAAAAAATTAAAAGAAATATTGTGTTTATTTTTTTTAATAATGTTTTGTTTTGTTTAAAAATAAAAAAAATATTTAAGCAATGATTGAAGAAACTTCAACGTTTACCACTTTGGGCCAGGAAACTATTATTTTATTAATGAGCCTGATCGTTTTCATAGAGAAATTTTAAAAACTACCAATAAAGGCAACACAGTGACCTGACCAATAACGCGAAGTCGATTTGAACCCAGGTCTACAACTTTCAATGTCACACGCTCTTCTTCGATAAGTTAGAATGTCCTTCCTTTCTTTCTCTACTGTCTCAGCTGACACAGGAGATGATGCTTTAACGTTGTTATCTCTTGTTGAAATACTGTCACATCAGGTGAATGGATATTATTATGTAGGTACGAAGATTCTGTCGATTGGCTGTGTCCTATGTAAATGTTTCTGTGTATGATATTATTACTCTGCTCACTGCTGCTGATGTTACTTACACCAAACTTTCCACCTGTCTTTTTCTTTTTTTTAATTCGGCCGATTTTTCTCCTTCTTCTTCTCTCTCTCTCTCCACCTCTCTCCCTCTCTCTCTTTTCTCCTCTGCTTTTTTTTTAATTCCTTGTTTTATTTTTTTACTCCCTCCTCCTTGTTATTCATTTTTTTAGTTTTTCGGCAAATCTCTTATTTTCAATTTCAACTTTCAACTCGTTTTTGCAGTTTTCACCATTCTTGTCCTAATCTCAACTTAAGTCTTACAGTCCATATCGAATGGAAAGGTTGTGTTGCATTTATCGTCTGTTCATATCTGTAGTTCTGTGTAGACATGAAGCCTTTTGAATTTTTATCAGCTAAAAACCGAGCTCATCAGACCATTAAATTAAAAAAGAAAAGAAAAGAAAACCTAGCTATATGATTGCGGAGTGAAGACAGATAGGAAATTATTGAATTAAAATTGTAAATTTGGCGAATGTATGGCTTTCTTTCCAGGACTCATCAGCTTTCTACTTAGTTGTCATAGAAGTGAGAGAGTAAGAAAAGATTATTTAGATTGAAAAAAAAAAAAAATTAATCATACAACTTCCCAGAAATGCACATATACCGGTATGTGACCCAGAATGAATTTTTTTGTATTAGTTTGCAATACGAGGCCGTTAGTATCGTGGGCCCTCACCGAATCTACGCTCCCCACCACGAATCTATGATACGGCCCCCAACTTTACGACATCTTAATTTTCGTAAGGTAGTAAGCATACAAATTTTATTGTAACCTAATTGTTTACTGTAAGATGGACAATTCAATTAGAAAAATTAAAAAGAAAAAATACATAATGAATGTATGTAAAATTTAAAAATACAAAAATTAGATCATTACGTCTTAAACAAATCAACAATAGCAATTTTTTAACATCAACTTGATTTTTTCTCTTATTAAAAGGTTGGATAATTTTTAACAGATGGATAAAAAATGCTGAATTTTAGTGTTTTTTTCGAAACTTAGCATAAGCAAAAAACAAATTTACGGATTAGGCCAAAAAAAAAAAAAAAAGAACTCCGTATTACGTCAAATTTTCCATCCTTTTTTTAGTTTTACTTTTAATTTAGTTGTGCTTAGTTTAATTTGTAATGTATGTAAAAAATATAGACACACAAAAAAGCAAATGTTGAGCGGGAGTCGCAAGAAATTGCTTGTAACTCCCAATCGGGCTTGAAACCCTTCCACTCGCGGGAGGAGGGTCGAGAGAGTAGTACGCACCAACCCTGGATACACACCAATATTTTTTGTAACATTCAATAAATAATTGCTTTCTCTAGTTTTCACGAAAAAGAAATGAAACTGTACACAAAAAAATGAAAATAATGAAGTAATTTAATTAAAGAACAAATGTTTGAAAATTCCCCTTTCTTCTTTTCAGTTCGTTTTACTTTTACATCACAGATGGATTATGGTACGAAATAACTGATAAGTCAGAAGTCTGTTTGCTGATGAAAGATCATTTCTTTCTTTCTTTCTCTTTTTTTCATGAAAATCATTACATTTTGCAATTTTTGCTAATTTAGCACATGCTTAGCTTACGAAATTTCGTCTATGTAATGTTAAACAGAGCAGAAATACACCCACTCAAATGAAAAAAATAATGATGACCTTTTTGGTTTTTCTAGTGTAGACATTGACATTTTACAATTAAACTACATGACAAAAAGTCTACAAAGTAGGAATCAACCTTCACCTTAAGTTCGAGTAAAAGATCAAGTTTGGAAGTATGACTATATTTTAATACCAAATGAAATATGAATACAGGTGCTTTTCTAACCATTTTGGGGAAATCTTATGATCAATTATGTAATTTAACATAATCATCTAATTATAAGGTGATTTTTTTTTTCAAAATTATATATTAATTAAAACTGCGACAAAGTTTTTGAAACATTGAAAACAAAACAAATAAATGTCATCTTTTTTACAGTATGGGGATTACCCCACTTTGTTTACCAGGACATGCGGTAGGTGGCGTTACATTCAGTATTATACATAAGAAAAGAAAGCACGTGGAGTAACGACAGCACGGAATTTGTTTCCACCGGAGATTATTTATTCATCTTGACAAACCGACTACTAGTTAATTTCAAACTATGTGAATATTCGCACACGCACATTTACCACCCAGTACATAAATGTTTTATTTCCTTTTTTGAGCGATCTATACAATAAATATAATTATCCTTTTCTCTCTCTTTTTTTGTGAGCGATATTGTTTTATGCATAATATATATTAAGTATAAAACAACATATATATATATATATATATATATATATATATATATATATATATATATATATATATATATATATTCCGGGTGTAACAGCAAAATTGACCAAATCGTGTAACAGCATAATTGTCCATCTGACAAAATGTTTAATATCTAAAAACCACTAAAAAACTGAGTTTCTTTTTCCTAGGCTTTCAGATAAGACGTTTAGCCATCTTGACATCATTTACCGTAAGAATCACTGAAAAACCCTTTGAGTTATTAAGCTAGAAAGAGAACGGGTTAAAATCTTTTTGTGTCAGATTCACTGTCTTCCCAAATGAACAATGGTGAGAGGAAAAAGAACATTCAAGATTTTAATAATGGTACCAACATTCATAGTCTGGCTTCTATCTTCAAAGTTCATTCAAGAACTATCAAGAGAACGGTGGATAAGTTTAAAAAGAATGAACAGTAGAGAGAAAAACTGGATCAGGAGTTCACAACAGGAAGAGAGATCATCATTTCAACTTAGTGCTAAAAAGATCAATTAGAAAAGATCCAACTTAATACATAAAACGTTTGGTACGTGAGAGAGGAGTTTCATCTATGACAGTCCAAAGATCAGTGAAAAAAGATTTGAAAATGAAATTGTACGTGAAATCTGTGAGCACCTTGTTACTCCAGGACTGAAAGTTAGAAGGTTAGAGAGGACAAAGATCGTCTTGAATAAGTTGGAAAATGATCATGGGATATATATATATATATATATATATATATATATATATATATTTGAAACCATAAAAATAGTTTTGTTTGAAATACTTTTAACGTTCTTTACAAGTATTTTGTTTCATTCACGAGACATATAAAAGCTTTTTAATATTTTAAGATGATACCTTCATAAATGTAATAACACAAAACTTTAAGCAAAAATTACTTTTAAAAAATAGGAAAACAAAAACGTTTTTGTTATAATCCAGAATGATGATATTTCTTCATTCTAAAACAACTTTTCCACCAGTGATGATTGATGATAAGGATATTTCATCATTCTGTAAATAAAGATAAAATATTTCATGATTCTAATATCTGAAACTTCATCATTATAAAAACGACCCAACAAGATCAGTAGAGTAGCAGTAGCAGTAGTAAAAAGGAACACCATAGATGTATCACCATCGCTCCGTGAGGCTACTAACAACGAAATTGTTATAACAAGCAAAAACAAGTAAGCAGAAACTTTTAAAGAAACAAAAGCGACAATAACACCGAGAACATTTTAATACACACAACACCAATATTGTAATTAACATCACGAAAAGAAAAATACACATTCTTGTCATTAATGTTAACACGTGTCTCAAAGTCTTATTGTTGTTATCGTTGTACGTGTACATTTTATTCATTGCATTTTCATTTAAAAAAAGAAAGGAATCCTCTGTCAACTACAAATACAAATAACAACAATAACTTATATTAACAGCTACACATTTAACCCCGTTATATTTTTTATTCAATGTCTACGTCATTTTTGTATTTAAAATATTTCGCATCAATCAGGCAACAATTTCATAATTGATTTATATTTTATATTGACTAAGTTACAATTTGTATGTTACGAGTGAGTGCAGATAATTTCTCATTCCCCACCAAATCAGTATTTCAGTGACCATCAGATATTTGTTTTAGAAATGATACGTATTGTGGTGTATTGAACACGGTGATTCTCCTAGGGTTGCTGGCACCCAGAACAAACTGAACTTTGGCGCTCTTACCTGTATATATTTTTTGAATTTTCACAAAGAGAAAAACTGAAAAGAATAACGAGTTTATTACAATATACAACTCAGTACAGTGTAACCCGGAAATAAGAGAGTTGTCGGGATCAGAGAAGAAGTCTCTTATATCCGGGTTTGGTCTAATTTATATACATTAACACAGGCTCTAATTTGGGACCAGAGAAAATCTCTCTTATATCCGGATTTCTCTTATATCCGGGTTACACTGTATAAGCTAAAGAAAACCTTCATTATCCTACCTAAAACATTTTTCTAGCCTTTAGATCTGCAAATCTTTTCATAACAATTTCTAAACCTATCTTCTTTACAAGATTATTTTCTATTAACAAAATAGCCAAAGAATTTAATCTGTCTTGAGTCATGGACGATCGCAAGTAATGTTTGTATAAGCTTTAGTTTTGGAAGATCCCAAACACATGACATGGCGACATGATGGCGCCCTCGGCCTTGACGGCGCCCCTGACGACTTACCCGTGTTAGCAGTACCTTGAGCCAGCCCTGATTGAACTATAGCAAAAATATGTGGAATAACAGTTGATACTTCTTGGTCAGCTGGATGACTTTTCAACACTCCCTCCTACAAATGTTAAGTTATAATAATACAAGCCGATTGGATAACAATAACATTATTACTCCATCTTTTTGGCTGCATTACATACAAATCTAATTTTTATTTTAAGATTAATTCAATTTTTGTTTTATTCTATTTCAAATGCTCTTTCTCACCAATATGTTCTTTAATCCCGTTAACAATGAAACCAAAGCAAACATAAGTTTTTCTGCTTAGATAGACAGTGTAATTGATTTATTACCTTCACATTTAATAACACAATCAATAAGCCAGCAACATCGTCGGTCTCGTATTATTTATAACTTATATGCCGAAGTAGAACAGCGCGTGGTTCAAACATATTGATACTACAAAGACATTTGAAATTTATTCAGTTATTTATATTGACTAATCTTGTTTTTATTTTATGGTTTTACTTTCACAACATTCCAGTTACGCACAGTATTCTTTCGGTGAAATATTTTTCTAGAGAGAGTATATGATGATTATAGTGTGCTAATCTTTCAAATAGAGAAAATATTGAAAAGACTTGAAAATCAGCATTTGAAATCCTGAGTTCAAAAACACTGCCTTCTAGTAATACTCAAATATCATATCTCCGAGTAAACAGTCCCTTTATTGGACGAGATGAACCAATGACTAGGATGCCCTTTCCTAAAAAAAAAAAAAATGTTTGATGTTTAAGAGATTTCCTGAATTACATATGTAAAGGTGGCAAATATAACAAGTGGATATGATGTAGCAATTTTGGTTATGTTGGTAGATGTACTAAACGACTTGCGAATAGCACTGAATCCTCTTCAAAACTTCACAATAAAAATTTTATTTACAGAGAGGGTTTATACCGCTTTTTTGTTTTTTTCGTAACGCTGCGTAAAAAGCCAGGTGCAAACGAATGTGAACTCCATCGAATAATCAGCCTAATGGGCCACATAACAAATCTGATCATCCAAATCCTGATGAATACAGCGCACAATAGAGAATTAGACCGGATATAGGAGAAGTGCGGTTTCATTAAAGATACATTGAATTATATCAGAAAGAGCAAATGTCTATCTAAGTTTTATAGATTATGCAAAGGCGTTTGATAAAACACGTTATAAAGAGGAAGTGTCAGGTAAGCTTGATTTATTTGGGAAGGAAATTAAAATAATCCAGAACTTATACTTGGAGCAAACCGCCTGCATACAGATAGAAAATGAATTCAATAAATACATAAAAATAGAAAGATGTAAGACAAGGATGTGTCTTCTCGCCGGACTTATTTAACCTAAACGATCAACCACACTCTGGGCGAAATTTCCAATGTTGATGAAGGCGCTCTGCTTGCCATCGTGGAGAATAAACCGAAGATTACGACGGAAGAGATTGCTAAGAGTTTGAAAATCGATATCTCAACGCTCTTTCGCCATTTAAAGAAACTTTGGTTCGTTTCCAAACTCGACACGTGGGTACCACATTTTCTGCGATTTCTTTGCTGTCACTCCACGAAAAGAGCCGTTCTTGGACAGAACTGTCATAGACGATGAAAAATGGTTCGTTTATGATAATGTTCGACCCAAACGATGTTGGAAACAATCTGTTGAATGTGAAGAAACCGTGGATACAGCGAACTCGCATCCAGTTAAGATATTGTGCGAGTTTGGCGGAATTGCAGATGAATAATTCAATTTGAGTCTCTTCTAACTGGCGAAACAATGACTACAAAGAAGTATTACGACCAACGCATCACTCTCAATATGGTTGTTCAAGAGAAACGGCTGATTTTGGCAAATTGAAAAGGTGTCATTTTTCATCACGACAACGCAAGACGGCATTTTGTAAAACAGACCTTCCAAAAGCTTAAAGAATTGAAATGGGAAGCTCTACAGTATCCACTGTATTCTCCTTACTTGACTTCTTCGGATTTCCATTTGTTCCGGTCTCTACAGAACAATTTAAGTGACAAAAATTTAACTGTACACTACAGTCTGTTGAAAACTACCTTCCAACCTTTTTCCGACAAAAAACATGAAGTTTCTACGAAAATGGCATCAACAGGCTTGTAGAATCGGAGACAATTGTTAAAAACAGTGGAGACTATGTGCATTAATAAATGTTTTTCTGTGAGTATGTAAAATTTTGCTTTTAATTTTTCAATCGGGCACGAACTTTTGCAATGATCTAATAGATAAGACGCATGAAAAAAATATTTTTAATTGGTAATCATCTTTAATCAATGACGAGATTCGAAGAGTGTATCAATGAAAATTAAGGATGGTTAAAGAAAAGCTTTGTTCTTTCAATTTGTATTACCAAAGAAGAATTCTTTGCCTTGGGTTAAAATCAGGAATTTCATTCTTTAACTTTATGTAAAAAATCTCAATGGCGATTGATAGTTTCAATCCGATTACTTATTTTGCGTGAAAGTGAAGAGATCGAAAGCTGTCATCGAAATAATGAATAAAAATCCGTTTTCTTGAATCCACAAAATATACTTTATCAGTTTTGTTTTTTGTGAGGATAACTGAATCAATGGGAGATTTCTGATGTAGAAAAATAAAAGTCAGTGATTTATACATCTTCAGTTAAAAGTTATTATATCCACTTGCAGGCTAAGAAAAAAGTGAGCTTAATAACTGTTTATATAATTCGTGATGTGACAGATAGGATTATACAAATATCTCGAAACGTTCATTCATTATAATCATATCAAATAGTGATACAGCAATGTCTGACAATAGGAGAGAGAAAATGTAATCCTAAATACAGTCGTATTTTAGCGCTTGTTGCATTTGAACGAGGAACACGTGAGAAAGGTTTCAGCTTTTCTTATTACTTCCCAATAAATTTACATTTTCTTCACTATTCTCTAACTTAGCTTGAACAATTATTTGCAATACTTCATTTCTGCTGTCGGAAAGAATTGGCGATAAAACATCTAATTTTGGATTTTTTAAAAGCTAGTTTCATCAACCTGTATATTCAGTATTAAAATACAGGAAACAGAATTTTCAGTTGTTAGGAATTAACATTACTGAGAGAATATGCAAGCGTTACTGATGATTATGATATATACTCGACTCTCCCGTCATATTCGACGTATGAGGGTCAAGCAGATCAGTTCCTAGGAAACTGACAGCTAGTCACTATCACATGAGATTTGATTATAATGGTGAAAGTTTTGTGCAGAACCATCCACATTTTTTGAAGGGCCGAATACAGAGACCTGGTGCACTACGTGCCACAAATTCCCCAAACGACCTTCCGCAGGTTTCGAATTCAGAGTTGTCCTTCTCCTACACCAGTTGCTATCCATCTGTCCTGCTATTTACTCATAGCTGGAGGAAGAAGAAGAGGATTCATATCTTTCCCAAGGGTATTAGTGAATGTAATGGATTCGACTGGAATTCGAAATCGGCTCTCCGATTCCTCTACCGTGCTTCCTGATATATATATATATATATATATATATATATATATATATATATATATATATATAATATATATATAATTATTTTATTAATAAGGTTGAATCTCCCTCTCTCTCTCTCTCTCTCTCTATATATATATATATATATATATATATATATATATAGAGAGAGAGAGAGAGAGAAAGAAAGAAAGTGAGGAGATTCAACCTTATTAATAAAATAATTATAATAAGCATACATTGTCATTATAACACTATTATCTCGTAACGCCAAGTACCAATATTTGCATCAATCCGCTATGTATACCTGACTCCTCCTGCCATGTCCTATCTTTACAAAAATTATAAAAATGGAATATTGCTGTTAGATTTTGGGCAAATGTTCACACAAGCTATATTCTTTAGTTCCATCACTTCAAACTTTTACATCTTGGACACATACATAAGGTTGAATCATCCTCATTCACTTCGTATTCCATTGGTAAGAAAGCATTTCGACACAGTTTCTTTCCGAGAACCTCTATTTCGTGGATAAGATTCCCGAAAGGATGCTTCCATGATTCCTATAATCTTAACCTCGTCAAGCCTCGTGTTAAACTATATTTATGCTACATATCCTCATAATTTGCACTTACTTTCTTAATCTTACGTCCCTACAACAATCTCACTCAGTAATGCTCTACCTTGTGTACCTCTTGGGCTTTTTTATTGGGTGAACACTTAGTAAAAAAATGTTTTAGCGATCAGGAGACTAAGTCAGAAGTAAAAAAGAAAAACGTTTCATGTGAAAATATTTTGATGTGACTGTTTTGTTAAAAATCCACAGGTAAGCGACAATTCAAAGAAGAGAATGCCCAGTATGGACTGATGTTGCAAACGATGTGGACAAAATACTACTATCATGCCGTTTTATGTTATTAGGAATTGTTATTTAAACAATTTGTGTCTTCAGGTTGTCTCGGTTGGAGTTGAAAGAAATGTCTAATCTCTGGGCGGTGTTGTTTTTTTTTTTTTTCCTTTCTTTACACAATACAAGAAAAGATAATAATTACAAAGGATTTGTCTGTCTATGAAGTCGCACAAAGACATAGCACTATAAATAAATAGACGATATCAAAAGGCAAAGACATACAGATTCATAAGATGTAACAAGATCGATTTATTTAAATTATAAATAGAGACGGTGTAAATTGATGTTTAAATTTATTTGCAATTTTTAATCGAAAAATGAAACTTTTAGTTCATTTTTACCATTTATGGACAAATAAATTTTTTACCTCAAGACGTACAGCGACACGAGTAACTTGTATTTTTATAAGATGTGCACATAACCTTGTGATTAAGAAAATATCAGTGATGCTGATATAAGAAAGATGCTCGATACGCAAATACTCTTGCGAAAGTCATAAACCACAAAATTCTCCTACAATGATATAAGAACGTCCCCTAAGATTCATCAGTCGACTAGGACGCACAATGCTGCTTATACGGAATCGAATCACCGTTATTTCCGCCGTATTCCAAATTTAAGAGAGCTGTTTTCCAAGAATTGTTACTTGGTAGAACAGACTCTCGCCTGGATATTTTCCTGAACACTAAATTCTTAACCTCTTGAAGTCAACGATTAATTGTTATTTATCCTCCTTATCTTAATAATCTTCAATTCCTACTACATCCACTTTCATAGCACACACCTCATTCATCAGGAACATTTTAATAGTAGCCCTCTACTTTGGCTCTCGGGGCTTATAATGAGGTAACTTCTACTTTAAGTAAAAAAATCACACATACTCTATTTCTTTATTTCTTTTTGCTATTCTCTCCTGACAGTTTCTTCCAACAATTCACGAATATACCTCTCTCTCTCTCTCTCTCTCTCTCTCTCTCTCTCTCTCTCCAGATCTTTCTTTCACTCATGAACAGTCAACGTCCTACAAAAAATTTCAATTTGAACTACCTTTCTTTTACTTCGTCTATCTTTTCTTATGTCACGATAACCATATAAGTACTAGCAAATTTACCTTGAAGAACCTGTTTCGTACACAACTCGTCCTCTCCCACGCACAATATGATAAATAAATAAAATTCTTAAACGTGTCGTAAATCTTCCAATCAGAAACGTACGTAAATGTTAGACTCACCTTCAAAATGCAACTGTCCTTGCCCTGACAACTTGTTGACTTCAGAAACCCTCTTCCCCGACACCACGTTTAAAAAGAGAGAAACAGCACGAAAACAAGAAAATAGAATATATCACTATTTTGTCAGTTTGATCACGGTTGACAATAAGTGTACCAGACATTTACTGTTACTACTGCCTGAGCTGCGAAATAAGAAACAACAAGAGAAATAATACAAAAACAGTTTTTGAATAATAATATTTTGATTTATATAGCATAAAAGATACAATGCATTTTGCTGAAATGAGTAAAGATTTCTGAGTGAAATCTTTATATTACTTGTTATTTTAATTATGTTTGTCAAACTCTTATTTTGGTGTTTGGAGTTATGCTGTATGAGTTTACTTGAAGAAATATTTGTTATAATTGTGCTGATGTAAGTTTCACAAAGTTAATGAAAGAATAATTCTGTTTATGAATTAATTAAACAGTGTTTGTGAAATATAAATTTCCACTGTAAATTAGGAAAAACTTAATTGTTCCAGAGTTGTCTTTTTTTGACCATAATGTTGTCAAAGAGTAAATAAATTCTGGGTGAAATAATGTTCTGTAATTGAGAACTTTTGTTATGTAATAATAACGTTCTATAGTTGAGAACATAATTCACTTGCAGGAATCAACGAAAGCTGCTGTGTGAACGAGTTGAGTGAGTGAATGTTCTAGAAAGGCTGAGATTATATTAATGGGTAACTTTTAGCCTCAGAATGTGTGATGTAGTTTTTAGTAGGCGATTGCGTTTCTGTCAGGATGCTCACTGGCTCGAATGTGCTAGTGTATCATATTTATTTACTTGTTAATCACGTGATAGGCTCGAGAACACGTTCTTTTAATTTTGGCGGTTCTCTGGTTTAAACCTAAGCGTAAATATGACCTTGGTATTATTGGACCAATCAGAATATGTCAGTTGCTGAAACTTGGTTTGGAGCCTATATGTGTTTAGCTTGCACAAGATTATGAAGATACACAAAATACAATTTTAATATTTATTGTTCAATCAGGACGTTGTTAAATAACATCCTTATAGAAATTAAATGTAAAAGTCAGATTCTACAAGTTCATGCCAGCTATTATTACTGGTTTGTAAATTGGAGCCATCATATAACACTCTAGTTATGAAAAGCAGATACTGATATTCAAAGTAAAAGGGGCTATAAACTTGATTAGAAGTGTATAGCTTAGATTAGGATAATCCAAATCAGGGATAATTCTGGACTAGACTAAACTATAGATATTTTAATCATTTTTTTTTAACCAGTCAAGGCAACAAAGTCACTAAAACACAGAGGGTGTGTACTGTGTGTGAAAGAATATAAGAAAAGCATTATTAAGGAATGAGAACAATAAAAGAAAATAAATTAAGAAGACAAAATATAATTATTGACATTACATTTCAATTTTTGAATATCAAATTTAACTGGAAATCAAGAAGCTAGAAAAAAGTTCCATTAGCGACAAGCGTAAATAAATAAAAAAAACTAATAGCATAAAACTTACGATTACATCTACCCATTTCAACCGTAAAATGATTAGATTGTGACACTAATCTAGTCTTGTGTTTGAATTCGTAGAGTCCAGTTACCACAAAGGAGAGTTCATCCGATCAATGACCATAAAAGTATTAATAAAGAAGGCAGGGGAATATGTTACGGCGATGGGAAAGTGACTGAAGTCGAGATGCCAGGTCAAAACCAATAACATTGCAAATTCTCCTTTGGATTTTATCAAGGGTCTCTGAATATAGGTCAACAGCACCAGACCATATGTAACAGCAATATTCTAAGCATGGAAAAATGGTCGACTTGTAAATGTATATTGTGGAAGGGGCTACACCCGGGGGTATATTCCCTTTTTCGAATTTCTAACATGAACTTCATATTTTATAATGTCGTTCTTGTGGAAAAAGCAATATAAAATTCCGAGAAGCAAAATACAATTTGGGGTGGAGAGAATATAATCCATATCTTGTTGAAAGTTGTTATTTAGTTTTAATGGAATGGGGAGACGGAGAAATTATTTATTTTCATTGTATATTACAAAATTTCTCCAGTACAACTGTAATCCTTTACCGATCCAAGGGAGGTAAGATAATTTTTAACACTCGTGTTGACGTTTTGAGAGTGTAAAAATGTTTTGCAAATTGTAGTTTTATTTGAATACACTCATGTATGTATGTATGCATGTATGTATGTATGCTTCGCTAGGCAGGCCATGTCACTTTCCTTGAAGAAATGCTGTACGGTGAGTTGCTCTATGATACTTGACCTTCAAAGAAGCGCATCAAGGACTTTTTAAAATAGTCCCTTACAGTCTGCTATAGAGAAGATCTTGTGTGGGAAACTTCTGGCTGTGCTCGAAATAAGAGGTGGTGTACAATTCATGAAGGCGCTAACATACAATGAGTTGGATAAAAACATAGAATGAGTTGGACAAATGTCAAGCGTGCAGTTAGAAAAGGGTAAATCATTGATCCAACAATCCATCAATTTACATGTGATGAACGTGGTAGCGTATATCTTTCCAATGTATGTCTCGTTAGAAAAGCCGATAAAACAATCAACAATACGAATGAAGAAGAGTCGTATTGGTGGTTCATGACAAATTACGATGAGAAAAGCTTGACATGTAGGGTGTAGCAAAAAACCTGCAGAAACCGTTCGTTTCACCCACGTGCAATCTGAACAGAATTTATAAAACAGGACAGGCCCTGTACAGAACAAATCAGTTTTCCATGTCTGCAATAAGCATTACATGTCACTCGCAGGGTTCAAGAGCCATTATCGTTCTCACGAGAACATCGATCAAAGTTGTCCAGCAATGGTCATACTCGTTTTATATGTCGACAATCATCATGTTCCCATCTTTTGCACAATCGTAAGGAATTTTTAAGGCTGTTCTTTTTTTTTTTTTTTTTTTTGTCTGTTCATTCACATTCGATACAAACCTTATAAAAACGGGTTCACACGAAAGGAACATTAATCAGTATTGAAACATTTGTCTTTCTCCTGTTACTCGATGAAGAAAAAGACATTTTAAACGAGTTTTAGTGGCAGTGAAAAATTGGTTTATTACAAAAGTTCAAAACAAAGAAAATTGCTGTCATTGTTAGATGTAGAACAACTTAAAACCTAAACAGAATTTAAAGGTGTGTGTGTGGTGGAGATTTCTTTTCTGTGTTTTGAATTCAAGGGTGATTATCAAGAGTTCTGACACCTGGATAAAATGATGCTGCGCAATACGGCAATGATCAGTAGATTCGGTTGAATGATGGATTGAAACAAAAAAAAAATAAAATTCTATATTCTAGTCTGCTGCATGACAATGTTTGTCTTCGTTTTTTAGATATGACGCAGCAAACGATAATAGAGCTGGGATGAGAAATTCACCTTCACTTGATGTATTCATTAGAACTTTAGACTTTAGAACTTTCGTTCTATGAAAGACTTATTGTGAAAGATTAAGATTGACCTTGGTTAACGGACTAAACAAGGTCACGATATCCAAAGGTCAAGATATCCAAAGGTCAAGATATCCAAAGGTTTCTTAAAGTAGTCGACAGATGAAACCTGGAATAGTTCTTTTATTATAAACTACTCAATTTCAGTGAAAGATAGCTTTAATGTATGGAATAACAGCCCAAAATTATATGATGTCTGAATAATGAAACGACTTTTGCTAAAAAAATAAATGCTGCAAGCATTAGCATCATATATATATATATATATATATATATATATATATATTATAGTTAATATATAGTTTATATATATATGAGCTCTCCAAAGTTCATGCTTTTCTTCAAGTAATGTCTCATCAATATCAAGAACAAAAAAAAATACTTAAACAAAAACGGAATACATGCGTGATCTTTGCATAGCTTTCCCACAATTGTGATTTGTTCAACAATATATTGTAAAAGAAAAAGTACAATAAAAAATGAAACCGATTTGGTCGCTCGAATTTAACAAAACTTATATAGGTGTGCGTGTGTGTATGTGTAAAAAATCTCAGAATTAATCTGTAGAAAAAGACAATATGTATAAAGGAAAAGACAATAGGAAAACTGTGTAGTTTCAGCCGACACATTTTGTCTAATGTGGAATTTTTAAGATAAAAACGAAATGAATTTATTGAAGCAAAGTATATATATATATATATATATATATATATATATATATATATATATATATAATCTACTGAAGATATGATCTTAAAATCCATAAAACTTGAAGTTCGATTTCAAATAAGATAAGTGAACTATTTTATTCTCTAAAGAATAATCAATAATTATATATATTTAATTGAAACGATTTTTAGTGAATTTCGAAGAGAATATTTTAATATCTGTATATAGATGTGTTCAATCACGGATGTGCTATTTTATTCCACTGTTTTTTGCAATCTTTGAGGTAGCTTCATCCTTCTAGAATTGTCATCTTTCTGGGCGATGAATTGGTCTAAGTGTTTTTTTATGCGTCCAGAGAATTGAATTTTGTAGGGATTGAAATGTGTTAATCCGAAGGTGCAAGGTCAGGTATATGTGGCTAATGTAGTAGAATATTTCAGCCAAGCTGTACCCAGGTCTAAAAAGAGACGTGAGGTTAGTCGTTGTCATGATGAAAAACGACATCCTTCTGTTTAGTCAATTCCCGAGTTTTTCGTTGTCTGCCATTTTTTACCTATTCATTTGGGAACAGTACTTGTCTGAATTCAACGTTTAATTTTGAGGAACTAGCTTATAATACACACTGACCTTTAATCTTCCACTCATACCATTTACATAACATCACCTTCTTCAGGTGCAGACCAGCATTTCATTTTCCCTGGGAACTTTTTCGCTTCACATTGTTGTAAACAATCCATTTTTCATTGTCCGTAATCGTTCTTTTTCAAAATGAATTGTTTTGTTGCGTTTGAGCAGAGAATTACAGATAGAAATGTAGTTCATTCATTCCCGCCCTCCTTAAATCATGAGGTACCCAAATATCATAGCGATTCACATATCCAAATGTTTTTTTCTAATGTATCACAACGCTCACAAGACATAAGTAGAGTTATCTCTGCGAGGTTCAGTGATGTGGGAACTGGATTATTTTTAATGAGTGTTTTGATTTGGTCATTGTGAAAAACTACAGTTCTGAAATGATAAGAACATGTTTTTTTGTTATTGATATATTTGAAACGAATCCAAAGTTGGAATATTTTTTTGATATTTAATTTTATAAATTTAGACTAAAGTGATCATAGTTTTATTTAGCTTTTTCTAGTCGATTTTTTCGGAATGTTTAGTTGAATTTTAACGATTATCAAAAATGAATCTGCAATATATTATTTTCAAATTTCGAAATGAATTTTTAGGGTTAGAAAGAAGACAGTAGATTAAACGTTAGTAGTTAATGTAAAGTGTTTAAAGTACTTTTTGGTATTTTATAAGCGTTGCTGTAAAAGTCTCCTTTTATGTGTGTCTCTAGAGTGACTTTTATTATGGTAGAATTTACACGAAAGTCATTAGCTCATCAGAGCCGGATTATCCTTTAGCCTAGTATAGGCTGCAGCCTAGAGACCAGGGCCAGGTTATCATTTAGCCTAGTACAGACTGCAGCCTAGGGATCAGGGTCAGGTTATCCTTTAGCCTAATACAGGCTGCAGTATAGGGACCAGGACCAGGTTATCCTCTGGTCCAGTATAGGCTGAAGCCTAGGAACCAGGGACAGGTTAACCTTTAGCCTAGTACAGGCTGCAACCTAGGGACCAGGGCCAGATAATCCTTTAGCATAGTACAGGCTGCAGTCTAGTGACCAGGGTCAGGTTATCCTTTAGCTTAGTACAGGCGACAGTCTTGGGACCAGGGCCAGATTATCCTTAAGCCTAGTATAGGCTGCAGCCTAGGGACCAGGGCCACGTTATCCTTTAGCCTAGTACAGGTTGCAGCCTAGGGACCAGGGCCAGGTTATCCTTTAGTATAGGGTCCCTCAAACCTTTCTAAAGCAATGATTTTAATTTTCCAGATTTTATAACTTCTAAATAGTTTCATATACTGAAATGATATCAATATGAAAAACTCATATTTATTTTGATTGTTTTATCGTTATAATGCTGGTTATAAATATTTGTTTTTATTTATTACGGTTGTGTTGAAATCTGTGCTAATTTGGTTTGCAATAGATAGTAAAATAATGGTATTTCTTAAAGAATATTTTTATTAACTAACAAAATATAGCTATTCTACTTTATTTAAAGAATTTGTAAAAACTTTACTTCAGGCTATGTAAATGTCACTAAAATATATCACGAGAAAAAAAATATTCAAGACGCACGAGTTAGAAGGTGGCTTCGTCTGAGGAGGTACCCATAATTTCATTAGCTGTGAGGCCTCAAAAGTTCATAATCGGGCCTTGATTACGTCATCACTTTCATAACAACTGCTTTCTGTGGAATATATATTTCGTAATTTGTGGAAACTTCAATTCAGATGAAAAAGATCTGACATGTGAATTATTTATCAAATATGTTTGATAGAGAATATTTTTATCAAAATATACATAATAAACTGATAATGCAGTGGATTCCTAAATAATAAGTCTCTTATAAATATTTTATTTTTACTATTTTAAAAATGTTAGCCTTGAATAAATATTTAATCGTCTATTTTGTTTTTTAATATACGTTCTTTTTAGAGATGTGTATTTTTATGAGGGCCAGACAGTTTTTGTTAAAAATTGTTACAATTGTATATCTTTTTCGGTGCAGCGGTTAAAAACCGCCAGAAATTTGTGAAGGCACCATTTCCAGTTTATGGAGAAAAAAAATTTATATACTGACCAATGAGAAACGTGGTCTCAAGCTCTGTTAACATCCCAAATAGTGGGTCCTTTATGAGCCTAATTTTTCAAATATATAAAGCTCAGGTCAGTAGATACGAAGAGAAGACTTTTGACAGCAAGGAGACAAAGCAAATCAACATCAAGTAGCAAGAAGGCTTTTGACATCAAGAAGAGAGAATCAAGAAGACACCAGTTACCAGCCAGCTGCAGAGAGACTAAGAATTTTGCAATTCAAGTGAAAATTCTCCTGCGGTTGGACAGCAAAGAAGGGAAAAGAATTAAAAAAAACTTCTTCCAAGAGTGAACAGCGAATTTAAAGGGGATTTTTCTAATATTACTATATGGCCCAGAGACGCTCGTGGGGCAAAAAAAGTAGGTGTTTTTCTCATACGTTGTTGCACCTTTGTTTTGTTTTTTTTACTGCCTTCTTGTATTGTTTTCTCTTTTTGTCATTTTCGGAATTCTTGTCTTTTCCCAAACTGTATTTTTTCCATTTTTCAATAGCAATCATTTCAATCTAAAATTGTTATCCTGTCTTAATAGGTGCAAAAAAGGAAATTTATGTGCAAATCTTGTATTTGTACTTTTTCATAATCATAATTGTATAATAAATGTTTTCCTTTAAAAATTTTTTAAAAGTTTTATATCATTTTGCGCCTATTATGAATTGCTACTTCTACTAGACTACCAAATCCAAGTTTTGTATTTAACACAAAAACTTGGATTTGGTAGGGAATAAAATTTGTATACTCTTTCTTTCTACTTATTAAATAGAACTTTTCATTTTTGTAGTATAATTTTTTATGATTTCCTTTATTTGAAGACAAAATTAAACTTTGTTATCATTTATGTCATCTTTACAGAACCTAATTACTATCTTCAAAAATTTTTGGACCGTTCGATATGCGATTTCTTTCTTTCTTTTTTTTTTTTTTTTCTAAAGATTATTGCCGAGATATCGTTGGAAGTTAATAAAAGGTGATTAACATTTCGCTTTAAATCCATTCGGAAATTAATGTTTAAACTTTAATGTCATAGTCTTGTTAGGATCGAAATGAGACAGATAACTAATAGATTTAAGAGATTTTTCTTTTTTGTAAGAATAAAATTTCACGAAAATGTTTGACATTAGCTGAAATACTTCTGACGACATACATGATTAGCCGTAAGAAAGATGTAAGAAATGTACCCGTACGGTAATATATGAAGCCTCATTCGTAAAAGATAATATTTCCACGGTCCAGCTAGAACCATAATCGATGCCTCTCTCGTAGGGTCATTATTTGGCGCCAAAAGCCAGGGGAGAAAAATATTCTTGTCCCTATTTCATGTACGCGTGCCTCCCACTTTAAACTCAACTTTCCGTTCAGGCTGGCGTGCAGATAAATATCTACAAAGAAGTAAATTATGCCTTTTACCCAACTCCGGGACAGCAAAATGGGAGAAGGCTAGGACTAAAAAAGGAGAAATGCCAAAAGGTCTGAGCAATCT
Source organism: Acanthosepion lycidas (assembly GCA_963932145.1). Classification (NCBI taxonomy): domain Eukaryota; kingdom Metazoa; phylum Mollusca; class Cephalopoda; order Sepiida; family Sepiidae; genus Acanthosepion; species Acanthosepion lycidas. Next base: position 70,168,758 of record OZ010602.1, read on the forward strand.
ACTTGCTAATTCTATAAATGAGTAGGACTTCCAGAAAGTTTGTGTGTGTGTCTGTGTATGTGTGTGTGTGTGTGTCTGTGAAAGAGAGGGATATGTTTGTGTATCATCTTAATTGTTCATTAATATTTATACTTTTAAATGCGTAGATGCTTCCATTACACGTAAAAATACGTGTTTGTGCGCATGCGTCAGCTTGTGTAAAGGGTGTGTTAGTTTTCTTCTCACGGCATAAGTGATCGTTTGATATTTGCAAATCAGAGGGCCCATCGTTTGATATTTTGCATCTAATTTGGCTTAAATAGAACAGTGGCACATTTTAGAGAAGTGGAAACGCGACACGCGCTATAAGTACAACTCACGCACATAGGTATGTGTGTAGACCCAAAAAAACAAAAACAGATAGGAAAAAAATCTACGTTATAGTTTTGTCCCAAGAAGCAACTTCAAACTAATATTGTATTTATCGATATATATATATATATATATATATATATATATATATATATATATATATCCCGCAAATATTCAGCAGTTCCACGGACAGACATGACTTTCCAGCTCGGCTAATGATTTGCAATGCTTTCCACAGATTCGACAGTATGACCAGACTGCGATACCCTTGGACATCTGCGAGGCCAGACCCTTTCACCAGGTACAGGTCCAGAGCCTTTATTTACAAATTCTGTAATACTGTTGTGATTTATCATAATTGCCGTCCCTTTTAAACACCCGTACGCCCCACCCAGCAAGATGCTCCAAAACATCTTGCAATGCTTGTGCATGATTTTTTAAAGTGAAGAAAGATGGCTGCACAGAGTCAATCTCACTCTCTGAGCAACACAAGCAATGATCAGAAAAGACATCAAAATCATCGGTTACTATGGTACTGCATGTGTTAATCAAACTTTTCCTTCTCCTGGGGAGATGTCCTAACAAAGACTAAGGAGGTCTCTCTCTCCCACTGACTCTTATTGACGGTATAATAACGAGTATGTGGTTGCAAAGGAAAGAACAAACAAGGATTAAAGTTTTAACAGTGTGTATTGGCCAATTTTCAGAACATATACATAGTTGTGTGAAAGGTTGACAAAATTGTTGATATGTGGTTCTTTAGTTTCTGTTGATAAGTGAAGTGATTAAGTGTAAGGCTGTTGCTGGTAAGGCCTGGTGGTGTAGTGGGTCCGTTGATCGACATGTCGTTTCGTGTTAGGAAAGAGGCCTGGAGTGGATTAGTGAAGCCACGTGGTAACATCTATCATCAGAGTTGAAATCGACACCAGTGAGGTGTTTGGATGAGCCGACGGTCGAGTGATGAGGTCAAGGTGTTGACCCGATCTGCCTATTGTCGGCGAGGAGAGCCGTTTTTATATCTGAGGTTTAACAAGTGCTGGCCCCCAGGCTCAGCTTTTTTTCTTTTCTTTTTTTTTTTTTTGGCAGTAACGTTTGTGATTTAATTTTTTTTTAAATTTTTGCGAATTTTGTGGAGTGGATGTGATACTCCTAGCCCCTGCGCAGAAGATGACATTTTAATTTTTGTTTTGCTTTCTTAGCGCTCACATCCGGGTGTCATGTCTAGCGAAATGTATTTGCGAATCAGAAAGAGATCTTGATTAAAATCGGGTGTCGATGAGTGATTCACTATTTGATGTTAGATGGGTCTTTAACGTGCTATCACTTGAGGTCAGGGTGGACCCGGGAACAGCAGCAATTAAGAGGTGGTTCCACGCATCTCAAAACCTCTGATTTCACGATCAGAGGTTTTGCTGGCACTATAGTTTACTGCTATACTGTACATGTTTGCACACAGAGACACGCGCGTGCACACACACACGCACACACACATATATATATATACTAGTGTATCTGTGCCGACAAGAAGGAATATATTATAAACAATATGTATTATATTGTAAGTAATTTTCCTTTAATCCAAGTACAATTTTGTAATTTAAATTAGTTCGTTGTTAATGTTAATGATTGATCAGTGTACAATTTATAAACACCCCAGGAAAGATATCCGTATTTTATCCTCATTGGGTGTGTGCGTGTGCATAGCTTTTGTACGCGCGATTTTGTGACACACCTTGGGTGTTTTTGAGAGTCAAATTATTATGAGAAATTAGAACATCATCGTTAGGGGTAGTCGATCCCACAATCCAAGACACTTTGAAGAAAAGTAACTTCATGTGAAGTTATAGTGGGTTATCAGTTATAGTGGAGTATATGAATGTTGAAACAGATTAGTTTGATTTGGCCTTGTTAGTTAGATAGCCCACCATAAGAGGGGTATAAAACAAGAAAATCAAATTGTAAAGTGAAACAACAAATTTATATACATATAAATCAATTAAGGTCTCTACCTATAAAATTAATGTATTTTGGTTGATACAAGGTTGTCAAAATGTTTGTAGTAGACTTTGCAAGAATGAGTTTATGTGTACGTAGGCAGGAACGTATGTGATGATGTATGTATGTATGTATGTATGAGTGTTATCGTAGGGTAGGAATGTCTTTGAAGTAATCGCCCAGTCTTAAAATGTTCCGTTCGATTATCAAGTATAAAAGTGGTGAGGGAGAAAGGTAGAGATAATAATAACGATCGCTTGACGTTTGTCAAGGGACATGTTAATATGTTTGTCTCCTTCTCTCTGGTGACAGGCGAACTTGCATGTCTTTTATTTTGTTTGTAGGTCTTGAAAAGGTCATTTGGGAATTCACTCAAGGATATGATTTGGGCCTTTCTATTGGACGCTTTGGCGCATGTGTTAAGCAAAGTTTTTTAATTTCTAACAAAATCAATAAGTTAGTGCTTAGCATTTGAATTTTAAATCTAGATCTTGTTTTGTCAACTACAAAGTTTAATTCAAGCTGAAATAAAATACAAACTTCAGTCAAGTTTTGTCTGACATATTTATCTCCACTCCTTTTCTGTTCATCACCTCTCTCTCTCTCTCTTTCTTTCTTTCTTTGCAGTTGTATATCTGTTGGTGTATCATATATATATATATATATATATATATATATATATATATATCTCAATTAAGTACCATCCGTGATACACGCTTGGGCGATCATGTCTCTTACGATTCATGACTGACTAAGCAGAGTTTCCGACAAGTGGTTGTCATTTCTTTCTGCAGTACACAGGTTACCAACCAAGGCTATAGACCCCATTCTGTCCTGCTATTCAACTCACAGCTGGGGTAGAAGAGTGGATTCATACCTTTCCCCATTGTTTTGTGCGTAAGTGAATGTAACAATTGGGATTCCCTTGTCCAAGAGAACGCAGGTTCAAATCTCGCCGAAGAGCACATATTTTTCTTTAATAAATTTTCTTGAATATTCAGTCCAGTAGACGAAAATAAATATACTGTTTAATAAATAAACGGAGCGCCTACTCAAATATGTGCATCCAATAATGTTTAAGTAATAAAATCTGTCAGATTAATAAATAAAAATTCATTACTTCTTTATATATATATATATAGTAATCGAACGTCTAGTCACACCGAAGACCTGTGATACAGCGAAACAATCTGTCTGTGGATAACAATATATGCTCCCGGAAAATCCGGTTGAGCTCTCTTGCGACGGTGGCCTAGGAGTAGAATCTCCGACTAATGCCAAATCGGCCGAGTTTCGATCCCAGCTTAAAGCAATCGGATGTCTAGACACACTGAAGAGCTGTGATACAGCGAAACAGTCTGTCCGTGGATGACTATATATATATATATATATATATATATATATATATATATATATATATAATGCAAAAGTTACCAGTTCTTTCTTCTTTTGGAGACTGAATATAAAATGCTAAACCAATCTACGGCCTTTTCTTTTTATAAAAAAAAAACAAAAAAAAAAAAACAAATAAACGCTGGACATTCATTTAGTATATAATATAATTTTGCATACATCTAATACGTGGGTTTGATGAAATATTTCCGGACCAATGCACTTCCTAAAATTTGTATTCCAAGGACCCAATAACAGAATACTGATCTTAGGAAGTGGGTCGGATCAAGAATATTTCACCCCCCACCACACACACACACCTCTTCGTACATGACTTCTTCGTTTCCGTTTAGGTCTCTCTAACCTTTCCCGTTCTCATAATCTACTGTTTCCGGCGTCTCTTATGCAGTTAGTGGTCTTTTTATGTGTTTTTTTTTTTTTTTTTTTTTTTTTTTTTTTTTTTTTTACAAAACGAAAAAAAAAGCACCGGTCATATTAAATATCAGCGAGTCGCCCATTGGATGCTCAGCGCTCAGACCACCGATGGATAAGATTTCAATCCCTTCTGAGAGATTTCTATAACAATCATTATTTTGTAATATTATTATTTCATACAACAACCTAGCATAGAATATTATTTCCTCAAAATACTTATTGTAAGTTCATCCTTTAAATGAGAGCTTCTGGTACGAAATTTATCCTCAACCAATAAATATGTGACCGTTTTTGTTGTTTTATTTTATTTTTGTTAATCAAAATAAAATAGCTTTTGAAGTTGTCCTAATTAACATGCAAATTAGTAGAGCCAATAAAACTGCTTTCATTGTAATTTGTTACTTTAGGTCTTTGAGAAAATATGGACCCAGATTTAGCTGACCTAGTTCTGTCGCCAGTTATCTTGAGTCTGGTATAATAAAATGGGAATTTTCATGAACCGAAGGTGATGTCGATATAATTAGCTTCATTACAGTTAAAAAAAATTGAGTAAAAAAAAAAGTATTTAATCATTTCATTAAAATGGATAAAAACATAAATTCTACAATGATGTTGAATAAGCCACTAAAATAAAATAACCATTGCAGAGTTGATGAGGCTAATGATCAATTACGAAAAAGAATTGTCTACGTTGGACAAAACAATCATTTCTTTTATGATCACTCCTAATGTTCGGGTGTATCCTGGTTAGATTAATTAATTTTAATATATGTTACGACTAAGTGAGATGAATGGTTTGAATCTTACTCACAGCATTCTTTACTTAAGACCAAAACATGGTGCAGCTGAAGCCCAGAAATATAGTTTCGTCGTTCCACAGAGAGAATGACATTTTTAGTTTTGATCTGAGTTTTCGAGTTGTATTTGAAAATATTTTCTTTTTATACTTGGAATAAATTTAACTTATTTAATTGAAATAAACATGTGACTTAATTTAATAGTCGTAACTCAATAGTCTTAAATATAAGAGTTAATTTAATAGCCTTCTCTATGAAAATGTTTTTTATGTTTTCATTGCAAAAACAAATATTTATTGTGCGAAATTTAATAACAATCGTTCTTCGTATATTGATGATAAAATTTAATTTTCTATAAGTAGGCCTAATTGATGTCTTTCTTTCTAAGAGGTATTTTTAAAATATATGTTGAGTTTTGACTTAGTTTACCATTAAAAAACATAAAATAGGAGCAAACGTAGGTACCACTCAGTTTTTTGTGATAAAAAAAAGCGAATCGTAAGGAAAAAGGTCACAAGCTCAATAAAAATAAAGTATTATCGTCAAAATGTTTATGTTATTATTAAGATGAAAGACCAAAGTATTTTTAATTGTTTTTTGAAAAATTTTAATCCTTTCTAAAACGTTTGAAATTTTAGTTAAAATCTTGTTTTGTTTACGTCATCATAACAATAATGTGGCATAGTAATAACATTGGCATAATAATAACATTGACATTTTTGCGCTTTTTTCTGTTTAAAACACAATGATTTGGAAATTCTTGTAGAAATCAAATAATTGTCTGATTTTAATGAAATTTTGAAGACTTGTTCACAAATGAATGAAATTATTTTTGAGAATTTTTAAGAAAATATTGATAAAAAATGTCTTTTTTTTTTACATATGTAACATATGTAAAAAAAAAACATTTTTTATCAATATTTTCTTACTTTTACGAAATTTCGCAAAAAACCTTTCTATTCCCTGATTTTTCATTCATTAAAAGTAGGACTCCTCGGAGAATCTAAATCGCTTAATCTTTTTTTCAAACTTGCACTATTCTAACTGAAAATCTGCTCTGACTTGAAAAATAATGAATGTAATAAAACTATGACATTATTTAATTAGAAAAGCTTTTAATTACTTTTGTACATAAGTTATATTAAGGACATTATTGTTTGAAGAAGTAACATTTTTTTCGATGAATAATGAATTTTTCCAAGAATTTTTTCATTTTATTTTCATTTATAATAATTTATAATAGTTTAAAATCGTGCAAAATTCTGTATTGGGCTATTTTCTGGATGTGATATAGTAATTAAGTGGAAACGAAATTTAAGAATCCAAAATTAAAAAAATGAATAAATAAATTATTAGATAATTGCGGAAAATATGTTCATTTGTAAAATTTATTAGGTAGTTAAAAACAAAAAAAAAAAAAAAATGCATTTACTCAGATTTCTTAAATTTTGTATCCACTCGAGCCATCCATACTAGCTGTCATCGCTTTGTCACTCATTGGCCATCCATTATCGCCTAAGTAGGACCAATCATTAAATAAATGGTTGTATATTACGTTTTTATATGCTATAAGTAAGTAATATTATTTCAAATCAGATTAATTTAACTTTAAATTTTCTAATTTTACTCAAATAACGTGTCAGACACACACACACACACACACACACACACACACACACATATATATATATATATATATATATATATATATATATATATATATATTTGAAAGAATTTTAAAATAGATAGTTTTTTTTGTTTCAAATTTCTTAAAATTAAGAAAATGGCCGTTTTTAAGAAAATTTTAAGAAATCGAAATTAAATTTGACATCTATACAATTTAAATCTGAAATTTGACTTACTGGAAATAATAAATTTAATCATTTAGCTTTCGATTAAAGCTAAAAATGAAAGCTTCAAGAATGTTTTTTCATTTTTAAAAATTCATTTAAACTTTAGGTATCGAAATGCCGAAATAGTGGAGGTACCTAAGCAAACGTGATATTTTATACTACAAAATTAATGAAAAAGTCATTTATTAAGAACGTTTGTGGAGTGAAGACAGAAATGAACACCAAGACAGTCAATCATCAAATGATAAAAAATGGTTTCTGAGTCGGAGGATCCACTCATCATTTCCAGTTAATAAATTAATTCTTTAAAAACAAATATTTAACATTTTTCAACCACGCCGATAATAAAAAAAAACATGCTTCATGATCTCTTTGAAGAGTATTTAAGTAAAGTCTCTAGACGAAAAAACAAACAAAAAACAGTAAGGAACAGAAACAAACGGCAACAGTAGATGACGGAGGCTTCAAAGAGATTCCCTTAGTCATTCACTCGGCTTCCTCGCCAAGTTACGTGACATTCAACACTTTTTCTCACCAGGATGCATGACACTTACACTTTCCTCTTCACTTTCTCCCTTGCCTCTTTTTTCTCATACATACACGCGAAGAAATCACATTTATGTTCATCTTAACAAACAACTACAAGCAAAAACCTTTAGCACAAGAACTTTATTACTCGTACACTCTGAGAAAAATTTCCTTGTAAAAACACGAAAATAGAAATATTTTATAGCTTTATATTTAAGAAAAACTTTCTCGCTTTTTTCTTTGTTGTGGGTTGATTCAAATCGCAGTACGTTATGTAAAGTTAATGTCATAATTAAATTTAGGTACCTCCAGAAATTCGCTTAGAAAGAGCATACACGATGAAAAAGCTGTCCAAAACAATAAAATCAACATTTTACTGTCAAAATCTTTGTGTTTTTATCAATAAGAAAGCTCAAAGGATTTTTTATAAAAAGATATTTTTATTTATCCTTTTTAGAATCTATTGGATGCTTTGACACACATCATCAGTAATGTTTCTAACCGAGGTTCATTAGGGGTTTCGGGTCTTTCAACATCATATCCCTTCTCCACGGTGACCCAGCCTATACTGATCGGATATCGACTTGTGCACCATCAATTTTCTCCATTTTCTTAAGCGCACATTCTTAACAATTTATAGTCAAATCACGGATAACTTCCGGTTCACCAGCATTCTACGCTCTTCCATAAAAAGGAAGCAAACGCAGTTTATTAAAAATCTTATTTTTCTGACATCAATGCGGGCCATAAATTTGAGCCTTTTCTGGTGCAAAACACATTGATTTGGTAATTCTTGCAAAAATGGGATAATCGTCAAATTTTAATAAATCTTTCAGTACTTATTCAGTAATTAATTAGATTATTTTTTAACGTTTAATTTTTACACTATCTTGGTAAATATATATATTTTTTACATGTTTTGTCCCCACAAACTCATTTAATATTAGAAAATTTCGAGAAATTCTTTTTTGTATTCTTTTTTGTATTGCTTAATGTTTATATTTACTAAAGACAAATGTATTAACACAACATAATTTATTAAAATTTATTAAAAAAACTTTCAAAATTAAAACATACTTTTCTGAAAAATTAACTGATTTAAAGTTGTTGTGGCCGTATTCTGATTGTGTTTAAGTTGGAAAACACGTTTCTTCTGGTATATTTATTCCACAACAAAAATGGCGAACTCGGTATGTGAGTCCGGGTAATAAATGATTAAAATGACAACAAATCTATGTATATATAAACAAACGATAATGTATGTATTAAGAAAACAAACTTATACAGAGACAATAGAATATTGTTACGTGTTACTGAACAATGAACATGGATGAAGAAAACATTTAAATCGAGAACGTTTACGCTAGTTAAAGAGACACCCCTTGGGACTACCAGAACTGCTTAAAAGAAAGCTCTGAGGAAGAACAAGAATCAATTGCTCCCGGCGCGGATTCAATTTATTGAATTTGATTAAGAGCACCTAAAAAATAAAAAAAAATAGCGATACCTATTGTTGTGATAAAAATAAAAAATGAAAAAACCAGAACTTCACCATCTCTAAAATAGACTCATAATAAAAATCGCCAGACAAACAAAGCCATAGTTCGACCAATCAATCAGAAAGCGTTTAAAACCAGGATATAGGCCGTGAGCCAGTGAGAAACAGTGTCAACTTTCCAAACCGGATCTATAAATTTGTATCTAAACAGATGGTAAATCAACCAAAGCCAGAGTAGATAAATTAATTTTCTCCATTCTCCGATAATGGGGTTATTGTAACATACCCAGGAAGGAAATACAACATTTGGACGCCTAGGTGATGATCTTAGATGGCTAAACCGTCCTTGCTGCTTTGAAAACCTTCCTTCCTTATGTAATCAAGCGGCGGCTACTACATTCAAATACATGCGTACATACATATATTTATTTACTTTGTCCCGGATTCTTTCTCTCTTTCTCGTATGCGCTAAGACTTGAACTCTTGAAATTTCAACTTTCACGCTATTTTTATGTTTTATTATGTTGTGATATATGTGTAAAAGTTTGTCACTTAACTGATTGACGTTACCTTCAGCATCTCTACTCCAGAGTTTCGTAGACGAACATGTCCATTCTCTCTTCAGGGGATAGCAAACAAAGAAATATTCCACCAACATAACGACTTTTATAACACTGCCCAGTATTTAAAATAACATAATCGAAGAATAGTGAAAAGAATTATTTGAAAAAACGTTTAACGCTTATTCATTTATTCAAATACTAAAGCTGTACCATTACTAATTCCACACACACACACATATATATGTATGCTGTGACAATATTTTGCGACACACTAGTGTGCCGAGGCACGGCGGTTGAGAATCACTGCACTATTTGAAAGTATCTAAAGGAAGGTTTGTAGCATTTACTATTAGGTTACTTTGGCAATGATCTTCAGATTCAGTCCAGTGAAATTTTTGTTTTTATTTTTTCAAATTGTCTCCAAATATACAGCCAGAAGGAAAAACCCATAGTAGGATAAATTTAACAGAAAATATTAAATGACTAGAATATATCCATGACATATTTATACAAATACCCATTGTCAGCATCTTAGAATTTGAATTATATCTTTCTGAATTGGCAGTACATCTTTATCCGTTTTTGACAATCCTTCTTACAAAGGCAATTAATGTTCTTTTATCCATGGAAGATATTAAACTGGGTATATGAGAACCAAATTACAAAGACTATCAACTTTTCTCCAGGTCAGCCATTCGTCTCACAGTAATAGGTGATCCACCCTCAAGGCTGGACAAAATGACGTTCTCTCTTTGTCAACAATTTCATTACATTTTATTATAATTCACTCATGAATATTAATGAGCCACAATACGAAAAATTATATGACGTCTCTTGAGAAATTTTCTGCTAGCAATTCACAGCTCAAAAAAAAATACTTGTTACTTGTTGACTCTCGAGATCAGATCAGGAAATATGGATTCTTTTAAACATTGAAAAGGACGTTCGGGTGTCAGAACGGTTAACACAGAAAATGGAATCGATAGATCAAGTTCAAATTTCGGCCGAAGCACTAATGACTTTGAGAAAAGCATGACTTCATTTCTTCCCCCACCCATAGCTATAAGTTAAATAGCACAATAGACTAGGTTTTTTAGCCTTGGTTGACAACAACTCTAGGAGAAAGAAAACTCGTTCTTTCTCAAAGCCGTAAAGGCAATCAGAAACTGCTTTACTCTCTTTCAATGGCAATAGATATTAAAGAAAAGAAAGTGATGGAGATCTATTAGCGTTTATACTATGACGAATCATTTTTTTTAAAAAGAACCAGTTAAAATATTTTGGTAATGCACTCATATTTTGTTATATTACCATTCGAGGGTGAGTGGGGATCTAGTTATACAGGTGTTGGAATTTGCAAAATAATGGCCTTTAATTATCAAATATTATCTTTTTACGAACTTATATATATTTTAGAAATTCTTAATATTCAATTTAATTTTCAAGTGAAAAATATTCTTTCGCTGTGATATTTTTCCTGCTCCCTTTATAACTTGCACTTTTCCATTTTGCAATTGTTTGCCTGTGGGGAAAATCATAAAATTGTTGGCGGCTAAATGAAAATGGTTAACTTATTATTATTATTATTATTATTATTATTATTATTATTATTATTATTATTATTATTATTTTCTACATGTCCATTGATTTCTGTTCTATAAACATTTCCTTCCGGGTCCCAACCAGAGACCTAAGGTCAGAAATTGCTTCATGTCATTTTCCACTGATCATTTTTTGTGAAAATCAACAAAAACTCAAGATCACACACTTGTTATTTATATATAAAGCTTTTCGTAAGCTGTACTTGCGAGTACCATTTTTTAAAAATTTCTTTAAGGTATTGGTTATCAGGAATCCCTTCAATGAGTCTATCGGAACATTTTCCAATCAATCCGAGAGCTCCAACTCCAACTGTAGTTGAGTTATTGATGTCCTCATGTAATACATTTTTAGATCTCCCATTTAAGATCCTTGCATTTTGATATTTGATATTCTGTGGTCTTTAATCGCGATGTCTGTGCGATTAGCGTGAATTGTTCCGTGTTTATTGCAAAGTTCCATAAAATTATTACAGAACCTATCTCTATAACTGGTTCTGGGTGAGGTTCATACCAGTTTCTTGCAGTTTCATTCCCGTAAAAATGGCATATTTTCCAGTACATATATTGGCCCACTCTATCATACCGAGTTTTATATTCAGTGGGTGCTAACACTGTGCACCCTGTTACAAGATGGTCAATTGTTTCTGAATATTTATCACAGAATCTGCATTTAAATTTTTCAGTATGTTTGCTTGGTAATTTCTAGTTAGCAAGCATTGGTCCTGTGTAGCAAAAATAAAACCTTCGGTTTCAGCTTTTAACCCTGCACTACGTAATCACTGATTCTTCTGTAGTTTCCAGGTATCTTTGAAGACCGATTGTTGCGGTTTTGCAAGACAGTTCTAGTTGAACTAATCCTCTACTTCCTTCAGATCTGGACACATACAGAAGATCAACATCAACCTTAGGATGATGCATGCGGTGGCAAATGAGAAACTTTCTGATTATGATATCCATTCGCTTAATATCAGCTATAGTTCAATTAAGGATGTTGAAACTCTATTGCACCACATGGACAGCCAAAGTGTTTATGGCTGATATTCTCTTTTGTGAATTCAACTCGGTATTTAACACCAGACGCATACGTCTGTTGTATTCTTCTTTTACTTTATTTTTCATTTGTGTATGTTGTATTTCATCTCCGATGACTCCTAAATATTTATAGGGTTCTTGTTCCAGTTTCCTAATCTTTGTAACAAAATCTAGATCTATTGAGTGTATTTCTGTAATTCTCTCTTTCTTGAATGTTACTTTTGCACATTTTATCAAATCCGAAATCCATACCGATGTCATCACTGAAACGTTTTACAATATTGAGGAGATACCTTCTGACTCATTGTCGTCTTTGGCAAAATATCGGATATCATCTATTATAGATGATTAAACGCTTTCTTTTGTTACTTTGTATCTGTAGTTATTACCTTTTAGTTCATGCGAAAGGGGGATTAAGGGCAGACAGAACAGAAAGGGATATGGAGTTTCCTTGAAAGATTCTTCGTCGGATATTCAAACAGTTGGAAGTGGCAGCATATTTGGTCTGGTTTAGATATAATGTGGTTTTCTACAGTTTCATGATATATTTAAGGAAATTTACTATCACCGAACATTTCCAACGCTTTAAGGATCAAATAGTGTGACACACTAGCAAATGCTTTACGGTAATCTATCTAAGCTGTGCTGAGATTTTTCCATTTACCTGCAATTTTCCAGAATTTATTACTAGTTGCAACCATATGAAACTCTTTGGGAAGAATGTTGTGTTCATCGAGAAAATAGTAAGTACAGTTCGTCAGGACAGATGTGATCAATTTATATGTGGTGGACAGACAGACATGTTATTGGCTTATAATTTTTGGAATCCTCTGTTTTTAGTAGGAGATATGTAATACCTTCAATGATCCATTCTGGTATTTCATTGGGGCTATTAATTAGCACTGACAGAGTTTGCACATGAGTTTTATGGATTGATTATAGATGATAGAGCCAAAAGTTGGGTACCTTGTCATTTCTTGGTAATTTCCATTTTGGGGGTTTTATTAGAGTTCGCCTATCCTCATACTTGGTTATATTTTTCCATTCTTGCACAGACTTCTCCTTTATTCTTTCTTGTTCCCGTTTGATCCACTCTGCATTGGAATTATATTCTTTTGAGTTGCTCCAAATATTCTCCCAAAATCGTTGCACTTCTTCAATAAATGGTAGCTTTTTGTCTTCTCTAACTGCTTTTTCAATTTCCCTGTAAAACTTCTTGAGATAAGTTTAGAATATCTTATTTTGTTGATAGAACCTAAAACGCTTTTCATATCGTCTTCTTCTCTCTGCCTTTAATTGCACTTTCTGTTTACGTATTTTCTTGGTTGGTAGAATTTCATTTACTGTTTGTTATTATTATTATTATTATTATCATTTTTATTTTCTTTGCTTTCTGGCGTTTACACATTTCTTTCCGGGTCCCACCCAGGGACCTAAGGTTAGAAATGGCATCATGACACTTTTCACTGACAAAAAAAAAAAAAAAAAAATAAAAATAAAATAATTACATAGATAGAGCTCTTCGTAAAGTGTGGGCTGTACTTGTCAGAACAATTTTTTGTATCTCCTTGAGGCATGGGCTTCCAGGAATCCCTGCAATTAGTCTACTGCAATCTTTTCCAACCAGTCCTAGGGCTCCAACTACAACAGGGATTGTTGATGTTCCCATATGCCACATTTTCGAGACCTCTATTTCAAGGTCCTTGTATTTTGACAGCTTTTTGAATATCTTCAAAGATACATTGCAGTCAGCAGGGACTGCCATATCAATAAGGAGGCACCGTTTTTGTTTGTGGTCTTTAATAACAATATCTGGGCGGTTGGCCTTGATTGTTCTGTCAGTGTGAATTGTGTAGTCCCATAGAATTGTAACAGGTCCTATCTCCGTAACTGGGTCTGGGTGGTGTTGGTACCAGTTTCTTTCAGTTTCCTTCCCGTAGAAGTTGCAGATTTTCCAGTGCAGATATTGGCCCATTCTGTCATGTCGGGTTTTATATTCAGTGGGTGCCAACATCGTGCAACCTGATACAAGATGATCAATCGTTTCTGGATATTTATCACAGAATCTGCATTTTGGGCTGACACATTATTATTATTATTATTATTATTATTATTATTATTATTATTATTATTATTATTTTCCTCTACCAGTTTCATACAAACGAGTTTCCCCATTTCAAAAGGGATGAAAAAGTGGAAATGGTTAAACGTTAACATTATAATAAGCAATAACGATAATGGTTAATTCTGCATAAATGTAATTTTATGACGAACAAGTACTATTTAGTTTAAAATTAGTGTAACTGTAAATAACTAATTGTCAGGCCAATAGTTGTCTTACTCTTATTTAATATGAATTCTTAAACCAAACTTATACATCGTTGAAGGTTGTTATATATTTTAGAAGTTGTAACTTTTATTTTTCTCTTGCTATACTATTTTTTTACATCTTTTTGATCAGGCTTTTGTTCGGATATTTTATGTGCCTCTCTATCGACAAGAATTAAGACATTCGCTGAAAAACGAGAAAGAAAGTATGAAAGAAAGAAAGAATCTATATATCTACCGCTATTTTTTTGGTTTGCGCATGTGCAAAATACAAAAAAAAAACAAAAACGAAATAACAAACATAATTATAAATTTATGATGAGTTCTAAAAAAATAAAAATTCTAATCTTCATGTAAGGCAAGAAAACTTAAAAACTACTCTTTTACCTATTTGCGCCTGTTTATAAAGATCTATATAAATTCCAGAGGATGGCTTCAAAATATGGGTTTTCAACGATGATTTTGCCGCCAACTTTTGTTTATTGTTGGGCAAAGGAGAAATTGCAATTTCATTTTCGACTCTCGACGAATGGACATAGCTAGTACTCTATATCAGATTATATTTTACAAGTTAATGTTTTCACAATAAAACTGTTATTAATCACCCGATATTGGTAACATTTTCAAGATATACTTAAATTTATGGGATCAGACTGGTTCTTATAGCCTTGGTTGGCAACCAGTCTACCGCAAAAAGAAAACGGCAACCTATTGCGGAAAAATCTTCTGCCTAGTTAGTGATGAATGGAAAAAGGCATGATTGCCCAAGCGTGTATCACGTACGGCACTTAACCGACTGACTGATATAGTGTGAATTTCAAGTTAAATGTCATCCAATATTAAAATAGAGATAATAATTCGTTTCAAGTGTGGCACGCTTTACCATACAGAGTGCAACAAGAATGTTATATATAAATAATTAAAAAATATAATCTATCAATCATATATTTGATTAACACAGTGTTCTATATATATATATATATATATATATATATATATATATATATATATATATATATATATATGAATAAATTATTATTTCAGTATCTGTCTATATTTCTGAGATGAGGTATTGTAATTATTCATATTATTTACCTTGTCCGAACTGTTGATTTCATCTTTATTGTCATATTCATAATGTAGTGATGGACAAATCGGAATGTACAGGAAAACTGGAAGACCTCATTAGAAATGGTAGCTACAGTAAAAAAATAGTAAGATCCACCAATGAAAATAGAACGTCGCAGATCCTAATCAAGAACGAGGACCACTCTCAACCTAAGACATACAGGCAATTTTTGCAGCGTTACACCAAGCTACCTCGCATATACGGTCTCCCCAAAATTCACAAAGACGCTATTCCGCTCAGGCCAATTGTTAGCTGCCAAGCCTCTGTGTGCCACACTCTGAGTCGCTTCCTTGTGTAGAATAACAATAAACAATAAGCAGTATTTACCGGCGCCTTTCGGGAAGACGCAGGCGAAAGTCTTCCCGAAAGGCGCCGGTAAGTGCTGTTTATTGTTTATTGTATTGTTATTCTACACCTTCTAGATGTAATTGACCCATTAATAAGAAAGTCACCTTTATATGTCCGAAATTCCTCCCACTTCGTGGAAATAACTAAAGATACTCCCATCCGATCCAACCAGATGGTGAGTCTGGAGGTGGTGAGTTTGCCCACCACGCTACCCACGGAGGAGGCACTATCGGTAGTGAGGGACAGACTGGCCTCCGACTCATCCCTAGGAGAACGGGCTAGTATACCAATGGATAAACTGATGGAGATGCTGACTTTCTGTACACAAAAAAACATATTCCGGAATGAGATTAGGCATATATCGACAGGATGAAGGTTAAGCAATAGGCTCACTATTATGACAAGCAATGGCAAACATATACATGGAATACTTCGAAGAAATGGTTAAAAAATCCACATCACTAAAGCCAACCTTATGGCTGAGATACGTAGAAAGAGGTCCAGCTACTACTGGACCATGTGAACTCAATAAGATCATCGATACAGTTCACAATGGAGAGAGAAAACAAGAAACTAGCATTCCTGGATGCACTAATATCTCGAACGGAACATGGGTTCAAGACACCCGTATACCGCAAGACAACATTCACCGGACAATACCTCAACTTCAATTCTCACCACCCATACAATGTAAAAAAAAGGAATCGTCTGCTGCTTACAACATCGAGCAAATGTCATAAGTGGCG
Organism: Acanthosepion lycidas; assembly: GCA_963932145.1. Taxonomy (NCBI): domain Eukaryota; kingdom Metazoa; phylum Mollusca; class Cephalopoda; order Sepiida; family Sepiidae; genus Acanthosepion; species Acanthosepion lycidas. The sequence goes on from OZ010602.1 coordinate 70,185,354, forward strand.
ACCCAGAGACATATGAACAAGAAATGATCACTATAAGCAGCATCCTGCAACATAACAAATACTCCGGGTACATGGCAGCAGCTCCGACAAACTGAGATAGAAGGGTACAAGGGGATAACAACAATGTGAAAACACCTTCGGTCTTGCCTACCCTATGTGAAAGGATCATCGGAGAAAATATAAAAGATCTGTGGTCCATATAACATCAGGACGACCTTCGCACACAACTCTTCTGAGTAAGAACCCTCTACGCATAGTGGAGACCATGACTAAGGTCTGTGTGTACGCCATCCCGTGCAGCTGTGGTAAGAAATATAAAGGAGAAACAGGCCGCTACTTTAAGATAAGACTAAAATAAAATCGTAAAGTGGTATCATGAAGGGAAATAGAAAAATCAGGCGTATTTGACCACATATGGAGGGTGTGGGATGAAGTTGAAATAATAGAGAACATCACTAAAAAAATACGAAAACTTAAGGGATCAGCACATATGCTAGGCCACAAAAATCTTCTAAGCCGGCCAAGCATAGAAATGAATACAATATGGGAACCAGTAATACAGAGTGCTAGAGAAAACAATAATAAAAATGAAATTGCAATATGAACTCGAGTAAAAATTGTTATGAAACATTAAGTTTATAAGTCTCAAAAATTCATACACTTCCTCAAGGACACATTGTCCAGTGGATAAAAGCGTTGTATATAAGATTCCTCTGTTCTATTCTCCATATATTTTTATTTTTATTTTTTTAGTTGCGTTCAGTTCTTTTAGTCGGGATTGAATTTTGTATTTGTTGATATAGTAGTTATCTCGTTGTTATATGTATTCGTGGTTGTAGGAGGATTCCTTTTCTCTTTTTATTACTGAAAACAAAATTAATAAAAATGTACAACGATATAACACCAATAAGACTTGAGGCGCGTGTTGACATTTTACTAACAACTTAAATGTGGTTAGTTTTCGTTACTTTTGTGACAGACTTCACCACATTAATTTTAGATCAGAACAAAACTGACGTGAAAAAGGATAAGCAAAAGACATCATTACATATAAAATATGTATTTAATAAGATGTACAAGGATGTGAAAGAAGGCATGCATTGAGTAGGAAAAAAGGTTGAATAAAACAAGAGTTGTCTCTCTTTAACAATTATTTTGTATTCCAAAGTTCACTGAAAGAAAGTTTGTGATAGTTTCTTGTAATAAAGGTTATCAACAGTTTTGCTGTGTAAGAAAAGATTATGTGAGTGTAAGGAATGTTCAGCAGGTGAGTGGTGGTGTGAGTGAGAAGATTGGCGCATGGTTTCAACTATCGTATATTCGTTTGGCAGCTGAAATCTCACTAATTATCTAAGAATATTTTTTGCTTATATAGGTGACCATAGGCTCCGAATCGCTGCGCGGGAAGAGCTATTCTTCACGTGCAGACAATCTGATTGGTTGGCATTGAGCGAGCGAGTTTTGGGGAGATTTAAGAAAGCTTCCGAGATCCGTTTCTCCCAAAAGTGCACAAAATTGACTACATGAAAATAGAGCGATTACAAAATTGTCGCATTGCTGCGATTTGTAAATTGTCTATAATAACGTAGTGGTGATTTATTAACCAATGAATGCTTGTCGTTGTATGTGATTTGTATTTGTGTATGTACGTATGTGTGTGCGATGTAGATCGGCACACTTTCATATTCTACATCCTTTTTCCGTTTCTATTCGTAATATCAGCCGCTTAAAATATTTTCTTTCTTATTAGTTTTAATTTTTTTTTTCTTTTCCGTTTCATTCCTAAAGATATTTTAGTTCTTATCTTGTCAATATCTTTAATCTCTATTTTGATTGTTTTATTCTACTTTTTTTTTAAATTTTCAATGTTATGTTCCATCACCTTACAATATTTTCTTTCTGTTTGCAAATTATATCTTTATGACCAGTGGCATTTTTATATACATATGAAATTAAAGAAATATATATGATATATATATATAAATTAAAGTAACTATACACGCCACACGCATTTGTGTATATTTCATAAAAGATGACTGACAAAATATTTTGTTAAATTTTTATTGATTTTTTTCTTTTGCGCAAACAAGAGTTCATACAAAAATATCAGTAACAAAATTCTACGGTGAAATCAAAACAACACAGGACACATTATTTATGAATTGAAATGCCCCACAGGGAACTGTGTTTCTGACGAGAACAAATTCTTAAATAATTACATCGGAAATATCACTACTCGATTATTAAAATGTATTAGCTGGTATTTATTCAAGAATTTAAAATATGTCTATGTTTCAGCAATTTGCACAGTGTTTACAAAAGCACTACCCAAATTCTTGAAAATTAACTGGAAGCATTCGGAACAAATAACCATTTGGACAATTTTTACGCATACTAAATGGAAAAACCAAATCTCTTGTTCACAGACAAGAAAGGAAATAAAATCTTAACAGAAATATCTATTCCATCATTTTTAATGAAGTGCGTATTAGAGAAGGATTACTGCTCGAATACAGAATTATATATATATATATATATATATATATATATATATATATATATATATATATATATATATATATATATACATTTGCTTTGATAAAGTCCCTCAGAGAACGAAACGCGTCGGCTTAGATAAGTTTTACTGTCATTATTCATATATATATATATATATATATATATATATATAGGCGAGTTCGAATTCGAGTCGGGTTCGTTATATTCACTTACGCGTAAACACCCCTAGGAAATGTATGAATCCATCTCTATTCCCCCCAACTATGGTTTAAATAGCAGGACAGACTGCGTTCCATAGTCTTGGTTGGTAACTGCCTATTCAATCATGAATCGAAAGAGACATGATCTCCCAAGCGTGTACTATGTATGGCCCATAACTGACTTACTGATAAATGCTACATTCATATCTCACAAGATGCAATAGGTACATGAGAAGTTTCCTTTAGCTAACCATAAATGGAAGACGACCTAACGTAACGTTACGCGGCATACACCAACTTTTAACATGTTAACTTTTCTTTCAAAAATATCGAATGCATTTACCTAGTAGCGTCTAATATGGCATGCGGTGCTCCTAGCCACCAACCACATCGGTTCGGAGATAGCCAGCTTCTAGTTCCTTCATGTTCAAGCTCTGAACAAGCTGGAGGTCACTGAGAAGAGCGTGTTATCTGTGCCCAGTAGTAACATTCTAGGCGATCAAACGTTGTAAGGACAACTTATTCGTTTATCAGCTTCAGAACATCATTAACCACAATCGCAGCAAATCGATGACGGCCATCACTGAACAGCTCAATTTGACGGTACCCACTTTCAAACATGTTGTTTATGAGGGTATCAAGTCGTATGTGATAAAGAGAGATCAATTCATGTTCGACAAGGCTCAAAAGAATCCTGTAATCAGTGTTTGCACGTAGTGCTGTTCAACCAATAACTGATGGTGATGCGAAATTCGAGTTCTGGAAATTGAAAGAAAGATCTCTCTGTGTTCCATTTAAGTTCCGTGGGAGGCATATTTCTGAGCAGCGCGCACAGCCCACCCACAACATTGGCTAAGATAAAGAAAAAGAAGAAAAATATTCAAGTAAGGCTAACTCAGCAAGTAATTCACATAAGAAACTCGAACGAACAATCCATTGTTACAGGACTAGCATATATACACCATTTTTTCAGACATTATTCGCTTTCACAAATAATTCTCGTTCTTTGTTGTCAAAACTGTTGAGTGTTTTCCGTTAATTTGAGCGAAAAGGACCAAACTCACATTGTTTCGTCTCAACCTCTCTTTCAGTCAGTCATAACCTTACTCTCTCTCTCTCACTCTTCTCTCTTATTCTTCTATCTTTCTCATCTCTCTCCCCTCCTTCTCTCTCTATCTCATTAATTAATTTGTCAGTAGCTGACAGACTAATTTCGGCTAACATTGACTGGTGACTCTTCCATCAACAAAGCTGATCCAACCTCGCAGCAGTTGATTTTCTCTCCCTACCGCTGAGATAGCTGTCAACTTTCACATAAGATCAGTGGCTACTAACGGCCAATACCTGACCACAACAATCCCGTTAAGCGCGGATCCCACGGAGGAAATTGGTGCACACTAATTTCACATTGTCTCTGATGTTCCTTGTGAGTAATGAGGAGTGTCTCATGCCCCCGTATTTCTTACCGAAATCTCAAAGTCAATGCCACCGCCTACATCATAATACTGCACTACACGGTGTCAAACTCTACATATTATGGGTGTGGCCGCACGTGCGCATTGTCTGTTACTTCTCACATGGCCCATATGATCCAGGAATAGCTATCCAAGAATTCTCACAATAATGTCACTCCCACAGTGTGGCCTCTTAGAACTCCTAATTTTAATCATCTGGGGCATCATTGGAAAAAGAAACCAAATAGCGAGATTTAATGCCAAGGCTAGTTTTGAAAAGCCGAAGAACTATTTAAAACGTTTTGCGACAAGAAATTAAAAAGAACTTTTTTGCAGTAATTCCGTTTTCTTTACTACGCGAGTTTCTAATTATTACATTTTCTTGGATAAGATGAACAGTAGCACAATCCGTTATATTAACTTAAGACAAATAAGTTATCATAGAATTTTCTAAATGGATATATTAGCCGTTTTTTTAACTCTATTTTGTTCCTCCTTTATCAACGTAAGGCTGATATCATTAAGGAAACAAACTGATCAGCAAACATTGGTTTATCATTCATTATTGTGTGATAATTCTTATCTTTTAATTATTATTGTCTTTGCTAGTAAAATTTGCATTTTAATTTCTTGCCTTAGAAACGTTGCTATACGCATTAATGGAGTAGTGTTAGATCAGATTCCCATCATTGTCTCTTCGTCTAATCCAGTTTTTTGGATATGTTGGTATTTTAAACCCCTTCTCAATGTCCGTCTAACGTGGGATGTCCATGCGCATAGATATGGGCTAGAGGTAAAAAAAAAAAAACACCCAGTTGCCATGACTACTATCATGCTGGTGTCGGTATCCACCAAGCCTTCCTCTTTAGTAAAATGAAGGAGGTGCTGCTACAATGTTGGAATCCTTTGAATCGTAGCTTAGAGAAGAAGAGAATTCATACTATACTTTACACCAGTCCAAAGGCCTGGTAAAGTTGTAGTTACGTTTTATTTGAACAATGTTCCATCAATATAGTTCTTAATATTACGATTAAAATGGAACAGGATCAGGTGAGGTGTTGGGATTTTTCATTTGAAAAATAAAAACAGTTATATTAATGGTGTGATGAAATGAGTGTACACTGTACAGTGACGTCTATGAATGTGGGAGGACGTCTATTCTCCCACACACGCATACACACACGCATACACACACCCATACACACGGAAGTGTGTATATGTGTGAGTATGCGTGCGCTAACCAAGCATATTGAGAGCCTTACCGAACTGGTTTCTCCTGTTTGAACCAGGTCGACTCTAAGATAAAATTACATTTATTTTCACTCCTCACTACTCGTCATATCCCGTTACTGAATAAAATTGCAACATGAACATAGTTAGTCGACATAATTCCAATATTTGTACATTTTTTTTCGTTAAATTTTTGCCTTCAAGTTAGTCAATTTCTTACGGTAATTAAATGTAGTTTCCCCTGTTTTCCCTCTTTTTTTCGCTCAGAATTTTATTAGCGTCTTTTTTTTATATTTTGTTAGATTTTTATCTTTTGTCTGTTAAGATTTTATATTTAATTTCTTTCTTTCTAATATATTTCTTTCTAGCATATAAGTACATGCAGCTGTATGTGTGAAGTGTGTGGTTGAGCTCGTTTTTTATTTGATTCAAGGCTATAAATATGTAAAACTCAGTGAGAATCGCTCTCCGTAATAATTCGAAGGACAAACTTAGAACTTAAGGTACCGTTTTAAGTACGATTGTGATTTAAATGGACACAAGAAAATACATTCCCTCATGAATGAGATAAATAAACTCCACAACTTGAACTTATGATTTTATCTATAAGTTTATATTAAGGATAAAAGTAACTCCGAGAAACCAATATTTGATTCACAACTAATGGCTGGCTGCTTGTATCCAAGTACACCCGTCTGCTGCGGTGCGTAGCTAATCTCTATTGCAGACGCCTGCTCAGGCACATTCGCATTTCTTCAAAACCCACAGAGCCTACCTGTAGTTTATAATTTATCTATACTGTACTGAGCGAAGCGAACCTTAATTAAATTTTCTTAGAGAGAACGCATAATCTGGCTTAATAAGTAGTTGAACAAGGCCCGTACACTCAAACTCTCGGTTACGGTGACTTATGAGTTCGTGCTAGCGCAACCATCGGCGACTTTCGAACAGTTCCGTCTACCCAATTTCGATGTTTAAATAATTATTGTGGTTAAAAAAAAAAAAAATTATCTCATTGGCGTCAGTACGTAAAAAAGTCTCGTGTGAAAGCTATAGATTGTTTATTTTAAGCTGGCAAAAGAAATTAACGCGGAATCACGGCGTTCATAGGACGGGAGTTGAGAAAAATAAGATGGAGTGTACGAAAGACGGTGAGAGAAGAGGAATTTAGTTTACAAACAGTAAAACAATACGTCAAATACAACATCTGCGTTTTGTCACTCAGAATTAACGTCTACTAACGAATTTTAAGACAGTCTTTCGAATTTAAACTACAAGCTATTTCGGCATATACATATAAAGCGCCGTGACGGTATGGAGGGGAATTGAAAAGTAACTGTCGATATGGTGAAAACATTTTAATGGCGAAGGTGATTTGATGGCCTGGTTGGCGAAAGTGAAATCGGTAGCGAGACTGCAAAAAATCCCCGACCTCGCAAGTTTTATGTCCCTGTTTTTAGAAGGAAACGCCCTGGCCTTATATCTCCAATTGACCGAAGAGGATCAACGGGATGCAAAGAAAATAGAGGCTAAGTTAAAAACAGTCTTTACGGACGGAGTTTTTTCTGCATATGCAAAGCTAGTGATGACGCGATGGAGCGGCGAAGCCGTTGATGTGTATGCAACGAAAATACAACGACTGGCAGAATTAGCAGGGTTTGAAGGAAGTGGACAATAGCAGATCGTGAAGCTAACGTTTGTCAATGGGTTCCCGGAAAGTATTTCGGTGCCACTACAGCAGTTGCCAAATGTGGAGAAACTAGAACTCAGTGAAATAATTTCAAGTGCCAGGGAGACCAAGTGCCAGTCGGAGACCAGAAGTAGTAGCGGTCGCAGAACGAGAACCTAAACAGCGTGGTGGAAGACCAAGAATGATCAAACCGTTTAGTGGCAAATGTTATAACTGCAAGGGTCCTCACTTGTTGAAAGACTGTAGGGAACCAATCAAGGTGACCTGCTATGGATGCGGCAAGCAGGGACATTATGCAAAACACTGCCCACAGAGAAAAGATCAGGGGGCAACCGGTGCTCCGGCGGTTACCCCTTCAAATCAGCAATGGTGCAAACCAGAACACTACCAACAATAGAAGCGCTGATAGAAGGCATGAGAGCTAAGGCCCTAATTGATACTGGCAGCACCGCAACATTAATCCGGTCGGGTCTTTCGACTGATTGTAGGAGTACAAGTACTGTAAGAGCAGTGGATGGACGGGGCTTGTGTGCAGAGGGATCAGCACAGTGACGTTGGAGGTATGTGGAGGGTTACTGAGAATCGAGGCAATTGTGATGGAAAAGATCATTGATGGTGTTGACGTCATTGTGGGCATGGATGTTATCCGCCAGCTTGGAGGGGTTACCGTCTACGGAAATGGTAACGTGAAGTTCAGAGGAGGAGATTGTGCTATGAACATACAACCAAACAGCAAGAGTAGCAAAAAAAATGCAATGCGAAGTGTTAGATAAGGACTTTGGTGCAAGATTTGATGGAAAGAAGTGGACCGTGGGATGGAAATGGATTTCAGAACCCCCAATATTAAAAAACAACGTTAGTCACTATCATGCTAAATTGAGTAAGGAGAAGAAGGTCGAGTTCGACAGTGAAGTTAAACGGTGGAGCGAGGAAGGACTCTTAACCCCATGGGACCAGGATGTTCAGACGGGAGTGCTACCCTTAATGGCGGTGGAACAACCCACAAAAAAACAAGGTCAGGCCAGTTCTCGGTTACCGAGAACTAAATAAATACATTATGTGTCATTCTGGTGGGGATGCAATTGACGTTTGTGGAGAAACAATGAGGAAGTGGAGGCAAATGACAACGGCATCAAAAATTGTTGATCTAAGGTCCGCATATTTGCAAATCTATGTCGCGAGACATCTGTGGAGGTACCAGTTAGTTCGATACTAGGGACAAACCTATTGTTTAACAAGGTTGGGTTTCGGACTAAATGCAGCCCCGAAAATTATATAAAAAATCCTAAAAAATGTGCTCACGAAAGAGGAACACATCGGAAAAAACACGGATTCGTATATTGACGATATACTAGTGGATGAAACAGTGGTACCAGCGGCAGACCTTGTAAATCATCTTAACAATTTTGGCTTAACAGCAAAGCCACCAGAATCATTAGAAGGAGGAGCAGCGTTGGGTCTTCGGCTTCATACGGATAAAGCAGGAGATCTGGTATTTGCGAGAGGGAATGACCTGCCTGAGGGGCATGAGGAAATGAGCAGGCGTGAACTGTTCTCTGCCTGCGGAAAAATGGTGGATGGCTTAGAATCGCCTGCAGTTATTTGAAGAGAAGAGCAGAAGAAATCGATTGAGAAGACATAGTGGATAGTGAAACAACCGGTATGGTACGGGAAGTTGTGGAAGAAGTTCGACACCACAATCCGGTTCGAGGGAGATGGCATGTTCCCAAATTGGAAAAGGGTGTTGTATGGTGCGACGCAAGCAGTATGGCCACTGGTGTATGTATTGAGATCGATGGTGCGATAGTCGTTTTTGCTCAATGATTAAATGGTGATATTTTATTGGTGGAAGACAATTTATCTGGAGTCAGATTCAAGTGACTGTCAACTCCGTCACGTTATAATGCGAGGCTGTAACTTATGTTAAAACCTTTCTTTTCATTTACCTGACGACAAATGTTCACCACTTCAGTAATAATAGTATTACTTAGGTAACAGTTTCTGCATCCTTTATCAAGTATTTTAAAAATGAGACTCAAGATAACCCTTTTCCAAAAGAGAAACGATGATCTGGAATTCGAATGAAAGTAGTGATGGCACATACTCTGAATCCATTATAAAAATACAGGATGTGAAATAAGTAAATAGTAATAATAAACACTTCAGACACCTCGGCGTATGGATCAGCCATAACAAATTAAGTATCGGAGAAAAAAAAATGAAATTGAACATAGAATAGCCTGTGCCAGCGGTAGTCTCGCCCTACACCGCAAATTGCTACGAAACCAAAACATCAAACTGAAAACTAGAGTCAGATCGAGACTTTCTTATGAATGTTATGCATGGCGCAAACCCGTTCAAAAATATCTAAACTCTCAGCTGAAAGATCAATGGAGAAAAAGGCGAGTGAAATTTGAAGGCCTTGGAAAATATCATCCTTTTTTTAACATTGTGATCTGGCACTACAGAATCACAAAGAACTGTACTAATAACAGAAACCACATCATTTGAGGACTACCAACAACAGTGACAACTAAAATAGATAGAAAATGTAACTCAAAGCGAAATAAGCAAATTGTTAACATTTCCTGCCATTCCAAATAGAAGGTTGGGAAGGAAACCCCTATCAATACTGGAAAGAGCGATAACAGTTACTGGACTTGAGAAACGAAAAAAAAAAAAAAAAGTGCCTAAGAGTTTATAAATTTTAACTCAAAGCGGTACTCGGTCAATGAATGCCAAATATTTCCTTATAGGGAAACGGCTTTGGGCACCTCAACGTAGTGTAATGGTTAGCTAGCTTGTCTCGCTAGAACAGTTACGACTGAGTAGTGAGTTCGATCCTCACTGGGTGCCACTTACTTTCGGCCTTGTGCCACATCTAAGCTACGCTTGGAAAATCACTATAGGGAAACGGCTTATATTACCATTCAAATGTTGAAAATAACAAAACTCTATTTTAAAAGAAGATTTAATAAGAACAAATTTCTCGATGATATTGGAAATGTCTATTGTCATCGGACAAAAGAATGAATTACTCTTTAACCTTTTTTTGGGGGGGATAGAATTCAAAATATTAGAGACATTATGTCACAACAAATAAGCACACATTTAAAAAAAAATTTCATTTTTATTTAACTTTTTATTTCCCTTCACATATAACGATATACTTTACATCTCCGAATACAATATTTCTTGTTTATTCCAGTAGCATTAGATATTCAGGTTGAGGATCGTTCATTGCTGCTTGTACCATGCAGTCCAGTACAACCTGTTGCAGATTACTTAGACAGAAGACGGAGATTGCCAAGTGCCACTTACCATTACCCTAAGAAATGCCAGAAAAAAAGAAATACTCGGAATAACACTTTTATGTGATTTCTAACGACTTCTACACCAAGTCGGGCATATGGCAAAGAAGAGACAATGGAATAATTTAAAGGTTATTTAATATACAACATATACATAAACATGAAACGAGAGAGCTATTAAAAACATGCTTTTAGCGAGTATAGTCAAATAGGGCCGATTCCAATACATTTCAATTAGAAATAGTTTGTTCCACTTATCTGTCATTCAATCAAAGGTTGTTTGTCCTGGGGCAATCGGGAATGTTCAAACACATATCTTCTCTTAGAGGCGGGTCTTCATGATCGTTACTGGTTTGGGTGCCGTTCCCCAGAGTCAGCTGTAAGACATCTATCTCCTTCGAGATCTTGTGCTAATCTTAGCGTTTGTAATTACGCGGCAAATCTTATTTGGCGCGAAATCTGGGGTATACCATTAAAGTAAACAATAGAATCTTCCGATAGCAGCAGGCGATAATCTAATTAGATGTTTGTCGTGGGAAAAGTATATGTCTGCGTCTAGTATTAGATATATAGTATACGAATTTCTTAGATATATTTCAACAGAAATACAGTGAAGGAATAAAACATAAGTAATAATTGACAATAGATTTCATCTAAAGAATTCAGACATTACATTTTTAATGGAATTAATAGCAATCGGAACAGAGAACTATGGTGATGAGGATATTTGGAATTTACAGCGTTATTCTGAAGACAGCATTTCTGGTCATGAATCTAAATGTTATAGTTTTGTGACTTTTTTAATTAAATAAAAGGATATAAAAAATGATTGTTTGTCCGTGACAATATGTGTTTCTTGGAAATTAATGGCTGCTTCTATTTTAAACTGAATATCTCGGCAACAACGTTTTATCCATTACATACAAATGCTTATATTTGTTAAATTTTCATTTTTAGCTTTTTGTAAAAGAGAAACTTCATATTTCAGTTTTAAAATTTCATCTTTTTACACACATCTACGCGCTTGTGTTCTTAAAAATGTATCGTTCATCAGTTTTTTATTTCTGACATTTACTGCCAATCTGAAAGTAGTTTTGGATCTACGGCAGGAAGTCTATTTTGACTATTTTGTAAATTCCAGGCCTAAGATTATTTAATACTTACGTAAACTCACATAGTATATAAATATTAGCATGAATACCCCATCCTCTTCAGCCCATAAAACACGGGTGGATAACGGGTGTTTTCTATTGTTATTTAATTAAATCGTGTTTCCTCGTGTCAGATAAAAAGTCATCGTGACCTGACCCAACTCGATAAAAAACAAAAAAAAAAAAAACAATCAAAAAAAAAAAAAAACGGTTGATTTTTAATCACGGCCTTTTGTTCACATTCCCTCTGCGGGTATTCTGAACATTCGATTATTTTTGCAACCAGGCCCGTCACCACAATGTTTTGATGGGGGGTGCGTTAAGTCGGGGGTGATGTGGGTAAGAATATGCATACTAAGATTAGTTCACATCATTTTCACTGGGTTTGTTTGCAGTCATCGTTATATCCAGTGTTTTCAGATCCCACTATTTGGTTTTCCTACATAATCTCTCCCTCCCTCCTTTGAAAATACCCATAGGTCTTTCTTTTTTCCAGATTAGAAATGGGTGCTTTATTGAAATTATATGGGGAAAACGCATATCTATAAATTACCATAGTTTTCGAATGTATAAAATTAGATTCTAGCATCGGAAACTTCAAACCGGTCAGAAAATTAAAAAATAGTGTGAGAATAATTTAAAGAATTATTTAAGAGTTTTTTTTTTGTTTTGTTTTTTTACTTTGCTTTTTACTTGCAATCACAAAAAAGGCAGTGGGATAGAGTTTGTTTTACTTTTAGCTTTCGGTGTCATCTTCATAATTTATTAGCAAATGCACTGATTTTTTTATTAGCTCAGATTAGTAGTCCCTAAATTTTAAGAATGAAGAGAAACTTGGATTTTTAACGCAGCTTTATTAAGTATTAACAACTGAAAATTCTAACTTTCATTATTATATTTTAAACATGAGATAAGTATGAAATATGGCTCAACGGAAATTGCCCGATGATTAAAAAAAACTGTAATTCAAAGTAAGGAAGCAGATTGGTTGTCACGAAGCGTGTAACCTCGTCGCAGTCATAAATCATTAAAAAGTTCATCCATGATTTCAATGAATTCGTTGTTATCAGTTGCTTACCATAACAAGTCATTTTTGTCGATAGATACAACAGTTGTAAAGGTAGCGACAGGGTTGACTATAATATGAACAGACATCCTTATTCTACGTTCATGTTCATTCCTCAAGAATATTTTAATTATTACAATTATACACTGACACTCATTTATTTTTATGGTTTCCGGCAACTGAAAACCTTTCCTCGCCCACCAAACTCCAGTAGAAAAAATTAAGTTGTATTCATAAGCAAAGCTATATTAAATTATTACATTTAAATAGCGGTTGATACAGCTGGAGGTTAAACTAATAATCCTAACCTTGAAGACGAAACTACTAGAGAAATAGTACTGAATACTTTTAACTAATTATAGTTTACAACAAGGATCAATCATTCATTGACATTTCTCTTTTAACTACGAAGTATCGTTTTCGTATTCCTTGTATGTTGAAGAGTTAATTTGTAAGTTAATGTTACAGAATTGCGTAGGCTAGAAAAAAAGGGTAAACCTAACCGCAGTGATCAGAACTTTGATAACCCGAACTTAGTTGGGGTGGTTTGGACACCGTGGGCGTCCTAGCAGTAATGGATTGCTTTATGAGTATAAGACGGAAAAACGCACGAAAATGATCAGTACTATTATAGCAATAGAGAAGTGAAGATGTCTTCCTCTCCTAGATTTCTTGGTGCGCGGTGTTTCAACAAAGAGCGAGAAGCAACTACGCGGTGATAATAGGTAGCTGGACGACCTGTTGAAATCCATTCCCTCTATGTTCCTCACTTTTTCTTTTCATCCAAAGAACGATGCTTACTATTATGTTGTCCTCTGAAATAAAGTGAGTAAAAAGAAACCTGAAGAAAATTGTCTGTCAGAGTTTTGTGATCCTTCTTGTAAATTCTCTTCCAGCTACACAAGCACCAGGAGCATCTTTGTATAATTCTCTCTCTAGAAAAGAATCTATACTGTCTGTGGTTTCTGTTATTTTCTCCAAATTAAATCCCCACACGGCATGTGTACTTGACAGTATTCCTGAAATTGTCATATGGAAATTTCCTCTTGAACTTGCTCTTCTTCTCTTCAAACTCTACAATAAATGCATTGCTGCTACTTGTTTTCCGGCTTCTTGGAAATCCTCTTCTATAGTTCCAGTCTTTAAGAACTCCGATTAACCTTCGTATCCCTCGAATTACTGTCGTATTAGTATTTTACTTGCTTTTTGGCAAAGTAGTAGAAGCGCTAATCGATTCCGAATTCGTTAAGCATCTCACTTCGCACGGCCTTCTTTCAGATTAACAATATGGCTTTCATTTCTTTAGGTATTAACGGTTATTACTGAATTTGAATATCAAGCTTTAAATAAGAACGGCAAGATATCTTGAAGACGTTTGACGGGGTTTGTTATGGCATCTCTAGCTAGATATTAACAATTAATTCAATTGTTCTTAAGAAATTGTGCAATGAAATTTGCGCTGAACGGCCACGCTTCTAGATCCTTCTCACAGGACGCCATCATTGAATCTACATTGTTTCTTATCTTCATTAACAACATTGCTGATGTCATCAGTTCCCAACTTTGCATTTATGATGATGACACAACTGTATTAAGTTCGATAGGTCCGACAAAGTAAAACTGGCAGCTACTCTCGAAATTGCTATCGTCATAGAGAAACATTTCTGCCTTTCATCAGCATTACGGATGCTAACTTCTAGGATAGTAGCTCATTGCACCTTTATAGTCTAACATTTTCCACTGGCATGAAGTGGAATGATTAGATTGAATCAATTGCTAGGTTTGCGGCTACGAACGTTTGTTCACTCTGTCAAACCAGACAATTTTTCTCGACAAAATCCATCTTGTATATTTATAAATCTAGAAATATCTATGAATATCGTTGCTATATCTGGTCTGATGCACCTGCTATATATCTCGCGACAAAATACGATTCTGTAATGTTATCGGTCCTGACCTGACATCTCGAATTTAGGCACTTTCTCATCCTTGTGAGGTAGCTTCTCCTGTTTTTCCTACAAATATTTTCATAGCAATTATTCTGCTGATCTCTCCTCCTTGGTACGTATTTAAGCTAATTACTAGATTGGCAATTAGATCTCATTGTTTTACTGCTTAACTAGCAAGATGTAACAGTAAATTCTATTCCAATTGTTTCTTTTCTCCCACTGTGGAACTCTCTTCCGGTTTCTTGCTTCCTACGATTTTCAAGAATTTATATGCAATGTTAATCGCATCTTTTGTCTTCCTGAGTACTGTTCTTTTATTGTCATTTCTTATCACTGGGTTTCGTTTTCTTTCACTCTCAGTAACCCCTTGCGTCATTATCGTTTTGCCTGGGGTGAAATGATTAAAACCCAATTGCTGATAGACAACTAGAATTCAAAGACTTCATGTAACATAACATTAGTTACTAATTTGTTTCTAATTCCTTGTCTTCTCAGGTTGTAGGCGATTATGACTCTTCACAGATTTTTCTTTATTATCTACGAATTGTCCTGTCTTCTCTGGAAAGATATAGGAGTAGTTTCATGTAGCCTTCTCCACAGTTTGGTATTTAGAGTTTTACTTTTCTTAGACTGGCCACTACCCAAGACTATAGAATCCAATTTATCCTGCTATTTAGCCCATGTCTGGGGAGAAAAGAGGGTGATTCATGCATCTCCAAAGGGTATTTATGCGAAAATGAATGCAACAAGGCAAGCCGGAATTTGAACGTGGTTCACCATCATTTGCGACTCAGAATTTAAGACATACGATGCGTGAATCGCTACGTGCCTCACGATTTAATGCAAAACATTTACTGAATCGCATTTCTATCTGCGATTCTTTGCTCAAACACAACAATAACGATCCATTTTTTTAAAAAACGATCACACACAATAAAAAATGGATTGTCTGCAACAATAGGAAATGAAAAGTGCCACCGTTAACAACTCCAGAAGCCAGTATGCATCCGGAGAATGCTGTGTATCTCATAGGATTAGATGCTGTGTGTCTCATAGGATTAAATGCTGTGTGTCTCATAGGATTAGAAAGACATTGTGTATTACAAGCTTCTTCCAAAAATCAGGCGTTAAATTCGGACAAAGACTGTTTCAGAATGAGAAAATTAAAGGCAGCAATCGATGAAAAATCAAAGGAATTAGCCAATCGGAAGAACACAATATTTTTAGGCAGCAGTTCTACAAACATTTTATTCTTTAGAACGGTCAGCAAATGTCTGTTAAGCCCCTTGGAATGTTTCTCCTGGAATCGAATAAGTTGTTTGATGTCAGGTAATGTTGTTTTCTCACATAGTAACATATGTGAGAAAACGACATTATTTTTGCACCAACCTAATACTACAACTACTATTAATAAAACATTAATACATATTGACCACATGACATAATTTCTCGTGTGAAAATTGATCTTTCTGTGCAAAATGGCTTATAAACATGTAACGCAAATCCACGGCACCCCTACTAATTTCTGTAATAGTTTGGTTGCTAATATAACACTACCCTGATAATCTAACCGAAAAAGGATATTACACATTTTGAAAACCCTTCACATCCAAGGAGGGAAAACTACCATCAATAAAATTTGTTTCAATCGAAGCTCACATGTTTTAAAAGCATTTTAATTTTAAGCAAGTTATGCCTAAATCTATCACGCCGCCTTAGCATGTGAATCCACGTTCATTTCAAACTTCGGGCCGTTAACAACATAAACGCTACACTGACTCTCTCTCAATTTTTACCTTTTATTCCCTTGAAAATGATCAATGATGATCGAAAGTACACGGAATCTAACATAATTTCGACAGGTTCATTTACAAGTTTCCAACTGAAATCCAACGACTCATTCAACACCAAAAGAAACTCAACAAAAGGCAAAAACAGGCATTTACTGTCCGTTCTTTTTAATAAAGCTATCTATCTATCTACTTATTTTATCTTACAAAATTAGAATAAACGCTACATAAATGAAATCATGTTCCGATGCGTAACAACACATCTCATCAGGCGTTAGTATATGACTGGTTAGTAGACGATTTATTGAAATTTAAAACCACATACAACCTCTTTTCACGCGACAAAAAGGAGAAAAGAAAGAGTAAGAAAGAAAGATACAAGATACTTTTTCTTTTCCAGAGATACGCTTTATATGGCGTAACAAGGTTATTCTAAAATATAAGAAGAAACAATTATTAGATTTCAAAAACTAGCAAGATTGTAGCGTCAACGGTAAGATATGCTTGCAATTAACCGTTTATCCAAATCTTTGATTTAATAAATCATCCCTATTCAAAAACCTGATAATCTGCATTTTCTCCTGTAAACACAAAAAACAAGGTTCATATAAGGATCTACATGTCCTTGCCAGTTTTAAAATTATTCTTATAAATTAATATTAGCAAAAATAAAATAATAATATTAATTATTAATATTAATAATATAAATTAATAATATTGGTAAAAGTAATATTAGTAAAAGAAGACATGTGCTGATACTACCGGGCTTTAAACGTATTCTTAGTACTACCAATATACAATTTTTGAACCTTCGGATTTTCTATTGTAGAGCGTATCTTTTGTCTGTAAGAACAATTTCGACATAGTATTTTTTGTACATTATTCTTCTAGTACTGCTAATAATATTTAGTATATAGGTATATGCGTTTGGCTGACATTTTGTCATTTTCTATGGATTGGTTTTATTAACACCTTATATAGGACACTTTAGGTAACAGTTGCATTTTATTTTGTATGATCTATATATTTCAATTAACTTCATATGATCTATATGCTTAAAGTTTTAGTTTGATCTAGATATTTAAATAATTGTGTTTGATCTAAATATTTTAATAATTTTATGTGATTTTTTTTTGTTATTTTTTTCATTTTCTCATTTATTTCTTAAAGGGTCATATTATTTACCGACTATAAAATTATGAAATTCTAACTAAAGAGATGCAGTTTGTCAAGAGCCTTGTTAAATTATGTTTCCTATGAAGTGTCATTTGTATTATGGTTACATTGTAGCAAACTTAAATGTATTGAATATAATGTCAACAATTTTAAATCTGGTGTCATTTATAAATCACTGACACAAAATAATCCACCAATCAAAATGGTCTATGTTAAGTAAGAGGACGCTTACTTAACATAGAGCATTTTGATTGGTGGATCTGATTATAAACAAAACAAATTTTGCTGCTATCTTCTACCACTTCTTTCTTACCTCTTTTCCTTATTCTTCCTTTTCTCTGGAAAAGAGAATGTGTCTTGTGTCTTTCTTTATTAGTTACTCTTTTTCTTTTCTCTTTTTTCGCGTGAAAAGAGGTTGTATGTGGTTTTAAATTTCAATAAATCGTCTACTAACCAGTCATTTACTAACACCTGATGAAATGTGTTGGTATACATTGAAACATGATTGCATTTATGTAGCGTTTATTCTCATGTTGTAATATCCTAAAATAAAGACTACAGCTGTACTTTTGTATTGAGCCTTCTTTTAAATTAATGTTATGAACAGAATTTATATTCGATTTCTTCTCATTTCAGTTGGATATCTATCTATATATATATCGATATATATATATATATATATATATATATTAGGTTGGTGCAAAAATAATGTCGTTTTCTCACATATGTTACTGTGAGAAAGCGACATTATTGTTGCACCAACCTAATAGATAGATATAGATAGATAGATAGATATAGAGAGAGAAACTCCATACCAACTCAACCAAATTTCTGGAAAATCCTAAGTGCACCATTTCTGATGTTGAGGAAATTTTAGCATGTACACACCGAATTTAAAAACACCAAAATCTTCCTTTGATATTTTGTTCAGAAATTTTGGCCTCTTGAAATCTGAAGTCAATTTTTACTGATTTTAAAATAACATGAAGATGCTAAGTTGATATTTAGTAGTTCTATAGTCCATTTTTTATTTTATTTCTATTTTCTATAGTCATATGCAGAGGCACAGTGGAGTAATGGATAGCAGCTCAGATTGAGGAATTGGAGACCCAAGTTCGAATTCCAGTCAAATCCATTGTTCATTTACATGCTAATACCCTTGAGAAAGGTATGAATCATCTTCTTCTCCCCACCCCACAGCTATAGGTAAACAGCAGGACAGACCAGGTTCTATGGCCTGGGATGACAACTTGCCTACCTCAGAAAAAAATGTCAACTTACTGCGGGAAAAAAAATCTGCCTCGTCAGTCATATATCAAAAGATACATGATTGCCTAAGCATGTATCTAAGAGATGGCATTTGATTGCATATATTGTACTGATTTGGACAACATTCTATTGCAATAGTTAAGTTTATTGATGCCATTACACTTCATCATGTAATAAAAGTCTCTGTACTTTACAAGAGCAAAACAATTATCAGGTTTTTTTGACATGGAAATATGAACCATCAAAAGCACTAAATGAAAATTGGGATAGACTTGACAGAAGTTTATTCACTTTACAAGGATATATATCTAAAACCCAAATCAGAAGAAAAACACTAATGATTATACTACAAACAATTTCCAATAGAGTTATCAGTGGAGTCAATGAATTTTGATTCAAAAATTACAATTGATAAAAGCAAAGTTGTTCAACTGAATTTGAAATTAGTAACCAAAGTCAACCAGTTAAACAAAGAAAGCTTTCCTTTATATACCAAGGTCAGTTTTTTTTTTAATAAATGTGCAAATTGCAATAAGAAAAATAGCAAATTGACTACAAGCTACCCACAATGCATTTAACTATATGGCTTAATAAACACCAAGCTAAATTATATACAAATATTAATTATTTTCATCCTGTTCAATATGAAAGGTGGATCTTTGATCCATGACACCCCACAAACTACCTGTTGAAACTATTTCACCAGGGGAAAGTTCATATTATATTGAAAATGTTTTGGTAAGACAAATTTATTAATCATAAAATGATTAAAGTAAAGACTAGAATCATAAAATGCCTTTTAGCTATTTTTTGATCATAGACTGAAGAATGACAATTACTCACAAGGCTGTCCAAAGATACAACTATATTTAGAGATTTTGACTAAGTTTGATATTTCTCTAGATTTTTGGGAATAGCTGGCAGATGAACTGAAAAATATTTCAAAATAGGATAAAAAATAAAGACAGGAAACAAAATGAGAAAGCTAAATATGAAAGGATAAAAAGTATTGTTTATTTACTTTCTTTCTCATTGGATTGTTGATGATTTGATTTAAACAATGACTCAAAAAGACTTCATAGGCATCAGTCAAACATAGTCCTTACAAGAAAATCTAATGAAGAATTTATTTTTTTATTTTCACACATTTTTTTAATTTAAATTTTTATTCCTGAATTCCCTTCCTTAGATTGCTTTACTTGGTCTCATATTCTGAGTATACTCTTTTCCCATAAATAATGAAGTATAATTCAACTTTGGTGACCAATAAAAATTTGTAAGCTTCCCTCATATACATTTTTCCATAAATGTGTCCAATAGGTCTTACAGTTTTTAAAACAAAATAATTAACATTAAAAACGGGGAAGAACTACATCCTTTGAATATGAAGAGTCCAGCATAGAAAAATAAAACGGAATATATTGTCTGCAATACAAAAATATTTTCTGTTTATGCTGTTAAAGTTTTACAGATATTTTCATTGGTTTCCTAAAGTCTGACCATGCCTCATTCTTAAATTATGTACTTAGAATATGAGTTTAGGTAAGACAATCCAAAGAAAATAATGCAGTATTTAGTAATACTACTATTTAGTAATACTAATATTACTGCACAGTTTGTTATCAGAAAGAATCTTCTATCTGCTGTTTCCTTTCAGGACATGAGCAACTTCCCATCCTTTTTAGCTTTTAATAAAGTTTGTCTTTTCACTATCCCTGTGTTCTGCCACCCATTTAAACAAACTAATATGGTAAGCCAATTGCTACATTCCTCTATCTTGCTTTCAATGTTATGTGAGTGTCAAATTCCCCAAGCCCTCGTTATGTGGTGTAAAAATTTCAATTGTCTTTTTCTGATTCTAAGCATAAGTGTCCTTTTTTTTTATCTCCATTTTCTTTAAAACTGCTTCGTTACTCACATGCATCCCTTTGTAGAACCCATCACTGTTGCTTCAAGTATCTTCTTTTTAATGCGGAAATTGCCTGGTATTCCCTGCCATATGACATAGCAGTTCATCATTTTTTTCTTTGTTTCTAATGAAATTCTCCTGTTTCTTAGTACTTTGCTTAGTTCTTAGAAGACATCTTTTGCTATTCCATTGCACCTTCAGATTTCAGTGGCACATTTTCTGTCCTCTGTTAAAACACCTCCAAGATTTAAAATTTTCATATATTCTTGATTTTGATAGTTCCACTTCATTTTTTGCATCTCTGGCTTTTTTTCCCTTTTGCCGACAGCCATACATTCATACATTTGTTACAATTGATGTTTTAGTCTTCCTTCCACTACCTTTTGTACGAGTTCCTAGTCCCCTTTCTGTGTCTGCTATCAACACTGTGTCATTTGCATATCTTATATTATTAAGATTGTGTCTGCCAATAATAAATCCTGTTAGGACTAATTCTCTCAGAATTGCCTCACCGTAAATGTTGAATATGTCTGGTGAGATGACACATCCTTGTCTTATGTACCTTTCTATTTTTGTGTATTTATTGAATTAATTTTCTATCCGCATGTAGGTTGTTTGCTTCCAATATATGCTATAGATCATCTTAATATCTTTCCCAAATAAGTAAAGCTTTTCTAGCAGTTCAAGTTGTTCTTTGTGTGATACCATAAATATCATACCAAATAACATTAATTTTTTTTTTATAGATTGTTGAGCACAAAACAAAAAAATCTGTCAATCAATGCAATTGTGTTTTATTTATAGCTATTTATTTTGACAGACATTCAACTTATGTCAACCCTTGATGTATGTAAAAAAAAAATTCTGTAGTTACAGTCTTATATTACAAAATCCAATTTGGTTATAAAACAAATCTTGTGCAGTAAAAGAAAGCATGAGAATACTGCAAATTTTCAGACAATGTTTCATAATCATAATGAAACACTAGAATGAATAAATTTGTTTTTATACTACATTATAAGTATAAAAAATAATTAAAAACTGATACTTTTGAATTTACTTCCTTGCTTTTATTTCTTGCATTATTTTCTTACCTATGTGATATCATAAAATATTTAATTGCACCCAATGAGGTCTTTTTAAATTATTCTGAATTTAAGAAAATTAATTAAAATAACCAAATTGCTACTAATCAAAAAGAGTTATAGAATTGATAGTGTTAAATGATTGTTTTCACTTTGATTTCTTTCAGATAATTGTCAAGTAAATTGTAGATCTCTAAAGATCTAAATTATTTTTAAAAACATTGAAAATGCTACCAACAGATTAAAAATAAAAATAATCAAAATTTACTAAATAGACAGGAAAACAGACACACAAGAAAAAATACACCCGTATCAGTTTATATTGGAAAACACTGATTGATTTAAAAACAATAAATTTTAGATTACTCTTCCAAGAAGGAAAGAGTAGTCAAAGGCGGTATCTAAGAATTATTTCCTTTTTGAACTTCCGTACTAAAAATAATCTAATAGTTGTAAAAATAAATAAAATAAAATTCTTTTCAAAATATGTCTGACGCGAAAATGGCATTTAAACTTTACAGTTTCTTTACATATTTTTCAAGCACATTTTTATTTAGAAAAAAAGAACTCTTGTCATCAGCAACAGGAAGAATTTTCAAAATCGCAGTGAAAAATTACAAGTAAATTTTTCAAAAATAAATATTCATTGTAGATTTTTTTCCGTCAAATGTGAAAGAAAATAATGTTTTAATTTCACAAGCACCAACCGGAACCCTCAACAAAAATTTTGGGAGTTTTATATGGAATCCTTTTTATTCGTAAGGTTTCAGGACAAATTTTCTAGATTTTTATCAAACAGCAAAAAAATATTTCTACAAAGATATGTAGTAAAAAACAACCTGTTAGTTAAATCATTCTTTAATGAATAAGTGCTGAAAATTTCATGTAAATCGGATAATTCCCTGATTTTTGGTAATTTCTTAAAAAAGTGGAGTTTGCTTTCATTTCGGAAAAAAAAACGCATGTATTTTTTTGGCTAACTAGTAAACTTCTTTTTATTCATTTTTCTTATAATTACTTTGTTAATTTTGCTATAAATAAATATCGTTCGCGGAGACAATATTTCAGTTTATTTAGGAAATTTTCTCTTTTTTTCTAAAATTCTTCTCAAATTAAATAACAATTGTACTTCCTAAAAAATCCGATAAACGCATTGTAAGTAATTTAAATAAATTAAATGCCTACTTTGAACTTAAATTTTGGTTTTATATTTGAAAAATAACAGCCTCTAATGCTAATCCGAACTAATTTCCGTATAAATGTTTTTAGGCATTAAAACATTTAGGACGTTCACTCGATTCATCGAACCCACCATTATAGACGAAAAAATGGAAACAAGTTTATTAATTATCTCTTAAAAATCCAATAATCCGAGATATGTTTCGAATTCTAATTCATCATTTAAGGATAACTGGATTAAAAAGTAATTTTTGTTTTTACTTAATAATGAAAATAACGTTTATTTACGCACGGTAAGTCTGTCGGATTTAAAAGTAGATCATTTTTCTGATTTGCGGGTAATATTTTTAAAACTGCGAATAGGGTTTGGGTTTTTTTTTTCCTTGATATTATTGAAAATGCGCCCGCATTTTGAATGTTTGATGATAAGGAAATGGCAAAGTATTTAAAAAATAAACCCGAACCAAAAAGTTTACACTGGCAAAAGCAAAACAAACAACATTTTGATTAACTTTTTTTTGTCTGTTTTTCCTACCTTTGATTACCATTCCACTCAGTCTACAAACCCGGAACTTAACGATGAGATGAAGATTGTAACGAACGACCAATAAAAGCCCTATCCTGCAAAGCAAACACCATGTAAAACCCGGAACTTCGACGATGAGGACCAATGAAATACCCACAACTTCATCATACATAGCCATCATCAACATATACACAAGCGAATAAAAAACTGGTTTGTTGGGCTTCAGTTGTACATTGGTACACCACAAACCATTTTAGTTCCATTTAGGCTCGACCAAAAAAAAGTAACATAAATTTTTCTTCTTGTTTCATACCGGACATTTATAGACAACGCAAATTTGTTGGTGCAAATAAAATTCTTGTTAGTGCTACTAATCACTGGGATGCAAGTAACCACTCTTTTTAAGTTTTTCGTCTCCACACAAGGCCCTGTGAAAACTGCCACCTCCATGACATAAACAAACTAGAGGGGACAAAATAAAATAAAATAAAATAATAATAGACTGTGATCATTCTTTGAACCAATCGATCCGTAAACCGATTGATAAAATAATTAAAAAAACTATCGCACGTTTTTTCTGGAAACGTCCAGAGATTTTTTTCAGCTGAGTTAGACTAGAGAAAATTTAGAAAGGCTGATATTATGAACCTGCATCGTTTATTTCAGGTATGCATTGAAACATCTGCAGTTCTTTCTCATATCAAGGAGAAAATAGCATGGAAATGTAAGAAAATCTTTTTGAAAAAAAAGCTAATTTACAATGGAAAATAAAATTAAAAAAAAACTTTAATCTCGGAAAACCTTAAAATTTAAGCTTAGAATTGTGCATTAAATGCATTACATAGAAAAACTTTAATTTGCTAACTTGTGTAATTTTTTTTTAAATAATGCGATGTTTTTTTTCACAGTTTTGTAAAGCAACTAAAAAAGAGAATCTTTCACTTTGGTAATTATTATTTGGCAATTATTTGAATCCAACAAATATAAACTCAATACACTTCAGTCACAATCTAAAAAAACAGAAATACGAAATATTTATTCGGATAAATTATTAATTTTAAAATGACGCAATTTCATCGATCAAAGGAACAAGGAAGTTCAAGGGAAATAACTCAACACAACAGAGAAGATACGGTTATTTTTCTTGATATTACGTATTTAATTGCGTCATTAATTGACAAATTTTGTGTATTTTATTTTTAAAACTGTAGCATTTACCTACATTCTATATCTCTGTGTGTGCGTATTGTGGTTAAAGTAGTGAATTGTCTATCATCTGAATGTATGTCCTAACATTTTTTGAAAAAAAGTATTGCTAAACAAAATATTTTAGTTGATTTCTTCAGATCACCAAGTAAAAACTTAATCTGAATAAAGTACCTGACACTTGATTTCAAATTATGAGAAATTCAATTAGTTTGTACTTGAATTAGTATTATTATTTTCTGGCAATGTTTAAAAAAATAATTAATCGTAAGATTAATTAGCCTTGCAGCAAAGGCATAATAGCGGGGCACTCAGTGAAGATAAGGACACTTTTATAAGGTGATAGACGCTTAGCTTAACAAACGTGCTCTTGTTTGATCCTCAGCCTTGTTCAGAATTAAACTAAGCTTATTAAATAACCAATACAGTATTGAATGATCTGTGAAATGAGCTCACTGATCTTTCTACTATAACAAACAGCAACAAATAATTTGGTTTTTGATGCTCATTTGAGATTTCATGCTAAGATTCAGAGCAATAGGATTAAAACTCTCCCTATGCTTCAGTCATCTTGATTAAGTTGCTTTAACCACCACATCATATCAGGAAAAGAGGGTCTGTTACAATACCATTATATATACTAGCATAGAACTCACATAAAAAGAATAATGCAATTATTTACCTATAGACCAGACTTCTTCCGAGAATCAGCAGAGTATCTGTTGACTTTGTTTTAGATCAAAGTGTTGATCCCTGCCAAGAATAAGGGTGTAGTATCTGTGCAATGTGTAAAAAATGTTCAATATATGCACACAGTGTAGACATAGATATTAACACTGCATGGTGACTGTCAGTTTAACACCTCAAGCATTCTTCATGAAAGTGAGTTTCATGTCCAAACTGCCTATATATAGAAAAACTCTTTCTCTGATACTGAGCATCCTTCTTCTGTAAATATAGCAAATTTTAAATAATTATATATATTTGTGGTTTTAATTAGAACAATTGTAGCAGAAGGCCAAAGAGGAAATGGGGAAAGGCTGGTCGACACTTTCTATCCAAGACCTAGCTAATCTGATTCACAACTCATTCATTCATTATAATTTCCTCATTTACCACAAAAAACTCATCCCTCACCTTTCAATACTACATATACCACAATACCACAAATTCACAGGGAGCCTAAAAAAACATAAAATTTCAATATGTACCTCTTATATTCCATGCTAATAGGAATATGTACTTGAAAAACAAGGTGGATAAAATAAGTAAAGGTTTATTGTAAAAAAACAGTACAATAAGAATAAAGGTAACAATTATGCACAATGTCGTCACAAGTCAATCCAGTAGTGAGTGCTACTATTGGAAGGTTGGTAGTTCTCATATAAGTCTGAGTCGTACTCAACAGATCCCAGCTAGTATATTTAGCTACCCTCCCACGAGGGTTGCATGTGGCACAAGGCCAGTTTAATGTGGGTTCTCCGAACCTGTAGGCTTAGCCAAAAATATTCCCTTTCGAACCCATATAAACGGGTTCAGGGGAGTCTACCTCCCCAAACAAGACTCTGCTCTTCGGCGAAGCCTTGTCCTGGTTCCTCTCTGCCCGAAGGTAGAGAGTTCGACTGTTTAGCTAGAACAGGTCGCAGCTGGTCTCTATAGTCCGTTGACTTACAGATACTTATAGGTAGTTACTACTTATAGTGTAATCACTCATAGGGGTGACATTACATCAGTAGCAATAGTTCAAATGTCTTTTTCATTTTTTTTAAAATAATTATGTATATGGACAACAATCCTTCTTTTATGCATGTTTTGTTAAATATGTCAGACAAGTAATATCTTGTGGGTATCTTATTTAATTTTTTTTGTGGACTGAGTGTGTGGAGAAAGTGTTGGTTTTGAGATTTTCAGCTAATAATTTAGCCATTTTCAAGTGGGGGTTAATTTTCTATGATACACGCACTGACAATGATATTTAAGTAATTTTGTAATTACATTGATTATATAAATAATGTAGGATTTTTATCTATAAAATTCTATTGTTGCTCACATGGAAAAAATAAAAAAGCAATTAACAGCCTGGTCTCCCCTATTTACTAATGAGATATTCACTTATTGTTGTTAGTTAATATCTCCTGTTATAATAAGATTAGAACATCTCATTACTTAAGAAGGTAAATCAGGTTGTATGATCAATAAATATATCCAGTTGCATTCTTTTATATTACAGAATATGGATACACATTGTGTCATATATTTATACATATATTTCCAAAATATATTATAGCTTACATTATTTAACCTTATTGTATTTTTTGGTGATATTCTGTGTTTTGTCTTATTGAGAGGGAGTCATTTAAATTCATTATAAAATAAGAAAATGAATCATTCTATGATAATAATATGAAATGGCTGGCATTATTTTCTTTTCACATATAAAATAAGATAATGAAACTCTTTGATATTGTTTTATGAAAGCTGAAAGTATTTAGAAGTGAGATTTCAAGTTCAAATTCTCCCTGTAAACCAGAAAAATGCTCTGAACTTTTGAAAATTGAATAGAAAAAATCTTCAGTGAAGAACTTTCGTTTGTTTTCAACCAAACCAGTGTGTGTATATATATATATATATATATACACACACACACCAGTCACTATGTAGTGCTGAGTTCTGTGTCCATATAATGGCTGCACAGGCAAATTCTTCTTTTATTTTTCTTGCTTTGTAATAGTATTTTTTTGCATATTTTCTAACATAGAGAAACCCCCCCTTTGTGTCTCAGTAGCTTTATTGCCTTTTTTGGGCTGAAATTAATAAAAAAAAAAACACATGTTCAATACCCACAGAGCCTACTTGTAGTTTATATAGCAGATCTTAGTTTCTGGGAGAGACTGCATTATCTAGCATGGTCAACAATCTGAACAAGGCTAGTATACTTAAACCCTTGGTCAAGATGACTTGTGACTTTGTGCCAGCATAACCATCAATAACTCCCAAATAGTTTAGTCTACTCAATTTCACTCACAACGCTTGAGTCAACCTGTGGTATGGTTTTCAGACACTTTCCAAAGGTGCTTGAACACAGGTCTCATGGTCAAAAAATGAATGTTCTAACCACTCAGCCACATGTCCACACTGTCTATATCTACAAATTTCCAATATTGAGCACTCTACCCATATAAATATAGCAAATTTTAATATATATGTGTGTGTGTGTGCATGATGAATTGGAATATTAACATTGATAAGAGATGATCCTCTTTTGCAATATAAAACTATAGAAATTCATTATCAAATGTTTCAAATCATTGTCTCATTTTGGGGATACTGTGAATTAATGTGTTATACACAAAATTCTACAATTAATACCAGATGTTTTATTTTAATTATTATTATTATTAATATATAATTTTGATAGGCATTAATGTGTTAATCAATGTGTAGCTATTTAAACTAATTTCCATTTATATAACACAAATCCAATTTGGATGTCTTCCCAATCCACAATCAGGAAGAGAATATGTAAAGAATGTTTATCATAATTTTAATATACTAACAAACTAAACAAGTATACAAGGTGTCATAATTTAATTCTCAGAATTACTGTTGTGTGTCACTGGGGTGAGGGGGGGTAATAAGCTAGGCAAATATTTATACTAGAGTGACAAGCTCTCTGTGATACAGAAAATCATGGAAAATGGAATTTTTGCTACTAAAAAATAAGATATTCCAAGAGTAAAATATAAAATTCCTAAGCTGGAACTTGACAGAATCATCATTTTACATAAATTTGCAATACACAGCAAAGTCAGTCACTTATGCATAAGAGGTATGATCTATATTGCTACAATATATCATTCTATAAATAACTTGGGGTATTTTCCACTACTGATCCCATTACTGCACAAGCGCCATAAACTAATTCATTATATTAATCTGGCCAAGACAGTCACTGCAGGGCAAATACTCACATGTGATATTAACATATAAATAGTGTGGTACACGCCATTAAGAGTAATAAAAATAAAAATTGTTGTTTATTAATTAAATTAAATTTTTAAATGCCAGTTTGATTATCTTTCACAATGTATAAATGGTAAAGCTAGCAAACTTATTGGGTGCACACTTTTGGCAAAATACAGAGTTGAAGAGCCAGTTTTCTGAGATGATTTTTATTTTGATAGCGATAAATTATTTTGCAGTTTTTGTCAACACACTGTAGATTGGACTTGGAGGGATATGTTTGGGGATCATCAGAAATTGCTGAAGTACAAAAAAAATAAAGATGCCTATATAAGTAGGCAATCTATTTATATATTTTACTGTTTACACAAGTCTCTGCTTTTCATGTGTTTTTATGATTTTGAAACAAAAACAGAAAATTGAAATTTATCCTCATGGAAGAACATGAAATTTGATAATTTAGAACATGGAGAAGTTTTCATTCCAATTTATACCCAAGCATGACCGTACCTTTTCTAACTTCTACTTGAGATGCAAACCAGATGAGCCATTACTTGTGAAACCATGTTGCCAAGTAGAGGGAGACATAAGTGTTCCTGTTATACTGTTTGCGGGAAATGAGTGAAAGGAATGTAGAATTATGTGAAGATTGGTAAAAATGCTAGTAAAACATTAGCCCTATTCAAAATAGCTTATGGTGAACATGCTACGAAGAAATCAAATGTTTTGAGTGGCACAGGTTCAAAGAAGTTCAAGAATATGTGCAGAGTGATACAAAGAGGGCAGCTAAAAACACAAAGAACAAATCCAAATGTGGACAGAGTGCAAACTTTGCTGTTCTTAGATCAAAGCTTAAGTGTGCAATTGATAGCAGAAAAACTGAATATGAATAGAGAAAGATTGCAGCAGATTCTAACAGAGGATTTGGGAATAAGAAAAAGATTCCCTCAAAGATGATGCCTTGAATCTTAACATAATACAAGAAATGTTCAAAAAGTGAGGTACTGGTAAGCATAAATGGAATGAAATTGAAACATTGTGAAAACTGGAAACTGAAATACATACCGATTTGAATTCTAGTCATCATCTTGGCTGTTAACACTACAACCCTTTAACCAGTATACTTTCTTTCCTTCTTCAGGTATCTGAAGGCATAGTTGAGATTTCAGACAGAACTCTTTATTCAATCCATGGGGATAGATTTTTCTCCTTCATTTAACTTGACTATTGAGGAGAAAGGCCATTCAAAATTTAGCAGCAAAATTCACTACTTGTAAACCAATCTGTTAACACTGACTTTTTAAACATCCCTTTACTATGAAACAGAGGTAGAAAATAAATTTATGCCTCTTTATACCTCACTTTTTGAACATGACTTGTATTATGAAGCAGAGGTAGTAAATAAATTTATGCTTACCTGTATCTCACTTTCTGAACATCATTTTTATTATGAGGCAATGATAGTATATACATTTTCCATAGATGATTGACTTAACAGAATGAAAAATGCCTATTTAAGAAAATTTTTTTCCTTAGCTGTTTGGAGAACCATAAGAGTAAAACAGAGAAATTTAGTCATTCACCTCCCAACAACTCTCTGCTTATTTCTTCATATTTTGCATTTGAATTTAGCATGACATGAATTACAATTTGTTTGATACAACATGTCATTTTAGATGGACTTCCTCTTGATACAGAAGGGAACTTGTGTCCTTGTCAAACCCAGACTAATACTTTTTTTTATAAAAACTAAATTTGGTGCGTTCCTTCTGTTGGAGATGATTATTATGCAAATCTTTGGGAGAGAAGAAACTTGATTGAGTTATGTTTATAAAAATAGAGTACAGTAAAACATTGAAAATATAATAAATTTCTTAAAATATTTGAATAAATTTCAATAAGATAATTTTACAATGGGATTTCCAAAATATAACTCCACAGATTAAGGATAACTTTGACCTTCCTTTTTTTATAATAATGAAGCACAGCCTAATGGATGAATTCCCATTCATCATCATTATCAGATTGGTATACAAGTAGTGAATATTTCTGCTAAATTTTGACTTTCTCCGCATTAGTAAGTCAAATTAATTGAGAACAATCTACTCACAAAATCAATGACTCTTGGCATTGAACAACAAAAAAGTATGTATGAATTAACAAAAAATTTCAGCTGATCCCTTCTCTAGCCCTTACGAAATGTGATTCTGTGATAAGAAAAACAAAAGATTTTTTTTTAAGGAAAAATCCCAGATGGTAACAGAAATGTGGGTACTCGTATACCAACTAAATCAATTCATACAAAATTTATCTTGTGATAAAATCATTCAAAGTTGGAAATTTATTGATATTGTAAACTCAAAAGATTTTGTTCCTTTGCAGTTTCTGGATTAAATCAGATTCTCTTGGCTACGATTCATTTGAATTTTAGTTATTGGCTTTTGATATCAATTTCGTTTGATCTTTCAAGTTACAAGTTCAATCCTTGAGTTATCAATCCATGGTCACATGATTTGAGGACAACCATCACAAAATTTCTGGAGAAGTCACAGTGACACTATAAAAAATGAATCATTACATACATCAATCTCAGTTTAATATCTAACAAGGGTTTAAATTTTGAGAAAAACAATGTTAAATATTATCACAGAAATAACAGACTACATTTAAAAATTCTGACTAGAAGCAAACTGGAGAATAGAGTAAAATAGTGCATTAAAAACAAGATGAAGGTTTGAAAAAAAAAGATGAATTAAAAAAAGGAGTTTGTTCAGGTTATAGTATTAAATTATACAAAGAGCAAATGAAATAGAAGAGGAAAAAGAAAATCTTCTATATTAAAAATTCATCTGTACTAGGAAAAGGAATTAATGTATTTTCAATTTATCTTGCCATTGTGAAAGAAGACATACCATATCAGCAATTAAAAAGAAGTATTTTCTCTTGTGATTACATTATTGGAATATAGAGAAAGAAAAAAAAAAAGGGAAAATTTCATAAATCAACTTCAGAATATAAAAACATTTTTATAGATTCTTGAGAAAATCTGAATTTTGGTTTTGTTTTTTTAATTTTAGCAATTGCTTTAGAAATACCATCTTCTTAAAGATGCTAGATTAATGAATGTGCATTAAGACTACTTTTAATACAATGTGTGCTAAAGAATGTACTCACTGAATTATTGCGATAGAAGCAAGAAGCAAGGATACAACTCCAAAAAGTCAAGAGAAAGATCAGATGAAAAATTAAAGACTTTACTTGTTAAGGTTATTTAAAGGGAGTTAAGCCAATGCTGCATTTACTGATCTAAGAGAGTTGTGTTGTGCAAGAAAAACTGTTTTGAAAAAAATTTTATTAAACATCAATTTTTACTTTATTATTATTTTTGGAAATAATTCATGCGAAATATTTTTGTGATTCAGTAAATATATTATGCATATATACTTCATCAACTTGTCCAAATGCATATAAACACAAGTGAAAAAAAAGAGTACATTTTCACTTATAGTTTAAGCTGGTCAATAACAAATTAAAATTATTTCAAGTTATTTAACATGATTGTGAATTATTTTTTAATATTACTTAATTTTATCCATACAGGATCACAGAAAGTTTTGCTTGAAAACATCAAGTCAAATATTGTCAGAATTAATAACCAATATTTTTCCTTTACTCCATCACTGATCTCCAGATAAGATCTTGAAATCTAATGACACTAAACAACATTTGCAAACCAGAAAGGAATATCTTTCTCAAAAACAAATTCACTGACAAAATTCTTAAAAATAGTTTCAGGACTTATTCATAAATAAATGAAATTATTTTTGAATTTTTTGTTTTTGAAAATTTTGGTAAAAATATATTTTTTTATTACATTTGTTACTCTGACTTAATTTTATGAAATTTCAAGAAATTAAAATTCCAGGGATTTCATATTTATGTTAGTTAAAAGCAGGACTTCTTGGAGAATTTAAATCATCAATTTGTTTTTGTCAAACAGAAACACCATTTACCTAAAATCTGCTTAGAATTGTAAAATAAAAAATGAAATAAAACTATGACATTATTTGATTAGAAAAACTTTTAATTGCTTTTATAAATAAAAAAAATATTAAGGATTTTTCGATGAATAATGAATTTTACAAGAATTGTTTTCATTTTTTAAAAATTTTAATTAGAAAAATTTATTAAGTTTTTAAATTTTGTATTTAGATGATATTATTATTAAGTGAAAACAATATTTACTGATCATAAATGGAAAAGCTTAATACAAATCATCAGACAACAATATTTTTTATTTGTGTATATTTGTGTATAAATGTGCCAATTTTTGTAAGCGCAGGCGACCATACACATTATCAAAAAATAAGAGCGATAACTATAATAAATTTAAAGCCAAAATTTCTAAAATTCAATGAAAGATTAGATTATGGAAAATATTTTCCTAAATTTTTAAAATTACTAAGTACTTATAAATTAAATAAAAAAGGTGCTCATTTCATTTTCTTCAATTATGTTTTATGCTTAGGGTCTCCATAGAACAACATTAAATCTGTCATCACCTTGTCAAATGTCAACACAGCTACTGTCTAGTTAAAACATACATTTCAGCAATATGTTAAACCTAAAGTAATTATATTTGTTTCAAATCAGATTAATTATATTTTTAAATCAGCTAATATTTCTCAAAGTTTCAGAAAAGTATATTTTATTTTTGGAAGATTTTTTAATAAAGAGAATTACATTGCGATGAAAGCAACTAAAAATGCTTGCTAATCAGTTATTTTATAAAAAAAATTATTTCCAGTCAATTTAAAATATAGTTTTTGAAATACAGCAAAGGATTTTGCTGATCAGAAATATTAAATTTAATCTATTAACTTGAAATTAAAACTAAAAATAAGTTTTGAGAAAGATTTTTCATTTTTAAAAATTTATTTTAAACATTAGGTATCATGTTTTATTTGTGGAGGTCCCAACATAAATAGCAACACACTGATTAAAACAACATTTGCATATACTAACTGGTATACTTTCATATTGAAAGTGAGGATCATATATTTAATATTCTTGTTTTTTGGTATATATTTGGCATTTATTACTTTTTATACAAAATTTTGAGAACATCATTCTCTGGATTGAAAGTGTGATTTTCATAATGGAAGCTAATTATGGCAGAAGTTAATTGATGCTTTTCTTTCTTTGGTACTGAAAAAGATGAAAGATACTTCATTGATTGTAGAAATGATTGGTTATAAGTATATATATATATATATATATATATATATATCAGGGCTGTGAAGTCAGAACACAAAACGTTTGATTCCGACTCCTATATTTTTGGCACCTCTGACTCAGACTCTTCTTTATATAAGTGATTATGGCCTACAAATGAAATAAAGCCTATGCAGACGCTCCTAAATGGAGACAGCCTATATCATTATAATTGGTTTATATCAAAGAATAAAGATATTGTGGCTTTTATAATCATACCTATTCAATATTTTCTAACAGAATTATACATAAAATCTTTGAAAAGATATAGAAGAAATAACAATAAAAACAAACATGCTATAATGTAAGAATATATATATATATATACCTTTGCAAATAAGAAATAAGTACAGAATAAAAAGAAAACTACTTTATAACAGAAGTTGAAATATAAACTTTTACAAGATGTAAAAGACATGAAAATAAAAATTCTATAATGTAAGATTTTTAGATGAGGAAATAGTAAATATACAGTAGAAGAAATAACAAAAATAAAAATTCTATAATGTAAAGCTTTTTACATAAAGTGTAAATTCAACTGGAGTTGGAAGTGATATAGTTTTACTGACTCAGACTCCAACTCCACAGCCCTGATATATATATATATATATATATATAAGAATCTATACTCAAAATAAATTATCACATATAAATCTTAATGAACACAGGTTTAATTATTACAAGATATTGCAATTACATAGATCAAGAAAAAAAATTGTGGCAATGTAAACATTTTGCCCACAAAAAAATAAAGTGTGTCAAAAGAACACCACTATTATTGTATACAATTTTGATTCCATTGGCAATGTTTATTTACCAGCTTATGAAAATATGTGAGCCAAGTACAATGTGATTTATTTTTTATAAAGATTTGTTATTTACACTTTTATAAAAGAAATCTTTTAATTCAAAAATTTATAAAAAAATTATCAAAATATGTGAACAAACTACAATGCAATATTTGTGGTAAAATTACAGACATTCTGTAATTAAACATAAGGAAAACTTTGTCCAACCAATGAATAGGGAGATAAACACTTAAAATATTGAGTACATGGTTTCGCCTAAAATTTAAAATTAAAAGAATGTTTGGTTCAGAGAAAGAGACACTCTTAACCTATTTTAGTGAATTTATATGACAAGAGCAAATGAAAGAAATGCCCAGAAAAATGCATTTGTTCAAAATTTATTAGTTATTCATTTTTTTGTTTATTTAAATTTTCTTGTTCAGAAATTTTTATAAATAGTTCACATATTTTAAAAATTTTGTAAATATAAAATTATTCTTGTAAACAAGCAATCTAATTAATAGTGTTTGTATCCACTTTCATGTTTGGGTTTTATTAAAATTCTAATCAACCAATTTAAAAAACAAACATTGCCAAGGTTGTCAAGAGAATAATTGTGCTTTTGACACACCATTTTTTACAGGCATGAAGGTCAAACATTGCTTTTTGGTATTGTAGAAACAATGAAAAAGTTTTAGTCACTAGATGTTTAATCTTAACATGCAAATATTTTACATTTTTTGGTTATTTGACTGTCGGTCTATAACTATTCCATCTTAGTTGCATGGTAGGTTAAAAATAAATGATAGAATTACAATGTTGACACTAATTAGAGAACCCATGTTACTATTGACAGTCAGACTAGAAAATGAAAATCGGTGGTTTCTCTTGCTCAAACATGCCGTTGCTGGAGAAAGTTATAAAAGTTTACTTTAAAGCAGTTAATAGAATGTTTTAATTAGTCATTTTTTCTATCTACATTTATAAACTTTAAAGTCTGTTTAGGTAGGAACAATTCATCCAGACAAGTTTTGTTAAATTCAACCAACAATGTATGTTTGTTTTATTTTTCCTGTAATTTTTCAATTTTCTGATAAGCTATTCACTGAATCCTGATGTGTAACATCTTATTTGAAAATTGGCAAATTTAAAAAAAATTAAATATACAAACCTTTTTGGTTTTAAATTTAACTAG
Source organism: Acanthosepion lycidas (assembly GCA_963932145.1). Lineage (NCBI taxonomy): Eukaryota > Metazoa > Mollusca > Cephalopoda > Sepiida > Sepiidae > Acanthosepion > Acanthosepion lycidas. The sequence goes on from OZ010602.1 coordinate 70,221,282, forward strand.
ACTTGTTTGGATTTATGAACTTTTGGTGAAAACAGTTTTAAAATGAATAAATAAAAGATTTATTTTTGTAAGATATTAATCTATAACATATTTTTGAATTTCTTTATACAGCTACTGACCAATTTTCTAAAAAATACCACATATCTCAAACAGTCATTGAAAGGTTTCATCAGAGATGTTTATTCCTGGTGTCAATGGGGAATTTCAGATCTCTAAAAACATCAGACCTCCTCCTCTCCCAAGTGACCAAAACAAGAATGATTACCTCCTGGTCAATAGGAAAAAAATTTCCATCATTAACAAAATACAAATTCAAGAATTAATCTGTGGATGCGAATTAATTAATTTTTTCTGGCCATATGTAAAAATATTTGAAAGCAATATGTGAGCAGTCATTTGTAAAAACAATGTGAATGCAATGTCGTGTATACAAACTAGGCACATGTATACAAGTAGAGATTAATACAAGTAAGACTAGCAGACAAACCAAACTTGATGGATTTTTCTTCTTTTACGGCTTACCAACCCTTTGTGGGTTATTTAAAGGCGACTAGACTAAATGGAAGATTGAAGGTCTGAAACAAAAATAAAGAAAAACTAGATAGCTTGATGAGACTGAGTGGGCATCAAATCATGAGTCGCATTTTTAAATTAAATGCAACTCATTCATTAAGGTTCACAAAGACGTTTATACAATTTTTAAAAATCACAAGGAACAATTTGTGTTAATCAGAGTTATTCTTAGAGATGTTTAATGAGGTACTCACAAACACGTGAAAAATCTACCATTTAAACTCAAAATTAGGAAAAGAGCTCCCTTTCAAATGTAGTCTTTCAGTTACTTATGATAAAATCCACATTATCTTTAAAAAAAAAAAAAAAAAAAATGAAATCTATTTTCAATCTGCAAAGAATACTTTGTTTTTAGTGAAGCCATTTGAGTTATAGCTTTTCTTAGGGTCAAATATTTCAACATTTTATCTTGAGAAAGCTGTATAAATTCTCAAAACTCTAGCTTGAATAACCTAATTGCTCCCCACCCCCCATAAACGACACTAGAATACGTATGGAAATAAATTTGTATTTTAATTTTATTTAAATAACGAACATGAAGCTTTAAGTTTATTATTGCATTGGAAAAATTATTTTTCATTCAACATTTTTATATCATTACTTTTTAAAAGCTGTATATACGGTTGGTGTGAAAGTATCGCAAACAATTACTAATTATATTTATACCAAAAACCAATAATTATGACCTTGTACCAAACCTGACCTATTTCAATTTTTGATGTTATATAATATAATAATAAAGACATTAACACACAAGGGAGATAACTCAACAATCCCGGAAATAACTAGTCGTCGGTCCGTTTATGGAGGGAAAACGTGTTTGGCAGTTTCTAAAGCTAAATTCAAAGATATTTTTATTATTTACAAAGGATAAATTAACTTGTACAGCAACTGTACATTCTTTTCATGAAATAAATGTAGCTTCCAAAGATTTGGATCGACAAACAATCCAAATAAAATGCAAAATAGACCAGTTAACTTTGCCCATTTCTTTTACTTTTCAATTTAACAACAATGTTCACACTTTACTTCACTCACAGTATTTTTGTCTTAAAGGAACAGAAGGATCATTTGAGAGACTTTAATTTAATAAAATTGAATGTAGAACAAAATTGATGAGGAAAAATAGTCATAAAGAAAACAAACAATTCCAAGAAAACAACGCAAGCTTTTTAGTTGTTTTTTTTTTTTTTTTTTCCATGTCATTGTCAGTAATAGACGATTCAGAATTAAAAATAAACGTGAGTAGGCTGGTTCAAGCAACTGAAAGGAAAGTTTTAATGAAAATGTTTTTTAAAAAATAAGTAAAACTTGCCTAAAGATTCAGACATCTTGTAAAATTTTAACCCAGAAAGTAGCTGGTTTTATTGTAGTAATTTTTCTTCTTTTTTTTTTCTTTTTACATAAGATTTTTTTTTGTCGGGTTTTGTCTTTTTTTTTTTGTCTGTAAAAAGAATTCACAAAAAACACGTGGTCCTTTTATCACTTAAAACAGAAATTGACTGTTTTTTTTGTTCAATCACCAATGTTGATCCCCCCTTTTATAAACTGTCAGTAGCTGTAGTATTGAATAATTTTTTGTTTTGTTAAAATATTATCTTTAAAAAAGAGCCATTTTTATTTCGTCTCATAACTCCGAAACACTCTTTCTTCGTTTTTTGTCCTTTCCGAGGTTGCAAGAAACAAATAATTAAAACATACACAAAAAGGAAAACGAAAAAATATTTTAGATGTTTACGAAAAACATCAAGTTGAAATATCGTCAATTGAACCATAAGTCACGTGACTATATTGTCAAAATTAAGCTTGTAATTTTGCTGCCCATCGAGCGATTTTTAAAGTTATTTTATATCGCTCTTATTATTAAAATCGGTAAGTAGTTGTTTAGCTGTGCGTTTTTAGTTATTTATTAATATTTGTTTTCTTTAACCAACATTTAAAAGAAAAACTACTGTCAAATGATGTTTTTAAAAGCGTTTCGCAGGTACAAGTCGGATAATTTGAAAAATGACCTTTTTTATTATTTATTTTGTTTTATGTTGTTTGTTGTCGTTAAGACAACGAAGAGGTTTTCGAAGTGGAACCGGATTTTTTATGTGATTTTTTCTGCGAATGTTTCAGTCCAGAACTTGTAGAGGGAATTTCATCTTCGACAGAGTCTGCAGACGTTTGAACTGGTGTCCGAGTGGGTATCGTAGGTCGATCGACCCCAAAGGACCGAACAATCTCTCTCCATTCCGCCGGGGATAAAGGAATAACACATTGCCGAGTACGGACATTCTCTTTCTTTAAAGCTTGACTCTCTTCTACACTTACAGGTTCTATAACGGGTAACTTATCGTCATCCAGGTAGATTTTGGCCAATCCATCCCTGACTAGGAAGGACAAATGGAAAATATTTTCCACCGCTTGACCATAAGAGTCTGGATTCAGTGACAGACGAAAATAACAGATTGGATTTCGACCCTCGGCTCTGTACAATTCTCTCAAGCAGCCCAAAACCCTCTCAACTTCTTCAGTTGTCGCTTCATTCTTTTCCGTGTCACCGAATTTGGAAATTTGTTTGGGAACAGTAGCTTGCTCTGTAGAAGTATTCTCTTTATCTCGGGGTTTCCTCGCAATGTTTTTGTGTAACTGGACAGTCCCTGGATCAAAAGATCCGTAGAGCAGATGTAGAGGAGTAAACCTTGAGAAATAACCTGAACATTCTCGTCCGATAGTTGCCCATCCGGACTTTGAAATAGTTAACTGTTCACCGTCCAATGATTCGAGATGTTGCGGCCCCAGGTGTGCCTTAAGTTTATCAGCATATTCCGATGGCTGAAAACGGACAAATTCTGTATTTAATGCTTGGGCCTTTTGTTTTCCAAGATTTGAAATAAGATTCAAAGCGTAAGAGTCAAGGGCTGCCTCCCGTGTTCTTATATGATTTGATTCAAACACAGGTTCGTAATATTTCTCAGCCTTGCTTAGATGCTCGTCTAGCGCCTCTGACGACGGGTTGATCAGTGCCTCTTTGTTGCGGTTGAGATCATCGATTAGAGATCGATAGTTCTGTCTGATCTGTCGCTTCTCTATGTCGCTCTGTTCATCCTCGTTGAGGGTGAAGTTTCCTAAGCCTGACAACTCCGCCATGTCCAGCTTCCAAATAAGAGAAAAGTTGCCGCCGACAGATTTTATGATTTTCACTTAACAGAGAAGCAAAAAAAGGGAAATAACCCAAAATGGATATTAAACTGCATCAACAGCTGAAAAAGATTTTAAAAAAAAAAAAAAAACATTTTTCAAAAATAAAATAATATGGTCTTCTGAATTTTTTATTAATCATTTCTGGCAAATATATATATTTTAGCATTCGAAATAGGAAACATTTAATTTTTTAAGTATGAATGAAAATACGACCAAAGATCTGCTATTATTAGCAATTTTTAGGTTGGCAAATACTAATATTTTTTATCCTGATTCAATAAATTTCCTAATAAATAAAACCCAAAAATAAATTCTAGACATTGGAAGAACTGAAAGAAAGAAATTTTACATTAGTACTGACCCAAAAGTTTATGGTATCTTTATTTAAAAAACAGCTGTTTGTTACTTCTGTCTACTCTAGATTTACCATACTTAAATAGTATATGATTTCCCTCTATTTACATTGGATATTACAGTATTATGGAGTTATGCTAAATACAGGTATTAATTGTCTATGGTATCTGGGTAGATATTAACCAAGCAAATGCTTTAATTTTGTATGAAAGATCTGAAAGATATTTCTTGAGGAAAAAGGGGTAGGGTTTTGTACCATCAAATAGGGTACCTGATTTTCCAAATGTATACTAAGTTCAAAATCAATAATGGTAGACTTGTGAAACTTTTATATAAAATATAAATAACTTAAAATTTCTATATTCTGGCAATTTTTATTCTGTTTTATTTTATTGTTGAAATATTTTATATAAAAGTTTGGAATAATTTTCAATTAAAAAATGTAACAGCCAAGGTAAAATATAAAGAAAGAAAAATGTTTTGTAATACTAACATTCCTGATATAAACTGTAAGTAAAGCATTAATTTGTTAATTTTATCATTTTCTGTCATTAAACTGATGTTAAGAAACTGTGTATAATTTTGAGATGGAAAGAAATTGTTTGAATGATCCTTTGTTTTTACCACATTTCAGCTAATCCATTCTTTTTTACATATACATTCTGTAAGAAATAGTGGTAGATATATAAACTGACTCAAGTGATTTTTGTTTGCTACAATTTTCTGGTAAAAAAAAAACCCTAATTTTTCTTATAGATTGTAAATATGAAGATGGCTATAGAATAGATCAGCTAAAATGTTGTACATCAATACATGAATGAGTTTAATAGTCTGAACAACTCTTGGATTAACTCTTGGTTGGTTGTTTGGTTGATTCATTTTCTATGGCTTATTAACCTTTGATTAACTCTTCACTTGGATTAACTCTTGGATTGAAAATGTGTCTTTAACTCTTAGTTCGAAGGAACTTCTTTAACTGTACAGAGAAACTGATTTTTATTAATATCTATGCATGTTTATAGATGTAGTATTTTTATATGTTAACATTTTTGAACTTTCAGTACTTAAAATATTTTGGGTTTATTATAATGAATATTATATTATTATAAATGCATTTTTTAATTATAATTAAATGAATGAGTTTGAAATCTGTTATTACACAGTGTCAGATTTTATTATACAAGTCAGTGTTTTCATAATAAACTTTGTATTATCCAGTTGATATCAGTGAAATTTTCAGAAAATATATTTATACAAGCTATATATCACATGTTTCAGCTTTGATATCTATGCTTACTAAAAACAAATAATAATAACTTGTTCTTGTAGTTTCAGGTTTTATAATACAAAGTGCAACATAATTTTTATTTATAAATAAATCCCAAATATATACAAGGTGCGATGGGTAAATTGTCGCTATTTTATATTTTTGATTTCATGCATGCACATTGTTTTTGATTTTGTCAACTGTACAGGATCAGTTGGGCAACATCTGTGGGGGGGAAAAGAGCACCATGATACAATTCACTCTACCAGAAATTTTGAAACAGCATGTTGTACTGTTTGTCATTCATGCTGGAAGCTCTAATATGAACATTTCAAAGTGTTTGGATGTCAAGGACAGTGCAGAGGATTCAGAAAGAGTTAGATGGGTCTAATGGTCATTATGACAGTATTGTAATTCAGAAAATTCACTTTGTTCTGATAAAAAAAGAACTCCTGTATTTGTTGGTGAGAGCCTCAGACTCAACATGGAGGTCTACATCAAGTGCCTTGAGCGGGTAGTGCTGTCCTGGGTCAAGAAGAAGACCCTATGTCTGGCAACAGGACACAGCACAATACCACACAAGCAGGAGAAACCAGTCATGACTGTCAGACAATTTCTGCAGCCACATCACCCCTTATATTTGGCCACCCCAGACTGTAGTCCTCTTGAATATTATATGTGGGGTGCTGTTGAGCGAGAGACCAACAAAACTCCTTGTAACAACAAAGATAAAATGAAGGTAAGAATTATGGCGGCATTCACTAACTTAAACAAAGAGACTGTCCAGAAGAGTTGCAGGAGATTCCGAAGTTGTCTGGAGGCCGTGGTTGAAGCAAGTGATGATTTTATTGAATAAAATTTACTCTTTAGTATTTTGAGATATTTTTGTGTAATTTTGGTAAATATATCTATTAAAAT
>OZ010602.1:70245614-70318114 GCA_963932145.1 Acanthosepion lycidas
CAATATATTTATATATATATATGCAATATATATATATATATATTTATACATGCAATATATTTATATATATATATGCAATATATATATATATATATATGCAATATATATATATATATATATTTATACATGCAATATATTTATATATATATGCAATATATTTATATATATATATGCAATATATATATATATATATATATATATATACATGCAATATATTTATATATATATATATGCAATATATATATATATATATATATATATGCAATATATTTATATATATATATGCAATATATATATATATATATATATATATATATACATGCAATATATTTATATATATATATATGCAATATATATATATATATATATATATATATATATGCAATATATATATATGTAATGAAACAAATAAATGGAACTAAATTCTACTGTTAGGAAGTGCAAGAAAAGAAATTGTTGGAGTAGAAGTGGTGGTTGCATTTAACTTTTTCAAGAGTAAGAAGGTGGGACCTAGATGCCAATCTAGTAGCATGCTTAAATTCATCTTGTCGAGGCCCCAGGGGGAAAATCTTTTCAGAGCCATGAAAATATTTGTAGAAAAGACAGAAGAAAGTCACCTCATGTCTGTGGGAAAATGACTAAAATCAGGACTGATCACATTGCAGATTCTTCTTTGGATTTTGTCAAGAACCTTGAGAAGAATAACACAAGCACCAGACCAGATATTGTAGCAGTATTCAATGCACAGGTGAATGGTAGATTTGTAAATATGCAATATGACAAGAAAAGCTTTCTGGCACAACACAATGAACCAACTTTCCTTGCAGTAGATGCTGCTATTGATTCACTGTAGTTGTTTCACCTCAAGGCTGTTGAAAATGTGAGGCCAAGGAGGCACAGTGAGATGCTCTCCGGGCATTGAGAATCATCCATGCTGATGGCAGGCCGAAAAGTTTCTCTATGGTGGTTAAATGATAACAGTTTAGTTTTAGAGGAATTAAAATTTACAAGCCATTTTCTGCCTCAGTTAACCACTGATTGGAGGTCCTTTTCAATAGCAGTGGCCAGGTTAACTTTGTTAGTTCTGATGGTTTTGCTATTGAGACAGGAGTAAATTGTAGTGTCATCTGCATAAATGCCTACTTGGGAACTGATAACATCAGGAAGAACATTGATTAAGATCAGAAACTGTGTAGAACCCAGGATAGAGCCTTAGGGGACATTAGCATTCATGTGAAAGGATCTGGAAGTGAACCCATTCAGAACAACCTTTCACAATTTGATAGGAATGATTGGATTAAATAAAACAATTATCCTGTAATACTGTAGCCCTGAAGCTTATCTCATACTCCATTGCAATTAGATCTGATTCATTTTGTATGCTGGCTGGATGTGAATGCCATGAAGGCAAAGAACAAAATAAAAAAGTTGTTTTCTGCACATAGGCTCCATGCATCACATCATGTCTACAAAGCAAATTCTGACAATGAAAGTGATATTGGCCAATCATGAATGTTCCCACTGGAAAAGGAGATAACAATTGCTAGTTAAGGGCCAGCAGGCCACTGGTTGTCATGCAAGGACATGGCTGCTGCTGCTGCCATTGTCACTTCTCAACATGACTGTTCCTCTCAACAACCAGTACCACTCCCACGCTTGACTAACCACCTCAGCAAATCCAACTCCGCAAACAAGTGACTCTAACTCCACAAACTCTGACTCTGCATGCATGCAACCCATGATTATTCCATTTTTTTACTTATTCTCTCATGCTTAATAAATCAGGAAAGGGATCAACACTGCAATTTTTGTAACTTAGTTTTTTATATTTCATACTCAACCTTCTCAGAATACACAATTGGTACCAACTCCCAAACTAAGAATTTGTAAAAGATTTCTACCCACACTCCAGTTATTAGATTCCCTTTTGACTTATTCTAACCTTGATGGCTAAAACCTGCCATGCCATGTACATTGTAGTGACCCCCCTCATACCTTTCATCTTCCATAGGTGATATGTAAGTTCCACTCAAGCAACTTCTTTCCACGAACCGCTGCTTTGTGGAACAGACTCCCAAGAGAATGCTTCTTTGTTCTTAAGTCTATAGTCAACCATTATTTTCTCCACATATCCTCATAGACTGTGCCTCTTACTTTGTAACCTTCTAACTTGAGTGGTTCTTGGGCTTTATAAAGGGTGAACATTAATTTTAAAAAAAAGAAAAGGAGAATAGCTTAAACAGAATAATTTTTCACTTAAAGGAAACAAGCTTGTTTCAGTTTTTTTCCTAATCAAAAGAAATACAAAAGTCAGTAGTGTGGATTAGAAATAAAAAAACAAAACAAATTATGCTGCTGTCCTAAGTTATTCCACAGCCAATTATTATTATTACCCAGCTGGTTGATCAGAAAAAGTGTTCAATTAGAATGCAACAAAAACAGCATCATGTTTAGATGTAGCAGAGTTTATCTTCTTCAATTACTTTAAAGTACTTTCATTAAAAAACATTTTGAATTAATGCAGTTACTGATATAACAGAAATAGTCTGTATTTATTCAATCAAAGTTAGCTGAGGACATGAAGGGGTAAAACAGGTGACATGAAGACCCACTTCAGTCTACAATTATTTTGGAGTTTTTGAAATTCAGTTTGTCAAGGTGCTACCAGGGATGTAAAAGTGGATACATTTATAAAGCAATTGTTAAGTTTGATTAAAATTGGTTGAAAGATCAACAAAAAAAAAAATAAATAAATAAAAATAACCATTTTTTGCTATTTACTTTATCCATGAAGAGATTTCAAACATTCATTGCTATATAGGATGATAAATATTACATAGCAATTCAGTACTCTTTTGTTTACTTTTAGGAAAATTTTCCTGTCTTTATACTTGCTTAATTTCTGAAAGTTTTTGTTGTGTGCATTCAGATTTCTGTGTCACATTTTCCATCATCAACACTATCCAGACAGTTCAATTTCTGTACCTGCTTGATTTTGACAGGCCCAATATGTGACACACACCTTGGGTTGTCTCTTTTGTGGACAAACATACATTATCTTCTTTTGTTTAAGTAAATTATTTAAAACTAATAATCACCATAACAAGTTATGTTATATCTACAAACATCACTTTCTGCTAACTTTTTCAGTAAATGTCACTTCTGTTTTCAATTTATACACACACACACACATATATGTATTTGTCTGTATACTTTTGTTTTATCAGCATAGATATAAATGTATATAAAATGTTTTTTGTGGCCTACAGTGTGGTAAAAGATATCCATATCCAGTCCATTTGGTGAAAGTAAACAGATGAGAATAAAAACAAATATAATTAGATGTATACTTTATATAAAATATAAATATCATGAGATGGATACTTTATATGAGACAAATACAATTATATGGATACTTTATACCATTTGGATGTTTTAATAATAATAAGATTGTGTAGCACCATTCTTCTTGAATGAATGAACCATATGAACTAAGATAAATGAATAATTAGATGTAGAGAAGGTGAGATTTCTGGACCTTGCATAAATTAAAGATTTTAGAAGTTTCCCCAAAATGTTGACTCTTATGGGAAGGAAGATTGTGTCATGTCAAGTAACTAAGTCGTGGAGGCTATCTTGCTTTGTAAATTACCAATTAGATATTCATAGAAGGATCAGATAGTTCACCTGAGTTTATAACGACTAGAACTGCAGGATTTCCAACAAGCAGAAAAGCAAGAAGCAGCAAGGCTTTTATTGTAGAGTTTAGAGAGAACAGGAGTCAGTTTAGGAGAACATTTCTTAAAGATTATTACAAGGATACCATTAAGTCAACATGCTTTGTAGGGATTCAGGCTAGAAACAAAGAGGTAACTATTTCAGCCACTGAACAGATTTGGCTAGGATAGTCAAAATCACCTGATGCATCAGTTGACATTCATGGAATAAGTTAAAGGTCTAACATTTTCCTAATTGCAATGGTGATTATTACAATAGCTGGTGATATAACCCAGGATATTACAGATAAGATTTATTAAGCAACTATATGCAAATTTTCATTAATTTTAATAATTACATTGATAGTGGTACAGTAAATTCTGTCTTTAGTGCCAATTGCATCTTAAACTGATTAAAATAAGCAAAGTTTGAGATTTTCTCGCCCCTGACTTTACAGCAACTCTACTATCATTTCATTTAACTTTAGCAGTATTTTTTATGATAAAATATTAAATATTTATGGCAATAAGGACAAAATTGCCACTCTTTAGGTTGTTTAGTTGAATTTACAACATGTTGCATTATCTAATGTTCAAATCATTCTTTTTTTTAAATTTTGAGTCTATAAGCATTTACTTGGTTTGGGCATAGATAAATATTATTTATATTTGAGTCTGTAAGTATATTTATTTGGCACATGGCATTTTTTGAGGAGGGATCTTACCTCTCTGTAGGGGATGCAGTCAGCATATACTAAACCCTGCTGACAGGGCAGCTATAATTGTGGTTTTGTGCTTCATAAATAACTTACACACATACACACATGTGCGTGTGTGTGTGAGGGTGTTTTGAGGACAATTTAAAAGCAAAGTTGAAGAAGCTGTGATATAAAACCTTCATTTTTTAAACATTCTTTTCTACAATAACAATTTTTTCATCTTTCCAGTACAACCCTAGTGGTAGGACCAGCTTGTTTTCCAGCCATCTTGTGGAATCAAATGTCTTAGGTTGCCTTTTGTCAATAAAAATTTTCACCTTTGTTGTTATAGTGATAGCAAAATAATAACAAGAAGACCAAAATTTCACTATCTCTTAAACACTCAAAACTGCCAGGCAAACAAAGCCATAGTTTGACCACTCAATCAGTAAGCTTTCACAACCAGGATTTAAGGAAAGATTAAACAAATAATAAGGAGACCAAAATTTCAAGAACTAGGATATAATACCTTTTTTGAAGAAAACCAATAGATGTGTATATAGCTAGATGAAAAATCAACTAAAATCAGAGTTAATACATTATTTTTATCCATTCTCTGATGCTGAGGTCATCGTAGCACATGCAGAGAGATGAAATATGACATTTGCATGACTAGCTGGTGATCTTAGATGGCTAAACCTATCCTTGCTACACTGAAAGTAAACATATCTTCCTTCACCCTCATCAAGTGGCAGCTACTACAATTGGATACAAACAAATATACATATATACATACATTTACTTCCTTCAGGACTCTTTCTCTGTCTAATTCTCATATATGCCTGGACATTTACACTTGAAACTTCAACTTTTACCTTTTGTATTATTATATTGTGTTATATAAAGATTAATTTGTATTTATCAACACTTTGTACATTATCTTTTAATCATTACACAAGGCCAATATACACCTAAATCAATTATACTGATATATAGTTGGAACAGACATTTCATTAGATAAACAAATTATCTGTAACTGATAACCTCCTAACTATGATAAATAAACAAAACAGGTATATTTTTTTATTGCAGTCATTCTTTCTAAATTGGTCTTTCTATTCTACGATTAGAAAACATCTGAATGATTCTGTAAGATTTCCAATAAAAAAATAATAATTTAGATAATAATTTCTTGTTAATTTATAAAAGAAAAATTTTCTGGATATTTGTTTTTTGAGAAACACAAAATATTTAAAATTTATGAAATAAATTTACTATTTTCATAATTTAATAAAATATAAGGTTTGTGATACAATATCAGTAAATGTTTATAAATTAAAATTTTATATCACAAACCTTATATTTTATATAAAAAAAAAAGCAAAAAAACAAAATGATAATATTTAAGTAATTTTACATCTACATTGATTATACCTTCTTCCTGAGTAACCCAAGATTTTTTATCTATATATTTCTGCTTTTAAATCATTAAAAGTAAAACTATTCAAAGAAATCTAAGATATTGAATTTCCAGCAACACACACATACGCACTTCACAGCACAAAAAAATATCATTTGGTTCAACCCACTGCACAACAAAAATGTAAAAACAAACATAGGAAAAATATTCATTAAACTCATACACAAACACTTCACCCCTGCATCAAGCAGCCTCCACAAGATATTGAACAAAAACACAGTAAAAATCAATTACACTTGCATCAAGAACATGACACAAATAATAAAAATGTGCAACAGGAAAACAACCAATAAACCATCCAAACAAATCAAACCCATGTGTAATTGCAGAACAAAGAACGAATGTCCCTTAAATGGCAATTGCTTGCAAAACAATGTAATATACCAAGCCAATATAAAATCAGCAGATAACAAAATATATATATATATATATATATATATATATATATATATATATATATATATAGGAGTAACTGAAGGACCCTGGAAACAAAGAAACTATCCACACAAAACACCCTTTACAAATAGTAAATACATGAACAGTACAATGCCTTCTAAACACATCTGTGAGATTAAAAACAAAAACCAAATCATGCCAAAAATATTATGGAAAATAAGAATACAGCATTAGCCTACAACAAAAAATACAAAAACTAAACTCTGTCTGGAGGATAAAATAACTATAATTACCTTTCCAGACCAACACAAACTAATAAATAAACAATCTGAACTCATCTAAAAATGCAGTCATGAAAACAAATTTTTACTATATTACATAAAAAACAAAAACTTAAAATGAACAAGAATAAACAAAAATAAATAAAATAAATAAAGTAAATAATAAACAAATTAACAAACCACAAATGCACATATAAACACAATTAAATATAATAATAACAACCAACAATAAAATAATCAATAATAAATAAAAAAAGTTAACAAACCACACTATAAATAGCCAAAAAATAGCATCTGGACCCACAATTATTTCCAATCAATAGCCCCTAGAATAATTATATCGTTATATATATATTTAATATATATATTAGGTTGGTGCGAAAATAATGTCGTTTTCTCACATATGTTACTATGTGAGAAAACGATATTATTTTTGCACCAACCTAATATATACTTAATACAATTATATATATTTAATATATACATAATATAGTTATATATATTTTAATATAGTTATATATATTTTATATATAGTTATATTTTTCAATAGTGTTTTTCATAATATATATATATATATATATATATATATATATATATATATATATATATATCCTTAAATCAACACTACGAGAAAGTGAATTTCATAATGTGAGTCACTGAGTATTTTGCACCTGAAGATTGTGTGTTTGCATGAAACTCTGCATTGTGCTATCAACATGGAATATTATGTATATTCACTATTATCTACTTAATATCTGTTGTATATCATTGAGCACTGTTTTTATAACACTTGAGAAAAAAATATATGTACTTGCAAGTATATGTGCATATATGTATATTGTTTATCATACTCATATATATATATATATATATATATATATATATATATAGTTATATATTTAATATATATGTTATATATTAGTGAATATACATGATGTTCAATGTCAGTAGCATGTCTCGGAGTTTCATGAAACTGTCAGTCATGCTATTGATATTATGACTATTCACTAATATATACTTATAGCTCTTTTAAATCACATTGAGCACTGTATTTATAACACCTGAGAAAGAAATATATTTATAAATATGTGCATATATTTTTTATCATACCCATACATATATCGCTTGGTTCACAATCCTTCTCACTCTTTTGTACAGGTGTAGAGGTTTATCACTTGTTTCCTCTTTAGGATTGGGTTCCTTGTTTCTTCTAAATTTTTCTCATTCTCTTCCGCTCCCAGTAACTCTTGCATTTTAGTGGCATTATTGCCTTGCTTGGGGTGAGATGATTAAAAATATATATGTCTTTCATGCATTATGTCTAAGTGTCATAATAAAACATGTGATTCATAGAATGATCCATATTAATGGAAATATTATTGGCAAATTAGTAAAAATATATACTTAATTCCAATCCTATAAATAATCATCTAGAACTGTAGAATGTCTTTCACTATGCATTGGTCTGTGTTGTGCATCAGTGACTTATTTAAATGTGAATCATTTAAACCCTAAAAAATCAGATATTTATAAGACTATTGAACTTTCTAAAATTATTTGGTAATAGGTAGAATTGTTTATTTTAAAATTTTGTAGAAATATTTTTATGAGTGTCATTGAATTAAAATATAGAAGTGCATAGGCAAACATACATGTACACAAAATTTGAATGAAAATAAAATGGACATGTGTTGTGAGAATTAATTTTCCTTCCTGTCTGGCAACAATCCTTGGATAACAAGAGAGGAGTATAAACTGAAATGTCTGGCTGTTTGAAGTAATTTTTATGACTACATCTATATTTAAACTGAATATATTTTATAATAAATGTTGCATTTTAAATGGACAAACAATTTAGATTTTAAATTTGTACTGAGCTAGTATGTGTAATAAAATATACATATGTTCAAATGTCTGTTTGATGAACAATACTGAGGTGGTTATTATTTGTTCTTTAACCATGATTCAAATTCAAATCTATTAGTCAACTTAAAAACTCCTTCACACCCTATTCTCATTATGGTCAGTCTTGTAAACACTAAATACAAATATCAATTCATACTTAATGATACCTCCATCTGCTATTTATGCTCTGTAGTTTTGACATGAAAGCTCTCTTTAGTCTTATTCACTCTTTTGTCCCTACTCTCTCAATAAGTTTTTTATTTCACTCTTCTTCCCCCTTTTAGTCACCTATGTTTTTATTTTCTTCATGAGTACTTACTACTTAAGTGTTCTTATCACATATTTCTTTCAAATTTTATTCCCTTCTTACAATTGATATCACTTCTCAACTTTTCGCCCCCTCTCCTTACTTGAAGCGGAAATTAACCAAAGTTTAGATTCAGGGTGCCTCCCCGCCACCAGGCTGTACCTTATTGCAGTTCACGGGAGGGGTCAGTCCCTAATGCCTAAATCATTACCAAAAGGGAAATGAAGATGGAACTGAACAATTTCTGGCACCACCCGAATGTACACGTGCAGAGCTCCACGTCGATTATGACCTTGTGTCAAACTTACACTCGTGGAAGTAGTGAGGGTAGAGCTTCTTACAAATGATATTGTCAAAACAAAAAAACTTTATCTCTTCTTATCATTCTATTTTTTACTTTTTTTCCTGTTTGTACCAGTTAGTGTTTGTTTTCTCTATCAGCTTGCCGAAGGAAACGATTTAGCTTAGGCTGGCACAAGGTCACATGTAGAAGAGCACCTTAAATATTCTGCGAGATTAATAATCAACCATTGCTTCCAACGGCAAAAGTCCGAATTTAGATGTTTGAAATACTGATGACTTCAAAGGCAGACACAAACTTTTGTTTGGCGTTAATCAATCTTTCTTCTTCCATCCTTCACATTTTGGTACCGTACCTGACCAATGACCCACCTCCCGCGCTAAAGTGGAAGTAATATATTTTTTTTCAATTGATATATGAAGTTTTAACTGATTTTATCTGCTTCTATTTATTTAGTCTTTTAGCCAGTATTAATCTACCTCCGTTAATGATCAATCTTTTTATATTGATTGATCTGTGCTTCTCTGTCTTGTTCATTTCTCTCACTCTCTCTCTGAATGCTTCTGCTCGCCAGCCAAGTCTACAGCTCCTCCAACCACGAGACAAGGAGCTTCCTTCTCCTCTTCCCACTTTCCATCATTTGCTGTTCCCGCAAGTGGCCGTCAGTCGGTTGTTACCAGGTTGAGCGTTAAAAAAAAAAAAAACTAAAAAAAAAAAAGAAAAGAAAAAAACAAAACGTTATATTTTGCCTTCGTGGGGTGGTAAATAAATATTATTACCAGACCAAGTATAAGAGAAAAAGAACCATGTTGTGTTTTTGTTTATATATAAGAAGAGAAGCTAAAAAAGCACTATGTTCGAGGGACGTCATATTATAACACATACAAGGATTTTTTTCATTTTTTATGCAACATGACATCTTTACATTGCTACACATCAAAGTGGATACGAACAGTAAAAATCTTCTATGATACTTGATGGGACATGTACAGTCTTTTTAACATACACGCACACAAAATAATAAAATCTTTACTTTTAAACTGCATCACAAAAAAGGGCGTTAACACAAAACTACTAGAACCGATTTACTGGTACTACTATACAATTTTAACCATTCAGCAACTTACCAACGTCTTCATTTTTACGACCACCGACCATCAATTACACAAACGGATCTGGTAGATATATAAAAGATGAACATACGGTTTTTATTATTGCTAGATCTGGCTTCAAGAAGACTAAATAGAATTGTTGGTGTTATATCTCGGTCAAAACAGGCCTTGAAAAAGCGATATTACATTTCTCATCATAGTATGGTTAGATGACAATATCAATATAATACACACACGCACATTGATTGTTTTTGTAAATTAGAATTATTGTATGTTGGTCCTTATTCTTTTAGTGTTTCTTGTTCAGATGAAGTTTTGTTTTCATAATTCTTTATTTAAAGAAAATAAACATTTTTTTCTTAAGAAAAACGCAGGCCTTTATATTTTTTTTAATACGTACCTAGAAAGTGTCATTTACAACAAACCTAGGTACTAAAAAATATAGTCCTTGTCTTCGAAGTCATTTAATGGGCTGTTGTAATTTATTTATCATTACATAAAAAAACCGTAACGTATTACTAAATATTCAAAATTCTATTTTTGGTAGATTTCCTAAATCCAGCAGTGTTCAGAAATATTAAAGAATCTTTCTGTGTCACTTCTTCGTATTTATTATTAAACTACAATTACAAAAACTGCTTAATTTTTATTTGCACATCAATGCATTTTTAGTACCTTGTGTATTACTATTTAGGGTTGGGAATTAAATACATCACTAAGCCAATTTAATGTCACAACAATTCTTTTCTTTCAAATCTTTTTCTCGTTTAAAGCATTTCCCTTCAAAAACAAAAAGCCAGTTATTATGCGAAATTAAGTACTAAGTAGTTATGGATTTCCTTCTAACTACAGTACACAAAGTTTAACACTTGTTATTAGTGTGTATGGTTTTACTTTTTAATATTTTGGTGTTTGTTAGAAGTTAGTGTCAACTGAATATAAGTTTAAAACATCACTTAAAAATAGTCAACGTGAAAAACTGAAGAAAAATAATTTATTTACTTGACAGTACAATTAAATGTATGCTTACTAAATAATTTTATTTTGAGAAAAAAACAAAACAAAAACACTTGTAACTTTTTTTTTTTTTTTTTACAAAAACATCAGCGTCAGCTTCTACTTCATTGCCTAGCGGATTGTTAAGCCATGTAACTGTCCATGAATCTTACCACCTGGACATTGTCATCCACCCTTCTTTCTCTCTAACTTTTACCTACCTGTTTCTATGTCCCAGAATAGTGTGTAATTACCAACAAGTCAGTAGAGAAAGTTTTAGGCCAGTAGCAGGTGTGATCATCAGACATTGCCTATCAATAGGTTGTTGAATCAAGGAGCCTGTGGTTGGAGTTCCTTATTTGCGCCCAAGCTTTAAACTTTACTCAAAAGAATTTGTCCTTTTTTTTAAGGACCCAGAGCCCGATTTTTTTTTTACTATGGGCCGGAAAAATCTATTAAATTGCATTCGATTCGATGAATGGGATCCTGAAAAGGTTGCCGCTTGGCTAAGAGGTGAGTATTTCTTTTATCACCCTCTTTTAGTTTGCATTTATTTTTAAATTAATTTTCATTCATAAACAAAAATTGGTGAACACTTTTTTTATTCAAATATTCTATTGGTGCTTGTTAACTTTACATTTTAATTTAGAGGTTAATTAACACTAACAGAAGTTAACAATTACAAAAATAAATGTAGGAGATTTTTTTTAATAATCACTTATTGTAAAAGTTTTTTTTAAACAATTGTCTTTTTCACACTTGTGAGATATGTACAGTTGAAGGAATTAGGAAATAAACATTTCACTGCTGCTACGGATGATCAATATAGAAATAAAAAAAAAATTCTTGAATTTTATAAAGTTTTCCAATAATAAAATTATTATAAAACTTGGAGCAATATTTTTTATTTAAATTATATAAAATTCTGAGATGGAATTGATATTTACATAAATATGAAAAAACAAGATAAAATCAGGAGAAATATAGTCAATTTTTTAACATCTGACTGTTTTTGAAGATTTTCAATTTTTATTATTGGACACGTAAAAAAATAAATTATACTTTCTTTAAACTTTTTTCACAAAGTAACCGACATAAAGTGTAAAATCTTGATTTGTATTATTTTACAAAAATTGAGGTTCATATTGTTTTTTTTTTTTGTTTTTTTTTTTGTTTTTTTTTTTTTTTTTCAAGGTTTCATTAAAGCCTCATCAAACACGCTAAGCATGTTTTGATTTTTCTATGGGCCAAGATTTTTATTTTTATTAGAATTTGATTTGAATTTGTGTTAGTGTTACTTACTAGTTACTTTCTGACATCATGTGGGTTTTTTTCTTATTCATTCTTCTTGATTCATCTGTCAAAAAGCTTCCTATTTTAATTCCTCTTTCATTACACACTTACTGTAGAAATGTCAATACAAAATGTAGTTGTGCTCTAAAAACTACAAAAAAAGTCTAAGTTTATCCCCTCACAGGACGGATGCTTTTTTTAGTTATTTATTGTGTAAGTTAAACTCATAGTCATAAGCTACTTTAATTTAAATTCGTTATTATTATTATTATTATTACACAATAATACGTAACGTGTAGTGTAAGTAATTGTTTTTTTTAACTTTTTTAAATCATTCTTTTCTCCTTGCCATCTAATTTTTTTTTTAATGTTTTACTTAATAATTAGTGATCCCTTGAGGGTAAAGTTCTTTTAAAAGAGGTTTGACAATGTTTTCTCTTTGTGTCATGGTAAAAAAAAAATATAAGTAAAGGTAAAAAAAAAATCGACATTGTTTTTTAACAAGATCAATTTCTTAAAGTTTTCTTTTCACCACTTAAGTAAATGAATGAAGTTTTAAAAACTTTGACGGCATGACATAGAACAATGTTTTCTTTTATTAAAAAATAAAAATTAACGCAAATTTTTCATGTGTGAAAAACTAGGACTTGGAAAAAAAAACGTTATTTTTTTTTTTAATAAAAACCACTTAAAGATCTGACAAAACATCATTCTCCATCAATGGTTTAAGAAATGCCTAAAAACAAAAAAACTTTGAGGCAGATTTTTATGCTTGCTTTTTATTTTAATTTACAGTTTCTGTTTACACGAAAACCTTTTTAAAATGAGTCTGAAAAAATCCAACATTTTCATTAAAACTTCGACTTTTCTGATTCAGAATCAGAAAAGTCGAAGTTTTTTTTAGTGAAGGTCGTTTTTTTATGTTTGTTCTTTTTGTAGAAAGTTGTCACCAAGTTGTTAACGAGATGAAACATTTAAAAACAATATTATTCAGCCACATTATGTCTTCATTAAACTAAAGAAAGTCAATTATTTTAAAAATGTATTATGAAAGGAAAGAAATTTTCCGTCTTTTCATTTTATTTTTCTATCTCTCGGGAATTCACTGAAGGAAAATGCAAATCAGATCGTGGATTTTTGTGGCAAGAAGGATGATGTTCAAAAGAAAAAAAAATACGAATGAATAGAATGTGCAATAGACCAAAATAAATAAAATAAGCTGATTTATGTGTGTAACTCTGTTCGTATTTAGACTTTGATTCAGGTTATTGAGTAGACAATACGAAGCGATACGGAAATGATAAAACATGATGTCATTGTCATTAGTTAGGTCAGCTGTAGAACATTACCATTCATTATTATTGTTTCTGCGGTACGATTTATTTTTACTACAAAATTTTCCATTTTTTGGTTTATTTTCAAATCCCGGAAAATTTTCATGTTAATTTTAAATTTTGATCAGCTGTTGGTAATGCTGTAAAAAGCTGTCGAATGATTGTTATTTCCGAGATGTTAACATTCAATCACGTGTTCAATTTCATTATTTGATAACGAAAATATTTTAGGTGCGTCCATGCACGTTTGTTGATGAAAAAACGTATGTGAAACAATGCGACAAAGTAAATTTAAAAAAATAAAATAACCAAAAAAAAGGAAGCAAATTTTTTAACATCGTTGGGGTTTGAAAAGTTGTTTATATTGTAAAAGTTAAAAAACAGTGTGGCTGTGGTGTATTTAAGTTTTACTTTTTACTAGGCGATAAATGCCTAAATTTAAAAAAAAAATATAGTACCATTGACTAAAAATCAGTTGATCATTTGATTTCAATTATAAAATCTTCGATTATTTTATTTATGAAAAGCGTATTTTATAAGAAGAATTTGATTTGATAACTTTGAAGTCTGATTAGTTTTTAAAAATGTATTTCCTCACATTTTTCCTGACACGCTTTTTTTACTTTATTCTATTCACCTTTTGTAAATTTTAGAATATTTTTAAATTATTGTAATTCATTTTTTTAAGCCATTCAGTATTTTCTGGGTAGTGGAAAATGCGAAATGCTGAGAATGGGTTTAATTTGGGATGAAAGAAGTGGGTTACATGGCAACGATAGTCGAGAAAGAGTCTATAATGTAGAAACATACATTCATTTTACTCTCTCTCTCTAATTAAAATACAACGTTTTCATCAGGAGCTTTGAAATCAGAAGCAATTAAAGAGGGATGTATAAGGTGCAGATGTATTAGAAAGACATTTTTTTAGGAAATATTTTAACTAACATAAACATTTAGGTTATGAACACACATTGATTTCTTTTCTAAATCCAACAGGTTTGAGGAGAAACACCTGGAAAATTGAACAGAAAGTGTTGGATAAAGAACTTGACAGCTGGAATAAAACCTAGAATACTTACAAAATTGTGTAAGAATCATTGAAAGGGAGGTAATATCATCAAATGGGAGCGGAGGTACAAAGAATAATAATGTTTAGTTTAACAAAAACTATAAAACACGTTTTCCTGGTTAAATATTGAATTGAAATTAAACATTTGTTGTTGAATATTTTTAATTTTAACACCTTTCAGTGCCCAGATTTTGCCGTATTTTAACCCGACAAGATAGCTTTACACTTACAGTAATTATTTACCCACTGTCCCACGCAGCAAGATGTGGCACAAGGCCGAGTTTTAAAGTGGGGTATCCGATTCCTTAGGCCCAGGCAAAAATTCCCTATAGACCACGTAAAAACACAGTCAGTTTCTCGAGTCGAGACTCTGCCCTTCGCATAGCCTCGTCTGACATGTGCCAAGTAACACCTGCTGCCGTTTTGAGGTTTTATTTTAATTTTTAAGAAGAATAATCGAGTTATTTAATTTCTTTTTATCTCTTATGCTAACTAAAATACAAGGTGTTACAAAAATCTTCTGTGAATATATGGGGGTGGCTTAAAAAAAAAATACCATTTAGGTTCTTCCTTGGAGCATACTGACAACATAACAGTCACAACACTAAATATAGTTGTACACCGACACAGCAATCTCACAAAAAAGGAAGATCATGTAAAAATTCAAGTCTGTGACAGTGTAAAATTCAATTTGCATGCACAAGAATTTTTTTTGAGTAAGACTTCTTATGACCATGATTATTGTGGTCACATCCACTAACTCGTGTAAGAAAAGTGTTGATCATGTTATTGTTATTTTCCCGCCACTCAAAATTCATATTCGTTGTTGAAAATTTCCAATGTAGCCTACTTAATTTGTTTTTAGGATTATAAGAGATTTCAAAATTTCTTTGTTATTTTTTAATTAAGTATGTAAATTTACACCTATAACGATTCCAGAATTTTTTATTAGATAATTAGCGCGGGGCTTAAAAAGCAAATTACCTCCCCAAAAGTTACGTAACGCAGTTTCACTCATGGATGTTTTTATTAATGCCAGCACAGTAGGTTGGTACGGATGTATACTTACTAACTAATCATTAGCTTAGTCTGGCATAGCGCCGCAGGCCTAGATGCATCTTAGGATCGAACTCGTTGCACTAGCAATTTTATTTTAGTTTCGGAGACAAGTTGTTTAAAAGAAAAACAAAAATCTCATGTGTTTGCTTTTGTTCTTATCAAATTCACAACGGCGTGTAACTTTGACAGATAATCAGTTATTCATTTTTTCTTTTTGTATTATTTGACAAATTTTGAACACAATTGCTTTTTCCGAACATTCAGTTTTTTTAAACCATATTTATTTTTTTTTTTGAATTCCCGAAATTTATAAAACCCAAACAAAATTATAAAAAGCAGAATTCGTATTTCGACCAAGATGACACATTTTTTTACTTAAATGATTGGCTTTAAAAATAAAATCAGATAAAAAAGAACTCAGTGAGAGAAAAAAATCCTTGACTTATTGAAGAAAAAAAGTAAAAGATGTTGAAAAAAGAAAAACATACCATTTGGTTTTGCTTTTGGAGATGATTTTATTTATTTTTGTTTTTGTTTCGATTTTCTTACTTATTTTTAATTTTATGTATCTTTGTTCAAACTGATTTACCATACCTTGTTTTTCTTGTTTTCTTTTTACATGTTCACATGTGTCCTATCGGATACATTGATCCTCTTTTGAGTGTGTCTCTTATGACGATTGATCTAAAAATGCAATGAAATTTTGAAATTCTTGAGGAATTTTGTTGAATATTATCCCTTTGTAGGATGCTTAGTTTATAGTGAGTGCGAAATAATAACTCCCTTCATCCACTTACTTCAAACTTGGAAGAAGGAAAGAAATATGTGAGCCTATGTGAAATTGTTTTTGGACCAATGAAAACCTTGCCTTCACAGAAATTGGATAGTGAACCAAGAAAAAGGAAAGGAAATAGTGAGCCTATGCAAAATTCTTTTTGCTACAAAATGAGGAGAAAAATTAACCAGTGAAAAATGTCTGAAGTCATGTGAAAGGTTTAATTTTCGTTCCTCACAACCAGCGTTGAGGTTCTCACCAGTGTAAAATTACTCACCAATTATATTATTGGAATGCAGCACTTCAAAGAATTTTCTCTTAGCAATCCAAAAAAGCTAAGGATTTCCAACTATCTCTCTTCATAATACTTTTGAATGTATGCAACCATATATCACTTGGATGAGTAACAAACTCTTTTACCTTTGTTTTAAGCATTTTTTCAATATTATTTTTATCAGATCATTTAAGCTGTTGTCTGAACACTTCCTCTTTTTGACAATACATTAAAACTATGGAGTTTGAGAATTCTGATTTAATTTCCTGAAAAAATCTACTGACATTACTTCAAGCGTGTAAATTTATGAATAAATTCCTTATTTTGTTTTGATAAAATCACCTGTGTGTTTTGTCATCATTATTATCTTTCATTAATCTTCTTGGCATGGGATAAATTAATTGTTCATTTTAACTTCCAATCCCTATGCCACCATATGTTTTTAATAGAGAAATGTATTGTGTTTGGCTTCAAAATGTATTCACATTATTCAAATATATACAAAACTTGTTTTGTGCATATCACTGAATCATGTAACTGTTGAGGCAGGGCTTACATTAAAATTCCACCTGAATTTTAAAAGCTCTTCTAAAACTTGACATATTTTTGAGACCTCAAGCAAATGCTTATTTAACTTATGCCTAAATCTAGTAACTAGTAATAAAGTCTGATTCAATGCTATTTTTAAAATTATACTGTCACAAAGTTTATTTTGGGTATTAGCTGAGAGGATTATATATGTATTTTTGCAGATTTAACTCAAAGATGACAGAAGGAAGGCAATAAGTTATTCTCTTATACAAAGAACTACTATAAAAATCATCTGGTAGACCAAGAGCTTAAATAGTAATTGCTAGTCATCATATTGAATTACAATTTTATTCTGGTTGTTGCATACAGGTCTATTGTGCTTTTCTACCTTGAATCAGTTTGTAATATTTGCTTAATCCCTGAACCTTTTAAGCTGGAATCAGATATATTTTCTGGCCAAGAAACCTACAGAATATCAAGGAGGAGGAAACAAAGGTGTCAAATATAAAATGTAGAAAGTTCTATGAAAGTGAAAAGTAAAGTAAGTGAAAGTGTGTGTGTGTGTGTGTGTGTGTGTGTGTGTGTGTATATATATATATAAGTATTAGGTTGATGCAAAAAGAATGTTGTTTTCTCACATAGTAACATATGTGAGAAAACGACATTATTTTTGCACCAACCTAATATTTGTTGGTTATTGGAATTTATTCCCTATACACCAATTCTGTACTTTAATATATAATAGATAAGTTTTGTCTACTTATTTTTAATAGGATCCTCTCATAATTACAGGCCAGTTTCTTAGTATCCTTATTAAAGTAAGAAAGAAAATTACTATGTTGATGCGTATTCATTTTATTCCGAGAACTTTTGACATTAGCACAATGTTGTCATCAGGCTCTTGTTTTTTTCTAAGACAAAAAATTGCTGTGTTCATCATTTTTGTAAGACAAAATTATTGTGTCCATCTGAAAATTAAATTTTTTACATGTGAAGTGAAAAACGTTAAGGTTATATACTGTCCAATTTTAGACAAAACTTGTCTAAATTATTTAATGAGACCATATATATATATATATATATATATATATATATATATATATATATATATATATAAAGAAACTTTTTCTGAAAGTAGCTCGAGAAAAACGGTTTTAGTTTTCTCTGATTGGTCAAATATTTCACATGGTGATGTTAATTTCTAACTAATAAACTGTGTTGTATTGTGAAATCTTTTTGCTATGTTTGTAAATATTGCCTAATATGGAATAGAAAATAAAGTTTGGACATGTTTTTAATATGGTATGTAATTGTGTTGGAAATAGGGTTTAT
Organism: Acanthosepion lycidas; assembly: GCA_963932145.1. Lineage (NCBI taxonomy): Eukaryota > Metazoa > Mollusca > Cephalopoda > Sepiida > Sepiidae > Acanthosepion > Acanthosepion lycidas. Next base: position 70,264,474 of record OZ010602.1, read on the forward strand.
TTCCTATACCATCAAAACAACTGACACTATAAGGATCAATTTAAGCCAACATGAAACCATCTCAACTTTAATATGCAACTTGTTGAAATCACAAATATAACAGATATCTCCAACTGTAAAAAAAAGAAAAAAGGTTAAAAGAATAACAATAAAATTATGGTTCCCCCCACCTTCATCATAAAAACCAAAACCAAAAACCCAACCTTTAAAAACCATAGCTACAAACATGGCCATATGTACTGACTGTGTTTAGGAAATAGAATATAACCATTTATGATAACACAACAAAAATTCTTCAAAATGGCCAATAGATTAGCTGAAAGTATTCAGAATTTGAACAATTTCTATATGCACTATTTTTGAATTTAGGAAAATTCAGTAATGGAAGATTCATTAATTTTGACAAGGTAGGAAAATTCCATAACTATGAAATAAAAGTCAATTGAAAATTGATTTTAGGGCCATTTTAAATTGGGGATTTGGCTCTAAGCCATCCCTGAAAATTGTGGGTCCAGATAAAACCCCACTGCTGTAGCCTGGTATCGAGCTCACAACTCTTTGGGTCTAGTCACTGTATCTAACCTATGTCTTTATCCACTGGGCCATGTGTCCTTGAGGACATCTGCATATGAATTTTTGGGACTTATAAACCTAATGTCTCAGAAATCATTTTTTACCAGTGCTCATATTGCAATTTTTCTGTTATTATTATTATTGCATATTTTTTACCAGAGCTTATATTGCAATTTTTTGTGTTGTTATTGCTTTTTTCTAGCACCCCTTATTACTGGTTCCCATATTGTATTCATTTCTATGCTTGGTTGGGTCAGATTTTTGTGGCCTAGCATAACATTAACAGGCTACAGTAGTGGTGAACCAAAAAAATAACTGAGAAAAAAGTAACTGGCATGTGGAGCTAGGACAATCTACCCTGGTGGATGGTTCAGTTTGAAATTCCAATCACCTGAAGAAGGCCAGAGCATACAACGGCCAAAACATTGTGAATATGGCAATGAACATGAGGATAATAGTCCGAATGATGTAAATAGCTTTTACTTCCAATGTTATTTGTAGACAGATATGCTAGAAATTGGCATGACCTCATGAATTAACCCCTTTTCCACAGACAAAATGTACAAACCTCTGTTCTTCAGTCAAACTACATTCTTTAGTTGCTCCAGTTCTGACCTTCACAGCTGCCATGCCATGCACAGTGTAATGAGCCACCCCCATTCCCTCCATATTTCATTGGTCAGATGTAATTTCCACTCAAACAGCTTCTTCCCATGAACTGCAACTTTATGGAACCAGCTACCAAGATGGTGCTTCCTTGATTATTACAATCTTGAGTTAACTGTCGTCTTCTCCACATATCCTCCCCATAAAGTGTGCCCCACTTACCTGTAATCCTCTACCTCAAGTGGCATTTGGGTATTATTGTAGGGAACAAACTGATAACCCTTAGTATACAAAGAACTGATACACCTCTATTAAATGGACTGTTCCAGTAGGAATATAAGCATCAATGGTGTTGGTCTCTGGGGTGTGTGCTTTCCAGATTAGGCTTGAGCAAGCACCAAAATGTTGAACTCTCTGCTTTTGGGCAGAAAGGAGCCCAGATGAGTCTATAGCAAAGGGCAGATTCTCATCTGGGGAGGATGACAAACCTAACCTCATGTATACAGTGTCTACGGGGAACTTGTGCTCCATCCTGCCTCATTGGGAGGTCAGGTAAATACCGGCTTGCTTTCCAGCTTCAGACAAACTTGTAAATATCCACTTGTATTGTTCTTGTTTAAAATAAACCATTATACTTTGCAAGTGGTTGTTCTAGTTATTATTTCAATAATCACCCTGGAAAAAGGAAAAGTTTATCTTTTAGACTAGAATTATGAAATGAATTGTGTGAAAATTGGTTCCAATCAGCAAAACAGATCCATAATTCTCTACGTTTCTCAATCTCAGATATGCTACTCCTCGTCAGATCCAATCCTCCTCTTGAATGAGCATACCATGCTGTTATGAACATGACCCAGCCATCGCTCAGCCAATGAGCACCCAGAACCAGTCAATAAAAATGGCTACAAGTGACACCACCACTTCTTCCCACACAAAGTGCTGCCCGGTTCACCTTCAGTCTGAAGCTTGCCACACTCCATTGCAAAACATACATGTAACTCTGGCCCTTTTGGGTCACTGAAATAAGTCTCCACTACATGAATGATGCCTGTACCATTGGAAAAGTTTAAACCATCAACTGAAGATATCCTCTCTAATCGACAATGAAACATTGATTGATAATATCTGCCATTTTAATGGGTCATAGAAGGCAGAAGATTTGCTCCTAAACTGAAACCTATATTGGCAGACATTCAAATCCTAGTATTTGTTTTACTAAGCTAAGTTTGGTTCAAAGAAAACACCTTTCATGAAATATCTTGTCAGAAATTAAACCTACAAGGAATGGTTTGAGAGTTTATCATATTAACTACTGCTTTATAATGTTGGATATAATTCATGTCTCGATTAAATACTGATTTCATTGACAAGACATTACTTTGTTAATGTTCTGCTCAACTTGTTCTATTCTCTAAAACATGAATATACAATGCAGTTCAAAAGAGATTGTCTCTTTTCAGTTTTATACTAGTTTAGTAGCCTAGCTTCACTGATGGCAAGATGATCAAATTTAATATCTAAATTGTTTGTCAATTTATTAGGTTGGTGCAAAAATAATCTCACATATGTTACTATGTAAGAAAACAGCATTATTTTTGCACCAACCTAATAAAATACTATATTTATTAGAAAATATATTCAGTTTAAATACAAAAGGGGTCATGAAAATGACTTCAAAGGACTGTCTTATACTTTTTTCTTGTTACCCAATAGTTGTTGCCAAACAGAAAGGAAAATTAGCTCTTGTGACACAGCTGTCTATTTAACTTTCATTGAAATTGTGTGTGTATGTGTTTTTTCAGGCATATATATTTTATTTCAATGACAGCCTTAAAATATTTCTGCAAAATTGAAATTTTAAAAATAATTCTCTTTATTATGGAATAATTTCAGAAAAGTTCATTAAAATCTTTTATTTGATTCTTTACTAGGGTTTAAAAAAATGACTTATTTTTCTTGTCTCTAACATTGATTTTATTACACAGTATAGGGTGGGGTTGTCCAGACTGAGTGGGAGGGGGGATGTATTACTGTACATATTCATGTATAAGTCTACTTCGTGTATAGTGTGAACCTTGAATTTTTTTGGTGAAAAACCTGATTTTCTTTCATATAGCTTGTGTATAAAATATGACTCCAGCTTCTGATCACTCCTTAGTAAGCCTACTGTAGTCAAATATTGCAGTAATGGGAATCATCCTGGATATATTTCATAGTGAATAAATGGTCTTTATTCTTTTTTTGTACAAAGCTACCCAAAAATTGTGAAAAAAAAACACTTCCCATAAAATATCTGATACAAAGATATCGGTACCATACTTTTGTTTTTGTTCATGCCTGACAATGATAGCTTCCTTACCTTTGGCCTGCCTCTTATGTAGCCTATGTTTCTTCCCTTCTGTCACTACAAGAAGATCAGGTATGTTATGGTCACCGAACATGCATGAATTTTAACAGGGCCAGAAAAAATTACCTGTATATAGCGCAAACCCTTGTTTTTTGCATAAAAAAAAAAATGATCATAAAAATTCTCAATATACTCTAGTATATATGGTATGTCTTATTTCAAAACTCAGTCAAATTGTGTGTGTGCATGCATTAAATGACAAAACATGCAAGTCACTTACTCAAAACATGGGTATATGCATATGCAGCATACATGCATACCAAGTTTATAAGCAGGCAGTCTATGACAGACAGATTAAGCTCTTCTTTTATGATATAAATTCTTGATAAAAATATTTGAATCCCAAGAAGACAATGTTTCTTTTTAAACTGTTGTGCCATGCACACTTTAATGTTAGTACTTGCTCTCTCTGTAATTATTAGTTAAATTGAATTCATTCCTTTTATAGAAATTTTGAAATACTTATTTGATTAGTTAACAAATTATGAGTTAATTAAAAAAGTATTATCAATGCAAAAGATTTGGAAAGCTCCAGATAAAACAATACTTAAATTTAATTTTCACAGAAAGCAAAGATAATATGGTTAAACTTAAAGATTGCTATGATCATCAATTTACCCCTTCTTGCTAGTGTTAGTAAAACATCTTGTCTTAGTTAAAATTTGGAACAATGTTGGCATTGTAAAATTTAAAGTTTGTATAAGTAAAGCATATTTTAATATTTTTTATTTTAAATTAATCGATAATAATATTTGGTTTTCTTTAATAAAGAAAATAATTAATATATGAAAATGTTTGTCCAAAATTTGAAAAATAAATTGCAATAAAGAAAAAAATTGCATTTAAATTAGTTGAAGGTATGTGAAAGGTGTAAATTGTTTTCAGTCAGAATAATAACTTCTCAATGTGAACACAAATTATATAACAATTATTATTCTATTAACATTTTAAATGAAATGCATTCTAAATCTCATGATTTAACAGATATCATGTTGAATTCTTTTGATATTTCTCAAGATGCCAGTCTCCTTGCCAAGCAACATGTGACTGGATGTACTGGGATATAATACCAGCTTTTCTCTTGAAACCTGTAGATTCATTTTCTATGGGTTATCATCTCTTTGCAGGTTATTTAAAGCCAGAAAATATTAGATTGTAGGAATATCTTCTTTTTTTTTTTTTGAGTTAATAATGACATAGTGATACAAATCTTACTATTTAACCCATAACTGGGGAGAGAAGAGGTGGATTTATACTTTTTCCCAAGAGTATTTGCAAGTAAATGAATATGACGAGCCCAAATGGAATTGGAACTTTGCTCTCCAGTTATCAATTCCAAGCCATGATCCATTACACCACCTCCACATACAGGCTTACAGCACCTGGTATTCCAAAGTGGTCATCCATCTAAGTACTAACCAGACTTGATATTGCTTAACTTGGTAATCATATGGGAACCAGTTTTAATGTGATGTGGCTGTAACCACATTAATGTCAAACTGTAGTTTCAATAGAAAATAAATTATATAGGTGGAATTGTTAGCCCTATATCTTATCACTTTGAATTCTGAGTTATCCTTCTCATAAACCTACGGCCAATCAATGCTAGAGATTCAAGGTTTCCCTGTTATTTTACCTATTTTCAGAAAGTGGAGAGAAGAGATGAATTCATGCCTTTCCTAATACATTAATGCAAAGTGAACACAAACTGCCTCATCAGGAACTTGAACTCTGCTGCTTCCATTTTTTTCCACTGAAAACTGTTGGATCACCTATAAAGTATGAACAACAGGAAGTAGTTTCTGATCTATAGGGAGAGTTAGATTTATTCCTTTCCCCAGGGCATTAGTGCAAAATGAACATAAACTACTTCAGCTATAATTTGAACTCCATTCACAAATTCCATTTCCTGTGTTGTTAATGAGTACGCTAACTTTGCACAACATCAAAAATTATAAAAATGCTCACCTAATTTTATCAAAACCTCACCCTCAAAGCACAATTGTTGATAACCATTTGCTAAGGTCTAACAATTTCCTGTTTTGTCATTATCAAGTAAATGTGGACTTGTAATGTTTTTAGCACAGTTATTTGAATATAATACTTTCATGTTTGTACTGAATTGGATTTCTCTTGCTTTGTTTCCTTACATAGCTATGAGTATATTAAATCTAAAATTGTGATTACTGAAACATGTAATTGTAGAAAAAAACAAAACATTAAAAGTTTGCATTTTAATATTCTTATTCATACTTACTAGAGTATAATGTTTCTTATGCACTTCTAAAACATAAGGATTCTACTTTTTTTTATCTTCATAGAATCAAACAGAAGAATGGTAAAGAGGAATATTTTTCACAAGAATCATTGTCTTTCATTAAATTCTTAAATTATGGATAAATACTTACGAAAATAAACATTTATTTATTTTTTTGGTATAATCAAAATGTAGTGTATAGGTGACCTGCTTGTTAAGAGCAAGGAAAATGAAATTGCTGAAACAAATTTAAATTTGTGTCCATTTTGTACTAATTCTTACTTTTTCCACTTACCAATGGCATTGTTGAATGTGTTAAAGCAGCTCTACTCATGAGTCTTCCCAACTTAGCGCAAAGCTGACTTGATCTCAATCATGTTTACTGTTTGTATCCTTACTTCCCATAAATCATTTCAGAACCAAAAGAAAAATGGACATACTCAAGAGACCTTTTAACTTTATTTCTATACAGTCAACATAAAAGGAATAAACGTCCATAGCAAAAACACAAGTTTTTTTTATACTTCTTCTATCTTCTTTGTTTACATATTGAACACTCACCTTCACTTAAAAATACACACAAAACCCACAAGCCTGTTAACATCCACAGTTCTAACAGAGAAGAGATTCTCTATATCACTGGACATTGAAAATATTTAACAGATTGGATTGCAGAAGATATGAAGTATAAATAATAGAATTACCTAAGCTTGGAATTTGAATTAACAATGTTTATCTCTGTATTTCCTCATACAAAATCTGTGTCTTACCAAATTATCAGTGACACTTATCATTGTCCACTGTCTTTGTTATGGCACAGTGGCTTGCAAGCTACTTTTATAGGTCATGGTGAGTTTCACCCTCACTGGATACCTCTCTGCTTGTCTAAGCTAAGCTTACTATATATATAATATCTGATTACAAAATGCTACTTTTCCTAAGAATCTTATGAGCCTAATTTTTGGACTAATAGACCTTAGGAAATGTTATTGTGTGTGTAATTTTTAGTGAATTACCATATGTCTAGTAATTATATAATAATAATATTATTAAATTGCCCCGAGCTATCAGTGCTTTCTATTTTCAAACATTCTATCATTTGTACTGATCTTAGTAAGCATGAGAAAATAGACATTTGCAAAATTTCAGTTTTTGCTGGATTATTTTGATACAGCCTTTAAGATGTGATATTTTATTCCAGTAACCAGGAAGGTATTGAAAAGTTTAATCTGTTAATAAAAACAAGAACATAAGACTCAGTCATATACAAAATAGCTTTTAATAATAGACAAAGGGGGGGGGGTAATATGAGGGGCAATAGAGGAAATGTGCAGATATACTATATCTTGTGCATAATGCAAGAAATTTTGAAAGAAAATTAAAGGCAAGAAAATGGGGATCATATTATTAAATACATGTTTTCAAAAATATTTACTCAGCTTAAAAAAACCTTATTTGAAGCAACAAGACTACAAATGCACTTATTGCAATAGATGATAAAACAAAGTTGGCAGGTGTTGATAACAATTTTTTCAAAAGGTATTTGATGTGTTGACAATATTTGTTCATAGGGAATCAGTATAATTGAACATCTTTTGTCTAAAAGACAGAAAATCTGCAGAAATTGATTTACAAAATTGATAAAGGGAATATACAAGGTCTGTCATGTTTTGATCACATGAATGTTACAACAAAGGCCAAACTATGGGTTGATTATTCACTTGACCTTCCCCACTAAGGCAGGATGTGATACAAGGTCGTTTTTTAATCTGGGTGCCAATACACTTGAATATTCATGTTGTCCAAGGACAAAAATTTCCCAGTCCCTGTGACCAGTCATGCTGGCATCAATATTACATTGGCCCAACCTGTCAAGTAGTGTAATGATGAAGGTGATGCTACAGAATTGGAATTCCCGGAATCAGGCATCTTCTTCCATCTAAAATAAGGAGGGAACAGATACTACACTTTCATCCCGACCAAATGGCTTTAGAAATAGGGACAATAATATTCCTCCGTTTGTTGGCACAAAGTATCCAGTTTGAAAACTTCAAACAATTTGAGAAAAATAAAACAATATAAAACAACCTGACATAATAATATCACTATGTAAATAGTGTACACTGATACTTGTAATTTTAAATTGCAAAATATTATGATAATTTACATGAATATGACATTAAGATTTTAATAGATAACATGATACAACTTTAAAAAAATGCGTAGGGATAGCTGTACTATGGGGTCATTTATGCTGAAGGATGTAATTTATTCTCTGTTTTTAGTTTCAGAAACACTGGGTCAAACTCAAGTTGTATTATGCACAAGAAAATATAAGCTGTCAATTTATTAGAGAAAATGTTTTCTAGTTTATTTTAAAAAACACTGATCATATTCATTTTTTTCTACTAGTAATTTTTACTTACTAATTTTTAATCAATGGTGAACCTCTCAAGATTTCCTGTATGTTTTTGAAACTTATGTCATATTTATTATATGATATCTTATAATGATGCTAGCTCTTAATGTTGACCAAGTTGCATTTTAAGGCATCATAATTGACGAGTGATGGCAGTTCATTTTTGGACTTTATTTCATTTTTATCTTAAATCAGTTTTGAATAGTATAGTGAGAGATTGTTTAAATTCCTTCCACTCCCTGAATTCTGCAAGAAGCTCAGCATCTTTGAAGCTCTGTGTAAAATAATGCCTTATAATTGCTAGAACCTCTATATTTGTATTCACCATTATGACATCTGGAAGAAAAGGTACAGCTGATTAAAACTGATAAAAATATAATAACATAATGTTATTGTACTCTTTAAATGTATACACGAAGTAAGCATTGGAATGAAAGTACCAGGTAAAAATACTTTTTAATACACTATAAAAGTGTGAAGTGGAAAGATTATATTGAATTAATTGCTAGGTCTACTGCTAGACAATTTTTTTGCCATGATCCTTCCTTTGAATACTGCTACTACATCTGGTCTGATACGCCTGCTAAATACTTAGAGATTCCTGATAAAATCCAAAGAAGAATTTGCTTTATTATTGGTCCTGACCTGGCATCTCAGTTTCCCACCACCATTATGTAGCTTCGCTGTACCTTTTCTAGAAATACTTTCATAGTAATTATTCAGATGAACTTTGCTTCGTGATACCTAGACTTTATGAATTTAAACACAGTACTAGATTGGTGGCAACGTTTCACCATTTTACGTAGGTACCTCCACGAGATCGCTAAAAAAAGAGTATAGCATGATGAAAAAGACGCCAACCTTGACGAAAACAAAATTTTATCGTCTAAATGTTTGTTATTATTAAGAGGAAAGATCAAAGTATTTTTGGGGTATTTTTTCCATTTTTTAATCGTTCCTAGCACGTCCGAAATTTTCGTTAAAAATCTAGTTTTTTTTGAGTCAGCAAAATTGACCATTTTTTTTCCATTTTAAAAAAAACTGGAAATCTCACTTTGAAATTCTTTTAAATATCAATTATCATTTTTTCAAAATTTATTTTTTCAAAACTTATTTTAAGAAAATCAGAAATTATAATGTTTATTTAAAATATTTTGAACCAAACTTAACTTAGCTTTTGTGCCCAAAAGATGTAATTTGAAAATAAAACAAAGCAGGTCATAAACTTTCACGTCTCTTGACAGGTGATGAATGACATATTTACGAATTCCATGAGGCTAATTTGTTCTACGGAAGGAGAAAAGTGAAATAATTTACATTTAAGTGAACAAATTATTTACCTCGTTATTTTTAACAAACTTTCAGCGGTCTAATTTTTTTTTTTTTGTACTTAGCTTTCACCTTTACGTTTATGATGCTTTATGGAAAATATGTTATAAAGAAATTAAAATAAGACTGTTAAGAGTGACATTAAATTTCATATTTCCTAAGAAATGTATCTAATTAATTTATAGGTACCTTTCTTATGAAATTTTATCAGAAGTGTACATAAAATACTATAATTTTATGTACATTTATTACATTTTACTGTTATTTGTATTTGCATTCATTTTATTATTAATTTTGATATTTCATTTATGGAAAAATGTCATAACTGAGATTAATATAAAAATAAGATCATATAAATTTCATAAGATGATACTTGAAATTGAAAAAATCAAATTAAACTTCTAATAGCGGAGAACAATGCTTAACTCAAATAATATTATATTCTGATTGGCCTTCCATACTTTATAATTACAGCTCGGTTATAAGCACAAAATTACATTTCTTAATTTCTGTGGATCTTCTGATTAGTCAAAATGATACAATTTACAACGTGCTAAAAAAAGATCTATCTCATAAGGACACTTAGGAAAGCATGGGGCTTTTAACTAATTTTATAATATTTTAACAACTTAAATGTAAAATCTATTACAATTATTTGTTATTTCTTTAATTATATTAAAAATTCATTTTTCATCGAAAAAATTTTTTGCTTTCAGAAAATATTGTCCATATTCATAAAAACAACTAAAAGCAAATAAAAGCATTTGAAATTAAATAATATCTTTGTTTTATTGAGTTTTGTATGTTACAATTCAGAGCTGATTTTCAGGTACGTTGGCTCCAATTAAAAACAAAAAAAACATGATTTGCATTCCTCAAAGCCCTGGGCTTTTAATTATTGTAATCACTAAACCCGATGCAATCGAATTTCTAGCGTTATGGGGGGGGGGGGGTAATAAATATTTAAAAAAAATATTTCTACCATGACTTTAATAAAAAAAACATTTATAATAATTTCGATCATCTGTGAATAGTTCCTGAAAGTTTCATTAACATCCGACAATTATTTCTATTTTTGCACGATTTTTCAAATTAATGTGTGTCATACCAAAAAAACGTGTTAAAAATTGTCTATGTTATTTACTAGTTCCACTGATACAAATAGAAACAAAGTTTTTTTAATCAAAATTTGGAATGTTCTGAAAAGAAGGAAAAATTTTAAAAAATAATTAAAAAAAAACTTTGGTCTTTCCTCTTAATAACATAAGCATTTAGACAATAAAATTTTGTTTTTGGCAAGGTTGGTGTCTTTCATCAAGCTATGCTCTTTTTTTAGCGATTTCGTGGAGGTACCTAATTTTACAGTTGAAATGATTGTAAGTCCTATGCTAACAGATTCTTCTATCACACTTCTCATTTGGTGAACTCTATTCTGGCTTCTTGTTTCCAGTTAACTTTGATTTTCAAAAACTTTAAAGGCATTATTAATAGCTATCTTCTGTTTTAATTCTTGTACTTTTATTGTTCTTGCTTCTTAATAGTGTTTTTTTATTCATATTCTTTAACACTTACTAGCCCTTTGCATCTTAGTAGCTTTATTGCCTTGTTTGGAGGAGGGGTGAAATGATTAAAAAAGAAAAAATGCTCTAATAATATTAATATACTTATTGTTAGCTGAAAATTACTCTTGTATCTTTCTCAGTTATTATTCCTGCATTGCTATTCTTTCCAACAAGTTTCATCCATCCCTTTTGTTCATTTCTTCTTAGTCTGTTATAGAAACAGCTATGCTGATAGTTGTTTGGACTTCTGATGTCATTCTTTTTGTTGTTAAAATAGACCCAGTGAAACATTGTATGTCCTTCTTTAGGTGTATGATGTGAAGAGTTTATTTTTTGCCTGATTTCATGCAAAGTTATGGAAAAAAGAACTTAGCATATATTAATATACAATGCAATCTTGTTTTATGCAATCTCCTATTTTATATGAAAAAAAAAGCATAAATATATTTTATTATTGCAGACAATCCACATTTTATTATGTATGGAAGGTGGGAAATGGCCAGTTTTTAATGTTAACACAAACATTGACTTCTTAAGAGTTTTGTCTACCTAAATTCACTCACAATGCATGGTATGATTTTCAGGCATTTCTCAAGTGTTGCATGTCACAATATGAAGAAGTTACTTCCCAAATTGACCATGGTAGGATTTAAACCTGGGTGTCATTTTCAGAATGGTAAGATTCTTATCACTCAACCACATAACCACAAACCATCAGAGTATAAGATATTAAAAGAGTAAAAATGTACTGCATCTATGGAATGGTCATTCATGACAAGTAAATTAACACCTTTGCTTGGCTTACAAATATGTATATAAGATCATTTTGATAGAATCTTGCATTTAATTTTAATTCTAGATTAATTTGTTATGACAAATAAAGTTCAAATTCAGAATAAGGAACTCTACTTATTTTCGCTCATTTTGTTTGATTTTTTTTTTCTTGAAAAGTAACTGGAATGGTTAATGTGTTTGAAAGTCATTCATAGTAAGTTTGATTCTTACTTATTTTTCCATAAATATCTTATGTCCTACAAATATCTGAAAGGATTTAAAAAATATTTCAAAGTGGGAATTACCAGAAGAAAATACAAATGAAATTGATGTCAAAGAAAAATGAAAAGTTCTCAAAGAAAAGTTTTTAAAATTATGAAAACTTATAATAGCTGAAATCAATTTAGACATTAGATGCTATGTAAAATACTTTAATGTGAAATTCCTTGTAATTTGTCATATTTCAAAAAACATCAAATTACAAAAAAAAAAAAAAATTTAACAGATAATATTTTGAAGTTGAAAATTTTATTTTGAGTGTATATGAAATAACATCATTATTATAAGAATAAGAGATGGGAATAATCAAAAATATTTACTTTAACAGACATTGCATTTGAATTTCTAGGATACATAATGAGGAAAGAGGGTTTGAAAAATTTGACATTCACAGGGCATGTTAAAGGCAAGAGAGACAGAGGAGAACCTACCTAATGAGCTCGTGTAATTGAATGGCAGAATAGACTTTAAGAAAGATGACAAAAAGACAATATTTACTAACAGCTACAAAAGACAGGAAATTGTAGTAAAATGAAAGTAGAAATTTATTCCTTTTTTAAAATTCCTAATGGCAAAATAGAATTGGCTTATGCAGATAACTACATTTCTTTATATGCGTCCATATTTGATTTTAGATTCATAAAAATCATTTTTATGTATATATTTTTAATGAGTATATTATTTTATATTTTTCTTTTATATTTGTCTTTAAATTTTTAAACATTAATGAAAAGGTTTTTTCTTTTTATATTTTTAAATGTTTTTATTTTTTCCTTTTATACAAAGTTGAGTAAATAAATAGAAAATAATTATCAAATAACTACCTAACTGATTGTTCTCTAACACGTATCATTTGCACTAATTTTTAGTCCTTGTTTGGTATGTAAGTCTCTTTAATGTTCATTTGTAGTTGACATTCTTTATCAGATGACTGATCAAGTCTGAATTTGTTTCATTGCTTCCAACTTAAAATGTTTGAATGACATGTTCAAAAATAGAAAAAATAGAGGAACAACAGACAATCCTAAAGTTAAGAAAATTTTATTTTTAATTTTAAAAAGCCTTAATTACTAGGTGCTTATGTATTTACTAGTTTGTATCTGTAAGGCTTCCTTTCTTTGCACATATCTTTCTGGCCTTACTTCTCTTGCTCATGAATGGGATGTGAATAGACAACAAAATATTAAAATCATTTCTTTATTAAATTGCTTGAAGTAATTTTCATTGTGATTTAAATTAGGTTATTTTCTAAACATTTTTAAGAACAAAGAATATTTATCAATACTTAAATTAATACCTGTTATTCTAATCTAATGACAGTTGAGCACACATTTTTGCAAACATCTGGTAAAGAATGAATTCACTTGTAGCAGCTTTTATGATCAACAGAATAATTAAATGCTTAAAAAGGGAGTGGTAAAAAATTTGCTCTCTGAGCAAGGGAATTTTTAAAAAAGTTCTGATTTTTGGGAAGTAGGTTGGAACAAGAACCTTTCAGCAAGCAATATAGCAATGAATATAATAAATATGGGGTTGTGCTCTCCAACCTTCATCAGGTGTATATTAATCTGGCTAACCTACATAGAGTTGAAAGTATAAAGACATAGGAAAATTTTCATAAAGGTAAACAAAAGAGTACTGAACTGCTATGTAATATTTATCATCCTATATAACAATGAATGCTTGACAGTCTCTTCAAGGATGAAGAAGAGATTTAAAGTGACAGTGAGTTGGTTTTTCTCAATGAATGCTTAGAATACCATGGACAGAATATTTGAACAAGGAAGTCTCTGTCTGGATTTCTGAGATGAGGAGTTATCATTATTTTCATTTGAACTATTGTCCTCATCTTTGTTGTTGTTGTCATCACAACATTTCAGCTGTTGTGTATATCAATCTGGTTAACCTACAATGAATTAAGAACTGAATCCTTTATTTAATCTACATGGGTAGACTCTCGTCATTTCACTGCCCATATCTAGGGATATCTCATCTAGTTCTTATTGTTGGTACTGCTCACTTATTTCTATGGGACAATAGCCTAGTGGATGAAAGCATTGGTTCATGAATTTGGTGACATCCTAATTGTGAGTTCAATTCCTGGACCAGGTACTGTGTACTCAGTGAAAACAGTGAGCTATAACTGAGCAGTACTAAAATTTAAAACTAGATTATATATTCCTAGACATGGGTAATGTAATAAAAACCACTGGTAGATGTAATAAAGGGTTCAGTTCAGAATTCTCTGTAGGTTGCCCAGATAATATACACCTGATGAAGGCTGGAGGGTACAATGGCTGAAGTGTTGTGATAACAACAAATTGAGGACAATAGAATGTAATGTAAATAGCATGAAGGATGTTGAAAGGTTTTTTTGGCCCATGAAGGTATTAAAAAAAAAAGATAATATAAGAATAAATATAATATTGTTATCAAGAGAGGCAAAAAATAAAAAAAAGAATTAGTTCAGACTTGTAAAGAAGCCATGTTTGAATTCAGACATTAACTGATTTCAACAGGAGTGATTTGTGAAACCACTTTGATAGATACTCAAAATAGATTTCTTCATTGCAGTACTTGGATTTATTCCTTCTACTTTCCAATTCTAAACAGATGTTAAGTAATCTTTTGCCAAAACAAATGCGTAGTTGTTATTCCTACTTATTATTTCACCAATCTTTGGCACTTTCCACTTTTTTTTCCTAGGAAGTTTATTTCAATTTTGAAACAGGACATCTTTGCTGTTACTTTTTTCAATTATATCTAATTTTCAAGAACTTTCATATTTAGTTTTTCCATTTCATAATTTAACTTAGCTATGAATTGCAAGGTCAAAGATTTTTTTTTTATTGATTCCTTTATTATACTAAATAAGTTTCAAATATTTGAAAGAAAGTCTTCAAAACTTTACCATCTTAGTACATTATCTAATTCATTTTCTTAGTTAAAAATATGTGAGAGAGAAAAAAAAATCTCATTTTGTTCAGTCTTCAATACACAATTCTTTTACTGGTTGCTTAGGATTGGATAAGATCAATAACCAATATACTTAGATTTATTGTTAATGTTTGACTAGTATTCTTAATTTTCTTTTGTAAATGTTAAATAAACAGCATCTACCAGAAATAAAGGATAAACTTCTGTAAGAAGCATATTCTATAATTCTGATCCACACAGTTTATTAACATTTCCAGTATTGTAGATATATACCTTTATGCCTGCAGGCAATGTATGTAAATGTTTTCAAGACATATTTTCTCATTCCCTTTTTGCCTACTGTCACCTTATATATTTTCAAGACACTAAAATGTTGGTTCATAGTGTATGTGCTAGTGTAAGCCATATAGCAGTATGACCTTTTTACTGATATATTATTATATTGTGTATCAGGAATGCCATTTAGGTTAGTCTATACTACAGTATATCACATCAAAATCAAAATGACACTGCCTATGAAAAATTGTCATCAGTGTCTTTATAGCCATTTATTTCCTGTCAATGGTAATTTCCTATTTTTTACAAGATGGGTCAACACAGACAAGCAACAATGCTATAACAATAGAGCAGTGAAAATATTAATAAAATAATGGTATAATTATTAGAGTTGTAATACTAAATACTAAAAGTACTAAATTTATTTTATCTTGATTTATTCATATTAGTATGCTTATCTTGGTTGTTATAGTCACATTTTAGCTGTTATACTTTCTGAATTTTTTAAAGTGTCTATTGTGCTTGGTATATTTGAATTTTGAATAGATGGGGTAATTGCAAAGATGAGATGACAGGAATTTTTAATAATTTTCAATAATTAAATGGTTTGTCCTAGAATGCTTGCAGTCTAAAAAATTGAAGGCATTTTCCCCCCAAAAGAATAATAATCCCAGCCTGTCTATTTGAAATTCAAAAGTAGCTTTCTTCACTTGAAATCTTTATTCAGTTCATAAGCATAGAATTGTGATCATTCTGCTGTTTGTGTTAGAGTATAAAAATGTCACTGCCTGATCTGAGGATTGAACTCCTGAACATCATGTGTAACTATATATAATATATAATAACAATAATTCTATTTTCAGGCATTCAGTGGAAGAATATTGTTCATAATGAATGAAAAATTTCTTTTGTAATCTAATTTGTTGTGCCATAAAAGATGTTTAACAATTTTTCAAAACTTAGTCTTATCAATTTTTGTACTACTTTTTTATATATAAATATTGGATGGATATAGGTAGAAAATAGATTGTATGTTGACATTAATAATAACATGAAATATTGATTAAATTATTTCCTTAAAGATAAACTTGGGATGAAAAATAGCTGGTAAATAGTTATAATAATAAAAATGCAGTTATTTGATGACTAATAACTCAATCAAAGTTTTTTGCATGTGTGTGCTTGTATCTAAACTTTGAAATGAAAGTGGAAGTTTTATGCGCAGGTTACAATTATTTAAGCACTTAGTGATTACTAAGCACTTAGTGATTACTAAGCACTTAGTGATATATTGTAGAAATGCTCATCTTATTTAACCACTAAGTTATTGACTAGTAATATTCACCTTAAACTACATTTTATTTTTCTACCTGATATCTGGATTTATAATATAACTATGATTGTACAGGGAGTGAAGAGTTGAACACTTTTCCTGTTCTTGAGAAATATAAAAACCACACCTAAAGAAATAGCATGTCCTTATTTGGGGATCTTTTTTGTTTTTATAGAATATTTGGGAGAGTCTAACATAGGTTTTTGAATATTTACTATCAGATTTTGTTTGGCTTGGTCACATGTAGGATTGGGTGGAATTTTGCAAATGTAAGATAATATTTAGCTTATATTCTTTTTGTATTACAAGAGTTTGACTTGTCCAAAGCATGCAACTGATAGCTTTCAAGTATAAGGTATTAAATTAAGACTGTAATTACTAACTAAATGTAAAGATCTCAATTTTAATTCTAACTTTATAGCAATGGCTTTATTATAGAACTATTTTGAGCCATGAATTGGAGAGAAAACACTTATTTTCATTATCAATTTGTTTGTATGAGTTAGGACATTTAATCTTTGTCTTGCATTTAAGTACTGTTCAAATGTTTCTATCTGCAGCATTATAAATTTTATTTAGATTGTAATTTAAATAAACTTTACAATAAATAGAACTATAATTTTATTTATTTATTTAATCAATTCATCCTAAGCAAGATAATAATTCCATTAAGATGTAAGGGGTGATTGGAAGTGAAAGAGAAGGAAAAGACTTCAGAAGTACTGGAAATTCAATCCTAAACAAGAAATGAGGGATAAACCTCTACTCCTGTTCAAAAGACTGGGGAGAAGGAGTGAACTGGATGATAGGCGAAACTATCTATTTCTATTGTGAAAAAAAAAGTATAAATTTCAGAGTATAGGTGGAGACATTAGAAGTATAGTGTTGAAGTAGACTTTAGAAGGAACCGAAAAAGCAGTCCTAATCAGGAAACAACAGATAAATCTCTACTTGCGTTCAAAAGACTGGAAAGGCGTGTGAACCAGATGATAGGCGAATCTGTTAATACCTAACAAAAATGAAAAAGTAAAAAATATCACTTAAGACAAGAATCTAATTATTATTACAAACGATGATTGTATTTTAGAAGCATAATTAATTAGAAAGTAGGGGTCTAGAAATAAAAGCTGCAAAATGAAATCTGAGATAACTTTTCTCATTTGTATTATCAACTTGTATAATAATTAATTCATTATAAAGTCAATATAAATAAAATAATTTTAGTTAACTATTGTGCTTGCTTACTTCATAATTAATATTTAAAATGAAAAATACAATCTGTAAATTTTGTATATCAGATTAATAATGGGAAATTGGATGACAGAACTGAAAAATCCTTTGTAACATATTTTGTCCTTCAATTATGAATTTTTCAGACTTTACCATTTTGTTTGTTTGTTTGTTTAGGTTTTATGGCATATCAACCACTGTGTGTTATTTAATGCCAAATCCAGTTTATATGAATTTTAAATGCCTATTTTTATGGAATAAAAAACGTATAGCTGGCAACATTATTGTTTCAAAAACGCATAGCTGGCAACATTATTTTTAACAAAAAACGTATAGCTGGCAACATTGTTTCAAAAATGCATAGCTGGCAACATTATGGTTTCAAAAATGCATAGCTGGCAACATTATTGTTTCAAAAATGCATAGCTGGCAACATTGTTTCAGCTGACAACATTGTTTCAAAAACGTATAGCTGGCAACATTATTTTTAACAAAAAACGTATAGCTGACATTTTTTACAAAAAAACGTATAGCTGGCAACATTATTGTTTCAAAAATGCATAGCTGGCAACATTATTGTTTCAAAAATGCAGAGCTGGCAACATTATTGTTTCAAAAATGCATAGCTGGCAACATTATTGTTTCAAAAACGCATAGCTGGCAACATTATTTTTAACAAAAAACGTATAGCTGACATTATTTTTTACAAAAAAACGTATAGTTGGCAACATTATTGTTTCAAAAAAGTATAGCTGGCAACATTATTGTTTCAAAAAAGTATATTTGTTTGTTTGAGTTTTATGGCATATCAGCCACTGTCGGTTATTTAATGCTAAATCCAGTTTATATGAATTTTAAATGCCTATTTTGTATGGAATAAAAAACGTATAGCTGGCAACATTATTTTTTACAAAAAACGTATAGCTGGCAACATTATGGTTTCAAAAATGCATAGCTGGCAACATTATTGTTTCAAAAACATATTGCTGGCATCATTATTTTTCCGAAAACATTATCTGAGGCCTTGCTGTTGGATGTAGTTTATCGCCATACCTAGGACGTGGATGTAGTTTATCGTCATACCCAGGACATTTTACCATTTTGTCATTTAATTCACAAAGATTTAAATTATCATTAAAAAGACATTGAGTGAAAAGACTTCTTTTTTCTTTTTTTTAAGCAGTCTTTCTTTTTTCTTATTCTGCCCACTCCTTGTTGAATGGTGTGGCTCATAACCTCACCATCCCAAGAACTGTTGCCATGGTTTCAGTAGTAAGTAGGTTTTATAGGTTGAACTTCCTAGTCTAATGCTGAAACAGTTTGGAATTCAGTTCTTGTTTTCAACTGATTTCCAATCATGGCCAGAGCCTAATTTTCCATGTTATTTAATCCATAGCTGGAGGGGAAAAAGATGAATTTTTACCCATCCCAAGGACATTTATGCAAAAGTGAATACATGGCCTTGTCCAGAAATTGCACTTGACTTACCAATGACCACTATGCTATGCACACATCAAGTATCACTAATCAAATGCTATAAAAATATCCTGTTGACTGTTTGAAGTACTGATACAATTCTGATGATTGACTAGTTTCTACATATTTTTGGATCTTGTTGGCATCTCTTTTTGACTTTTGTTCTTTGACTACTATTCTCTTTACACTTTATCTGTGTTTTGTCAATCAATCTAGCTTCATTTTATTTGATTATATTAGCTTTTCATTTTGCATATATGCTTTTCTGATCAACAGAAATTCAGTTTCATTTGAATAAAACTTTGAAATAGTAAACAATATCTGCTGTGGCTGTTAACTAATTACTGAGTATCTATTGTTTGGGAATATCCTTCATCTATTGTCATAATAAAAGACACACATACACATGTTGTATGTAGCTCACCTCAGATAATGCTGGAATAGACCTTACACTTGCTTTACAGGATTAACCTGGCTGTAGATTGCAGTTGTGATAGATATGTGTTTACTGCTGCAGGCTGGAAATCTGAAAGTCTCTAGTTGTAACAATTCCTTGTGACACTGGATGAAAACTCACCATGTTTAGAGAGTGGGATTTCTCTAGTGCAATGATTTTCCGACTATAAATTCTTCCCACATGTGTGTCTGTTTGGAAAAGTCTTCATTATTACATCACCTATATGGTGGTACAAGTTTGAGGTACTGGCCTATGTCATCCACATGAAACAATATCACATTCCCAGATGTCTGATGTATGGAGAACTGGAGAATGTGGCAGAAGACATCAAGGCTGACCAAAGAAACAGTACAAAGATGCAATCAAAACTAACCTCCACTGGTGCAAGATCAAACCAAATGAATTAGGATGTGCTACTGACAAATTGCATTGGTTTGGCATTGTCCGCCAAACCATGGCAAGATTCAAAGAAGCCCAGCATTAAAAAAAAAATGATTCAAATAGAACAGCACCACCATGTAACTTTGGCATTGGTCACAAGTAACAACTTCTAGTGTCCCCCACTGCTCCAGATTGTGCCTGTCCAGACGTGGTTTGTGATGCCATCTCCTGATCCACTGATGAATTGCAAGATGGTCTTCTTTAAACCTAAAGGACAATCATGAATGAATATTACATGTGAGAGATTTAGTCTCCTGTTTTCATTTGCTGGTACAATGTCCCTACTATATATATATATATATATATGTAATCTCACTTTATTCTGTCTGTAATGCTTGATTGAATTCCTGACTGCTGACAATCCTTTTCTTCTTGATTTTTTAAAGTATAACATAGATTAAGTGTTGAGACTTGTTAAAACAAATTTGAGGTAAAAAATTTCAATTTTATCTGTTTAATCATTCTCTCCTATTGCATGAAATATTTTGTTTGTTAGAGCAGAAAATGACTAGATAAGCCAGGGAGAGATAGAGTAGCAATAAAGTCAGTGTGCAGTGATAAGAAAAGCTGAAATCTTGTTAATGTATGCCAGATCCAAATGCAGTTGATACTAAAATTCAACCATTTTCCCTCATACTGCTAGAAAGTTCTGTCTTATTATCTGCTCCTTTAATTAATGAATGAAAGTTTCAATGTATTAATAAATTCTGTATAATGGGTAAAAGCTTGTGCGTGTGTATATATAATGTTTTTAACGTAAATTATGTTATAATGCTTTTAGTATAGAACAAATTTTTAATTTAGTTGACATCAATAATTAGCATATTTTTATGTAATGTATTTAAAATAGATTATAAATAAATTTGATATCTGTTAATTACACTTATCTTACCCAGATGAGTGGAATAGCGTCTTTGTGAAACTTCAAGTTGGAAGATAAGTCATTTGAAGTTGTATAGATATATGTAATTTTTTGAAAGGATTTTCAATCCAACATTATTTCTAATTGCTATAAATGTTATTTTTAGTGGGTACACGTGTTTGAATTGCTATCCCATTAATTTTTGGAAAGGAATTTACTAATGGAGAATAGAAAATCCTTTCAAAAAATGACTGTTGTTTATGTTTTGGGAATGAAACTGAAGCTAGCAGATATAAATTTGTTGAAGCCACAATGAGAAAAACATGTTTCCTTAACAGGCATTTCTATCTTTGTCCTGTCAGTCTGGCTTTGTGGTTGGGCTGGTAGAGGCACACTTTGAGTTAAGAAGTGGTTTCCCTAAGGTAAAAAAAGGATATATATATATATATATATATATATATATATATATATATATATAAATAAACATGGTCTGATGATTGGTTAAAGATTGAAACTGACAATTACTATACAGTGTTGATTTCCATGTATACACTGTTTATATCCACAAATGCTTTCTCCCCAATATTGAGCACTCTACCTTATAAAGATAAGAAATTTTAAACTTACATACATACAAACATGAACATATATACATCTAAACATTATCCCTTAGTTGATGTAAATCTGTAGGAATGAAAATAACTGTAAAATTGCTGTCATTTATTAACCCATCGATGCCAATCGTCCCGTTTTTGGGATGTAAGGCATTAATGGTTTATAGGTCGAAACCAATAATTAATACTAGATTGTTATTTTATTTTTTAATGCCTTGTAAGGGTTAAGTTTTACAAGCCATCTTTCCTCATGTGTTCAAGGGATTTCAGCTGCCTATTAGGGATTCTAAGTGTTCTTTCTGTTGCCATTTTCTTTGACTTCCTCATTGCTTACTTGCTTAGTCCATGGAATTTTCAGTATCCTTCTGTAGAACCACATTTCCGCAGCCTCAAGTTTTTTCCTCATCTGTGAGTATATTGTCTAGCATTCACTGCCATATAAGAGGATGGATATCACATATCAATGCAGCACTTTTTTGTTTGTTTCTAATAAGATTTTTGTTTCTTAGTATTTTACTTAGCTTTTGCAATGCTGATTTTGCTAGTTCGATAAATATTCAGATCTTGGTGCTGCATTTTCCATCCTCTATTCAAATAATTTCCAGACATTTAAACTTCTGCATCTGCTTGATGTTGACATTTGTAACTCATATATTGGGTTTTTCTCTTGCTGACAACCATACTTTATTTTCTTGCAGTTGGTGGTTAGTCCTTTTTTCTTGCTTTCTTCTAGTACCATATTGTCTGGGTAGTCCTTTGGTTTTCTTTCTCTGCCTTCTATCAGTACAGTGTCATCTGCTTATCTTATATTGTTAAGATTGCACCCATGGATAATAAATCCTGGTAGGATTTCCTATTCCCTTTGAATAGTGTTGCTGTATGAGAACCTTTTATGGTTTGATCTCAATTTTTTATTTAAAAAAGAATTTGCTCGTTTCTGTATTTTTTATCAATTTTTTTTATGTATAGCTAAAATATTATCCAAGTGTATCATGACTCCCTTTGTTGGGTGTGCTGATTATGTGATAACACAAAACTTGAAATCTTCATTATTTAACATTTTATTCACTCTAATATTTTGTCAGTTACTCTTGACTAGTGTAGGTGTAAAGTCCCTAGTCTGATATATGGACCCTACATTCTTCTGTGATGTTTGAGAGAAACTGCCCAATCATCTCTGGAGCACTTGTCCAAGATAGTTGTTCTCATAATTGCAATACAGGTGTGTGGTCACATGCTTCTGAATTTAGTGGCCATCAAAACCAAATCTGCTACTGGTTTCCTTTGACGGTCTGATGTGAAATATGAGGGCAGTGTCTATTCCAGTATAATGTCACACCTCTCCTTATCTTAAAAGGTAAATGACCTTTGACATTGCTAGCATCTATGAATCTGATATCAAGATGAAAAATATTTTTCTTGCTTATCACCAACTTCCCTTACTCAGTTGGCCATTTTTTTTTGTTTTGTTTCTCAATTGATCAATTTCTATGTTCAGTTTAGACTACAATAAAGATGCCTTGATAATAGTATAAAATTATTTTTTATTTGTTGATGCTTCAGACGTTTTATTAGATTTGATAACAGAAAAAGCAAAATGCCAATAGCATCTGCTGTGTTATCAGTTGCAATAGTTATGTTGATATCAGTACAGTGTGGATATAGGAATCAACACTGCATGGTAATTGTCATTTTCATGCCTCAATGCAGCTGTAATAAAATGGGTTTACTAGCTTAATGATAATATGATTTGGGCCAATGAAGAACATGAAGCTTGAATCTTCACAATTTATTCAACTCCTGCCTTAGTCACTTACTCTTCACCAGTGTGAGTATGTGGCCCTATAGAGTCCCCAGCTGAACATCATCCTTACATTTTCCATCTGCAATGTCTATTGAGAGACTACCCAATTTCTTTCTGGAGTCGTTGTTTATCCAACAGTTTTTTCATATGCACACATATCAGGTGAAGGCTTTACCACATGCTTTCCTTGCAGGGTTAACACTGGCAATAGATGAAGCAATATGAAAATGGACCTACTCAGGTTTTCCAGTATATCACCACTGTTGTATATCTCATTTAAGCCTGTAATATTGTCAGTGCTGAAATTATTCCTAAAAAAATGTCAGGAGAAAGCAAATATAAACTATTATAAAATAATAATAATCTCTATTGTAACTGATAACATAACAGATTAATGAATAAATGATTGAAAGTACTTAACCATAAAAATACTATGAACTGTTGACACATTCATATTTGATACAGGTGTATGTCAATTTATATCTAAACTGGAAAAATGCAACATTAAATCAAGAGACCTTGTCGATCAGTTTCAATAAACATGTTTGAATGAATTATCACTACTTGTGTGTGTGCGTGCTTGCTTTTAATGTGAGTGTTTGTATATGTACATATTTCAGCTTTCTAGCTGTTGACTTGTTTTTATGTTATGGTTAAATACTCTGAAATATTTAAACAGTTTTTGTGGCTTTATTTTGAAAATAAGTGATACATAGGCACTTCCAAAAAAAAACGAGCATTTATTTTACCCAAGAAATATTTTTCAATATGATCTTCACAGTTAATACAAGTAAACTAGTGAAAAACTTCATATCCTAAATCAATTCATGATGAAGAAAAAAAATTGAATAAATAGTCATTTATTAAAATACTAGTTTATCCATGCTTGCAGTGAAAATCCTGTTTTCATAAATGTTCAAACAGTCATATTGAAGCTACTACTAATCTAGCTGTTCTCCTGCAGTGGTAACATTAAAAGTTACAGACAAAAAATATACAAATTCATTTATATTTTAAGATGATATGAAAATTGTCATTATTGTACAGGGGACTGAAGAATATTGACTATTGATGGAATAGAGAAATGAAAAAGTTAAGCTCTAAGAAAGAACCTGCCAGATTTCTTTGCTTTATGTTACCAAAGATATCAGTGTAACCGTTTGCTCTAGTACAACTTGTATCAAGGAAACCTGAAGTTGTATTCTCAAAGCTGTTCATGTGTCATAGGCGCCACCATTTTGGTTTTGAACAGATGCTCTGCAGTACAAACTAAGCTTAATGGCATCTATAACATAGTATAATAAAAAATACATCACAAGACAGATTGTATTGTATACGCTAAATATGTTGGTTCTGGATTGGAAATAGCACTAACTGCTAGTGAGTTTATAAAAAGGATGTGGTGGACCAATATTTCATAGTATTTTGAAAGCATATATATATATATATATATATATATATATATATATAAACAGCAGATAATGTCTGTTTCATAAAGATGTCTAAGTACATCTACAGTAGTGGAAATGTTAAATGCTTTTACCATCCAACCAAAATGGTTGCACATTATATTGTGTCATCATCCTTATCAATCCCTTGACTGCTTCAATCATTGGGGTGATGGGACCTAAGGGCAAAAGAAACAAACTACCTCCTCCTGTTGGCAGTGACCCTCAGGTATTCCAAAATTGTCATGTCTGTCCACTCTTTGATGTTGTTTGACCAGCTTTTGTATACAAGTCTAATCTATTTAATGTCTCTTAGATAGAGCCCAGGATGTTTTTTATGTGCCATGTCCCTTCAGGACATTGGTGATCATGACTTTCCACAATCTCCTATCTATCATGGCTTTTAGCAGCATTTCTCCCTTTGCTAAGTACCCCCCTACTTTCTTTCATCAGCCACACTAGGCTTGTCAGATCTGCTGCCTTCTATCTCTCTTGCCCTTCATATGCTCTGTGAGAGTTAAGTTTTACAAACCCTTCTTCATTATATCTTTAAGAAATCTCAGCTTTCTCTTTCTGATTCTTTTTTTTACCATTTTCCTTAAGACTTCCTCATTGCTTACTTGCTTCATGCATGGAATTTTCAGTATCCTTCTGTAGAATTATATTTCTATTACCTTGAGTTTTCTCTTCATCTGTGGTGAGATTGTTCACATCTATACAAGATTGAAATCACATATCACCCCTCTTTCTTTTATTTCTAATAAAGTTTTCCTGTTTTTTAGTACTTTGTTTAGCTTTTGGAAATTTATTTTTTGCTAATCTGATGCACTTTTGAATTTTGGTGTTGCATTATCCATCGTTTATTAAAAAACTTTCCAGATATTGAAACTTCTATACTTGTTTGATGTTGATGTCTCCAATTTACATCTTAGGCTTTGTATCCTACTGACAACCATGCTTTCAGTCTTCTTACAGCTGATCACTAAGCTTTTATTCTTTGCTTTACTTTATTATGCTTAGGGATTGCTGTATTCTTCTTTCTGTGTCTACCATCAACATAGTGTCATTTGTATATCTTATATTGTTAAGACCCCCCCCCCCCGGGTAATAAGTCCTGGTAGGGTCTCCCACTCTCTTTATGTAACCTTGCTGTAGAGCTTGAACAGATTTGGAGAGAAGACTCATCCTTGTCTTATGCCCCTTTCTATTTTTGTGTACCAACTCAGTTCGTTTTCTATCCAGATGCAGGCAGTTTGTTCCCAGTATAAATCTTGATTATTCTAACATTCTTTCTGAATAGATCTAGTTTTCTTTGAGAGTTCAAAGAGATTCTTGTGCCATACCTTGTCAAATGCTTTTGTGTAATTTCTCAAACATGAAAAATTCTGCTTTGCACTTTATTCATCATGATTCTGGTCATTAGCTTGCTTATGTGGCTCTAATCCACATCATTTATATGGGGTTTCTTAAGAATGAACCCATTAATGAATTCTTGAAACCCCAGAGCATTCCAACATGAGGTTTAGTAGTGAATCCTTTTGGAAGATAACTCCTTTATAACAGGATGATAAATCAGACTTTGACATCTGAAGTATTGAATTGTTTTTTTTTTTTGTTTTTTTGCAAATATTTCCTTCGACCCAAAATACAAATTCCATTTTATGATAGCTCTCTACAATGGGCTGATAAATCAGAATTTAACAAACTTTTTTTTTTTTAACCTAAACTTAATCAGAAAACTTCTATTGATTCCATGTTTCAGGTATTGTTTAGAATGTCATTGATAAAACTTAAATTTCAGACCTTTTTTTTCACACCTGATTTTGTTTGGGTATAAACAATCCTCTAGGTTAAATATGCAACTTTTCCTATGGGTGGAGATTTTAAATTAGTTCTTGCACATGGCCTATATAAGATTACAAATTTTAATTATATATTTATTGAATCATACCTTATTTGGAAATCATCACAATCATAAACTCTTGGATCATATTTTAAATGTCTTGAAGGATTTTTCAAAAGATTCAAGTGGGCTCATATTTTTTATTAAATATAAATTATTTTTTATTGAATTTTTATTCCCGCAATAAACACAGGCATAGCACTGAACTATGTCTCTCTGAGGACTTAGAATGAATGTAAAAGTTAAGATTTATGGTTCCCTGGTGGCTTTTGATTGTACTACAAATGTAAATACAATATGATTTGTTTTAAGTTTTGATTTCTGGTAACTAGAAAAAGTCATAGGGAAAAGGTCATAACTTTTGTTTCTGGTTAGGAAATTTTTTCTTAGATGTTTATTTAATATTGTCAATCAAAAAGATTCACTTTAGCTAACCATGGCCTAGTTTAGCATTATACTTACATTGTAAATAAAACCACTTAACCTTTTTAAAAAATTGGAATTAGTTAGATCCAGTGACAGGACTCAGTGTTGTGAGTTCAATACTTGTTTAAGGCAGTGGAGAACTTGGATAGGTGAATTAACAGGAGATAACTGATAACTAGCATCCATTAGAGAACAGCCTACCCCAGCAAGCGAAATAAAGGGTTCAGTTTGACATTCTAACCACCTGAAGAAGGCCGGAGTGTACAACAGCTGAAACATTGTGATAAATATGGCAACAGAGATGAGGACAATAGTCCAAATAATGTAAATAGTGTACATAATATCTCACCTCAGAAATATAGACAAAAACAACACTTATAGCAAAATGGTTTACTTACGTGGTTTAATAAACACATGTGCTGCTTCCATTATTTACTCACTTTCCAGTATGTCTATTTCATTTTTTTTACTTCATTCTTGAGTGGCTAGTCTGCTCTATTTTCTTCCTTGCATTTCTTCACTCTCATTCGCACACACATGTATACATATATGTAAACTAATTTTGTTACATTTGACTGACAAGGTCTGTTTAATTTTTTATTGTACTTTTCTAGTTTTTGATCAAATTGTTATAGATATCAAATCAAAGAAGTTTAGGTTTTTGTTGGTCTACTTTTGCCAGTCTCAGTCATTATCAAGAACTCTATGTTGTCAGTATGGTAGATTTTGTTGGTTACATCCTGACAATGCTACACATAAGTGATGTCATGTATAGAACAATGTCACAGAGTTTGAAAGCACTGGAACATGAATGTTTAACATTACTGCATGCAATCATTCATATATAACATTATTCTTTATTCAACTCTGGACCTCATCAATCATTATCATTCAGTGGGTGCATGTTCTTGGGGCCTCTTCTGAGCAGGAATTCTACATCTGGCTAAGACATGAAAGACTTCTTCCCACTAAGATGAGTGTTTATATACCTACCTTTCATGCAGCTTTCCCATATGTGCACATCCTAAGTACAACTGGGTCAACTATTTGTTTACATATTGGGGCAGCCACTAACATCAGATGAAATGTTGATCTTGGTGGCTAGGAGGCTATCTTTCAGGTCAACCTGCTGATGCAACTCACTTCTCTGAAGGAGTGCAAAGTCTATATTGGTATCATCAGTGGAAAGTTACATTCTACAAATGTATCAAATATTTTATATGTTACAACAAATGCCAGGATGTATCTAACAAAATTTTGTCTACCATACTGACAACATTTAGTGACTGAGGCAGTTGGAATTATTTGAACAAAAATAAAACCAAAAAACATGAACTTCAGACAGTTTATCCACAGTTTTGTTTTGGATGAATAGCAGTTTAGAAAATACAATTAAAAAATTAAACAGACCTTGTCAGTTGAATTTAACAAATGTGAAAGAATGAATTCTTGCTGCCTGGTTGATTAATTCTGATTTAATTGTTGTATGTTGGATTTTAATGATCTTCAAATCTAAATTTAGGTAGGAATAGGTACACTGATTTTTCCTTTATAATAATAAATGCAAGGGTTATAGAATACTTGAGGATGAAGAAAGAACATAAACTTAATCTGTGTACTAACAACAGCAATGATGATGATTATGATAAGGATACTTTTCTAAATAATTTATGCACATCTCAAGGATATTCTTTTTTTAAGACCTTAAAAGTTGCAAAACAATCAAACTGTATAGATTAAATTTTAATAATGTATACTAACAATATGAAACTAAACAAAAAAAATAGGATGTGAAAAATATCACTCAACTAAAATCCAATTTAAACTTTGGCAAAAACCTAAAAAATGGCCTAAAGCCATATGTTTACATACTGTGCTTAGCCAAAATCACACACCTGTTGCCAAGGTAAGTATAAGTTAATTAGTATATAACAATTTGAGAGACCTTCAATATGAAAACCATTAAAATTTACTTTTGCAAACTTGTTTTTATGCATTAAATATGTTAGTATTAGGTTGGTGCAAAAATAATATCGTTTTCTCACATATGTTACTATGTGAGAAAACGACATTATTTTTGCACCAACCTAATAGTAGGAGTAAAAGTAGCAATTTATATATTTTTATTAAATGAGAATAAATTATTTACAATTTGAAAAATGTCAGGTTTCATTCTAGATGGCCAATCACTAGCTGCCTATTGAGATGTAGGTAGGTGTGTGAGAATCACTGGCAGTGATGGACAGAGTTAGTTAGTCATGATGTAGTCAGTCAAAGATAAGCAGAGTGTCAGTTGAAGTTTACACTGGCCAAAGGGAAGATCTGGTTCATTAGTCTGTTGTGAGAAAACAGAAGTAGCAGCAAAAATGTCCCAAATGTCACTTAATTATTCCCAGGCAATGACTAGTGAATCCATGATATTGAAAACCAAATTCAGGTTTTCTTTTTCTCATTGGGTTCACTTTTCACTTTCTGTTTCTTTGTTGATGGGATGTGCAGGTGGTGTAGTGATAGTGGCTCAGAATGAATGGCACAGAAGAAGAACTGACTTTGAATTCCAGTCAGGTTTGTTACATTCACTTACACACGCTTGGCAAAGATATGATTCCATTTCCTTTCCCATCAATAGGTTAAATTGTAGGATTTGTATCTGAAATAAATCATTCTTATTCTCAAAATACTATTAATGCAATAGTTGATTACCGAAAAAGAATTATTCTTACAATAAAAAATATGCCCCAAAAATAAACTGCAAAGGATCGATAAGTTGTGAAAAACAAATCAATCTTTTGTCGAATGTATTTTCCCAGTTCTTGTTCACACTGATGCAAATAAGAATTAAGCCATGGTATAGGGTAGAAAAACTGTCTGAAGTGCCTGGATGTACATTCATAGTCATTTTTTTCTCCCCTCACTAAACCATAATATATAATATTCACAGTACCCAGTTGATTTTAGCAAAGAGTTAATCCACTCCATGCGAGTAGATTGTTTTCATTCCACTGTCCATACTCAAGGAATTTATATTATCAGTTAATTTTTATTCTATCTTATGATGCAGCTTTTACTTTTTACTACTTAACCAGAATATACAAATTTCACTGCCTGACCTAGGGATTGAACTTATGACCATCAGTAGTATCACAAGGATGGATTAGGAAGAATTAACTGATACAAAATACCTCCTCACATAGACAGTTAATCTCCATGGATTGAATAATACATTTGATTTAACATTCCAAAAAGATTACTGAATATGAGACACTTGAAAATACTGAGGAATACAATGGCTGAAACATGATCACTTTTTCAAACAGTTACCAAAGATTTTCTTTCATCAGCTGCTTCATTCTTAATTTTGTCCATGCTTAATTTTAAACCACCTTGTGTGTGTGATTTAAAATTTCTTCCCCTTCAAAAGAAATTTTAGCTTTGTGAAAGCCAGAAACTAGAAGTCAAATCTGAACTCTAGGCTAAGTTGACTGTCATGGGTGATGTGATATTTTGTCAAAATCCCTGTATGAAACTTGAAGAATTTGAAATATTCAAAGTGAACAATCTGTGGAATCTCCTAATTTTTAAATTCTCACACTGTCAATGACCAT
Source organism: Acanthosepion lycidas (assembly GCA_963932145.1). Taxonomy (NCBI): domain Eukaryota; kingdom Metazoa; phylum Mollusca; class Cephalopoda; order Sepiida; family Sepiidae; genus Acanthosepion; species Acanthosepion lycidas. The sequence goes on from OZ010602.1 coordinate 70,295,492, forward strand.
TTCTCTTTGTAGCCTGCATAGATTCAACAAATTTTAGTATTGTGCTTGTTGAAGGCCTTCCCACAGTGTGGATTTTTTTCAGTGGTTTCTTGGCTAGGTTTGAAGGGTTGATGCCAAAAATTTATTTGACTTCAACCTTCAAAGTTTAACTATTTGAATAGTTTCTGCAGATTGAGTGTTCCATTTTCAAGATATATTTTATGAGCTCTGGAGAGATATACTTTGAAGAGTATTAAAAGTGGCACTGTGCTCTTCTTGGCTGGACCATTTTCAGATAGACCCCATACTTATAATAGTCTTGTTCTGTCAGTAATGTTGCATCAATTTCTAATCAAATTTTTATTTTTCAAATTTTATATGCATTTCTTTCTATAGTAAAATCATGAACAATACACTAACATGACATATATAACAATCCTATCCTATTAGTAATGGTTGCATAAATCCACTGACAATTGTTTTCCTCTTCTGATTCTTCAATACACAACATATATAAACCAAGTGTCACAATTTACTAAAACAAAATTTAGGTCAAAATTGTTAAATTCTCTAATCCTTTTATTTACTCTAATACCTAAACTATTTAGCTTGTTAGTGTACAAAATAAGTAAAGCTAAGAGGTGAGTAGTGGAGTACTGATAAAGTGAGTGGGTAGTAATAAAAGAGTGGGTACTAAAAAAATATGATTTTTTTATGCTTAACAGTCAGTATTTTTTGTAATTTTATATGTTATGAGAGTAAATTAAATTTTGGTGCAAAATGAGTTCTACACATGATATCTATTTTGATATTGGTTTTCAAATCAAACATTTTAATGATATTAGACTAAGTACCTCCACAAAAAATGTGATACCTGAGGATTAAAATGAATTTTTAAAAATGAAAAATGTTTCTTGAAGCTTTTATTTTAGTTTTAATTTCCAGCTAATAGATTAAATTTAATATTTCCAGTAATCAAAATACTTTGTATTTTAAATTGACTGGAAAGAATTTCCTCCTCCTTTTTTTTTTTTTTTTTTTTTTTTTTTTTTGGCTAAAATAGCTGATTAGTGTCCTTTTTAATTGTCTTTCATTGCAATGTAATTGTCGTTATTAAAAAATCTTCCAAAAATAAAATATACTTTTGTGAAATTTTATTTGAGTAATGTTAAAGTACAATTAATCTGATTTGAAACAAATATTATTTACTTCAAGTTTAAAATGTCACAGAAATGTATTTTTTAACCAAACTAGCTATGTTTTAACTGAGAGTAATCATGTTTATGTGTTTGATGAGGTGCTGACAGATCTAATGCTATTCTATGGAGATTTTATTTGTAAGACATAATTGCAGAAAATACATGAGCACCTCTTTTATTTAATTTTTAAGTACTCTGTAATATTAAAAATTTAGGAAAATATTCTCAGTAATCTAATGTTTTATTGAATTTTAGAAATTTTGGCTTTAAATTTACTATAGTCATCACTCTTATTTTTTGATAATGTTGTGTATGGTGGACCGTACATACAAAATATACCATGTTTATACACTAATAAAAAAAATTCACAATTCTTTTAAAAATATTGGTGTTTGAGGATTTGTATTAAGTTTTGCCATTTATGATTAGTAAATAGAGTTCTTACTTAATAATATCATCTAAAAGGCTGAAATTAATACAGAATTTTAAAAAATTTAAAACATAATAAATCTTTCTAATTAAAATTTAAAAAAAAAATAAAAACAATTTTTGTAAATGTTCATTATTCATCAGGAAATTTTTTTTTCTTAAGACAATAGTGTCCTTAATATATCTTATTTATAAAAGCAATTAAAAACTTTACTAATTAAATAATGTCATAGTTTTATTGCATTTTTTATTTTATGATTCAGAGCAGATTTTCGGTAAATGGTTTTTCTGTTAGACAAAAATAAATTGATGATTTAAATTCTCCAAGGAGTCCTGCTTTTAACTAATATAAATACAAAGATCCTGAAATTATAATTTCTTCAAATTAAAGTAAGTGGGGAGAGGGGACAGATGTAAAAAAAAAAAAAAAAATTATTTTTACCAAGATTTCTTAAAAAAAAGATAATTACATTCATTTGTGAATAAGTCCTGAAAATTTCATTAAAATCCCACAATTATTTGGTTTTTGCAAGAATTTCCAAAACAATGTATTTTTACCATAAAAAAGTAATATTTGACCAAATCTTTGATGCAAGAAAAACAAAATTTTTAATTAAAAATTTTGAAGGTACTAAAAAGGATTAAAATATTTAATAAAATAATCAAAAAATACTTTGGTCTTTCCTCTTAATAATAACAAACATTTTGATGATAAAACTGTTTTCATCAAGTTTGGGGCCTTTTTCATCATGCAATGCTCTTTTTTAGAAAGTTTTGGAGATACCTATATTAAATTAAATCATTTTGATTTGATTTACTTATGGTTTAATATATACCCTAAGAAATACTGTGTTTTCATCATCTCCGGCACATATTTTCTTTAAAAAATCTTCTTCCTCTGTCCATACCCTGATGGTTTTATTACTGGAACTTTACAGCACCCCTTTGTAAGTTTCACATTTATGTATGTGGGTATGACTTGTTTGTTGTATAAAATGGTTGTTAAGTAGGACACTATTAAAAGAGGCTCACCTGTATTCCATTTGTAGTAAGACTTTTTTTTTCTTAAAGTAGTAAATTGAGCCAAATTTATTTGCTTATGGGTATTGAACACCATATATTGTGAAGGACAGTTCAGTGCTTTAACGACAAGCTAAACCAACAGTCTACTAAATGTCATGATTACATTAGCTTGTTCTTAAACAAATGAAATAAAGCTTTTGGAGATTTCTGTATGTTGTACAGACAAGCTGAGGCACAATGCTATATACAGCAGAATTATTTTCAGTCCCTAATTATTTAATTATATGTTACTTAGGTGATAATTAAGAGTAACAAATAATAATGTCTGTATGCTTCAGTTAGAATAGTGATCCTTTGTTAAAAGGAATAATTTAAATATTTTGTTTTTGAATCACAAGTGAATAGTTTTCTTGGCATTATTGTCAACATTTGTTTTTAATGAGCAAATGATGTTAGGCAGTATTAGAATGTAATTTCTTTACAACTTGGTAGTTTCTGTTATATACTTGCATATGTTGACCAGAACATACAATAGAGGTTTCATGTTAAATTTGAAATTAACTCTTTTATAGACAACCTGATTTAGCATTTTAAAAAAGATGGGATTAAGGGTCTATTTTTTAAAGCAACATCCTCTACCAATCCTAAATTTAATGGAGATATGCAAATTTAATCCAATCTTAACATTTATTCTCTAAACTTTGTAGAAAAGTTTTGTCAACCTTCATCAAATTAAATAATCATTCTTTAAACCTTATTTGTAACACTGTTTTTGCAATAATAACATTTTGACTTGTATATGTAAACTACTTACCTGTTAAATGGCTACATATTTTGTGAGTAGATATTACTGGACTAATGTAGATATATATGCAAACTGAACTAATATGTCTATCTTTTTGTGCTATTTCATTCTTTGTTGTAATTGTGGTGCATTTGATTTCTATAGAATCTTTAGGATATTATGTTTATGTATTTTGTCTTTTGTGTTGAGAAATCATTGTCGTCTTTGTTGGCGAAAATCATTGCCAAATATTGGGGTGCTCATCAAAATTTCCTTCTGAATCAAATGAGCCCTATGTTGGATCTGAAGAGACATCTGCAGCCAACATATAGTAGGGTAGAAGGGTTCAGGGTATGGAGAGCTCTGGCTTTTCTTTGGGTTCTATCTCTTCTATTTGTCTTCTGGTGTTTTCAAAGAATGTTGTTTTTTCATGGACTGTTCTTTTGTGGTTCTTTCTGCATCTTCTGTCTCCCAATTGACCGGATCAATTTCTGTCCTCAGCAAGTTGTTTTTGAGCTGCTCCTTAAATCGATGATGTGAGGTTCCACATGGTCTTTTGCCAGATGTGAGTTCCAAGAAGAGGATTAGTTTGGGTAGGCAGATGCCTGGCATTCTGGCAAGGTGTTTGGCCTATTGAAGTCAGTGGTGGGTCATGATAGTTTCTAAGCACTCTATCTTTGTACGAAGGAGAACTTTGTTGTTTGTGATCCAGTCCTGCCACGTGTTCTGCAGGATTTAATGGAAATTGTGGATAGCTCTTGGGTAGAGTACCCAGGTATCACAGACACACAGGAGAGTCAAGATTACAACAGCTCAGTAAACTATGAACTTGATGGTTTGTGTTAGCCCAAGATTGCCAAAGACTATTTTGAATAGCTCCTGGTGTGATGCATAAGTGGCCTTGATTCGGTTTTTAACAACTTTTTCATTGGATGCTCAACATTCTCCAGGTTCAGCCTGTTGATGGTGATTTTGGTGGCTGCTAAGAAATAAGATGAAAGAAATATCAGTTAAAATTTTAATAATTGATCTTGACTCATCTAAAAAATTCGGCTTACAATAATTCTGCGACTGACCAAGTTTGGGGTTTGTCCTAATGTTATATGATATTTGTATTCATATTTTTAGCCTGCCTTTAAGTTTACTGCATGTTGAGTCATGAAAATATTTTATTAGACAAGAACCAAAATCTAGAAGAGAAATGAAAACTATTTCAGTTTAAAATCTGGAAATTATGTTAAACCTAAGAATATAGAATAAGAAAAGGGTTCTATAGAAAAAAAGAACATTACATGAAAGAGGAACTGAAAGACATTTTATGTAATTTTATGTAAAAGATGAAAGAAAATACTGAAATTTTGGCATCAGTGTTTTAGAATTTTGAAGCTAACTTATCAACCAACTGCTCTCACTTTGCTCTGCCATGCATGTATCCACATAATCAGTTTTACTCAGCTGATTATGTGATCTTCACTTATAGTACATGTGTGGCTCCATGCCTACTTGCAGAAGTATACTAGCAATGACAGTAGGGCTATACATATTACATTCAGTACAACTGTGATATATTACCAATGTTGTTAATGTAACTCTGAAAAAGAAATTGAATGAATATAACCAGGAATCATGCAGGTAGAATTTATTCAGATAAATCTTTCATCAATTTATCAGTTTACAATTTCTTAGTAAGAAATCGAGTGATGTTGGTTAAGTTTTTAAAAGTTAAGAGTGTTTATAACAATATCAATAATGTTGATTATGATTATGATGATTGTACGCACTTCCGGTTCCACTATGGAATGCTGGGAGCAAAACAGATTAAGTGGCAGTTTGAATAAAACAGTGGTTAAATTTACCACATCTCATGTCATGTTTGTGTTGATTCAACTTTTTGGCAGCCATTCTTATATAATTTATCTTTCCACCGTAAACCCAGTGGAACAAAGAATCAGTAAGACATAAAACAATTAAGCAATTATCAGTTAATTAATCACTAGGAATGGGGATATTTTTGTAAAACCATATCAATGAAATATCTTGTCAGATGCTTAAGAACAGTCATTACTTTCACTGCTTTTATCATCATCTATGAATTTAGTGACTATTAGGTGATTCACTGCTAGAGTTAGAAGACCCATTGCAAAGAAATTGAGTAATATATGTTTAAGTAAAAACAGAATCTAATTGGCTATGACTTTCAAATTATGGTAAGGATACAAACTACTAATTTCTGTTGTAATCCATATATATATATGTATATATATATATATATATATATATATATGTGTGTGTGCATGTGTAATGGAAAATTAATGTATGATTTAATAATTAAAATTTTACTGATACCATTTTTTTTATTCATCTAGTGATTTTGATATTCATTGTCAAAGCTTAAACTGTTTCTCAGTCTGACAAAGAATTTTATTAAAAGTACTTCCAGCAACTGTAAATTATGCAAATACCATGTTTCTTTTATTTCATACAGTATACAACTTTCACTTTGAGCAAAGCTTTTTCTATTATCTCCCCTGAATTATGTTGTATCTGTTTTACTTTCAGGCCTTGATGATGTTATGCTCCCATATGCCCATTATTTTCTTAATAATGGCATCGATGGAAAAAAACTCTTCATGCTTTCACATTATGACCTGGAAAAACTCAATGTTACAAAAATTGGTCACCAGGAACTCATCCTAGAATCGGTTGGACTACTCTCTGCATTGGTAAATATTTTTCTAATTTTTAAAAATGTGCATTTAATGTTTTGTTACCCATAGATGAATAGATAGAATTTCTGTCAATGGAGTGAAAAAAAAAAAATCAGTATTTGTTTTTTCAAAATAAAAATAGGATTAAAAGAGAATATATTTTAATAATACAGATTAAGAAATGTATTTACAGTTGTAAATTGGGTTTGCATTAAAATTGCCCTTTCTTTTGGTAGAGAAATAAAACATTAAGTTAAATAATATAAATCTTGTTTTGAACAAAATACAGAAGTAAATGTTAACATTTTAATGACTGTTTACTTTAGATACTGTCTGTTAATGAAAATAATGAAGCTTAGTTTTACAGTAAAAATATATTTTATAAGATGAAGCCAAAATTTTATTAGGGTATCAAAATTGCTAACTAAAACGTTTTTTCTCATCACCTTATTGCCAGATTTGATAAAATGCTGAAATTTGAATGACAAGCAGAATACATATTTTTATGTATTTTTCGCTGGAAAGCTTAGTTTTGAGCATTTTAAGTTAATATTTTTCTCTCTTTGGCATGTGGAAAAATAATGTCGTTTTTCTTTTGAAGTTGAACGTCATAAAACGACATTATTTTTTGCACCAACCTAATATTTGTTTTCCATTTTGATAGCAGTAAAATTATGTTTATTACTACTTTTCATGGAATTGACAAATTTCTGCTTTTTTTTGCAAAACAAACTCAGAAAATATAACACTTAAGACAAACATATTGTATATAAAATGTATGTCAGAAAAAAACATTTTTCTGATGCATGAAAATGTGGCAACCTGAATGAGTTGTTTATTTTGTTTTATCAAAGTCTAAATTGAGAGTAAATTTTTGTTTTTATGCTTCTTTGTCCTCTTGAATCATTGATAAAGGTCTGAAACAAATCTGAAACCTATATCAGGTTATAAATTTTTGCTTTGTCTATCATACTTAGAATTTAGTGTCTTTTAATTTTAGAATTTATCTTAAAACTCTAGACAAATGCAATCAGAATTATCATAGTTGTTGAAGATTTCTTTTGTAAAAAGAAGCATTTCTACTTGATTCTCTGTTGCAGAAAATTTAATGAAGGAGATAATAAGATTTAAAGAATAAATTCTTAAAATTCAGTGATGTGTCACATAGCAGTCAAGTGGGAATGGTCCTGATTGTCAGAAGTTAAATTGATTGTCAGAAGTTAAATTGATTGTAAATGACTTTTATTGAAAATGGCAAGAATTATCTCTTTCGTAGAAAGATAAGTCAGTTAATGGGCTCTACCTACTTAAGACTACAGAGTAAACTAAGATCCTAATTACTATTATAATATTGCTTATAATACTGGAGGAATATTAGCATATTAGTTTTCAAGAGGCTGCTTGAATTTGAAGAGGTTCTTTTTCATGAATAGTATTATTAGTGTTAATATAGCTTGACTTGAAAACCTTCAATTCTCTTATTTTTCACATACAGTAACGGATATTTGGTTCTAGCGTAAAAATAAAAAAAAAATTGTCTGTACATGGGTTATAGTGGAACACGCCTATTCTATAGTAAATAGACTCTCCCACCTATAATAAGTAGGAGTAGTAGAAGTCGCTCAGGGAGTTGGTCAGTCAGTCGATGTCAGACGACCATTAGTCAGATATTAAAGTATCAGCCACCACAACTAGATTACTGCGTCATTACCTATTATATCAAGTTCCTAACGTTTTGTATGTCGAACCTATTTTAGGACCGACTTAGTACCAATACAAGCCTCCACTGTGAAACCACTCTACAACAACATGTTTGCAACCACCATTACTTGTTGATTCCAATCTATCAGGAATGACTGCAAAACACTTACCACCCTTCCCCAATTTATAGGCAGAAGTACACAAATACATGCTGGGATTTTTTCCTAGCCAATAAAATAGGCAGGTTCTCGGTTTTATCTGACTATGTCCCATCTGTCTTGTCTTGAAGTTAGAAAGCTACATTCGCTTGTCTGAAGTTGCTTTTGTGTGTCAACCCCAATTGTTAGTTTGTGAACGTTGTTTTGGCATATTACTGTTGCTTTGTCTTATTACTGTTAATTTGCCTTACATAGATTGTTTGCTTTATATTATTTTTTGCCCTATTCTTTTCTTTTTTTTTTGTTATTGCTTATTGGAAACTTTGTCATTTTTGTTTTTTGGGCAGTTCTGTTACTTATTTTGCATATAACAATGGCTACTCATTTCACATTACTCAATTTCAAGAATAAATGACATTATGATTTTAAAATTCAAGAAAACTTATTTTTTTCATTTTGGTAATCAGATCACTGAATCTTGATGGTGCTGTTTGCTTTCTACACACACACACACACACATATACACGCACACATGTACGCACCATAATTTGTGCTATATAAACATTATTTTTTCAAAATCCAACCCTCAAATTAATCCTGTGTTCTAAATGATGAAGCTCAAGTTTGTGGTCAAGCTTTGGATTTACAAACCAGTTGGTCTGGAGCGGGATCTAGAAAATTCCTCTCCATTATATTGTTTTAAAAACATTTCCTGTTAAACTTAGTATATGCTGAAAACTTTGTTTGTGTGCCTTGTCGTATTGGTCTCTGTCAAGGTTGACTATAAGACTAACAGTTTCTTACTGATACTGTTTGGGCTGATAAACTAATTCTGGGATGACACTGGTTTGCTTAAGGGCTCATCTACCCTGATCTTAGGATCTTAAACAAATGCATATTCAAAAAATAAGAATGAGGTGTAATATTAATAAAAAAAAACCTAAAAAGCAACTTTTTTTATCTGTACTTTGGAGATGAGATATTTTTACTATTATACATTGATTCAGTCAATCCACTTTGTTTTGTTACAAAATTTTGGCTGACATACACTTCAGATATACTGGTAGAATAATGTTTATTCATCTGGAAAGCGGAATTGGCAAACCAAGTCTGTTGCATTCACTTTGTATTGATGCCCTTAGGAAAGGCATGAATCCATCTCCATTCACCCAGCTATGGGTTAAATAATAAGACAGGGTGAGTTCTCTAGAATTGGATAGCAGCAAAATTGACAAGGAAAACTCTAAATTCAGACCAACTGGGTGTGTTGATATTGATTACAGAGTGATGACCAGGTACTCACGATTGATATGTCTCTATCATAAGAAGTACTTATGTCTTTACTGAAAGAGGCTATGTTACCTTGTGTGTATTGTTTTTGTCCCCTTTTCTCTTTGTCAATTTTTTTAAAACTTGGCAGCTTTCCAAGAATGTTGGGTGAAACACTTTATTGAATCTGAAGAGGTATGAGGTTTTCACTTTGTAGTGGGGAAACATGTGAACTTGCCCAATGGAAAAAGTGACCCCCCCATGTAACATTTGAACTGATTTGTTATTGTTGTGCAAACCTCTCACACAAAAGTATTTGAGACTTATAAACAAATTCTCAGAAGCAACCCATGGTTGATATTCCAAGGAAATAAAAACCCAATGCTGTTATGGTGAAATGAGTGAGTTGCAAAAAGATTGTTGACTGATTATTGGCAAAAACACAAACCTGCTAGCAAGGACTTGTAATATCACAGAGGACATTTTCTATACATTTCTTTGTCATGTCCAGTAGCTTCTTTTGGTAATTCTGAATAAAAGATTAAATAAAATCCCAGAAGGACTGTAACAATCACCTGAGGAAGGTTGGAAAGCACATTGGTAAAATGGTATAACAAAACCACAGATAAGCAAACCGGTCTGAATGAATGTCTTTTCTTTCTAAAATTGAACACTTTATGTGCTTAATTTTGAATGTGACTTTTTTATTTTTTATTTTTTTTAACAGCGTTATGGGTTTGAAACTGAGAATTTACAGTCATTAGCCTTGCAGTTGAGTGTCAAAGCACGTAGCCTTGTAGCAGAACTGAAGAAACAAAATATGGAAGAAGAATCAAACAAGAATATAGGATCAAATAAGAGGGAGTCTCACAGACAGACCCCCACAGTATCTGTCTTAACTGCAGTCTGTGATATCATCAGTTCTTTGAAGCCAATTATTACCTGGTTGGATAGGTAAGTCAGCAAAAATCTTTTTTATGAAAAATATTTTAAATTGCAGTATTTATTACGACTTACTATATTTGAGAGCATAAAATTCCCCCACCCCACAAAAATGGCATGTAAAATGTGTTTTGGGTAAGTATCTGGTCAACTGTGCTGTAAACACATTAAGTGCTGCTGTCTTTGTTGAATTGTGTATGCTTTTATCCCTAAGCCCTCTTTTACAATCCTCCTTTGTGACTTATTCAAAATATCCAGTTTCTTTGCCATTTCTCATCTGCTTCTTTGTGGATTTCTCTTCACCCTCTTCTTGACGGCTTCAATAACTCTCCTGGTATGAACTGAATGGTTTCTTCCTGAAATTGGATTTGGTCAAGTTGTTTGCTTCTTTTGAAACTTTTTCTACACATTAAAAACAGTTTTTTTCTGCAAACATTCAACTGTTTTATCACCTCACAATTCATTATACCAGCCATTTTCAATCTGACAATTTGATCACATTTTGTTTGTGCTGCCATATTTAATTAAACTGTAAACAATAAAAGAAAATGTTAGAAAGCTTTATGCAAAATTTGAAAACTATTTTTACAAACAGGTTTGTTTTAATTTATGTTTAAATAATGGGTAAATATTTATGCCATATAATGAGTGAGTGAGTGTGTGTGTTAGTTATTAGGTTGGTGCAAAAATAATGTCGTTTTCTCACATATGTTACTATGTGAGAAAACGACATTATTTTTGCACCAACCTAATAGCTAGCTAGCTAGCTAGCCAACCACCCACCCACCCAGCAGAAGGATTGAACTCACAACCTCCAGTTTACCAGAAAATGTAACCCAATGCTTTTATTTTTTTCTTATTGTTAGACTTACCTGTCACACCTACTGATTGAAATAGGTTCAGCATATGGAGCTCAATAAAAGCTCATGATATTTCTCTAGAATCAGTTTAATTCTGGTTGTCTGGTGAATCATTGTCTGTGTACTTTAGCTACTGTAATTTATATTTTGTTAATAAAAATTGGTAGATATAAAAGTATTTCTCTTGACTAAAGTTAAAAGAAACATTGTTATGAACTGAGAGTGATAGTATATGTATCTCATAAGTGAGTTTATTTCTTACTGGGTGCTCCACAAATCAAGCCTTGTGCCAAAGATAGTTTTGTCTATGTCATGAAAATTTAACTTCTCAATTTTCAAACCTTAAACACAGGATTCAGTTAGTGTTTATGTCCTGTGTCTTTTATACCTTATTGATTTCATATTTCTTATTTACTGCTTTTAATGTAGCTCAACATGTATATTTTTTCTTTTTTTTTTGTTTTTTTTCAGGTCTCCATTTGAGGGGATGTATGAACTGCGGATATTTCGCAAGTCAATTGTGAAAATAGGGATTGAACTTCTGGATTACTCTTTGACCTCTCTTTCCAACAAGTCCAAAATACAGCCATCTGAGAATGGTTTGGTCAAGTCTGTAAGTCATTAAACTTTTTATATTTACTGTTTTATTTCATTTGTTTTAATTTTATTTCAAAATTTTCCCATTTGCTACAATAAGGCTGTCTTTATTCCTCCAAAATTTTACTCAGTTATTTCTCATAGTGAACAGTTTTGATCAAATTGATTTGAAAGAAGAAAAATTAAAATAATAAATTGATGTATTGGAGAAGGCAATGGGAAAATGTTCACTTTTACAAGAATTGTCATTGCAATTCAGTTTATAAATATTAAAAGGAAACTGGAGATTCATGATTGCTCATATATTTAGGGAGGGGGCAGAATAAGTTGAATATTTAATACAATATGTTACAATGATTAAATTTTAATTTTTTTTCTTTTAAGTCTACCTCCTGTTTTTGAATTTTGGTGAAGTTTGTGAGATCTTTTTGCTTTATATTTTAAACAAGTAACTTGTATATGAGAATAAAGATTTTAAGATTTAAATTTAAAGTCTGGTGCACTAATTTAGTGTCAAGTTTTATTTTATTTGGGTAAGCAATTAATATAATTGGACATAAGAAAAACCAACAGAACAGGTTTTCTGTGGTCTTTCAATGCTTATCTTTCGCACGCTGATTTAGAAAGCAGGTCACTCAAAAGAACCTTTCTTCTCAGAATGCAATATTGAAACAAATGTTCCATTGTAACCAGTATTATTTGATACCTTTCTTATCATTTTGTTTGATGCTTGGTTAGAGAGAGAAAAGCAAATGGCTACCAGCCAACAAAGTATCTTTAGAATTGGGATCTCAAATTACTGCCATATGGAATGAATGTGGTCAGGTTTTGCTAAATGCTCTTTGAATTTCTAAAAAAAGATACATTCTAATTCTGTTATATCTAAGAGTTTAAGATAATGATTCAAAACTGAACAACTATATTTTCTGTTTTCTTGCTGTTTCCTTGATAAAAAATATAACAAATGAATTTGCTTGGGTTAAGTCATGTTTCACATTCATGGACTTCATACAGAAATGGATTATTTCTGTCTAAATTTCTCACTTTCTAGCATCATGATGTTGTTATTAACATCTCAGTGTTTGTGCTCGCTTTCCTTCTTCAGATATCTGTCAATTCAGGTAATCTTCAAGAAATTTCAAATTGAACCCTTTATTTAATCCACCAGGGTAGATTGTTCTCATTCTCTATGTCTCATCCTGTTCTTATTAACTACTACTCTGTTATTATTCACTCTGTTAGATTTATTAGAAACAGGATGAGCAATAACTGAACAAAAGTGACTCTTCTATTCTTCTTTTCTGTTTGCTAGTCTCTTATATATCACAATTGTATGCCAGAAAGAGCCCTATGCATGTTCAATCTTTGTAATTAATTGTTCAGGTTAGAGGAACAAAAGTTAATTAGTATATCCATTGGTAATCCTGATAGATTCAAAATAATTTCTTTGAGCTGAGCTGGTTTATCAACCTGCCAAGCCAATGCTTAATTATTAAATTTTTCAATTTTTTTTAATCATTTCACCCGAGACAAGGCACCTCCCCACTAACTTTTTAATTTTTTATTCAATTCTGCTAAGCAATCCTAATAGTATTATATAGATACCCAAATGCAGTCTTAAATTTTCTTACTTGATTTTATTGTATTTTGCACATAGTGTGCTATATTTAACAAATAGTTTTGGAGCAACTTTGCATCATACAACAACATTTTTCCAACTAAATTTTCTTAATTTGTGTCTTATATTTTACTAGTAATAAATTGTTTTTTTAATTAAAGTATATACATTCTCTTTTTTGTGTCTGATTTGCTTTATTGTGATATTCACCTCACTGCAGCAATCTGGAATTGAACCTGTAATATCTTTGAGGTATGCTTATGTACCATATGTTTTCAATGAAATGTTTGGAAATTTAAATACTATAAAGAACCTTTCATACTATCACTTGTGACTTTCAAATTAACTTCTAACATTTTCTTGGTTCTTCATTTATCAAACTCTGATTCGCCAGAATAAGTGAAAGACTTTTAAGTCTTAGATATTCAAATTTTCATAGATCTTATGATTTTAATTAATATTTTGCCTCTGTTGAAATTTCAAAACTTGTAAGTTCTCAATAAGGCAGTCGGCCATTTTAATTTTTTAAATTTATAACATGGTACCTCCAAAGAAAAAGGATAATTAAAGATTAAAATTAATTTTAAAAAATTATCTGCAAAATATCTGTAAAAATTACTTGAATATAATGTGTGCATCTATTTTACATAACTTTTGAACTACCCAATAATCTTAGAAATTTAAGAAAATATTCTAAATAATTTAATATTTCATTGAACTTTAGCTATGTTGGCTTTAAATTTACTATAGTTGCTGTTCTTATTTTCTGATAATGTCATGTATGGATGTCTGTATTAACAAAAATCAGCATGTTTATATACATACACACAAAAAATTCAAAATTCTTTTTAAATTACTGGGGGTTGCTGAATTGTACTAAGTGTTTTCATTTATGATTAGTAAGTATAGTTTTTAATTAATAACAATATCAGGTGTTACAAATTAAAAAGGATTTTAAAAGATTTAAAATTTTATGAATTATTTTAATTAAAATTTAAAAAATGCAAACAATTTTTTGTAAAAATTCATTATTCATTAAAAAAATCTTTCTTAAGACAATAGTGAGGATAATATATCTTATTCATAAAAGCAATTAAAAGCTTTTCTAATTAAATAATGTCTTGGTTGCATTTTTTTATTTTACAATTCAGAGAGGACTTTCTGTAATTAAGGGTCCTTTTTTTAGAAAAAAAAAATATTGATGATTTAAATTCTCCAAGGATTTGTGCTTATATAACTGTGACACCCCTTGTTGAGGTCCGTGCAATTTCTCCGGTGGCCGTTCTCCGTGCTGTAATGTTGCTGGGTGTTGGTTGAAAAAGTCGAAGTCTCAAGCTGGGGGCACAAGATTAACCATTGAAAGAATGAACTTCCACAACTTAGATGAGTTTAATCGACGCTTTATTTCATTCAGACTTAGTCCTGCAGTTGGGGCAGGCGATGTGACATTCAGCTCTAACTCTAACTAATGGAGATCAAATGCCGAACCGACCAACTCAGACGAATGGAGTTTCACTTCTTCAGTGTCCCTGACACACGTGGCTACTTCAAGCACATGCCCAGCTGAACTGCTCGGCTCGGAAAAATCACTTGTATTTATATTGAAATAATCGGAAGTCCACTAGACCACCGGGTGAAAACAAAAGATAAGCATTGGCGACTGTAAGTTCAAAATTTCAAGGTACTTAAATTTTGCTTCCTTTGATGTGTAAACATCCCGTGGACATTCCGTCTGCACTCGGCCTCCAACGATGTATTTTCCAGGATTTTTTTTTATCTTTTTATCTTAACAAATCTTCGTGTGAAGGCTGTCGGATGTTTTTTTATAGCCCTGGCACTTTCTCAGTAGTCAGGTGTTTTTTTTTCTTTTCTTTTTTTTTTTTATTGCCTGGAGAAAGGGAAAATTCTATTATCTTTTCTTTATTTCCTTAATGTGTTGTCGAAATACTGTAAAGACAGTTTTTGACCTGGTCATCTAAAATCTATTTCCTAAACGTTTATCACATCAAATCACTTAGTCAAATATTTTATTGGAAGACTGGTAGGATTTAACAGTAATCTGATGCCCTTTTCTCTTCCACAAATTTACTTATAAAAGAAAAAGCGTTTATTTATTTATTTTTTTCCTTTTCTTTTTCCCTTAGTACTTTTGTTAAACGAAACACATGTTTTTAAACTATTTTTCTATTCTTAACCCTTTTCTATTCTTAATTGATTAAAATAAAATACATATTTTAGAAATCCACCTTAATATACGCCTAGTTATCGTGTCACAAACTAATATAAACATTAAGCCACACAAAAATGAATTTTTCAAAATTTCATGAAATTAAATAAATGTGGTGGTAACAGATGTAAAATAAAAAAAATAAAAATTACCAACATTTTCTAGAAAAAAAAGATTTCTAAGATAATTTCATTCATTTGTAAATAAGTTCTGAAAGTTTCATTAAAATCTGACAATTATTTGATTTTTGCAAGAATTTCCAAATCAATGTGTTTTTCACTGCTAAAAGATGCTAAAATTTCCCATATTAATTTATGATCACCCACTGATGCAAGAAAAAAAAATTTAACCAAAATTTTGAATGTTCTGAAAAGGATTAAATAATTTAATATTAGGTTGGTGCAAAAATAATGTCGTTTTTCTTTTGAAGTTGAACATCATAAAACCACATTATTTTTGCACCAACCTAATAATCAAATCTCCTTTGGTCTTTCCTCATAATAATAACAAAGATTTTGACGATAAAACTTTGTTTTTATTAACTTTGGATCATTTTTTCATCATGTATACTCATTTATTAGCGAATATTTGGAGGTACCTATTTATAATTTATTGATATTTAGATTAGTGTTTATTTAGACTGTTTATTTATACTCTGTGAATTAGAATGTTAGTTTTCTGACCATGAGACCCAGGTTCAATTCTCACTATGCCAGATTTCTCAAGGAGATGACTTCTAGATAATATTGGCTTGGGGAGATGATCCCTACATGTGTCAACATTGGGAAGTGCCTGAAAACCATACCACAGATTGATCCAAGCTTTGTGAATGAAAATGGGTTAATAAAACTGTTTGTAAGCTGTTGATGGTTGTGTTAGCACAAAATTGCAAGATATCATTACTGAGGGTTTGCACATACTGGCTGTGTTTAAACTATTGCTCACACCCAATTATGCACACTCTCCTAGAAACTAAAGTTTAGTCAGCATAGTTACAGTTTAAACCACAATAACTAACCATCTTAGTAAACTAGTCTCCTAGACTGACAGATATTTACATCTCTGATGTCTTTATATATTTTATGCTTAAAACTCTCTTCTCTTTTGAAAAATCAAGGCTTAATTTATATTTCATATGAGGTGAATAATATTTCAATGATTCATTAAAGTAAAAGAAATTTATCTCTATACCTTACAATATCTTATCATAAAAGATATGCTAACATTCTATTATGGTTATAATCTGATTATTTGATGATGATGATCACTTTTATCTGATCTTAGAATTCAACTTAATAACCTTCTCTGTATGGACCCTGTCTTTTTTTTCATGATTATTTATTTCTGTTCCCCACCCCCACAGTAAAAGCCAAGACAAATCCCATGTCAGCTTAATTTTGTTTTCTTTCTGTTTTAACTTTGAAAAATAATGTCTTTTGTGTTGTTCCTTGTTGCCCATTACTTGTTTTTGTATAGACTGGGTGCTGTATTTGTTTTGCTTCTATTAGAAGAGGTTCATTGGAATGGAATGAGATGAGTGGGTGGTAAAATGAACTGGGATTTTGTTTTGTTTGTTAATTTTGATTGTATTTTTTAAAATCTTTTAATTGAAGCTGAAAACATTTAGGGGGAAAGAAGTAAACATCTTTATCCAGTTTTACTTAAAGAGAAAAATAGAGAAATGAAAAAAAAAAGAATTGAAATGGCTGGAGAGAAAAAAATAGCAAAGAAAAATGAAAATAGTAAAAAAGGAAGAAATTAAAAAGAATAAAGAAACAAA
This sequence comes from Acanthosepion lycidas, assembly GCA_963932145.1. Classification (NCBI taxonomy): domain Eukaryota; kingdom Metazoa; phylum Mollusca; class Cephalopoda; order Sepiida; family Sepiidae; genus Acanthosepion; species Acanthosepion lycidas. The sequence goes on from OZ010602.1 coordinate 70,312,766, forward strand.
ATAAACAGTGAACAAAGAAAGAAAGAAACAGAAAGAAGAATGGATGAAAGAAAGAAAACTGAAAATAGAACAAAAAGATTAAAAATTAAAATCCCAAAACTATAAGCAATTTAATTTATAGAAGTGTCCTCCAAAATGGCAAAGCATTTAACAGATGAGATAAGATGGAAGGTGAAGCTGCTTTTGGAAAAACAAAGTTGCAGCAGAATGAAAGTAATAAAAAAAGAAGCAAGCAAGCAAGCATAATAGTCTGGTTGTTTGAAGAAAGTAAACAAAGTTTACCTTGTCTACAGTGAGGCAACTGTCTCAGATGCAAAGAATAATAAAGATCATTTTTTATTTATAGAATATAGACAGGTGATTCAATATTACAACAAAGTACCATATATTTAGTGCTTTCTTAAGAGACAAGAATTAATTACTCAATTACCAATAGTAAAATCATGTCAATCTTTGAACTACATTTTGGCAATTCACTAAGACATATTAAGAATTCAACTCATTTCATGGAATTGAAGAGAAACCTATCTTCACATATCATGAGCTTGAATGTAAAGTTATTCAATAAAGTGTTAATTTTAAAGCTCAGAGGAAAATGGTGCTTTCCTGAAGAACATTACCAGGTGTTGATATTCTGTGTTCAGACAATACCTTTGCAGCCATGGCCTGATGTATTAGATTGCTTGGAAAATAATGTCTGATTTTACAATAAACTTAATATATAAAATATATAATTATAATAGTATTAATAATTACTACTAATAATAATTTTACAATTGTGTCCTAATATATTATTATAATAGTTGCAACAAAATATATTTCTCATTCCTAATGATTAAAGTGTCCTCTTTGTTAATTTTATATTAATCTTTCAGAATTTATTTAAAAAATTTATACACTCATCTTAAACATGAAAAAAGGAGATATGTTTACTTTTTTTTTTTTTTTTGGTGCATGAATTCAAGTTCAAACTACTTCTAACATTAACAGAATGAGTAAAGAATCCATTTATGATTGGATAGTACACCACTGGTTTCTGAAATTTAACAGTGGGGATATGAGTCTTGAAGATCAAGATGGTAGAGGACATCCATCTGCAATTGATAATTACATCTGAAAAAAAAAAACAGTTGAAAAAAAACATTAAAGTGTCAGAGAAATTTCTCAGATAATGAGCTTCAGCATTTCAACAATAGTGGACAATCTCAAGAAAATTAGCAAGAATGTGGTCAAGAAAAAATAGAGGAAAAATAAGAAAGTGATTATGCATAAAAGAAAGAATGAATGAAATTGTTAAAAATCTTAAAGGTAAGAAGAAAAAAAGAAAAGGTAAAAATGAAGAAGAAAGTAAAAATATATGTGCAAGAAAGAAGAAAGTGTATGGAGAAAAAAAGAAAAAGTGAAGGGAAAAAATAAAATGAAAAACAGATTGATTAAAAAAAATGAAAAATGAAAAGAAAGAAGCAAAAGAAAAAAGCAAGCAAGAAAGAAGCAAAAGAAAAAAGCAAGCAAGAAAGAAGCAAAAAAAAAAAGCAAGCAAGAAAGAAGCAAAAGAAAAAAGCAAGCAAGAAAGAAGCAAAAGTAAAAAGCAAGCAAGAAAGAAGCAAAAGTAAAAAGCAAGCAAGAAAGAAGCAAAAGTAAAAAGCAAGCAAGAAAGAAGCAAAAGAAAAAAGCAAGCAAGAAAGAAGCAAAAAAAAAAAGCAAGCAAGAAAGAAGCAAAAAAAAAAAGCAAGCAAGAAAGAAGCAAAAGAAAAAAGCAAGCAAGAAAGAAGCAAAAGAAAAAAGGAAGCAAGAAAGAAGCAAAAGTAAAAAGCAAGCAAGAAAGAAGCAAAAGAAAAAAGCAAGCAAGAAAGAAGCAAAAGTAAAAAGCAAGCAAGAAAGAAGCAAAAGAAAAAAGCAAGCAAGAAAGAAGCAAAAGTAAAAAGCAAGCAAGAAAGAAGCAAAAGTAAAAAGCAAGCAAGAAAGAAGCAAAAGAAAAAAGCAAGCAAGAAAGAAGCAAAAGAAAAAAGCAAGCAAGAAAGAAGCAAAAGAAAAAGGAGAGTCACAGAAAAAATGAAGAAAAGCAAAGTGAAGATAAATGGATTCCACATGAACTCTGTGAAAGTAAGAGTTTGACATTTTGAAGTGTGTTCGATGCTGAATAATCCATTTCTTAATTGAATAGTGACTCTTGTTGAGAAATGGAGCCATTATGACAATTGTAAATGATCAACTCAATAGCTAGATTATGATGAAGCACCTAAACATTTTCCAAAACAAAAATTGCACAAACAGAAGATTATGGTGATTGCCAATGATGTTTTATCCATTGCAGCTCTCTGGAATCTAACCAGAGCATAACTGCTGAAATTTACTGCCAGCAGCTGTGTATGAAATGCACATTCAATTACACAAAATGTAACTGGCACCAGTTAATCAAAAAGGTCCAGTTCTACTTCATAACAATGTTTGGTCACATGTTGCCAGGATACCATTCCAAATTGGGATACAAGATTTTGCCACATTCACCATATTCCCCTGATCTCTCATTCCTTGACTACCACTTTTTCAAACATCTTGAAAATTTTTCAAAACAAAAGACATTCTGTTACAAAGAAGATGCAGAAACTGCATTCAAAGAGTCTTATTATAAATACATAAATAATATTGTAATTGGATGTCCAGATTTCCTATTTTGACTGATTTAAATATTGCTTAACAACATTAATTCAGGAATAAAGGTTGATTGTAAACTTGGTCATTATTTTCTGTCAACCCAATATTGAAAAGAAAAAGTCTAGCTATCGGGGCATCAACATTTTCCTCCATGATTTTGAATATTTACATGAATTTTTCTTAAGAACTTGCTTTACATAAATTGATTTCTGATTTAGGTACATTTCTTTATACCCTGACCACACTGGAAAGGTAAAGTTGCAATTCAATTTAATCATCTCTACAATTCAGGATAGAAATAGAAAATAATAAAAGAAACTTTCTTTTAGATGATCTCATAATCTTCAGAGGGCAATTTTTGCTCTTGTGTGTAAAATAAAAAAGAAAATATCACACATGTTTATACTTGAATTCTAGTTGAAATTATTTGTTCTGTGTTAAGAAAAGGACAGTTCATTGTGTTCAGCATTGGCAAAGGACATCAACAGGAATCTTGAGGATTTAAAAGAAGATATAGGGCATATATGGTGTATACTTCAAAGGAACATCTATATATCTTCTATAACTTCTAAGGAATATGTTGAACTGAAAATATACAGACTATGTAGCTAAATGTATCGTATCATAAAATAGGAAGGGCTGCTTAAGAAAGTCTGATGTATTAATAAATATAGAGTTAATTCCCTTGTAACTATTTATAGAGACCAATCACATTTTAATAAAATGTAGTACCTGTGGCTGCTTGCAATCAGTCATGCCATGGGTTGCTACAGATAAGCACACAATACATTTTGTCCCATCATACACTGTTATTCACAGTTGTCCAGCATAGAAAAACATCAACATGAGACATAACATGGTGTCAGAATAACGTAACCTGTCTATAAACCACACAAAGAAAAAAAAATGAGTGAAACAGCTCAACCTGGAAAAAAAATGCTTTCACTTGTTTGAAATTTGTGTCACCATTAAGAACAGGTACATGTGTGCATACCGTGAAATAACTACAGAGGAGTAAGACAGAATTAAAAACAAAAATAGACGTAAAGGAGTTTGAAATTGCTAAAGAACCTCAACTTTGAAGGAAACTCAGATGAAAATATTTTGGGAACAACATGATTTTTATGTTTGCTGCTGGAGTAAAAAAAAATGAGTGAGTACATGTTTTGATGCACCCTTTTATATCAAGTATTGGTAGCACTCCTCACAAACTAGTGGAAGTCATAACAAAAATTTTGACCACTTTCATCAGAGCAATCAGCTCATCACACCAGGTAAACTGGTCAAAAAAAAAACTAAGGGGAATAACTATGACAAATAACTTCATGGCTAGTTTAGAGGTTAAATCTCTTTACAAATGCATAAATTTCAAAAAAGTTTAGTGTGTATTTTTTTTTAAATTTTTGAATCTGGTCCTTTCTAATCAACATATTTCTGATGAATTGATGAATGCTCTATTAATATATACCTGCAAAACTACTTTTCTTGACTTTGTAGACTGTAACACGCCCTTGCGACAGGGTTACATCCTTGATCACTGACACCAAATAATGTAACACCTTTTGCCACTGCTTACACCTGGTGGTGTAACCATGTTTAGTGGTTCACTCCTCAGGATCTTAGGACGATGATTTAACCATGTGCTAAGTCTGTACTGTTCAATGCTGATGCTTACCTAAGCTGGTTGTTGGTTGCTGACTGCTTTGATCTACACTATCTCTGTCATGTTCTTGATATCAGAGCAGTAGAAGATCATATGTTGTTGTAGTCTCGCAGCAAGTGTTCAAGCTGTAGTGGGTGCTATATTAAGGAAAAAGATAAAAGGAGAGATTCGTGGAGTTAATCTCCAATTGGTTTATATATCTCTTGGTACAACAAAAACCCTTCCTGCATCAATCTCTCTAGTGACACTGGTCCTTGTCTAAACATTTGGAAGGCTGGGTTCAAAGTCTTGAAATCAGGAATTCTGCTTGGCAGTTGGTATGGATTTCAGAGACACTCAATGTGGGATCTCAGCCCAAAGTCCTCAATCTCTTCAAAGTCATCTGCTTATATTCACTTTGGCTCAAAACTGGTGTGGGCTGAAGGGTTTTGGGGTTTTGTTGATTTTTTAATTTCCATTCATTCAAGTAAGGGTTTCTTTGTTCCCTATTTCTGCTTTCCTAATCAATTTTCCAAATTTGGAGAATTATCCCCCTTCTTCGGGAAAAGTCACAGGGATTGCTTCTTCCTTAACTCCAACCTACTTCACAACACACACTGCTACTTCACACAGGTGATGCAAAATTCTGCCCCTTCCTCCCTCCTTCTCAGTATTCAACCTCAGCCCACTTTCCAGGGCATGCATAACTGTCTTTGTGACAAATCTAATTTTTGAAATGTATAGGAGAAGGGGTGGAGTTCCATTCCAGCCATTAATTTTAATTCTTCAAATCTTTTCCATTTTCCTGGAACTATCTGTGTCCAGTGAAGATACAAACTAGACCACCTATGGCAGAATTTGTTTTCATAACTCTACCTTTAATTGTACAGTACATCCTACCTGTTAAGAGAAATTCATTCTCATTTTAAACTTTCCAAGTGATAGATAAAAAATTATTTCCCAAATCTCTTTTTGTCAATAAAAATATTTGTTTACCTAAATTCTCAACAAATAGACTCCCTGTTTTCTATCCTTGGCAAACCAGATCACCT